>CP125978.1:127072039-127672039 GCA_030063025.1 Avena longiglumis
TTCTAACTAGTAATTGCATTGTTATGCCTTGCTCAATTCCTGTCAATTGCCCTGATGTAATTTGTTTACCCTTCATGCCATGTTGTTTATCTAAGGAGAGCACCTCTAGTGAACTATGGACCCCGGTCCAATCTTTACCATTGATACATCTTCCGCTGTTACTTGTTTACTTGCTACAAACCACCATTACCTTCCACACCATACGTTTAATCCTTTGTTACAGCAACCGGTGAGATTGACAACCTCACTGTTAGTTGGGGCAAAGTCTTGAGTTTGTGTTGTGCAGGTCTCCGCGTTGCTTGCAACACCTGTGTGACATTTCCTTCCTCCTAATGGTTCGATAACCTCGGTTTCTTACCGAGGGAAGACTTGTTGCTGTGCTTCTTCACACCTTGCTCTTGGGGTTTTCAACATGCTCCACATCAACTGAGCCATCAACAGTGTTCCTACACGGTATTCGATCATGTGTATTTAGGTTGTGTTGCCGTGCGCTCATGCAAGTGCCAAGATGTTTTTTAGTAATGATAATCAGCTGTTAAGAAAATTAGTATAATGTTCTTATAATTTATTTATGGGATGGACACCGAAACATGTATGGCTGATCTACCTGGGACATGGGAGACAGGGACACAACTTTAACTATTCTATATAATCATGTTTTGTATATTTTGTTTCTTGGGCACTACGTTGAGAACTTTGTGTGTGAGCTGGTGGAGTCAAGTTACTTTATTAGTAAAGCGTAATGCACTTTTGTACAAATATGTAAAAAGTATTGTCAACCTTTAAAGCCAACGCTCAATTGTGAATGTGGGGAGGTCCATCTTGAGGTTTTCAATGCTACTGCACTCCAAAAGGCATTAGCAAAAGAATATGTGATAGTGCTTTATGAATGACCATTGGTCAGTTTGCACTTTAAGAATTGCCTTATTTCTATGTACGGATTCATCTTGACAATTGACTGTAATTGTTCTCCAGAACTAATTATCCCAGGAATTCTAGCATTCAAGAGTACACTTGTTGCAGATGGTACATCAATGTCCAAACAGAGATATTAGTGATTCGGCAAGGGTAAGATGCATTATATTTCTGCAACCTTGTGCTAGACCGCATCTGAAAAAATAGAAGATAGTGCTTCTGTGTAGATATACATGCAACTTGTTTCTTTAAGTGTAGAAAAATGAAATCTATTCTCGAGCAGCCAATTGGAATATTGGAACATGAAAATTTGTACTTAACAGTAAAGTGAGATGATCCCGTGAAGTTTATATTAATCAACTGATTTTATGAAATGATCATATTTGTTGTCTCTATTTCCGACCAGCTCTTCTATTAGCTCTGTACATATTGCCCAGTGCAATGGCTAGTTGTCCATAGTTCTTAGTTCTTTCCAGGATCCAGCATATATTGTGTCAATCTTAGAACCGGCCATACATATGGTATTGTTATTGTTGGGCATGGCAGAAGATACTAAATAACTCTATTGGCATGTTGGCATGCTAAGTTGTTGTCACCAAATCTTTTGGCTGACTTTACTAAAAATGATGTTCCCGTCAAGGTATGATGATTGTGTCTAGTGGCAGAATCCAACTTCGGTTCAAAGAGCACATCTGCAACTTCTGAATCTAGAAAGCTCAAAATTTATGATAAGGATACATCTAGGAGAACACAAATGATGTAACCAAATTGTTTACAAGCTGTCAATCTATTAGCATGTTCATACTCTGGTTACTCGGTATCAAATATACATTGTTAGTGGTTGATTTTATTTGAATTAGTTCATTTTCTGTGTTATTTTGTACCATGACTTCTATGTCTAATGGTATGTAAAATTTGCTTTCTATGATTGCTCTGTTGAGGGTTATTGGGAGTCGGGGAAATAAATAAGATGCTTTTGTGATCGACCAGGCTTCTGTTTTGAGTCACCTTTTGGTTCCCATGGCCACATATCAATACGACTTAGTGGTTGATTTAGTCTACTGGCGGCAATACAACTGAGATCCCCCGCCCCACTAAAAGAACTAAGGTTGTAATAATGGACAGTGACACAGGTCACACAACCACCAAATACATTGTGCCTATCACGGAAAGTGAAAACGTATTGTAGACGGCGCGGCGAAGCGCGCCTTTTCACCTAGTATATGAATATGGGCAGGACATTTGAGGTGACATCCATGAAGCTCATAATTTTTTTCTGTTTTTCCTTTTGTCAATTCTCAGATCTGAGTATTGTGCCTTTGTTCACCTTTTTGCAATATTTGCTGTTGGTCCAATAATAATAAGTAAAGTCGTACTTGTTCATGATTTAAATGGATTACTTTTTCATTGACGATGATTCCCTTCGACCTCTGAAAGATAATGTGTGGCTTGAGAAATTATGTTGCAAAACTACATAAGTTAGGACTTGGGAGTGAAAACCACAAAAATGGTGTTTTCGAAAGTGTTATGATGATTGATGTAATCTCCTCTATCCACTATGATGATTTGCCAATGTTATAAAGCACGGGCTTGCAAGAGCAAGTGATTATTTGATTAGAGTATATGAAGTACAAAGATGACATTGTTGGGATGGAGTGACTACGAAGGACAATAACATGATTTCCCAGTGTTAGAAAACACCGGCTTGCAAGAGCAAGTGATTGTTGGATTAGAGTGTCTATGAAGTACAAAGGCAACAATGTTGGGATGGAGTGACTACAAAGGACAATAACATTGTTTGAAAGAGAGTGAGGGAAATGGAGGGAGGGAGATAAAGATCATCAATAGCACATTGACCTCGCTCGACATCACCGACTTCACCAGCGTCGCGACTGCTGGAGTGTCTTAGTCTGATCAAGCTACTCATTCCATAACCCTAATAAGCATGGCAACTACAGATCGAGCAACTCATTCCATAATGAGAATGACGGTCACAATAGAAAGAAGAAAGACGCTACTTAAGGAGGATGAGAAGGACGGATGATCACAAGAGGAAGAACAAAGACTACCACGAAAGAGACCGGTAATACCATACTATGTATTTGCACGAGGATCCTAGATGCGATTAGTGTTTAACACTAGAATATAAACACTCGTTGCAACGCACGTGCAAATAAAAGTGTGCCAAAGCATGGGTTGACAATTCAGTGGATTGAAAGTCGTGGGACCAAAACGCTTTATCACGGGCTCCGGCCTAGGTATTGTCGAAACAAAATGAAATGATCCAAGCCTAGTTTTGTGCCTAAACGTGGGATCTGTGCTAGTACCTACTTAAAATGAGGAAACTAGAGGGTGTTTGACGCAAAACTTTCTCAGAAAAGACAACGGCGAGCACAGCTGCTGCACAACGGGAGGGCACAACATCGCAATCACCAAAATGCAGGCGCTCCTACTCCCATCGCGGCTGCCGCCGCCGCTGCTCCGGCGGGGCGCGCTTTCAGCAGCTACACCCCTCGTAGGTGTTCCCCTACCCGGCGCTACCCTCCCTAATGGGCGCCTCAGCTTCGGGGGAGGTGAAGGCGCTCCGCGGCGCCTCACCGTGGCGGTGGCGGCGTCCTCGTCTTCGTCGGGCCCTCTCTATCCGACGCCTCCTCCCACCGAGCAGACAATTGAGCGCGCCAAGCTCGAGCAGGTGCTTTGCTAATTTCATCTTCTTTGATCTATCTACGTCTGGTACTGATTGGTCCGTGCACTGAAGTAGGGTTCTTATCCTTGGTTTTCTCGAAAAGGATTGTGTCTGGAAATCTATATGAGAATTTTAGGTTTATATAGGTGAGGGTCGCACACGAAACTTATTTACCGTTGGACTATGTGATGGTTGCTCGCCTTAGAAAGGCATGCTGATGTTTAGGGTTTAGGGGATTAAGTGATTCGTATCTGATGTATCTAATACAGGGGAATTGCTGTTTGAATATTTTCAATAAACCACTCTTCTCTATGAATTCTGATCATTAAATGGTATGCCTACTGGTTTCGTTTTGGTGTGATAGTTGACAGGCACATAATTATATGTTGGTGATTTTGTTAGTGTGCTTAGTGACTGTAAACTGACTTAAGAGCACCTTATCCGTCTGGACTTCTCAATAGAACCACTCTCCTCACTAACCTTTTCATGGTGTGCCTGCTGGTTTTGATTTGTTGTGATAGTTGATAGATACAAAATTGTTTGTTGGTGATTTTGCTAGTGTGTATATTGACAGTTAAACTTATCTTATCCTGTATGTCGCATCTGTATGATTAAAAATATGAGTGAAGCACAGGGTTTCATACCCTTTGGTTAAACTCTTTTATATCCAGAAAACACATCATGTTTGACTTTCGACGCCATTTGCGGCGCCTAGTTCCTACTTTTGAAGAACAGAGCACGATTTCTAATACCTGAAGCCACTTTGTGATAGTGTTCTTTTCAGCTGTTATGTGTATATTAAGTGTGATTTGTAAAACGTGTGATTATTTTAGTGCACATTCTGGTTAACCTGAATAATGTTGTTTGCTTTGAAATTAGGCTGTTTCTTCGCATGGTTAAAATTATACTTCATATCTCTTTATTCTCTGCAAGTACAAGTTTAAGCCATGTACCATGACTGAAGCTGGCATATCTTCATTCCTTCAATGGATAAAATGGACAGGTTATCAAGAGACTAGAGAAAACAGCAAGGTATTTCAAGAATTTGGGTTCCATAGGGTTCTGGTCCCAGTTGGTGTGCACATTTGTTTCTGCGGGAATTTTGTCATTCTCTACGGTTGTTACTGGGAAGGTGACATCACCGTTTACATTCTATGCAACTGCTGCTGGTATTGTCGCGGCCTTTATTTCAGTCTTCTGGTCATTTGGTTACATCCGTCTTTCTGAAAGACTTCGGAAAACAGCAAGTGCACCTGCAAAGGTACTCTCTTTCTCAACCACACCACCCATACTTACATTGTTACCCTCAAAAGAAATGATCTGTTTTCATATTAAAACCTAAATGCTGCTCCTTACCTGCTGCCTGTGACTCATCTTGTTTAGTATTCCCTCTGCTCCAAATTAATTGACGCAGCTTTGTCTAGATACGGAGGTAGTACCTATGTGTCTGTGTATCATCTGACTGTTAAACTGTTATTTTTCACACTTATGGTAGGGCAAAGATCACTGGCATCTGCTTTTAACCTTACAATTATTTTATGTTGTTTTATGCACGGCAAGATATACTTCACATATGATTTGCTTTCAAATCAGAATATAAGATCATGGAATGCTTTTCCAGGCTCCTCCACGTGCTGATGTGATTAAAAGTCTGAAAAATGGCATTATACTCAATATTCTTGGGATGGGCGCTGCTGTTCTTGGCATGCAAGCAACTGTTGGTGGTTTGGTAGCCAAAGCTCTTACGACCTCTGCAGTCCCCTATTATCAGGCAACTTCCTCCGGCCAAAGTCCAGTTTTGGCTCTGGATGTGTTCCTAGTTCAGGTATTTCATTGCTTATTTACCATGTTCATATTTTTTAATTCTGTAAACGCAGTATATTCCAAGTATTATGAAGTTAGATGTCACACACTACACTAGAATCAAGATCATAAACTGTCGAGTTTCATGTAAAAACAATAAGATCACACCATAACTCTGACTGTATTGCAAGTCTCTCATAAGCCAATAGGAAGTGAGGTACACGATTTCCCTACATTAACTTCTGCTTTGGGTCATTTTGCGTACAAAGAAAATCTGTATTCTAATAACCTTGGGCTGTCTGAAATATTTATAACGTAGAGAAAGGTGCTCTCCTGTCTAGGAATAGCAACAAAAGTATTCAGCTTCATAATGCCCAATCTGAAACACGATTGGTGTTAGAACTTGGAATCCTCCAACTGTGCCTGTAAAATCACGTACGTACTACTTAATAAACTTGCTATGAGAGACAAAGTTAGAGTTTGCGATCAAGCAGTTAAGCTTGTTGGGGGATTTCCTTGATTCCCTATTCCCTAGTTAAACCAGCGTACAGTTTCCTATTCTTTTCAATATTTTTTTAATAGTGATGCAAGTGGGTCAATATTAGGGTACCCTTTACCCTCTTTAATTCAACACAAAATGAAGTTTCATCCTAAAGAGGTAAAGGATACCCTAATGGTGACCCAGTTCCATCTTTAATTTTCTATTACCAGTATTTGGTAAAAGTGTATACCAGCTACTACTTGAATAACCAAACCTAAAGCAAGAAATTGCTACGCAAAAAGGTTAGCATCCACTATTGAGTGAAAGCTGCACTTATAGGACTATATGCTGCCAACTACAGTAGTTATTTTTATTACTAGCGAACATTTATGAGGAAGAAGAATCTAACAGTCTTTCATCCTCCTCGCCACGCGCAGGCCTCAGCGAACATCATCCTGTCGCATTTCCTTGGGCTGGCGAGCTCCCTGGAGCTGCTCCGCTCAGTGTCGATCCCTCCGACGGAAGTTGCCCCAGCATGAGCCAAGATCTGCTGGCTGCTGCATTCCTTCATTTCGCACTCTTTTTTTATTTTCTTTCTTGATGATGACTGTGTGTAGGAAGAGCTACCGTATATTTCACCTGTCGGCTTAAATTCAGTGTGGGCTGGTAATTTCGTGGTTTGGATGGGTGAGCAGCAGCAGCAGCTCCGCCTTAAAGACGTCTCATGTTTTGTACATTTTATGAATTTGATGGTGCCGTACGCGGCGCAACAGTGGCAGCAGCCTCGTTTGCAGCACAGGCCTAGCAGTAGCAAAAGCTTGGGCGCACTTCGCCGAAGCGGTGATGCGCAAACGGGGAACACAAGGAGGTGGCTACCGCCCCCGTCCCCGTCCGTGCAACAGGCCGGTGCACGGCTGGCTGTTACGCTCACGTGGTGAGCGAGGCAACAGTTGAATCCTGGAGCGGTAGTAATAGTGGTGGTGCTGCCGCTCGTGCAGGACAGCTCGGTTTCAGTTTCGGTTCGGGGCAGGACAGGCTCTCGCTGGAAGTTTCGCAGGCGCCCCGTTTGTCCGGTTGCGGGGCGCTGGAATCTGGGCACAGTCACGCTCACGCACGCATTGATTCCAGGGCAGAATGGACCAAAATAACCCAAATTCAAAAGGATTTCACGAAATGACCCATCCGGAAAACTATTTCACTGGACTAACCCTTTTTGTAGCGCTTAATGCAGCGCTACACTCTGATGAAGCGCCTATCGCCAGGCGCTATGCCCCCGCCAACAGTGGCACTGCCCTCCCAGCCCCTTCCCGGCAGGTGTGGCGCCAGCGCTACGCTGGGCGACTAACGCCAGGCGCTATGCCTCAGTGTAGCGCTTATCGATAGCGCTACACTTTAATGTGTAGCGCCTTCGCTAAGCGCTACACTTTGAGACTTAGCCCTGTCACAAGGCCGACCCTCCTCCCCCCATTCACTCCCAAGCTCGACCAAGGAAGGAGAAAGCGAGGCGCCTCCTTCTCCCTCAAATCTCTCACATTGGAAGCTTTATTTGGTGGATTTGGATTTGTGCCTCTCCCCATGCTAGAGGTACCTCCTCATTCCCCGTTTGACCTTTGAAAATCTTTCATTTTGGTTGGACTTGGCTTGAAACCCTAGAAATTTGACTTGGAGAGAAATGTTTGGAAATTTGTTAGATTCATTGGCCAATGTTGGTTATAAAGATGTGTATGAAGCATTTAGTTAGGTTTAGGGTTGTTGACATGACATTGTTTGGTTTATTGGAATGTTATGTCTAGGTTTAGGGTTAGGGTTAGGGTTTGCTTATGTAAGAGGGTGTTCTTGTTAGCTTTATGGTTTGGTAATGTGTCTAGTATAGTTTTGTTTATCTTGTCATGGTTAGTTAATGAACATATTCTCCTATGTGTTAGGGATGGCAAGAATTGTTCATGTTCATCATGTGGACAAGGATGCCTTTTTGAAAGGCAACATAGAACCGGACCCGGATGAGCTAGATATTGTGTTTGAGCGTAGTCCCACCTACGCCGAGGTCTTGGAGCAAGTGAGGATTGAATTGAAATGGATGGACCCATGTGATGTTGTTGAGTTGGAGGGAAGACATAATGTGGGTTTTGGAATGCATATCCGTTGGAAGACCATGCGTATCTTCTCCGAGGCTCGTTGGCTTGCATACAAGGAGGTGGTGGCCGAATCACTAGACAAGGCTCTTGAGCTATTTGCCACCAAGAAGGTTGATAGTTCATTGCCTTTGGACTTGAACCGTGCTTCCCCATTGATAGTAGGAGTCCTCCACCCGGAGCAAGAGTTATGGATTGAACCTCCTTTGAGCCAAACATTGAGCCCGATTTCAAGACACCAAGACGAAGTGTTGGAAGAGGACAATGATGATTGTGAGGGTGAAGATGATGATGATGTTGAACTCCATGACAACAATGTTGGTGATTTGGAGAAATATATCACTCAACATGACATGGACCGTGAACTCCCATATTCTCGAGGCTATGCTTCGGACTCGGATGATGATGGTCCCGAAGAAGAAGTTGACGAGGAGGGGTTCACGGCTAGAGAGGCCGAAATCCACCATACCGTATTGGGGCGGGACCATCGGGTGCCTTTGTTTCGTGATCTTAGTCTCACGGATGAAGCCACGGTTGATGGTGGCAAAGGCATAGTGCTTGGACCAAGGACAAGTTCTTACCGGGATGGCAATGAAGTGAATAATGGCTTTTGCAAAGGATCAAGGTTTAAGACCTTGTTGGAATTTAAGCAATGGATAAAGGACTTCTCGGTGAAGCATCATCGTCCTTACAGTCGTGCACTCGGATATCAAGAAGCGTTACGGTGAAGTGCGAGGCGGAAGGATGTCCTTGGATTGTGCGTGCTAGACCATTCAAGGAGGTCGATTGGCACATATCTAGTTGCGTATCAACTCACATGTGCCGAGGCCGATGGTGGATGGCAAGGATGCAAAGCATGAGCACCGACAACTCACCTCAGTTCCTCGCTTATAGGCTTTCGAATGACATCGTCGTTTCCAATAATGAGCATCAAGCGGTCATGGAGTTTGTGAAAGCCCTCTTTAACTACGAGGTGAAGTACGGAAGGCATGGAAGGCTAAGCAAGCCGCATTCAAGATGTTGTACGGTGATTGGGAGGAATCTTATAACCGAATCCCAAGGTTGTTGGGGCGATGGCCGATGCTAACCCGGGCATGGTTCATGTAGTTGAACCTTTGGGGAACCAGACAAGGATTGTAAACGGAAGAACCGTTCGAGTTTTTGGCCGTGCATTTTGGGCTTTCGAGCAATGTGTTCAGCATTTGAACATTGTAGGCGGTCATCTCCGTTGATGGCACCTTTTGACCGGTCAATTCAAGGGCACTATCTTGATTGCAATAGCCAATGATGCCAACAACCGGTTGATTCCTTTGGCCTTTGCTTTGGTAGAGGTGGAAAACAATGATAATTGGGAGTGGTTCTTCCATCTTTTAAGAACCAAGATATTAACCCCTCATAGGGAAATATGTGTCATCTCGGACCGTCATCAAGGAATTCTTAAAGCGGTGGACCAACATATTCCGGGCATGCTCCGTTGCACCATCGTTGGTGCATGAGACACTTTGTTCAAACTTCTATAGGGCATGCAAGAGCAAGGATTTGGCCGATGATCTACAAGATTGTTGCCTCGCTTTCACGAACGTCGTTTCTCAAACTTGTACAACAAATTGCTCTTCAACAAAGAGCTCGATGCGGTGGTCGAGAGTTTCTCGATAGGAGCATTGGAGAAAGAACAAAGTGGGCACGGGCATTCGATGACGGTGGAGGTATGATCAAATGACAAGCAACATGGCGAGGCCTTCAACAAGTTGCTCAAAGGTGTCCGTGCATTGCCGTCACGGCAATAGTCCGTTATACATTCGACATGATGAATGGGTATTTTCTTAAATACTCGGAGAAGCGGACCGGATTGCGGGGGACTACAAGAACAAGCACAAATACAAGTACCCACCTAAGGTTGATGATTGGATGCAATTTCGGACAAAGCGGATGCCCAAGTTGTCACGAGTATGACAACGACGAGCTAATTTACCAAGTTACGAGCTGGAGGTACAGCGGCCGATGGTGTCCAACACGAGGCCGAGCTTTCAAGGTCTCGCTCAAGACTTGTGAGTGCACATGCGGAAGGCCATCATTGCTTCATCTTGCTTGCTCGCACTTGCTCGTCGCGTCTCGCCGTCGCCATTTGGATTACAATAATCCGCTCACGGTGAGAGAGGCTGAGTTCTCCATTGAGACTACTAAGAAGACATGGGCTCCTAGATTTCATCCATATTTGGACCAATCAAAATGGCCGGAGTACCATGGGATTCAACTATGGCCCGATCCGAAATGGAAAGTGATTAAACGTGGAAGACGCAAGACAAAACGCTTTAGGAGCGACATGGATGGATGGGGCCGTGGTGGTGCTCGAGAAACGGGCAATGACCAATTCCAAGAGCCTCGTGAGAGAGCCCGGTGTGGAACATGCAATGGTGAAGGGAACAATGCAAGAAAGTGTTCTCAAAGGAAAAGAGCAAAAGGAAATGAAGCAAGCACTAGCCAACCAAGTGGTAGCCAACAAGCTCCTAGCCAACCAAGAACTAGCCAACAAGCTCCTAGCCAACCAAGAACTAGCCAACAAGCTCCTAGCCAACCAAGAACTAGCCAACAAGCTCCTAGACAACAAGCTCCTAGACAACAAAGAGGTCGATCACTTGGGCTTAGAAGAGGAAGAGGCGTGGCGGTTTTAACCCGTCTAGTATGTTAGGTTACTTGGCGTGACCAAATCCTTATGTTAATAGGTACGGATGGAATATTCATACTTGCACCCTTATGTTACTACCTACTATGCTTATTTCATTGAATCAATTATTGTTCACATTCATTGCATCCTTTACTAACTTGTAGCTTTTGTTCTTATAATAGGTATGGCGACTCATCCCAACAAGGGCAATGATGGGGACGGTGTGAACTACTCGGCTATCGGGCGAATGCTATGAAGGTGGTGGAAGAGGAAGAGGAAGGAGGAAGAAGAGAAGAAGAGGAAGGAGGAAGAAGAAGAGAAGAAGAGGAAGGCATTTGAAGAGGTAGTTCAACTTGCTCGAGAATTGGCGACGACGCCGGACGCAGAGGACGCGAGAGAGAAGAAAAAGGAAGAGGAAGAGAGGAAGAAGAAAAGGAGAAGGAAGAGGAAGAGGAAGAGGCAAAAGGAGAAGGAAGAGGAAGAGAGGAAGAGGCAAAAGGAGAAGGACGAGGAAGAGAGGAAGATGAGGGCCAATGCTAGGCCACCTTGCGCCGACCAAGAGGAAAGGCCACGAAAGGCGTTTCGTACCGACGAGGCCCATGGGAAGGAGGTTCCTATTTGTTGGTGTGGAACTGATTGCACTGTTAAGGAATCCCAAGACTACTTATCCGATAGTTGGGGAAAGAAGTTCTTCATGTGTGCCAACTACAACCGCTCTCCCGGCGTAAGCAACCCATACGACAAGCCACGGGTATGCTCAAAGCTTTTAGTTCTTCATGTGTCCCAAACTATTCCATAGCATATCCTCTAACATGCACTATTTTTGTAGTCTCCCTCCCAGTATGTACTACACTTGGATAGACCTTGAGCAACCTCGATCCAACAAGGCTATCCAAGAGATAGATTTTGCCATAAGAAGAAGTCGCTTCCAAGAACGGCGTGGCGAGGACATGGCGAGGAAGCGCAAGGAACGTAATGACGATCCGCAGGAAAGAGGAGGAGAGAGCGCAAAGCTAAGGAGGCTCGTCTTTGCGGAGAGGGAAAGGCTTCGTCAAGAGGCGTGGCGTTCCATGGAGGAAGAGGAAGAGAAGAAGAGGAAGGGCAAAGGACCTATGCTTTAGAACACCATGTTTGAGATGCTTAAGGGCAAGAACTATTAGTGTGATGTCGAACTATTAGTATGTAAAGCCCCTTAAGGGCAAGAACACCATGTTTGAGATGCTTCTATTTGAGTATGTCATGAACGCTATTCCTCGTTTTTATTTGCCTTGTGTAATGTTTGTCATGTTAAAGTCTTAAACAGGAAATGTTTGGTGCGAACAGTTTCAAGGCATAGCGCCTAGTGAGCGCTACACAAGCATAGCGCCTGTCGCTAGGCGCTATGCTAATTCTTCGCTCGAAACTAACAGAGCATACAGAGCAAATCGAGAGTTCGTGGGAGAAAATCTCTAAGTCGGTGTAGCGCTGTCGATAGGCTCTATGATCTTAGGTGTAGCGCCTGTCGACAAAGGCGCCACCGCCCAACTCTCGATTTGCTCTCAAGATGCTAACTGCAGCAGCCAGCGCTATGCTTAGCGCCGCTTCGCAAGGGCGCTATGCTAGATTTCCCCCGTCTGAATTAATCTCGGGGAAAACTCTAGGTCAATGTAATCTCAAACAACACTTGTTATACTAGTTTAAAGCAACATATACTCAAATAACATCAATATAATCTCAAACAACATCAACTAATTGTCATACATCAACATAGTCTCAAACAACATCAACGTAGTGCCAATACATGAACATAGTCTTAAACAACATCAACATAGTGCCATACATCAACCCATACATAGTCTCCAACCTAGTGCATCATCATCAACATGACCTACTTTCGTCCACGCGTCCTTGGGCCTCGGCCCCTCCTTGGAGGTATCTTCTTTGTCACCTCCTCTTCTTGCGACTCATCTTCATCATCATACTGTAGGCCTCTCGTCCTCCTAGTCGCTCTTGACCTCCGTGGCGGCTCGTCTCGACAACATTGGCCTTTCCTTGTTACGAAGTCATCCGGCGTCCAGTGATTGAACTGCTTCCTTGGCTTCACCGGTATGCGGAACGAATCCGGTACTCCTCCTCAGTCTCATTCTCCATATGAGGCAGCTACATGTAAGATTGTATGGCTATGAGAAATGCATGGGAAACAAAAAGCACTAAATGCATGTAAGGTTGTCCCATACCTCATCTTCCGAACGAATCGCCGAAGTGGTGTCATCCTCAACATCATCCTGAAGATGGGCCGACGGATCAGTAGTCGACTTGGACCTAGAACCAGACGGGTTGTGTACTCGGGATCGCGGCAACCTAGCACGCGTTAGATAAGCGGCGCATCTTTTGGGCGAACGTCAGAACAAATAACAACATAAGTCAAAACAAGAACATGCCTATCTTGAGGAAGTCTCGCATCCATACCTTAAGGAAGTCTCGTATCATGCCTTCTCCCTTTTCCCCTTAGGGCAGCAAAAGAATCGCCTCGGCATCGGGCATATTTCTTTACCTCCGTTCTCTACAGAGTCAAGAACAAGAACATGTTAGGCAAGAAAGAGATGAGAGTGCAAGGAAAGTAATGCGAAGGCAACGATAACTTTACCGCAAAGTTGAGTGAGGAAGAAAGCGGGATGTCGGTCCCCTCCCTGACCTGCCGGTTGTACTGAGTGTAGGCAAGTTCATCGAACTGGACTGGCTCCTCCAATATTTCTTCCTCGTAGGACGGCGGGCAAATGGAGACACGGGTACTACCAAGAAACCAATGGATGTAGTTGTTAAATGCAACTGGGCAATGTGCTCTTCCACTGTTCCATTCCGTTCGTCGAGCATTATCCACACAAATGAGGAAATCCATGACGTGCCTCCTATGATGGTGATCCCAATTCTTGATCTTCCTCTGCCTCTTTCTGTCCAACCTAAACAACAACAAAGAACCTTGTTAGTACCATACAAAGCAATTGAGCACAAGTTCTCATGCTAACTAACCGATGAAGCTCCTTGTCGGTGTCCTTCCACACGGAGGGTTGCCTTGAAACAACCCGAATCGCCTCATCACCCGTTGTGGCATATGAAACTCAACCGCCCAATTGCAAATCAATGGGCAAGACATGAGCCAGAGAGATTGTTCCTCCAAGCACTTCGGGTTAATATCAAACCCGGAGCAATACCAAACTCGTCCCACAACCATAAGGCTCCCACTCCACCGCAACATATCACAAGAACATGTTTGGTATCGATTTTGACTCGTGAAGTAAATATTATGGATAGTGACGTATAGATAAACATCTACCTGCTCGGGCGTAATCGCATCAAACTCGTTCGTGTACTTGAGGTACATGGCATCAACATCGCTTGTCATCTCCGATACCACGTCCCACTTGTAAGCCCAAGTCGGCTGGCGTAGAGGGTTTCTATTATACGATGGCCAAGGATGGTGGCCCACCTCTTTGGGACGACCAACTGGTAAGCGTTCCCAGCTCCATATCGAGAGAAGAACCATAGCACCACCTATTCCGGCAGATTCGCCTGCCCTACGACAGGCATCGTCCAACTGCAAGTGAACAAAAACGAGGTCAGTATAGCATATGTGTGGACTCGACATATACAAATGAATGTAGAGTGCACATGTGATTAACTGCATACAAGTAGGCAAGAGCCGCGAACCCCATATTGCTATCCTGGTTTGCTAGTGCCTTGAGCCACATCCACTGAGCGGTCCTACCTCCGCTGTCAGCAAACAACAAAGTCCTAGAAAGGACATACCACACGTACACACGAGCATGTGTATCGATCACCTCAACCTCGGCGGGGTTCGGGCATTCACTAAAGTTAGACACGATCCACGCATATGTCGCGCCTGCTGGGACTCTATCTTTGCTCTTATCTTCAAGTTCTACAGGAGCCATGCCAATAAGTAGCTCCATCGCATTGCGCCACCCATCGGAATATGTGCTCATACAGAGGCTCCCGCGATAGGAAGTCCAAAGATCATGGAAACATCCCGAAGAGTAGGAGTGATCTCCGGGTCCGGAGGTGGAAAGTGTGTCTCCGGCCTCCACCGGTCGACAAGTGCGGTGATAGCACCGCGTTGAGGTTCGTCGATCGCTCACAAGCGTGATGAAAGGGAGGAGGCCTAGCCGCTTGATGTACTGGTCTGCTTCGTCGTCTGACATGTCATTCAAGACGCCATGAGACCGAATCTTGAGGGACGAAGCCTCAGATACATACAAGATCGAACATTATGCTTTTTCCAACATAATTGAATCAATAGAAAAATAAAATCAAAGAAGTTCGACCATGGTTTTATTACCATATGCTTCTCCGCCATCAAGTATGCCCGTGTTGATGATCATAGTAATCTTCAAGTAGCCACACCATCCTACATATATATTCCAAACATCAATAAAATGTGTGTGGTATGTGGCCATTGTTTGAATTTATACAATAAACTACAAAAGAATATGATAGCATATTATTCAAACATCCATACAAATGCATATAAAACCATCATACACAATGCAAATCAACAACACACTTTCATTCCCCATCAAATATAACTTCCAAATAACCAAAAACATGCACAAATAGTCCATATTATGAATCCAACTACATCTAGGGTTTGAGGATAATGTGCAAGATTGATTGGATGAAAGAGAGGGAAAGGAGGAATACCTTGAGGAGGGATGGGAAGCAAATCCAGTGAAATTCCTCGATCTGTTGGATTTGGTGGGGATTTGAGGGAGGGAGGAGGAACCGGCCTCTCTATGTGTTCTTCTCTGCTCGGGAGTGAATGGGGAGGGTGGGGGAGGGCATGACAGCTAAGTCTCAAAGTGTGGCGCTTAGCGCTACACATTAAAGTGTAGCGCCTATCGGATAAAGCGCTACACTGAGGCATAAGGCGTTAGTCGCCCAGCGCTGGGCGTCCTGCAGTGAGGGCCGACGGTGCACTGTTGGCGGGCATAGCGCTAGCTGATAGCCTTCTGTTTGTAGAGTGTAGCGCTGTTAGCCTACAAAAGTTAGTCTTAGGTGAAATAGTTTTCCGGATGGGTCATTTCGTGAAATCCTTTTGAATTTGGGTTATTTTGGTCCATTCTGCCTGATTCCAGGCCCTGACTGCCTCTCTGTCTCTTTTACCCACCACCCGCGCGCATCTCGCTCTCGCTCTCGCCCCCGACCGACCGTGCCCAACACATTCACTCGCAGCCGCAGACGGCGCAGAGATGGTTTGCCCTCCAACACGCGCAACCCAGCCGGAGCATTTGTCGTTGCCGCCGAAGCCGAAGAAGAAAAATATACTCCCGAATCCCGCACGTCGGCAGGGGAAGATCGATGGGATAGCCAGGATAGGACACCGGAGCGGTACGGAGGTCGCACCCCGATCGAGAGCATAAAAATACTACACAGCCCCGTCACGCACAAAACAAAGGCGATCGATCATACACTACGATTCCCCACGGCGTGCGGGGCACCGGCTTGGGCTCGGGTCTGTTGGTTGGTTGGTTGGTTGGCGATAAACAAGTGTCCCAGGAAGCTGCGAGGAAGCCCCCCAAGTACCCCAGCGTAACTGAAACGGGTGGGTGGGGTTGTTGGCATGGCTCCCGTGGTGGCCGTGGAGGTGGATCTCTGCCGATCTTTGATGAACTCGATTGGTTCTGTGTGTGTGAATGGCTGATGGATGGATCTCTGCCGATCTCGGCTGTACAGTACAGTACAGTACAGTACCGGCCGGTGTCGGTGGGGTGGGAGGCCGTTAAGGGCTCGCCAGCCTGTCCCAGATCCGTCCACGTCCCCCTACTACCCTCTTTCGCCGATCCGCCCTCTGACTTCCACGGCCCCACCAGCTAGGCCTTCCCCCCCGTCTCGTCGTTTACCGCTGCCCCATCCCCCTCTACCGACCGTGACGTGGTGGGTTACGTGGACGCGCCGCTCGATGTGTCCCTCTCGACGTGGAGACTCCCGGTTCGTTCGCTCGCTCGCGAGCACAGCATCAGGCCTCATCCATCCAAAACTCCAAAGCCCCCTCTCTGCCTTTTACTTCTGAACCCAACTTTATCGTCTGTGTCTGCGCATGACTACGTGCTCTGCATCTTGCTTGCGTGTGTGCACTTCCGCGGGTGGGTCTCAGCTTTCGCACTACTCCTACCTCGCTCGACCGGGGAGTTCTGGTGGTTGTTGCCGGTAAAGTTCAGTTAACTAGTCTACTCCAGAGCTGTTCTCGTAGTCAAAACGGTTGGAGCACTAGTGGAGTTGCAGCACTCAAGTTCCAGATTACATCACTAGTACTAGTATAAGAGTAGGATTAGGGGAGAGTGTCAGGCTAGTAAACTGTAACTACTATAATACTAGAAAAGCTTACCACTATAGCTGTAAGTAATGGTAAATCAACCTCTCCCCGTTACTAGTATTAAACGGCAGCGTCTGATCTGCAGCGGTGCCTGCCAGCGAGGCCGAGCGAAAGGGGAGGGAGGCCGTACGAGTACGACCCATGAAAGCGTCAGAGATAGCGCTGCGGGCAGTGGGGCGAGTGATGACTAAGCGCACGTACACGGAGACACCTGGGCCGCGTGAGCCCAGCGAGCTGAGCTGTGCCCATAACTGCCATGCCTCCTCCCCGGCGCCACAGCCACAGTCCCACCCTCCACGAAATCGCGCCGGTTTTCATCGCCCCCGCCCCGCCCCGCCCCGCCCCGAGAGATTGCGCTCCAGCCTGGCTCGCCCTGCAAACCGCCGCGCCATCCTCCAACCCTACAAACCCTATCGATTAGCCTCTCCCCAACCCCCTACTCTCTCTCTCCCTGTCGTTTTCCTTCCTAACCGTAATCCCACGCTTCCACCTGGGCCCTCTCGCACGCCGCCCCACATGTCAGCGACCGAGGTCCCGGCGTCGGTGCGGTGGAATGATGGAACATGGGAGGGAGGGCAGGAACCGTCGCGCACAGCGGTCGTACAGTCCGGCTTGTACGCACGTACGGGCGGGCCCCGCGACGGGCTGGACGGTTGCGATTCAGCTCCGGGACGGGGATGGGCTCCGGCCACCACTGTGCCGCACCGCTGCGCCCGCGTCGACATCCGTCCCGGTTACAACTTCCGGCTACGACGAATTAGGGGGGATGGACGCACAGCTGGATGGATCATGGATTCATGAACCTGTTCCTTCTCTCTCCTGCTCACAAGCGTCAGTGTTGGATTTCCTTCGCAGCTTTCGGCCAAACCTTTTTTTTTCCTTTCTTCGCCCTGGTGATACAAAATGTAGTGCACGGTACACAAAACTAACAAAAAATATACTGTATATACGTACGAAAACTTCACGTCAAAAGGGAAAGCATACTACTCGTAGAAGTAGTTTACGAGACACATTGGCCGGTGAAGAAGTGTGCTCGTGCTAGATCGGAAGTTCTTTTTTTTATATAGATTTGCTAGATCGGAAGCTGGCCGGGCAGCCGTATATGAACACGGCACCGAACGGCCGTGGTGTGGTATGTGAGCCCCGTTCCGCGAGCAGGCCAGCTAATTTCCCCAGTTTTTAACGGCCTTTATGGTCCTGGGGTTTGACGGTACGGAAACGAACCCATTCAGCAATTCAAAATTCAAACCATCCGGCTCCGGGGGACCGCCAGCGGATTGATTATAACAACCAAACAACGGCCTCGATCACGCGCAAAAGGAGACCCGGGTTAGCTCTCTGGCAGGTGGGGCGGAGAGGCCAACGGCCCCACCTGCCATTCAGGTGCCGAAAACGACACGGCCCTCGGGCATGAGGTGGCCACTTAGCCAGCTGTACCCCGGTGACCAGCTACTGGCCGCTCCTGGTTGCCTCCTGCCCCGGCCTATATAAGCTCCCGCCTCCTCGTCCCCTTCCTCTCGCCATCCACATCCAGACGTCCTAATCACTACTACTCTACCACTAATCAGCAATCACATACACCGCCATCCATCGGAGCGATCCGGCGATGGGAGCGGAGGCGGAGTGCGACAGGATAAAGGGGCCGTGGAGCCCGGAGGAGGACGAGGCGCTGCGGCGTCTGGTGGAGCGTCACGGGGCGCGTAACTGGACCGCGATCGGGAGGGGCATCCCCGGGAGGTCGGGCAAGTCGTGCCGGCTGCGGTGGTGCAACCAGCTGTCTCCGCAGGTGGAGCGGCGCCCGTTCACGGCGGACGAGGACGCCGCCATCCTGCGCGCGCACGCCAGGCTCGGCAACCGCTGGGCCGCCATCGCGCGGCTGCTGCCCGGGCGCACCGACAACGCCGTGAAGAACCACTGGAACTCCTCGCTCAAGCGCAAGCTCGTCACTGTCACCGCGACGGCGTGGCAGGAGGAGGGCAGCGACGGCGGCGGCGGCGAGGTCGAGCGGGCGTGCAAGCGCGCGAGCCCCGGCCCCGGCCCCGGGCCCGAGAGCCCGACCGGATCGGATCGCAGCGAGCTGAGCCACGGCAGCAGCGGGCAGGTGTTCCGGCCGGTGCCGCGCACGGGCGGGTTCGACGCCATCTGCGCGGACGTGAGGCCTGCGGCTGGATCGCGGCAGGACGAGGAGCTGGTCACCTCGCTCTCCCTCTCCCTCCCTGGGCTGGACCACGGGTTCCACCACGACAGCGCGCGGAGCCACTTCCACGAGCTCTCCTCCTCGCCGCGCTCTGCTTCGCCGCCGTCCCCTGCAACGCCGGCGCCGCAGCCGCAG
This sequence comes from Avena longiglumis, assembly GCA_030063025.1. Classification (NCBI taxonomy): domain Eukaryota; kingdom Viridiplantae; phylum Streptophyta; class Magnoliopsida; order Poales; family Poaceae; genus Avena; species Avena longiglumis. The sequence goes on from CP125978.1 coordinate 127,091,421, forward strand.
CCATCCTCCTCGTACCCGCTCAGCGGCGACATGGTTGCGGCCATGCAGGAGATGATCCGCGCGGAGGTGCGCAAGTACATGTCCGGCGTGGGGATCCCGGCCGGTTGCGGCACCAGCGCCGTGGGCGAGGCGTACATCCCGCATCTCGTCGAAGGCGTGATGCGCGCCGCGGCGGAGAGGGTCGGCGTCGTGACCCGCCAGTGAAATGAAAATCGTCGTCTGCCCGTGCAATCGCAATGTTCACCGCAAACGCGGCGCCGCATCGCATCGCCTCGCTCGCCTTAGTAGATCCTGTGTAGTAGCGCCGAGCTAGTCGTTTTCTGGTCTCGAGTTTGTTTTTATTCTTCGGCTGCTCTGAAAGAAACAGAGCAGTGCCGAAGTCGGAAGGGGTGGAAATGAAACAGAGAAACCCAACTGTTAATTACTCGGAGGCTGCTCTGCCTCCGCGCCACCCGAGGCTGTCATTTCGGTACAGGAATGAGATGATGGGGACCGGTGGGATGGAGAAATTTGGCAATCATGTCTCGCCTCTTCCGCTCACGATCCTCGTGCCGAAATCGCAAATTCCGCGTAGATCGGCATGGCAACTTGACTAGTACTTGAGACGAGTCACTAATCAGTATCCTATCTAAAATCATGCTGTCTGTGATCAAACAAATTAAACGACCAAATCGTTGCCCGTGAAGTTCTCTCGCTCCAGATGAGGATCCGTGCTGGTCATCGCGACGAAACGAATCTGAACGAACGCGTAGACCACCGAATACTCTCTCAGGTCAGGCTAGCCATGACGGATGCAAGAGGAGAGAAACGACAAGGCCGAGCGGTTGGGTAGTGACGTGTAATGCAGTGGTACGACACGCACCATTCGAATCGAGCAATGCGGTACGAAAGTCGTAGCTAGCGGCAGCAACAGTTATGGACTGGCTCCGCTCGTAGTTAGTGGTGGACTGTCTGTGGCTAGCTATAGCGCGTACTAGTGACAGTTCACCGTTGGCGGTATTGATAGCAGGGACGACGGGGAGCAAAGGCTTTGCAGCTGGCTGTTCCCCCCGAAATATCTTTGTGCTACTACCCAATCTGCTGCTGTTTTAAATGGCGCGCCGGTTTTGTAGACGGCGATCGCTGCCGTTTGTTTGCCCAACATTTCTTCCTGCTGTTGTTGTTGTTGTTATTGTACGGACTTTCTGCTATTGATCTACTGTTTCCGTTCCCAATTGTAGTTGGTTTTGGAAAGGTAGTTGCTGTACAGACTTTCTGCTCGCGCTCTACTGCCTTTGTTTGGAAATAAGCGTTGAAGATCTGTCTCGATATGCATGTATTTAGACATGCTTTATTGTGTAAATATATATGTATCTAGATGAATCTTCGACACTTATTTCTAGATGAAAGTAATAATAATTTTCTTCTAAGTAACAGATTTTCATTGTGTTGAGTGCCTCTGTCTATTTTGGTTTTTGAGGATGTGTCTACATGTTTTCAATCCTGGACGCAGTACTATGCATTTAAAATCAAGCCCGATCTGGCCCATACTCATACGCCCGGCTTCAGTAGCACTGCTACTCTTCAAGGCCTGGTGTTATCATTTCTACTAGCCCAACTTGGATTGCCAGCCATAAACGGGAAATCGCTGTGGAGGACAGGCTCCATGGGCCTGTTTTTGAGTTTCTTTATAAAATTGATATTTTGATGTTTCAAAAAATTATAAAGTTTGACAGTGACGTATTCTACTGCCAGCAAAATTTCAGCGCAAAACATTTTCTATTCTGGCCTACATAAAAATGATAAATCATGAACAATTTTATAATTTTACACTATTCACTGTCCAGATCTAGAATTTTGTCATTTTTACATAGCCCATAATATATTATACTTTGCAAGAAAGTTGAAGTATAACAACCCGAAGAATAGGAAAGGAAAAATGGTCAATATCAAAATTATGCATTGCATCTTAAAATTGAGGGGAGTTTGAACTTTTTGTGTTTATAGGGTTAAGTGATTAAAATATTGAATCTAGTGTTGAGTCTGACTCAAGTCAACACTAGGGTTTGAAATTCAAATTTAAAAGGTAATTTGATTGTTATTTATTAAAATAAAAAACAATTCACCCTAAAACAAGTGCTCATACACACATTCATGGACAATAAGATTATAACTAGCTCAAATTCAAACCATTGATTTCAAAATGGAAATTTGAATTAGTCAAACTTGAGATTACAAAAACTATAAGAATATTGCAGAAATAAACGTTGACACAAGTAATATTCAAAGACATCTTTATTCATATTTTCATGAATACAAGATTTGAATAATTAAGTTACAAAATGACCTAAGTACAAACTTAAAATGCCTAGAACTAAACCTATCTAAACCTTCATCTTTTCATCTCCTTATCTCTAAAATATTCTCATCACCACTTCAATACAAAATCTTATTCTGATTCCTGCTGAACCTGCATACAAAACCACAAGGAAATAAGAGAACAAACATTCTGTTAAAATGATGGAATCCATTTTATATAGAATCCATAGAAGATCACCTAGTTCTAATAATTTTGTGACTAGGAAGTTAGACAAGACAATCCAAAATAGATGTACAGGTAAACCACATAAGCCCAACAGAATTAGAATGAATCACCAAGTATAGTACACTAGTGAATAGATAAATCATCAGGTCAAGCATATCAAGAGTAGATACAACCACAACAGCACCAGATCCTAAGATTGATAGAAACTCAAGAACCAGTAGTACTTCAAAACCGTATTAACCAATAAAGATTGGAACAACACTTAATGGTAGCAGAATCAAGAACTACTACATAACCAATGTATCAATGATACACAAATGTAAACCAACACAAAGATGTAGTAGTGATCCAAGAACACCACGACACAAAGTAAGATTGGATCATCAGTAGAACATCTAGATCTAAATCACACTAAATAAACCCTAATAGAACATGCTGCACTTAACTAAAGAAGAAACCCTACATTAACAACAATATCACTGTAAAATTCACTTCACATAAACAGTATTATAAACTACAAATTAATGAACATGAAGAGTGGTAGAAGCTTAACCATCATCCTAGAACACCCTAAAAGTATCTAGAACATTCTAGAACCTTAGAACAACCATTACTGAACTTAGACATCAACCTAGACACTATCACGATGTCGCCAATGCATGATAGTAGCACCAAAGTCTTTGGTACGGGTTTCATATTTACGTCTTAACAGCAATGCATGGGTGTCCGTGGCACTATTGAGTGTGTCATGATGGCTAGCCGGTTGCTTGATCTTCGGGTTGCCATCCCGTTGTGGTAGCATCCGGCTATGCTATCTTGCTTGGCGCCTATCCGGCTCCTGGTCTAGCCGGCATGTGACCCATGCGCAAGGATCCGGCCCCTGGATCCTCTAGGGCACATACGACCAGGCCGGCTAGGTCTACCCGGGGGTTATCCCCCGACAGTCATGTTTTCAATGCTTGTCCCCAAGGATTCTTGTGAGTCCGTCAATCCATCCTCAACCCAATCATCATCCTGTTCATGACTATCACCATAATCCAGTAGCCGCTCATCATTTTCCTCCTCCTCAAGTTGGCCATCCTTCAAACTATCATTCCCCTTCATGTAACAAAGTGAATCCGTTTCTAAACATACCTATTTTTTTTCGGCTTTCTTTGCCAACAATTCTTTGTTTTCCACATGTTGCAGTTGATGCGCAAGGACATTATCTTTCTCTAGCTAAGGCATATTAGAATTTTTATCCCTCAGAGTAATAACTCTATCATATTAAGGAATGATAACAGTTCCTTTCTAAGATAGAATCACAGCGGGCATCTTATCATCCTTCATCATCTCATTATCATTAACAATTTTACCTTTAGCATCTTTTTGAGATTTCACCTTCTTGGAATCCTCAGATTTTAGCCTCTTAGCTCCCCTAACATTTTCTTCTTCATCAATCCCACCTTGAACAGACTTGTTTGGAACCACATTAGATGAAACTTATAGAATCTTATCCAGATTATCTTCTTCAATCACGGTTTAAATTAAGGAACAAATGCCAAATGCCCAAGGTTTAATTGTAAACTCCTTCACCATAGGGAAGTTCTTAGTTGACCTAACATTGACTTCAAATGTCACCACCTCTAGGTATATGAGAATTTGCATAGCCACATCATCCACTACCCCTATCAAGGAGCCAATTTTACAAATTTCTTTATAATGCAACATCTCTCTTCAACTGCCATATCCCACATAGTCTATTGTCTACTCTTGGGCTTATCACCAACTTTAGCTTTAGCCACTTTAATGTAAGCATTTGTCCCTTTTAATTTGAAGTATTCTATCAACACCCGGATTTTTAATCCCAGATGCATGTTATGCCATACATCACAATCCCATGATTACCATTTTTGCGAGACATAACAGATTGGATATCACAGTACATCATCCATTACAAACATATATAAGGTATTACAACAATTAAAGGATCACATGATCTGGTCTTAGTATAATCAAAAGCAGCGGGATAATATAATAACGGTAGTGTGCGCGAAACTCCATCTTCAAGGTCACAGTTAATGTTGGCGATGTGAGATGATCCTAGTTGTTGTAACCTTTCTGCGGTGCATCCTCCTGATAGTCCTCTTCATAGTCTGGCCACGGGAATAGCCAGGGACAAAGCCATGAGTACTCTTTAAGTACTCGCAAACTAAGACTAACAAGTGAAGTGGTTTTGAGTAGGAAATACTAGGCTCTAGGTTGTTTTGCAAAAAGCCAGATTTACCTTAACTGAGTTCAGAAGCAAATAAAGCTAGTTTAAAGTTTTATAACACCTAAGTGGGAACTTAGCTTTCACTTTCACAACCCTATTGTGGTCAAGTCAAAATCATGATTCATTTTACAAGTCATTTTGAAAACATCTGACGACGGAACAGTATGGCCACTCCAACTATCCATAACCGTGGACGAGGCTATTCGAATAGTTTGACACTCTGCAGAGGTGGTACACTTTCACCACAATATTCAATACATCCGTCAGGAACAATCCTGAATTCATCATACTCAATATGTGGATAACCAATCCTAACCTTTCAATTACACGCCCTAGTATATGCACCTCTCCTATGAGTTTGGCCTCCCAACCATGACCATCTGTCATCTTGGGAATTGCATAGGTGGACAATCTTCACGAGGTATCCTCAGCTCAAACCTCTGCCACAAGGGAACCCATAATAAGGTATATAAACTTCCAGTCAAGCCCTACCCAATTTCGGGTATTGTGGTTGTACGGTAAAATTTGAATGGTATCGCATCTAGACAACCATCAGTTTTATAAAGGGCTAAGGCTCATGCCTCAACATTTTCATCATCAAAATCATCTGGTGTTCAAGAACACATGTCAAAACATTTCAGTACAATGACTCATCATTCTAAGGTTTTCATAACCATTTTCACCAATTATTCCCATCTAAAGTGATCAAGTTTTATGCTTAGAACTAGCAACTACAAGTGGGGATAAAACTAATGAGGGGTGGTAACCAAGTGTGACTTATCTAAGTTCAATCTCATGCCTCAGGATGACATCAAGATTTATCTAACTTAGGCCAAGTTTTATGCTCTTTATGCTACCTTCAAATTGTTATCGCCATATTTTGGCCAAAGAAGAAGATGGGCCGTGATCAAGATGGGCTTGGAAGATGCGTATATTCAACGTGTTGTTGGATCGGCCTAGTGTGTGGATTTGGGCTAAATTGCCCGTGTATCTTGTATCATAGTAGGTTTCGTGTTAGTTTAGGTTCCGTTTCAGTTTAGGTAAAGATAGAATTGTAGAGTTATTCCAAAAGTAGAGAGTCTCCGGACTATAAATATGTACCTAAGGTTATCGAGAAAAGGAGGACAATCACGTTCACAACAAACACAATCTCGGCGCATCGCCACCCCTTGTTTCTAGGGTTTTTCTCGGGTAAGTGCCATGCTGCCTAGATCGCATCTTGCGATCTAGGCAGTATCTACTTATGCGTTATCTGGTATTACTCGTACTGAAGCCTTGTTGATGGCGAGTAGTACTATTATCATAGATTTGTGTAGGCTAGCAACAGTACTTTTCACTATGATTGTTTAGTTATGCTGCCTCTAGCTATCTTGCCGCCTTTGCACCTTTTCCCGGGTGTAAGGGTGGCATCTTGCTTGATCTTTATTTAAGTCGATTTGATCTGTTATAGTTGTGCCTTGTTCTCCAAGGTTTAGTTTGATATCTACATGATCAGGCCTTGCAAACGGGTTGAACGATCCAGTAATATGTAAGATGTGGTTTGCCAATCCAAGAGGAGTTGTTCCGGGAATTGACTTTATGTTGGTTTTTAGGCCTTCTCTAGGGTTAGTTTTCCATCATCTTTTATATCTACCAGGCTCAATTACGTGTAGGACGTTCCAATTATGTAGTGAAAACGTTAAACTATCGTAGATCGATTTAACTTGTATTGATGAAGCAAAACCCCATGTTATCATAGATCTAATGCGTAACCATGGGTTAATCGGCTCTAGGAGCCGATTCACGAAACCCGGGAGCCGTCACGGCTCGAATTTACGTATACTTGTCTACCATGCAGAAACCAATCGAGCAATCCATCACCTTCCCGATCAGGTATAGGTCGGTGGCACGCTCGAACCAAGCCAGACGTGTGCCGGAGTTTTGCGCCGTTGCAGGGACCAGGCCCACCAGTTACTGCCTGGAGCCTCCCGGCTCTTCGTGTTGCCCGTCGCTGCTCGCCGGTGGGTTTTGGCAACAACATTTCGCACGGTGGGACATTCAACAACGTCTACATCAACATCCGACGCTGCGATGGAGAGCAGACCAGTCACGTACGACGAGCTGCCTGAAGAGCACAAGGCGAAGTATGATGAGATCAGAAATCTCTTCGAAGCCGATCTCATCGGCTCTTTCGAGAGGACCCGTAAGCATGGCATCAAGTGGAGAGGGTTCTCCGCCGAGGGTGCTCTTGATGAGGTGGATCTGTCTGTTCCTTCGGAGGAGCGTACCAGAGCTCTGCGACAGGAAGTCAACTACATGGTGGCTCATTCTCTGCACCGCCATTCGTAGAGCTTGGTGAACGCTTTCGAACGGGTCGCGGTTCGCGTAGTTCAGGAGATTATGAAACATCAGTATTCTCCGAGGCCTACTGGGACTCACCAGGAGAAAGACCGCTCAGACCGCCACGTTGCCATTCACACTTGTAGCTCCAGCCGCCAGAGCAGCGGCTTATGTCGCCTACAAGGTGGAGGCGACCAGTGCGACAATTCTCTTGAGCCAACTAAGGAAATCCCACGGATATATATGCACCTACGTGCGGTTGCAATAACGACACGCACCAAGCAGTTGCAACCGCAGGAGTTTCGCGGCGGGGTTCTGGGCAGGATCTTGAGGCGTGTCGGAAGCGGATGTATGCAGGATGGCCGACAAACGGCGTGGCTAGCCAAGTATGCCATCGAACAAGTCATGAGAATCTAGCCCCTGCAGCTCAAACAGTGGAGCAAATCGGTACCATCCTGAGGGACCAGTTCGGATTCGTGCCGAAGAGAAGGACAATCGGCTATTCAAAGCCGTACCCCAACGAGTTTGATTTGATTCCGCTGCCACCCAAGTATCGTCTCCCTGAGTTCTCAAGGTTCAGCGGGTCAGAAGGGTCAAGCTCGATCGAGCACATAATCCGATACCTGGCACAGCTAGGCATGATTTCGGCATCGGATCAGATGCGCGTAAGATTTTTGCGCCAATCTCTACAGGACCAGCTTTGGGTGGTACACCTCGCCACCGATTCAATTCGCACGGAAGCAACTTGAAGAGGTTCCACATCCGGTACCATTCGTGAGGCTACCGAGGTCGGCATTGGACTGGCAGTGCGGCGAAGCGGGAGGCGGCGAGAATACATCCGGTAACCGGCCAGACCGTAAGAACCGATGTTACTCAGCTCGTTTAATCGAGAAGCAATCGAGCTGGCGGTGTTGGGTCTCTTAGCACCCATCAAGGATCCGGCTTTCAAGTGGAGTACAACTCATTGGCGCACATGGCCCGTAAAGCGATGTATGAACGGCGCCACCACGAGTTGTACCAAGACAAATTCAGCGTCCAAATAGCAGGTCGATGATGCGAAGAAGATGATCCTACACAAGACCAGTGGCGTGGAGCCGAATGGGCTCGAGGCGATCCTGTGTCACGCAAATGGGTGAAACAAAAGGGGGGCAAAAGGGTTCGATTGATGTGAGCAAAGCCGGCCGGATATTCGATTTATCTTGAAGGAGAAAATGAGGTTACCAAAGGCCACAAAATCCCTGGCTCAGAAATGCACGGGAGACCATACTGCAAGTGGCATCATTCGTTCACTCACACCACCAATGATTGCAAAGAGCTATGTCGCCAAATCCAAATGGCGATAGAACAAGGCCGTCTGATCCTTGGGCAGGTCGCCATGAAAGTGGACACAAACCCATTTCCCGGCGTCAACATGGTAGAGCTCGATCGCTCATGACGCCGAGTTTCTGATTTCTGCGTTAATATGGCGGGTGCAGGTACCACCATGACTACAAGGAGGAGGTGGTCGCTCTCGGGCAAAGAAAGAAGGCTAGTCCACGCGACCGGCCACAATGACAAAGCAGATTTCAGAGGAACAAGTGAGGAGAGTGCGATATCGAAGCCACATTCCACGCATCTCCTTAACAAGTATGAGCGTCAAGATGACCAACGCCGCCCGATGTAAACGACGACGAAGGATATGAGCACCTCACTAGGGGACCGTCAAAAGGAAGGCGCGACAAACATTGGGATTGTCCTTTCTTCAAGTATTCTTTGGGACGGGAATGAGCCGATTGCCTACAAACAACCCCGGAATGTGGTCAGAGGGAGGACACGAGCCGATTCGGTGTTCCAACGTCTAGGGCCCCTCCACCTCGAGCCGTTACAAAGGAATCTCGGTGGCGCCCTCGAGAAGCCAAGGGGCGACAAAGAAGAAGGTATCACCGTCCAAGGTGGTGTCGATGGACTCGAGCACACCAAAAGCGCAGAGTGCACGGCTACGTAACTTGGAGGCGAGCGCGATATCTTCCACGCTTTAAAAGCACGGCCGATCGGCCGTCAAAAAAGCGGACCACGAAGCGGAAGACCGCCCGACAAGGAGAGAATGGCGCCCCAAACCGGAAGCCGATGCACGGACATCGGTGGCACAAACATGGTGTTCGTACTCCCGTAATTCTGCGCCAAGAACCAATGAGCTACCGGTGGCACGGTTGATTGCGGTCCACGACCGGTTATCTTTGAAGCCACGTGAGAAGGGTTACAAACATCCGAAAGCCACTGCACTACGAGGTTACATCAATTGGCAACCTGTCGGCAAGATGTTGGTAGACACGGGCGGCGGTCAATATCATGCCATACTCCATGCTACGGCGTTTGGGACGCTCCACTGCAGATTTGATCAAAACCAACGTCACGTTAAGCGACTTCAACGGTCAGACTTCGGAAACGCAAGGCGTCGAGCGTGGATCGGCGGTGGGCGGAAAACCATACCCGTCGTTTTTTGTGACGACAAAAGTACCTCTGTTGTCTTGCTAGGAAGAGACCGATTCACGCTAATTGCTGCATTCCATCCACGATGCACCATTACGTCTGATGGGACGGAGATGAAGTGGAGGTCATCCATGCAGATGATTCTATCGAGATTTCCATAGCTGGCATGAACGTCTGGGAAGCAGAAGACCAAGAGCCGATCTCTGGAATCAGTCTAGACGGCTGTGAGCGCATTGAAGCTACAAAAAACGGGGTGAGGCTGGTCTTATCCACTGGCCTGACAGAGTAGCAAGGTCCACGAGCGCACGTGGTACGGCCGATCCTCGCGATCGGCCACTAAAAATAGGAAGCACCACTCGTACGACAAGCGGATCACGTAGTCGTAGCAGGGAGATGCCCTGCCATTATAACACAATAAGGTGTAAACCATCCTTGACTAATGCAATCGAAAAGGGGGCCGATTCAGGCAATCGGCCCAAATCATTTTTGTTACCCTCACCTACTGTTTGCCCTGTGTTTAGCATCGATTTGACAGGTGACGGAAAGCTAGGGTATGGATTTACATCTGCTGACGAACTAGAAGAAATCGACATTGGTCCTGGGGATAAGCCACGACCAACTTTTATCAGCAAAAGGTTGGATCCAAGTCTGCGGGGTCCAATGATAGCCCTGTTGAAAAAATATCCAGACTGCTTCGCCTGGGACTATACAGAGATGCCCGGGTTAGACAGGAGCATCATTGAGCATCGACTCCCGCTTAAAAAAGGATTTCGGCCGTTCCAGCAGCGGGCACGACAGATGAAGGCCGAAATTCTGGAAAAAAGTCAAGAAGGAGGTCGAGAAAATGTTGGCAGCCGATTTAATCAGGCCATGCAGGTATGCTGAGTGGATTTCTAGTATCGTACCTGTGGAGAAAAAGGATGGCAGTTGGCGTGTCGCCATAGATTTTCGGGACCTCAATAGAGCTACCCCAAAGGATGAGTACCCAATGCCGGTGGCAGAAACGTTAATCAACGCATCGGCTGGCCATAAGATCTTGAGCTTTATAGATGGAAATGCCGGTTACAACCAAATTTTTATGGCTCCAGAAGACATACACAAGACTGCGTTCAGAGTACCAGGCTCGGTGGGTTTGTTTGAATACATGGTCATGACGTTTGGACTGAAAAATGCTGGTGCCACGTACCAAAGAGCCATGAACTACATTCTCCATGGTCTGATCGGCAAGCTGGTGGAAGTTTATATCGATGACGTAGTGGTCAAGTCTGCCTCAGTAGAAGGACACTTGGGCGATCTGCAAGGCGTCCTGGACCGAACGAGAAAATTCGGACTACGGATGAACCCAAAGAAGTGCGCCTTCGGGGTAACGGCCGGTCAGTTCTTGGGTTTCTTGGTCCATGAACGCGGGATTGAAATCGGCCTGAAAAGTCAGGAGGCAGTGCGAACAATGAAGCCACCCACCACAAAGAGAGAACTGCAGTCTCTCATCGGCAAGATCAACTTCGTCAGAAGATTCATCTCCAATCTGTCAGGAAGGATAGAGCCGTTCATGGGACTAGTAAAAATTAAATCTGACGAGGAATTCCGCTGGGGGGCAGAACAACAGCGAGCCTTTGACGAGATCAAAGAATATCTGACAAAACCGCCAGTGTTGGTTCCACCTCATTGACGGACCGTTCTACATTTACATCGATGGTGACACGTCCATCGCCTCGGTGGTGGTGCAAGTTTATGATGGGCTGGAGCGAGTCGTATTTTACATAAGCAGGAGGATCTCGGACTTGAGACAAGGTATCCCGATATTGAGAAGTTATGCCTCGCTTTTTTTTTCACCAAGCTGCGCCACATTTTGCTATCAGCAGAGATCATCATCATATGCAAATCAGACGTCATAAAGCACATGCTATCGGCTCCTATGTTAAAAGGCCGACTGGGCAAATGGATGTTTGCATTATCAGAGTTTGACATCCGGTATCAACCCGCGAAGCGATTAAGGGCGCGTTGGCGATCTTATTGCTGAAAGGATCAAAACCAACATAGCGACCGTCCATAAGAGCGTGGGCTATGTTTTCGACGGATCGGTTTGTGACGATGGCTGCGGCGGCATTTTACTCGTGTCGCCGGGCAACATTTTCCTTCTCCATTAGATTGTCTACCTCGCACCAACAATGTAGCCGGTATGAGGCGTCGCAAGGGAATGGAGTTGCTCATCAAGCTGGAGCGAAGCGATGGAAATTTTGGAGACTCAAGTCGGTGATTTCTCAACTCACGGAGGAATATAAGTGTGAGAGTGAGTCGCTCTTCCCATTATGGATGCAATGCCGTGAGCTGATGGCACAGTTCCGATACATAAACTTCACCTGGATCCCGCGATCGCAGAATACCGAGGCAAACGATCTTGCACAAATGGCTTCAGGCTACAAGGACGTAGCAGAGGGAGCCGATGTTCAGGTGCAATTCCTGGATGCAGACGACTGGAGAGCCGATATCTTCAATTACTTGAAGGATTCGGCTCGGGGGGCACCTAAACGGATAAGATACAAGGCCATGAAGTATGTGCTCATTGGAGACGACATGTTTTACAGGACTCTTGAGGGGTTATTGCTCAAATGTCTGGGGACAGCCGAGGCCAATCGGCTCCTACATGAGGTACACGAAGGCGCCTGTGGAACTCACCAATCGGCTCATAAGATGAAGTGGTTGATCAGGCGATCAGGGTTTTATTGGCCTACCATGCTCGAGGACTGTTTTAAGTACTATAAAGGGTGTCAAGCATGTCAGAGATTTGGAAAAATCCAGATGGTACCCGCGTCAGCAATGAATCCCATCATCAAGCCTTTGCCATTCCGAGGTTGGGGCATGGATATGATCGGCAAGATCAATCCCCCGTCAAGCAAGGGCCACATGTGTATCTTGGCCATCACGGATTATTTCACCAAGTGGGTGGAAGCCGTCCCTATGAAGTCAGTAAGTTCAAAGGATGTTGTCGATTTTGTGAAAGAGCACGTCATTCATAGGTTTGGGATTCCCCAGACTATCACGACCGATGGAGGTTCGGTTTTCACTTCTCACGAGTTCAGGAAGTTCTGTGAGGACACAGGGATTAAGCTGATTCGGTCATCTCCGTATTATGCTCAAGCAAATGGGCAAGTGAGCGTCAACGAGCCTTATCAAGCCGATCAAGAGGAAAATCGATGAGCACCCTAGGCGTTGGCATGAGGTTTTATCGAGGCTTTATGGGCTTACCGCATGTCATGCCATGGAGCGATAAAAACCTCGCCGTACCATCGGTCTATGGACAAGAAGTATTGCCTTGGGAAATTACGGCTGGATCGAGACGCGTCACCTTTCGAGCGATCTAACGCTGAAGAATATGCACTTTGATGAGTGGCGGTGTTGAAGATGTGACTGAGCTTAGGCCGGTCGCTGAGAAAATCAAAGAGAACAAGGCCAAAGTAGCTCGTGCATACAACAAGAAGGTGAGACCTAAGGAGTTCCACGTTGGCGATCTGGTATGGGAAGTGGTGTTGCCGTTAGGGACTAAGGATGCAGCATATGGCAAATGGTCTCCAAATTGGCACGGGCCATACAGGGTCGATCAGGTTTTAAGAGGGAACGCATACATGCTGGAAGAGCTGGACGGCGTAAAATTCCCAGTGGCGGTCAACGGCCAACATCTCAAGAAATATTTCCCAAGCATGTGAGATGTTGGACAGTAAAAATGTGGGGGCCGATACCAAAAATCGGCTGGCCGATACCAAAAATCGGCCGAATAAAAGCAAAAATATATAGCCGATGCACGGTCATCGACTCTAGAGGTTCACACATGTTACAAACAGGTGCCAGTTTACACATACAAGCTACTGAAGAAATGCCTCGAAGGCGTGGAAGGCGTCAGCACGGACATGATCCACCTCGGCGATCTCGGCTTCGTCATCTTCATCCTTGCCCGTCACTAGCTGCTTGCTCAGGGCACGTATGTCTGCCAGATCGGTCTTCAGTTGAGCTTTGAGGCCTTCCGCCTCATTTTGGGAACGGGCTATGGATTCTTCCTTGTCGCGAATAAGCTGTTTAGTCACCCGGACCTTCTCCTCAAGATCTTCCAGCTCCTTTTTCAAGGATGCGAGCTCGGCGGTACCGACAGAGGTGTCAGTTTTAGCATCCAGAGACGCCTTTTTCTCATTAAGCTGCTGACATCTTTCTGCAATATCGGCTTTCAGCGGAAGTTGGGCAAGACGCAGGTTGATCCTTTCGCGAGCTAACTTCACCCGTGGACCGAAGAAGGACAGATTTGCAACTGCCCAAAGCTTCACTTGCAATGCTACTGGAAGATGGTCCTGGATTTCGGCAAGAACGCTCTTCACTTCCTCAGAACCCTCGATCAACTCCTCGATCGGGGAGGACAGCAAGGTTTTAAGACGCTAGAATTGAGGTAGAGCAACCCTGGCCTGTGGTTCAGCGTGGGCAACAGAGGGAGTTGGATCGATGGATTCAGGGTCGAACGACGAAACACGAAGATCACAACTCGACAAACCGAAGGCGTCAGTGTACATCCAAACGGGTAAGGATGAGCCGGAAGAACCTAAACGTACCTCTCCTAAGATTGAAGGGATAGCCGATGGGGAGGCAATCGGTTTATGTGGTGTCGCGGAGGCTGGCAGAGTGGTAGCCGTCTCATCACTGCTCGGGATTTCGGATCCGGCGTCGGCACTGCCCCGACCTTCCCACTAGAAGCATCAGTTGTCTGCATGAAAGGTGATTTACCAATGTAAATAATGATGAATCGGCAGGAAAAAGGAAGTAAGGGGCAGGAGTATAAAGGATGATGATTTTTCGGAACCTCTTGGCTCGATGAAGAAACTAGTGGTACTTTACGAGCTCTCTTGGGACCCAATACTGGCCCGGCCTCGACTGGTGCTCGGGGGGCAGCAGGCTCAGGGACAGAACTTTTCCTAGAAGCCGATGGTGGCACATCTGGCTGGCTCGGGGTGATGGTCCTCTCAGAATCCGTTGGGCTCGATTCTCCCTCATCAGGTTGTTCGTCCTCGTGGGGAGAATCTTCGATGGAAGCCTGCAAAAGAAGGAAGGATGTTAGACATGAGAGCGTCTGCAATAATGAAAGAATAAGGAGAGTCGACCAAGAAATGGGTCAGCCTACATGCGAGCTTTCTGGAGAAGGGCTCCGGTGCCTCAGGGTCTTCCTGGAAGCTACATTCCTCGTAGTCGTTCTTGTCTTAGTTGGAACTCGGGGGGCAGCTGGTGTTGAAGTTCCTTGCTTCTTAGAAGCCGATTGAGGTGTTATCGGCTGTTTCTGCATTATGACCTTTTTCAAAGGCGGCGAGTTTTTGCAGAAAAGAACCACAGGAGCTGCTGGAAAGAACTCGAAGGGGGAGACATCACTGTGTGTAGGCTCAGGGCCATCTTGTTGCTGCAAAGAGAAAGAATGGATTAGTAAAAGGATCAATTGCAAGCTGCATCAAGAAAATTTGCAAGTAGTGGTACCTGTTCCACGGGGATGTCATAATCGACGAAATTTCAACAACGGTCCCCAGCCCTGAAGGCGTGAGTTTTCCACATCATCCACCAGTCTTCGAAGCCGTCAGTTGATGAAGAGAAGGTGAGGTCATTTGGAATAGGGATGGTCAGAGCATCAAAGAAGGAGTAACACCTCTGACTGGTGAGAGGATCAGGCAGGTCGGCTCTACACTCCGTAAGATGATGGAGAAAGAGATGGGGTGGTACTTGCCCAGGCCAAATTAGGGCCACTATGACCGCTAGTAGAATTCATACCAGGCTTGATAATTACATTGGATGTGCTCATGCCAACCGGAAGGAAACAGGACAGATCACAATGGAAAAGAGTTGCCGAAAGTCTTTGGTGTCATCGGCAAAGTTATCTAGCCTGAAGGAGAGTGGATTTTCGAAATGTTGATTCTTCCATATAAGGGAAGAAGGTAGGATTGTCTGTGCCTTGAAGAAAGTGCTGAACCACTTGGCGCTTCCTTAGGGATAGTTCTTTGCTGGCGGCTGCATAAAGCTTGGCCATAACTAGTGCATCGGATCCTTCCCTTTAACATCGGAAAGGTACAACTCGCCAAAGGGGAAGTCTGGGATGTGGTTTTGAAAGTACAAATGAGCCCATAACTGAATGAACCACCAAGGACCACTGTTTTTGATTGCTATGCGAGAACAACAGACATCAACTGGAGATATCGATAGACCTCTCCAAGGAACAGTTTGCCGATGCCAAGTTGAGTACCTTTGGCTAGTTCGTGAGCTAGGGAGAGATAGTTCTTGGTTGGAGCCAGGGAAGGGCCACAGAATATGAAATGCTCCAGCCAGAAGTTAAGAAAGGCTGTATGTTCTTTCTCTGAGACAGGGCCCTTTGTTTTCATATGGCGTTGGAGGTAGGCACCCCAGTTCGTGCAGTCTGTTTTAGAAGACAGCTTATAGGGGACTTTGGTCAGTTTAAAGGCAGAGGGGCTGGGTGATGTAACATCCAGGCCAGTGATCATCACCACATCTAATAAAGTTGGTGACATAGGGCCATGACCGAACATGAAGCAGTTCAGAGCGTCAGACCAGAAGTAGCCGATAGTTTTCAGAAGGTTCTCATGTTTTTCAAGAGGAGACAATGATAAGTGCAAGGCATCGTCTATCCCTGTAGTTTCCCATTGGGATTGGTAAGCTCTAGCTACTCTACTGAACCAGGAGACCCAGTGTTCAGGGGGATTAGGCCAGGCTCGCAGGCAGTCGGCCCAGGAGTTCAGATCTAGGTCTTGGCTCACGAAGGGGATTCTATTTGCTTCGCAAGAAATCGAGATGGCGGGGCTGGATTACGTGCGAGGCCCGAGACGAGAGAGTTTGGGAGAGAAGGATGCGCAATGTAATGTCTGAAACCTAGAAAATTCAATGGTGGAATAAGGCATTAATTCAGGTGTTCGCCATTAAGTCTAGCATCGTGTTCAGACTACGAGGAGTAGGCGTACCTTCAGTCCGGAGACCTCTGGGTTGGTGTTGGACGATTCCGCCATCTAGTTCGCCGGCGGAGATGGATCTAAGAAGTTGGGGAGCGAGGGTTCTTGTCGCTGTGAGCTCGATCTGGTCAGTAGGAGATTGAAGATCTAAGTCGCCCTTTTTTGAAGAAGGTCGCAGGTTACCGTTTGAGACTGGAAAGCAGCTGCTGAAGTTTGCCTAAATATGCGACCAAGTTTTGACCTTTTCAACATTTTTGGGGAAAGCCGATGTCCATCGGCTTTTTGAGCTTTGACTTAGTTAACGGGATAAGTGCAGTATAGTAAAAGCCGATACAGCGTTATCGGCTCCTGGAGCATTGACCTATTTTGGTTATCGACAAAATTGGGGCGACAAAAGCAATCTTCGAGAAACAGATTTGCATTCATTCAAAAGCGGATTGCTTACAGGGGGCTGATTTGATTACAAAAGGGAGCTTATTGCTACTACTACTACTGGTTCCTAATCTAGGCCGAGGTCGTCGTCGCTGTCATCGCCGCCGTCTTGTTCGCTGTCCTCAGCGCTGCTACCGGCGTCGTCTTCACTGCTGCTGCTGAGGAAGCCGACGGGGGCCTCCTCGTCCTCGTCTTCGTCTTCGGTGTCCTCGGACCCGGCGCGGAAGTATTTCACCGGCTGGTACTCCTCGGAGGAGGTGTCTTCCTCTTCCTCCTCCTCGTCGGAGGAGTCGACGCCGTCCCAGGACATGGCGTCGTCGGTGCTGTCCGCCTCCAGTTCCCCATCGGCGAGGAACTGCAGGTCCTCCTCGCCGTCGGTCATGGACGCGTCGTCCTCCGACCAAGCGGCGAAGTCCCAGTCTCTCTCGTCCCACCATTGTGGGGCGAGAGCGTTGTACGCCGCCATTGGCGGGTGTTCTGGCGTCGGCTCTCGGTCACTGATGATATTGGAGGCTTGGGAGGACAGGCCAGAGGAAGCAGAGGAGGCCATGGCGGAGAAAGAGGGTTTTTTCGGTGGAGTAAGAGGGTTTCTGGCTACTGGAGGAAGATGGGGACTGCGAACTGCTCAGACGGATTTAAATAAGGGGAATATTGGAGAGACGGTTCAATGCCATAGCGGTTTCCCAGATTGCACTGCCAAAATCGTCAAATCATGCAGTGCGAAGGAGGTGAGAAGACAGGGCATCATGATGAAGGGGTAGCGTGACGATTACATTACGCCACATTACAACGCGCAACCCGATACAAAAAAAGGGGAGAGGAGAAGAAAAAAAAACACAGAGTGGTTTTGGAATTATCATTGCCAAAACCAGGGGGCATGTGTTATCGCCATATTTTGGCCAAAGAAGAAGATGGGCCGTGATCAAGATGGGCTTGGAAGATGCGTATATTCAACGTGTTGTTGGATCGGCCTAGTGCGTGGATTTGGGCTAAATTGCCCGTGTATCTTGTATCATAGTAGGTTTCGTGTTAGTTTAGGTTCCGTTTCAGTTTAGGTAAAGATAGAATTGTAGAGTTATTCCAAAAGTAGAGAGTCTCCGGACTATAAATATGTACCTAAGGTTATCGAGAAAAGGAGGACAATCACGTTCACAACAAACACAATCTCGGCGCGCCACCCCTTGTTTCTAGGGTTTTTCTCGGGTAAGTGCCATGTCGCCTAGATCGCATCTTGCGATCTAGGCGATATCTATCGTTATCTGGTATTACTCGTCGAAGCCTTGTTGATGGCTAGAGTAGTACTATTATCATAGATTTGTGTAGGCTAGCATGTACTTTTCACTATGATTGTTTAGTTATGCGCTCTAGCTATCTTGCCTTTGCACCTTTTCCGGTGTAAGGGTGGCATCTTGCTTGATCTTTATTTAAGTCGATTTGATCTGTTATAGTTGTGCCTTGTTCTCCAAGGTTTAGTTTGATATCTACATGATCAGGCCTTGCAAACGGGTTGAACGATCCAGTAATATGTAAGATATGGTTTGCCAATCCAAGAGGAGTTGTTCCGGGAATTGACTTTATGTTGGTTTTTAGGCCTTCTCTAGGGTTAGTTTTCCATCATCTTTTATATCTACCAGGCTCAATTACGTGTAGGACGTTCCAATTATGTAGTGAAAACGTTAAACTATCGTAGATCGATTTAACTTGTATTGATGAAGCAAAACCCCATGTTATCGTAGATCTAATGCAGAACCATGGGTTAATCGGCTCTAGGAGCCGATTCACAGGGAAACCTGCTCGAATTTTACGTATACTTGTCTACCATGCAGGAAACCAATCGGAGCAATCCATCACCTTCCGATCGTATAGGTCGTGTACGCCTCGAACCAAGCCAGGACGTGTGCCGGAGTTTTGCGGGCCGTTGCCCGAGGGACCAGGGCCCACCAGCAGTTCTAGGAGCCTCCCGGCTCTTCGTGTTGCCCGTCGCTGCTCGCCGGTGGGTTTTGGCAGGCAACACAAATATCTTTCTAAAGTCTACAATTCACTATGTAAACACTAATAGAAAGCTTTGATAAAGAAATAAAATACTAAGCTTGCAAGTAAAACTGGGATTATGTATCATCAAGTGGTATAACCAAGGCATGCCTAATGCATTGCATAGGTTAGCTTGTAGGTATTAAGCTTGCAAGTATAACTTGCATTGTTTAGCTTAGCTTGCCTTGTGCAGTGCATTGGTTGAAGTTCTTCTCTGCTTCTTCCTCGTAGTATTCTCCTTCCTCTTCGTATCCTTTCTCGTTACTAGCGTCTATAAATAAATACGAAGTACACAATCACCAAACAATTCTTAACTACTCTATTTAGCACACAAAGGCTTACACTAGATGATCTAGCATCATCACAAACATCACAAGATTAAGGCACTAGTTTCATTTCTTTTATTTTTTAGAAAAGTAATTTCTACTCATTGAAAAACTACTTAAGATTTAATATTCTCCAACTCAATCATGGGATCATGTTGACACATGTCATCACCACATATTTCATTACTTGGGAATGTGATTTAAAGTGGTGTCACAATTTAATTAGGTTTAACCTTTTTATTTTAATTAATTAAAGTGGCTAGAAATGCCTATGGGGCATTCTTTTATTTGTCCATTATTTCTGCAAGTAAACCTAGATAATTTATATATTCAGAAAGTCTTATCCAATGTGATTTTTGAGAGTTAGAATCAACTTAAAAGCTGTTATGGTTGAATTTTGAAAAATGTTTAAATGCAGAAAAGTCTCTGCCTTGTTATTTTTGCTATAGGTGATCTACAATTCCAAATGATTTGAATCCAATGGGCTTGGATTAAGAATTTCAATACCTTCCTAGAAAAATTGGTTTTATGCAATTTGGTTTAGTGAAACTCTCTAGATTGAATTTTGAATCAACAGGCAGTACTAGGTTTGAAACTAAATTGTAAAAACCTAAGTTTGAATTACTGGGTCGCGCAGGAGTGTTAACTAGGCTGGCCCACTACCCACAGCGCGCGCGGGGGCTGGTTAAGTGGTTGTCCCCACTCGTCAGTGAAACAGAGAGTGGCGAAGGGGTACGGGGTGATTTGGGACGTAGGATTAGAAGCTAGATCTACGGCTGAGGTTCACCGTCCACGCCTGAATAGGACGCGGCAAGGTCGAACCCTAGCGCGGCCAGTGGGGGTCAGTGGGGGCTCAACGGGGCTCCGGCGATGGTCGGTGATGGGGGCGAACGACAAAGTCGACGACTGCGATCCTCCTGGTACTTGCGGATCCTCCTGGGATGGCTTCAATCAATGGCGCCCTTCTCCTCCAACAGCGGCAAGATCCGGCGAAATTCCGGCCACCTGGTACCCGCCTTGCTCCGGGAATGAGTGGGTACGATCAGTGAGATGTGGGGAGTGAGATGGTGTGGAGAATCTGTGCTGGGAAGGCCTCTATTTATAGTGTGACGAGGGGACCAAAGAGTGCGGGTAGAGCTTGTCGGGGTCGGCTGCACAGCGAGCTAATGGCATGGTTAGGGGTAGGGGACGGTGCGCTGCCTCTCGGCGAAGCTCAAAGGCATGGTGGCGACGCGTGGGACAGTGCGAATTGGTCATAACACTTCGATGCTCTGGGAGGGTCCGACGGAAGTTTTAATGGCGCATGGGCGGTCCTGGTCACGCAACAACGAACGGGCATGTCTGGGCGGTTCCTGGGGCGGTGGTTGATACGTACAATTTGCATCACCATTCTATATCATAATTTGCCTCTATTCATTGATATATGTCTTATTATGAGGTATTACTTGTGTCTTTTCCACTGTTTATTCATGTTGGATGATTCTTGGAGGATGAACTGCCGGAGTCTGAATTTTGATGGAAAAGAAGGCGTTTTGATGCAATTTCGAGAAGATCAGAAAAATACCAGAAAAATATGGGAAAATATTATTTTTCCAGAAGATTGAGGAAGCCATAAGGAGGAGCGAAGAAGGGCCGCATGGGGTCCACACCCCCAAGGCACGGGCCCACCTGACCTCGCGCCTAGGGCAGGTGTGGCCCACCTGCCCGGATCCCGACTCCGCCCCTTCCCCTATATCTTCCCTATGGAACTCTAATACGAGGGGAGCGACCACAGATAGATTTCCGCCGCCTCTGCAGGGCGGAAAACACCGAGAGAGGAAAATCTCTCGCCAAACAGATTTCTGCCGGGGAAATTCCTTCCCGGAGAGGGAAGATCGTCGCCATCAACACCATCATCAAGCTAGGCTTCATCGGGATCATCATTATCATCATCCACACCATCATCTCCACCAGAACCATCATCACCACTCTGTCCCGCTGTAACAATTGTGTTGGATATTGCTTTAGTTCTTAGGGGAAACTTTCCTGGTGTTAATTACTATTGTAGTTGATGCTTGTGAGTGGAACCATTGGATTATTGTTTATGTTCAGATTGTTATCCATTATCATATCATCTTTGATCCTGATCCATATGATGTCTCGTGGGTAGTTAGTTTAGTTCTTGAGGACATGGGAGAAGTCATGTTGTTACTAGTGGATCTGTGTTGAGTTATTATTCAATGGTTTAGTATTTAAGTTGTGGTGCTATTCTTTTAGTGGTGTCATGTGAACGTCGACTACATGATACTTCACCATTTATGGGCCTAGGGGAATGCATTGTGTATTTGGCTACTAATTGTTGGGTTGCCAGAGTGACAGAAACCTGAACCCCCGTTAGGACACCATTGCATAAGGGAGCGTAGGATCTTAGAGTTTAAGGCTGTGGTTAGGTTTATATCTTAATTACTTTCCTATAGTTACGGATGTTTGCAGGGGGTTTAATCACAAGTATGTATTAGTCCAAGTAAGGTCGGTACATTAGCACAGGTTCACCCACACAACACTTACAACACCAAAGAAGAGTACTTAGATATTTGAAGCGAAAGCACTTGACGGAATTCCCATGTGTCCTCGAGAACGTTTGGTCTTTATAAGTATTTCCACCGGCTTGTCCTTTGCTAAGAAAGGATTGGGCCACTTGCTGCGTTTGTTCTTTATTACTTGCTCTTTGTTTTGTTGCCTTATCAGAAAACCACTAAAAATCCATTTGCTAAGTATTTACAGAGATTTCCTGCTCCATACCACTAGTCAACACCTTCTGCTCCTCGTTGGGATCTACACTCCTATTTATCGAAAGTACTATGATACATCCCCTATACTTGTGGGTCATCAAGACTATTTTACGCTGCTTGCCGGGGAGCGCTATTGAAGAGTGGAACGGTAAAGGAAACTTCTCGTGAGTATTGCTTTCATCGCTTGTTACTTTGTTTCCAATATGGATAACCCACTTGGTTTTCTGTTTGGGAAAACTACTACCACTGCTAGGGTAGTATATGAACCACCACCTATTGAGATAGATCCTTTTAAGATACCTACAAGTATTGTTGATCGTGTTATGGATAATTATTATTTTGGGGATGGAACTGTCCATCCTGGTGATCATTTGCTTTTTATCCATGAACTATGCGGGTTGTTTAAGTGTGTAGGTATCACAACTGAACAGGTGAATAAGAAGTTACTCTCCATATCCTTGAAAGGGAGAGCTGAAGAATGGTATAAGCTTCTGAAGAATGGACAATCCATGGAATGGGAGGAGATGGCATCTCTCTTTTATTCTAAATTCTATCCTCCCAGTGAGATTCATAAGGATAGAAATCTGATATATAACTTTTGACATCGTGATGGAGAGAGTATAGCTCAATCTTGGGGGATATTGAAGTTACTAATGCTTAAATGTCATATTCATGAACTCCCTAACAATATTATTATCAATAACTTTTATGCTAGGCTTTCTCTTCATGATAAAGATTTACTAGATGCTTCTTGTGCTGGATCATTCACACGTATGAAGGAAGAAGCTAAATGGGATCTACTAGACCATATTCAAGAGAACCCTGAAGCTTGGGAGAATGAAAAAGGAAGAAAGTCAGGTATAAACTATGATTATGAATGCATTAAATGATGGGTTTCGCAGCATAGTAAATCAAAATTTTTCTACGGATGCGAACGGGAAAGCCAAGATCTAATCTAGGAGATGCAAACAACGAGAGAGATTAGATGAGATCTTCATACCCTTGAAGATTCAGATGAACGCTCATTTGAACGTGGGTGATGTAGTCGTTCGCTTCTCCTCCTCGCGATCCGCTTCGATCTAACACCGCAAGTGGCGATGCCTCCGAGAGATGCACACGCGGCACTGACGCCTCCTTCCTTGGTCCAGCAAGTATGGTGGAGAGACGATTGATCTACAACACCTAGCGTGGTGCAAGTGGTGGAGAGTTTCTGCAGCAGGGCTTCGCCTACACGCAGTCGGGAGGGAGAGAGAGAGAGGAGGGCAGCAGGGCGGCTAGGATTGAGGGGAAGGTGTGTGTGTGTGTGTGTGTGGGGGGGGTGGTGCTCCCCAACCCTCTATATATAGAGGGGTGGGCGCCAGCCCTAGCCCCTCCCCCAAGCCTAGGCCGGCGGCCAAAGGAGGGAGGAGTGGGGGGCAAGTTTCCCCCCTCCTTCTAGAAGCTCCAATTAGGGTTTCCCCTTGTTTGGACGGCTGGGACCTATGGGGCCTTGTGCCCCTGGACCAATGCGGATAGGGCACTCCCTCATAGTCCCATGCCCCCTCCCGGCAGATGGGTCCACGTTGGTCCCCCTCCGAAAGGTTCTAGAAGCTTCCGGTACAATACCGATTAACCCGAAACAATTCCGAACTCCAAAAACTGCATTGCCTTATATGAATCTTATTCTCCGGACCATTCCGGAACCTCTCGTGATGTCCCAGATCACATCCGAGACTCCGAACAAAAACTCATAAACCAATTATCCAATCTATCCTAGCGTCGAGACACGTTAAGTGTGTGACTCTTCGGGTTCGAGAACATGCAGACATGATCTTCTATCAATAATCAACAACGGAGTCTGGAAACCCATATTGACTCCCACACATTCATCGATGATCATATCGGATGAACCACGATGCCAGGATTCAATCAATCCCATATATATATTCCCTTCGTCTCGCGATATTTTACTTTCCCGAGATTTGATCGCTTGCACCGCCATACCTAGTTCAATCTCGCTCACATCAAGTACTTTACTGCCCGTAATCCGACATGACTTTGTGATTAACTCCTTAACCACATGCTTGCAAGTGGTGTTGATATCGACACGAGTGGGACCAAGTATATCTCTATGACTTGGGAGGGACAATCCCATCTCGATACATACAACCCAATGTACTTTCCGATCACCGAGAGACACCTTTATGATCACCCTCTCATAGGATGACGCTTGATGACCTCAAAGCTTTGTTCCGATACCGTGGAGTTGTATTATCTCATGGTCTAAGGAATACAATATTTGACATAAGAAAAGCTTCAAAGATGAACACGATCACACGATCTAATTGCTTCGCTTAGTTTGGTCTGCTCCATCATATCATTCTCCCAATGATATGATCTCATTATTAATCGACAACTCATGTCTATGGTTAGGAAACCTTAACCATCATTAATCAATGAGCTAGTCCTTAGAGGCATACTAGGGACACGTTGTTCACAAACCACTCAAGTATTAAAGTTTTCGCTAATACAATTCTAGCATGGAATATAAACTTTATCATGAACAAGAATTATAATAATAACATCTTAATTATTGCCTCTAGGCATAATTCCAACAGCCTCCCACTTGCACTAGAGTCAATAATCTAGTTTACATTTGGCAACAATTCACACCCATGGCACTAAGGTGCCGATCATGTTTTACACGTGGAAGAGGTTTAGTCAATGGATCTGCGACATTCAGATCTGTATGTACTTTGATAATCTTCAGATCTCCATCTGCTATATAATCTCGGATTATATGAAACTTGCGGTTGATATGCTTGGTCTTTGGATGATATCTTGGTTCCTTAGCGAGTGCTATGGCGCCAGTGTTGTCACACAATATCTCCAGTGGGTCCAATGCACTTGGAACCACGCCAAGCTCAGTGATGAAGTTCCTAATCCAAACTCCTTCACTTGACGCTTTTTCAGTAGCCATGTATTCCGCTTCTACTGTAGATCCCGCGATCACGCTTTGCTTGCAGTTTCTCCAGCTCACAGCTCCTCCATTCAAAATATAAACGTATCCTGTCTGAGATTTAGAATCATCCTTTTCGATGTCGAAACTAGCGTCGACGTAACTTTTTACGACGAGCTGTTCATCACCTCCATAGACTAAGAACATTTCTTTAGTCCTATTTAGGTACTTTAGGATGTTCTTCACGGCTTTCCAGTGTTCCACTCCTGGATCACTTTGATATCTTCTCGTCAAACTAAGAGCATTGGACACATCCGGTCTAGTACACAGCATGGCATACATGATAGAACCTATGGCCGAGGCATAAGGCACTTTGCTCATAGCTTCTCTATCATTTACCATAGCTGGACACTGAGTCTTGCTCAATATCTTACCTGACAACATAGGCACTGAACCTTTCTTTGCCTTATCCATTCTGAACCTTTTCAGAACTTTGTCTAGGTATGTACTCTGGCTTAAAGCTATCAGGCGTCTTTGTCTATCTTTATAGATTTTGATGCCCAATATATAAGCAGCTTCACCTAGGTCTTTCATTGAAAAACACTTGTTCAAATAACTCTTCACATCGTTAAGCATGTCAATGTCATTTCCAATAATCAATATGTCATCCACATATAGTACCAGAAATGTCACCGAGCTCCCACTCACTTTCTTGTAGATACAAGATTCGTAGCAATTTGGAACAAATCCAAAGCTCTTGATCACTTGATCAAAACAAAGGTTCCAACTCCGAGATGCTTGCTTCAGTCCATAAATGGAACGCTGAAGTTTGCATACTTTATCAGCATCCTTAGGATCGAAAACCTTGGGTTGCATCATATACAACTCTTCATCAATGTTGCCATTGAGGAACGCGATCTTGACATCCATATGCCATATTTCATAATCATGAAACATGGCGATTGCTAATAAAATCCGAATGGACTTAAACATCGCCACGGAGAGAAATTCATCGTAGTCAACACCTTGAACTTGTCGAAAACCTTTCGCGACAAGCCGTGCTTTATAGACGGTAACATTACCATCCGCGTCCGTTTTCTTCTTGAAGATCCATTTGCACTCAACGGCCTTTCGGTCGCTAGGAGGGTCCACCAAAGTCCATACTTGGTTTTCGCTCATGGATCCCAATTCGGATTTCATGGCCTCTAGCCATTTCTCAGAGTTTGGGCTCATCATCGCTTCCTCATAGTTCGTAGGTTCACTGTCTTCTACCAACAAGACAGTCAAGACAGGGTTACCGTACCACTCAGGAGGGGCACGCGACCTTATCGAACTGCGACTCAAGAGCAAAGATCGTCCAAGCTTCATGATCCTTGTCATTAGCTTCCTCTATTGTTGGTGCAGTGATCGAACAATTTCAGGTGCGCTACTCTCCAATTCAAGAGAAGGTTCAACAAACTCATCTAGCTCTACTTTCCTCCCACTCACTTCTTCGAGAGAAACTCCTTCTCAAGAAAGGAACCGTTCTTCTGCGATAAACACTTTGCCTTGGTTGTGATAGAAGGTATACCCAATAGTTTCCTTAGGGTATCCTATGAAGACGCATTTCTCCGCTTTGGGTTCGAGCTTGTCCGCATCAACTTCTTGGCGAGGTAACCCCGCATCCCCAAACTTTAAGAAATGACAACTTAGGTTTAGCACCAAACCACAGTTCATACGGTGTCGTCTCAACGGATTTATATGGTGCCCTATTTAAAGTGAATGCAGCGGTTTCTAATGCATAACCCCAAAATGATAACGGCAAATCAGTAAGAGACATCATCGATCAGAGCATATCTAATAGCGTTCGATATGGCGTTCAGACACACCATTGCGCTGTGGTGTTCCGGGTGGCGTGAGTTGCGAAACGATTCTGCTTGCTTTAAGATGCGTGAGAAAATCATAACTCAAATATTCACCTCCACGATCGGATCGTAGAAACTTAATCTTTCTGTTACGATGGTTCTCCACTTCATTCTGAAATTCCTTGATCTTTTCAAATGTTTCAGATTTATGTTTCATTAAATAGATATACCCATATCTACTTAAGTCATCGGTAAAAGTGAGAAAATAGCGATATCCACCAAGGCCGAAACACTCATCGGTCCGCATACATCGGCATGTATGATTTCCAACAAGTCCGTTGCTCGCTCCATCATACCGTATAACGGGTTTTGATCATCTTGCCCATGAGGCATGGTTCATGTGTCAAATGATTCAAAATCAAGAGACTCCAAAAGTCCATCAGATGGAGTTTCTTCATGCGCTTTACACCAATATGACCAAGACGATTGCCACAAATAAGTAGTATTATCACTATCTACTTTGCATCTCTTAGCCTCAATGTTATGGATGTGTGTTTCATCCCTTTCAAGATTTAGAAGAAATAAACCATTCACAATGGTGCATGACCATAAAAGATGTTACTCATATAAATAGAACAACCATTATTCTCCGATTTAAATGAATAACCGTCTTGCAATAAACAAGATCCGAAATAATGTTCATGCTCAACGCACATAATAACATTTATTGAGGTTTAAAACTAATCCGAAGGTAAAACTAAGGAGAGGCGTCGATGGCCATCACATCAACTCTTGATCCGTTGCCAACACGCATCGTCACCTCATCCTCGCAAGCCGCCGTCTATTCCGTAGCTCTGCTTGAGTTACAAATATTAGCAACCGAACCAAGATCAAATACCTGTGCACTACAATGAGGGCTAGTAAGGAAAACATCAATAACATGTATATCAAATATACCTTTGATGGTGCCAACCTTCTTGTCCTAAGTACTTGGACGATATGCTTCGTGACCCTTGTCCTTGCAATAGAAGCACTCGATGTCCGGCTTAGGACCAGACTTGAGCTTCTTCTCGGCGAGGCTACGCTTGCCGCCTTTCTTGAAGGGCTTCTTTGCACCCGTACCTTTCTTGAAGGTGGGGGGCTTGTTGACCATCAACACATGATTATCCTTTTTGATGTCCACCTCCGCAGCCTTTAGCTTTGCGAAGAGCTCGTTGATCGTATCAGTGGAACCAATCTGATTATGAGTCACTAAAAAACTTTTGTAGGCGGGAGGGAGTGATTGCGAACCACAATCTTGAGCTCCTCTGGAATCTTGCATCCGTTGCTCATGGCGTTGAGTGTAGCCCGACATCTTAATGGCGTGCTCACTAATGTAACTCCTTCCTCCATCTTGCGGTTAAAGAACTTCTCAGAGATCTCATATCTCTCAGAACGGGCCTGAGTCTGAAACATGGTTTTCAGCTCCTCGAGAATCTCAAAGGGCCCAGGATAATCTTCAAAACGATTTTGAAGGTCCGATTCCATAGCAAACAACATGGTGCTCTTAATCACACCATAATCATCTTTGCACGACTGATAGACAGCTTTCTCATCAGCCGACGCATCTACAGCAGGGGTGTCACCTAGCGCATTTTCAAGGACATAGTCCTTTTGACCGCCAGAGAGAATGATTCTCAGATTGCGGAACCAATTGGTGAAGTTAGACCTATTGTTTCTAAGCTTTTCCTTCTCAGCAAAAACGTTGAAGTTGAAGTTGGACTTAGCCATTTGATCTACAATATTTGCAAGTACAAATTAGACTATGTTCATGATAACTAGTTCAAATTTTAATCAAATTACGAGATGAACTCCCACTAAATTCAACATCCCTCAAGTTGTTTAGTGAACATGATCCAAATTCACCACACCTAATCCGATCTTGACGAGAAGAGATGTGGTTTCAATGGTGGAAAACGAAGTGTCGATCATATCATTCATATGACTCATGCTTAACCTTTCGGTTCATGTGTTCCGAGGCCATGTCTGTACATGCTAGGCTCGTCAAGTCAAACCCAAGTATTTCCGCGTGTGCAAAACTGGCTTGCACCCGTTGTATGTGAACGTAGAGTCTATAGCACCCGATCATCATGTGATGCTTGGACACGACGAACTTTCGCAATGGTGCATACATGGGGAGAACACAATTTTATCTTGATCTTTAATTGAGGAATAATCTTATAATGCTACCGTCGCGATCTAAGCATAATAAGATACATAAAAGGATAAACATCACATGCATATAACTTTATGTGACATGGTATAGCCAATCTTCGCGCAATGATATCCATCTTGTGCGTGCCAGCATGATCTCCATCACTCCACCATGATTGCCTCCACCACGAATAGCAACTACAACTATTGCTAACTACTTAGCGATAAAGTGAAACTATTACATGGCGTATAAGACGTTGACACACAGGTCATACACAATTATAAAGACAACCATATGGCTCCTGCCGGTTCTGTACTCATCGACATGCAAGTCGTGAAACATTACAAAACATGATCATCGCATACACTATACACATCACATCTTGGGCCATACCATATCACAGAAAACACTCCCTGCAAAAAACAAGTTAGACGCCTCTACTTTGTTGTTGCATGTTTTACGTGGCTTATGGGAGTAGCGAGCTAAGAACGATTCTTACCTACGGAAAGCCACAACGGTGATATTATGGTTGCCAAACTCCGGTGTTAATCCCATGACAACTATAGTGAGAGAAACTGGCATCCACCAGCCGCATGTGTGGAACAAGCCACACGTCAAGTGCGGAGCCGGTATCGCGAACGAAGTCGCGTAAGGTTGGCCTGGACCGTTTCAATCTCACTATCCCGCGTCATAAGAAGAACACAAACAAGAGGCTTGCAACAGAAAACATCAACGCCCGCAACAACCATGTTGCGTTCTACTCGTGAAACACATCTACGCATAGATCTAGCTCTGATACCACTGATGGGTTTCGCAGCATAGTAAATCAAAATTTTTCTACGGATGCGAATGGGAAAGCCAAGATCTAATCTAGGAGATGCAAACAACAAGAGAGATTAGATGAGATCTTCATACCCTTGAAGATTCGCACAACGGAACGTTCGTCGGAACGTGGGTGATGTAGTCGTACTCGCTTCTCCTCCTCGCGATCCGCTCCGATCTAACACCGCAAGTGGTGATGCCTCCGAGAGATGCACACGTGCGGCACCTCGACGTATCCTCCTTCCTTGGTCCAGCAAGTATGGTGGAGAGACGGATTGGATCTACAGCACGACGGCGTGGTGCAAGTGGTGGAGAGTTTCTGCAGCAGGGCTTCGCCTACACGCAGTCGGGAGGGAGAGAGAGAGGAGGGCAGCAGGGCGGCTAGGCTTGAGGGGAAGGTGTGGGGGGGTGCGCCCCAGCCCTCTATATATAGAGGGGTGGGCGCCAGCCCTAGCCCCTCCCCCAAGCCTAGGCCGGCGGCCAAAGGAGGGAGGAGTGGGGGGCAAGTTTCCCCCCTCCTTCTAGAAGCTCCAATTAGGGTTTCCCCTTGTTTGGCCGGCTGGGCCCTATGGGGCCTTGTGCCCCTGGCCCAATGCGGCCAGGGCACTCCCTCATAGGCCCATGCCCCCTCCCGGCAGGTGGGGCCACGTTGGTCCCCCTCCAGAAGGTTCTAGAATCTTCCGGTACAATACCGATTAACCCGAAACAATTCCGAACTCCAAAACTGCATTGCCTTATATGAATCTTATTCTCCGGACCATTCCGGAACCTCTCGTGATGTCCCGGATCACATCCGAGACTCCGAACAAAAACTCATAAACCAATTATCCAATCTATCCTAGCGTCGAGACACGTTAAGTGTGTGACCCTTTTGGTTCGAGAACATGTAGACATGATCTTCTATCGATAATCAACAGCGGGGTCTGGAAACCCATATTGACTCCCACACATTCATCGATGATCATATCGGATGAACCACGATGCTAGGATTCAATCAATCCCATATATATATTCCCTTCGTCTCGCGATATTTTACTTGCCCGAGATTTGATCGCCGCATCATACCTAGTTCAATCTCGTTCACGTTAAAGTACTTTACTCGCTCGTAATCCGACATCACTTTGTGATTAACTCCTTAACCACATGCTTGCAAGCGGTGTTGATATCGACACGAGTGGGCCCAAAGTATATCTCTCCGACTTGGGAGGGACAAATCCCATCTCGATACATACAACCCAATGTACTTTCCGATCACCGAGAGACACCTTTATGATCACCTCTCATAGGATGACGTTGATGACCTCAAAGCTTTCTTCCGATACTGTGGAGTTGTATTATCTCATGGTCAAAGTAATACAATATTTGACATAATAAAAGCTTCGCAAAGATGAACACGATGACACGATCTAATTGCTTCGCTTAGTTTTGGTCTGTCCATCATATCATTCTCCCAATGAAATGATCTCATTATTAATCGACAACTCATGTCTATGGTTAGGAAACCTTAACCATCATTAATCAATGAGCTAGTCCTTAGAGGCATACTAGGGACACGGTGTTGTTCACAAACCACACAAGTATTAAAGTTTCCTCTTAATACAATTCTAGCATGGAATATAAACTTTATCATGAACAAGAATTATAATAATAACATCTTTATTATTGCCTCTAGGGCATAATTCCAACATTAAATATTTTATGGGAATTGATGACTTCCGTGATATTAGCAATGAGTTTGGTCTTGATTCCCAAAGTATTGCCAAATTTTTTAAGGACTTTGCCTCTTACATAGAAATTCCCAAGAAGAAGTGGAATAAGTACCATGCACCATATAAAGATGTTGTTAGTCATGTTCCTGTTATAAGTACTCAAGTTTGTACTACTAATCATATTGTGCCTGAACCTTATGTTGAGAAAGTTCCTTTCCCAGCTAAGGTAAAGGAGTATTCTATTATTATTAGTGCAAATAATAAAAGTGCAAAGAAAACTGTGGAGCCTGATGAGATCATTGATATTGAGCCTGTGGTAGCTATTGTGAAAGATCTTGACGCTAGAAATATAGAGGATGAGCATATTGTCTTCTGTGAAGACGCTTCTAATATTATCTCTCATCCTAGTAAAGTTAGAAAAGCTAGTGTTCCTGTGCTTTCTGTTAAAATTGGTGATCATTGCTACTATGGTTTATTTGATATTGGTGCTAGTTCTAGTTCTATTCCTTATGAGCTTTACAGGGAAATTATGCATGGAATTGGTCCTTGTGAGCTTGAGGACATTGATGTGGTTATTCACCTTGCAAATAAGGAAACCATTTGCCCTATTGGTATTGTAAGAGATGTGGAGGTTCTCCGTGGTAAGATTAAGTATCCTGCTGATTTTCTAGTGCTTAATTCTGCAGTTAGCAAAACTTGTCCTATCATTTTTGGTAGACCTTTCTTGAACACTTGTGGAGATATTATAGATTGTAAGAAGGAGACAGTTTTAACTAAGTTTGATGGAGATTCTTATGAGTTTAAATTTTCCAAATTTGCTAAAGCTCCTTGTGAAAATAGATTGCCTAATAAATATTTTAGGATGGAACAACTTGCTTCTATTGATCCGGTTTATGACCTTGGACCTCTTTTTAGTGACTGTAAGTATGCTCATTCTGATGATAAAGTTGTTGCCAGTGACAGTTATATTATCAACTTTATTCAAAGTGCTACTGAAAGTTATTATGAGAGAGGGAAACATGGTTTTATGCATATCAATAATGTTAAGTTTCCCCGTTTTATGTTGGAAGCTTTGAAGTTGCATCTATTTTGTCTTCCTATGCTAGTGGATTTTTGTTTCAACAATTTGTTTTCTCATGACACTCCCATGCATAGGAAGTGGGTTGGACTCAAGTGTGTTGGTTATTTGCTTCTTGATGCTCTTTTTTCACTCTAGATTTATATCTCCTTTGTGAGCATCTTTGAAACTCTCAGGCCTAATTTAAAGACATTAAAGAAAAGTACTTGGTGGGAGATAACCCAAGAGTTTTGTCAAGTCTTGGAAGTTATTACCTCTGTAATAACCACTCCCTATCCTTTTTGTTTTGGTTTTTGTGTCAAGTTCAACTACTTGTGTGAAGTAGAGGAGTTGTGAAAAGTTGCTGTCCTAGGACAGCTTTTTGTGCTGCATTGTAAAAATTCGTGAGGGATCTCAGTACGTCGTATGGAGCTATATTTTTCTGAGATTGTTGTCCAAGTTGTTACCCAACTTTCATTAGTTCTGCACTTTTTGATTTGAGCAACAGAAGGTTTTCAAAAAAATCAATCTTTACCTGCTGGACTGTTTTGACAAATTTCTGTTATCATTTGCATTTGCCTCTTATAGAAGCCTTTGTTTTGATGGATTTCAGTTGAAGTGTGTACATAAAGGTTAATTTTTTTGCTTACACTAATGTTGCCATTGAATTTTGTGTATTGCCTTGAGAGAAAAGGAATTTCCAGGAGAAGGAGAAAAGGAGTATGCAGAGTTCGTCATCGAATAGGTAAAAGTGCTAAAAACAGAAGGTTCGTGAAACCCCAATCTTTTTATATTTTTGATGTTTTTAATACATAAGGGAAGTTATGCAACGGAACAGAGGGGGAAACGGAGTCTGGGGGTGGACAAACCCACCCCAGGCGCAGGCCTCTGCCTGGCCACGCCTAGAGGGGGTGTGCCACCCCCGAGCTCCGACTCCGCCTCTCTTCCGTATCAGCACCTTCCTTATGCTTTGAAACTTTGTAATATATACCCCCCAGATCCCCCGAGGTTCGTGCATCGTGTTCTCGTCGTGTTTTCATTTCAATCTGTTTCTATCAGGAAAACTTCTCAAGTTTAGAGCACCATGGTCTCCGCCAAAGACAAAGGCAAGAAGCCC
Organism: Avena longiglumis; assembly: GCA_030063025.1. Lineage (NCBI taxonomy): Eukaryota > Viridiplantae > Streptophyta > Magnoliopsida > Poales > Poaceae > Avena > Avena longiglumis. The sequence goes on from CP125978.1 coordinate 127,125,205, forward strand.
AAGGAAGACGATCCTCACAAACCCAAGGAGGAGGAGATTTTGGTATCTTATGAAGGAGACATGGAGGAGGACAAGCAACCGGACACCCGCGCTACCGTCGCAAGCATTGGAGTGGTGGCAAAACCTATCAAGCTCAAGAGGACAACACGGATGTCCACAGGAGGGAAACCTCCATGTCATATCCTCTCTCCACGGACACTTCCTCCTTGTACCACTCATTCTAACCTTGCAGGGAAGGAACACTCTAAGAAGGAAGAGTGGAGGAAGAATAATAAGGACTGGGATCCTCGGTCCGAATTGATCATATGCTGCATTGAGCATAATTTGGAGTTGATTCGTACTCTGACTTTCGATATTGAGGATTTGAAGAAACTTATTGAAGAGCTTATCAAGAGAACACCGCCACCACCGAAGGAGTAATTCGTCATCAGGTTTGGCATCCCCTTGGCTTGTTCCAAGCTTGGGGGAGTGCCGCGGTATCACCATCATTATCTATTATCTTTTACCTTTTTGGTGGATTCATATCTTTGGTAGAGAAGTTATCTTATAGGTTGGTTTGCATGTGGAAGTATCTCTCCTTTAGTTTATTATCTATGTATCCCTTGGTGTGAGTGCCTTTATTGGAATATTAATGAGAAGCTTCATCTTTTACTTTTTGCACTTCTTATTTTAGTCTGCAATCTCTATTATATGATGGATCTTGTTGACCAGTATTGGCATCACTTTGGGATCATCAAGTGGATCTAAATTGGTTTTGGCAAACCGAGTTCTGGTCAGTAGCAATACTTTTTGAGGTTTGAAAGAAAAAAAGAGAAAAAGCTTACAGGTATTTTGTATCATTTATTTTCTTTCTTGTTCGCTCATGAGCTTAGTATTATTTATTTAAGATCTTTTGTGTCTTCAAGGAAGATTGCATGTTTGGCTTTATTACTTGTATGTTTGCTTGTTCCTTTCAACTCTCTTGCTTGCCACCCAGCCTTGCTAGCCAAAAACCTGTTTTGAGAAGTCTCATGTTTCCAATCCCTTTGAACCAAAACATTTGCCATTTGTGTCCACCATATCTACCTAGTAGCTTTTGCTATTCCAAGCAAATTCTCAAGCTTCATCTATTTTTAGAATTAAAAAGTATTTTGTTATGTGAAAACTAGTTAGTAAAGCTCTCACGAACTTGATGGCACACCTTATTTTCTTGCCCCTAATAGACTTGAACCATTGTGCCATCGAAGTTGTATATTCTTGCATCTATACGTTGGAATTAGTAGAACCGTGCTGTCACGGGGAACACTTTCAACATTGCACCTGTACTTTGCACTTAGTTGATATTGTGCTCTTTTGTCTATGGATGTCAATGCTGTGAAATAAAGAGGGAACTTGTAAGTCCATGGAGTCTGTATTTTGTGTTAGAGAAACGCCTGGGCCGCTAGCCTAAGCCATGCCTAATAATGGTGGAAACTTGCAGCATCACCATAGTGAGCTATCTATGAAGCATCCTCAATAAAAAGCTATGCACATAGTAAATAAAAAGATCGCTGAGATGCTCATTGTCTGCTTGCCTTGTCATTTTGGTTATGGGAAAGCTCATGTACCAAGTGCAAGGGGTACCCCGTTGGCGGTTCTCTATGATAGCATGTACTTACAATGACAAGAAGTTACCAGTGACCAAAGTTGAGTAGCATGAGGAGTGGCCCTCATATTCAAGGGACATGATATTGCCAACTTATATTTCGTCAAGCATATACTCCATCTTTGTGCACTTTAACCTTAATCATCTCAAGATGCCTATGATAGGGGCAATGAGGGCTCAAAGCTAGTAAGTATCATAATCTTTTGGAAGCTCTTTATGACTTGTAATTCAGCTACCCTCTATAAAGGGACCTTTCTCCTATTTACCGGTTTGAGTCAGTAAACCTACTTCCTCTCTATCTCCAGCAAGCAATTGAGTTGTTGTGTTTCAAGCATTCATATGGTGATTTATTCAATCATGTTCTTTATCTTCTTTGTTTGCACAAGACTCTTATATATTGAGTATTACTTTTAAAGCCTTCATTGAAAAACCTTTTTGAGCAAAGAGTGCTTTTGTTATAAAAGTTCTACAAAAAGCTTTTTGTGAAACCATTTGCCAGCTGTTCTCTAACCAGGAACAAGAGTTTGCCAATTCCAATTATGATTTATCTTTATGCATCTCTATTGTGACTCCTGTACTTGTTGCAAGCTAAGTTATATAATGGTGAGTTACTTGCTTCTATAAGTTGTGTAATGGTAAGTGTGATGCTTCTTTTCCGTAATCTTTTATCGACACTTCACTCCATAAACCTGTGGACATGTTTATCGAGTTTGCCGCTGGGGACAAGCGAAGGTCTAAGCTTGGGGGGAGTTGATACGTCCAATTTGCATCACCATTCTATATCATAATTTGCCTCTATTCATTGATATATGTCTTATTATGAGGTATTACTTATGTATTTTCCACTGTTTATGCATGTTGGATGATTCTTGGAGGATGAACTGCCGGAGTCTAGATTCTGATGGAAAATAAGGCGTTTTGATGCAATTTTGTAACAACCCTAGTTTTAAATTGTACTTAGGATTTGATTTGTGCATCATGAGCATTGCATGCATCCCTTTGAATTAAAGAAAATGTGAATTGTTAAACAAGTAGGGGAAAACAAAACCCTAACCACAAATTCCCTTCCTCTTTAAAAATCAATTCAAATTGTTTTCAATATTTTGAAAACCCAAAAATGTTTGGAGCCCAAATAGTTACAAGGGCCCCTCTAGTATTTAAATATTTTGTAAAAGCTCTGGTATTTTTAAAATGACTCAAAACAAGTTTGTATTTGAAAATATAAAGAGAAAAGTGAGACAACAGAAATAGAAAATAATTTCAGCAAAGAAAAACTGTCACCTAGCTAATCTGGGCCTCAGCCCAAACCTTCTCTATCTCTCCCTGCCGCTCAGCGCACTCCGGCGTGGCCCACCCAGGGCCCAAACCGGCCCAGCGTGGCCTGATACCTCTTCGTGTCGTCTTCCTCACGCGCGCAAGCTGCTGGGTGGATGCGCCGACTCCGTTCGTCGCCTCGCCGCTGCGATTCGCGCCGCTGTTGTGCTCGCCTTGCGAAGATAAGATCGCCACGAGAACCGCCGCGATGTGCTCTCTCTCCCCATACCCATCTCGTCACCTCTCGCCCTCTCTTGCATTTTTTCTCTTTGGTCCCGAAACCCTAACTCCGGCCGCCGCTCGTCCCCGTCGTCTCCAGCCACCCTGAGCCTCGTTGAGCAGCCCAGGAGAAGCGTCGCGTCTTCCTCTTCTTCCTCCGTGAAGAGTGCAAGCTGGGAAGGCCCCATCTCGCCGGAATCGAGCTCGCACTATCGTCGGTCGTCCCCACTGCCGCCGTCGATTCGCCGTCGTCCTTCCACCCCTTTCTTCCCCGACCCCGGCATCGCGTGCGTGGTGAGCTCCTGCACCTAGCACCTAGCAACCCGGCATATCGAGAAGATCCTCCAATCACACCAAGCCACTGATTGATTTGTTCACGGAAGATAGGAAGTCTAACAAAACTTCGATATCCTCCTAAATGTTTCCTAAACAGGATTTAGTTGTGTTTCATTGCAAAACAAATCATGTAGGTGCAGTTATCTTCTGATAACTTGCTAACACATGTGTTCCGCAATCTAGCTCATCTTTTGGAGCTTGACATTGAATTCTGTGTCTTGAGAATCTAGCGACTTTACCTCTGTGGTAAATGTTGCACCCTTTCTATTCAGACATGCTGAGTCTGAAGTATCTCTCCACTTAATCAAAGCTGTATCTCAAGCAGCAATAATGATTGGTGTTCCTCAAGGTTATGACTTAGGTCTATTGTAACTCTGGCAAAGCTGATGTAATGGTTGGCATAATCAGTCGGAAGACCTATTGCCATATCCTTGAATCAGGAATAACAACCATTCTTCATGAGGCATCTTCTATGATTTATTGTAGGAGTTGTGCTTATGATTTCCTTTGGATCCGAAGTCCGACCTTTACTTGATGACTGGTTAAAGGCTTGTCAGTAGCCTGACATCGGTGTTAGGAACATCAGGGAGAACATTTAAAGTAGTGTTGCTAAATGTCTCTTAGTCGATCCTCCAGAACCTTTTACGATGGCAAGCGTCTTGTTATGCCAAGTACTTGGAGTCTGAGAATGAAGTTTCTTTTTTCTCGTGTCATCAGGAATCTTCTCAACTATTCATCTTGGTGGTGTAAAGTGATATCAAAATCACTGGCAAAGACTTTGATAGCCTTGGATGAATAAAGAGTTTCCTTTCTGCTTTCTTAAACATGTTCAAAGAGCGACCATGATTCTAGTAATCAATAGTTCCTCTTGCTACATGTTCCTTGTGACTCTTACGAGTCCTCTTCACCAAAACACCTTTCTATCTTGGTCTTCTGTTGGACCAAAGAAATGACCTTTCTATGTCAAAAGTAGTTCAACAGCTTGGTTTTGTTGGTATCTATCTCTTCCACCTGTAAAGCTCTACTAAAGTTTTTTAGGAGAGGTTTATCTCTCGAAGTCTATGGTCATATTCCATCTATTGGAAGTCTCCTTCCCTCATAAGTTTACCCTCTTCTGTAATTTCCATGGTCTCAATCCTTATAAAGACAAGTTATCTATCACCTTGAAAACCATCTCCTCTTGTTTCCTTCGTTACCTTGAAGTGTTTCATGTTTGTTGGCTTTAGAGATGTTCGTGAAACATCTATCCATGAGTTGACCATGAGATACTCAGTTTGTGGTTCCGTGTCATTCCCTCTCTTCCTTAGTGTGAGCAGCCACTAAAATGGATCATATGGGCACCTAGAGGGGGGGGGGGTGAATAGGTGCTACCCAATTTTTAGTACTTTTTCAATTTTAGGCTTGACACAAAGTAAATTCTCTATATATATAACTACGAGAATTTCCCTATATGCAACCCTAGCTACTAAGCACGTAAAGAGAGGAGCGAGGGAACCGTAGTGGAGCACGCGGAGACATAGGGATTTGTTTTACCGCAGTTCCTTCCTTGTTAAGGGAAGTACATCTGCGTTGGAGGGGTGGGCGGTTCTAAGACCACCACGCCACAATAGGCCTCACCCTATTCTCCGATGGATCTCACCACGAGAGGCCTGATCCACCTTCTAGAATTCCATGAGAGTAGACCCACAATATAAATCCAGGATTCCAGAAAACCAAACATAGTAGAGCATGACATAGTCTTACATAATCTAAGCACAAATAGCAAATAAGTTCGCGCCAAAATGAGCACAAGCAAGCAAATAAAACGGCGGAAATACAAGTGCTTGCGCCCGACCCTTGCAAATCCATGAGACCTAATAGAACTACTTCTCCCCTTTGGCATCGGAACGCCAAAAAGGAAGAAGAGCGATGCTAACGCCCCTTAAGATCACGCCTCCTCATCCTCGTCGTAGTCATTCCCGTCCCCTTCATCTTCATCATACTCATCATCATCGTCATCAGCTGGAGGAGTGGGTGCCCTCGGAGGTGGAGGAAAGAGGCAACTCTCGAGCTCTCCATAGTTGATCTCTGAAGTGTTCCACTGAGCATACGGTTCTGGGGCAGTGGGAGAAGGTGGATGGCCAGTGGCACCTGAGACATGGTGAAGAATAAGCTACTGAGTGTGATCCCTCTCATGATCCCTCTGGTATGCCTAATACTGGCCTTTGTGAGTGTCAATTCCCATGCAAAGGATGTGTCGCTAGAACCAAGTGACCTGCTTAACCTCGCGTGCCATTGGGGACACCACGGAACGACGACCACTAGCCCGTGCATCACGCATGAAGAACTCAGGGGCAGTGGAAGAGTGATGGGTCTTCTGAGCCTTGTTGTAGATTTTCTTGGGCTTGTGAACCCCATCCAAAGCAGTGCCAAAGTCCTCATGTGGAAACGTATGCTTGATGAACATCATAATGAAAGGAGCATAAGGAATAGAGAGACTGTTGATCATAGCATCCGTCATCTCATGATATATGTAGTCCATGACATCCAGTTTGTAGCCTATAGCTGAACCAGAGTTGGTGGCACACTCATGAGAAAAAGCAAGGAGAGGAACCAGATGGCCATGAATCTTGTCATTGTTGCCACCACTCGGAGAAATGCAATCCCTAAATATGCCAACAAGGGAGGCATACAAGGGAGACAGACCAGCGAAAGTACCAGCAACACCATCAGGAGTAAGGCAAGGAGCGAGCACAGTATCCTTGGATGGATTCAGTGGATAAATGATACAGTGGCCAGAAGGGGTGTCACGGCCATGGAAGGCATAACCAAGAACCTGCCCAAAAATGTGGAAGTCCGACTGAATCATTGTTGCCCTGGTCATCCACTTCATAGTACGACGCTCATCACCGCAAATCACAAGTGTCGAGAAAAACTGCCTCACCACGGAGGAATCATAGTTGCATTGTATAGTCATAAGGTGGTGAAGCCCCATATTGTTGGTCACATCCAATGCCTCAAGGAGCCTGGCCTTGGATTGAGCCTCAGTCAAATCGATGGGGTGCATTGGGCGAAGCTTGAGGGTAGCATACACATCATCATGAATAGCCCGAAAGTGGGCATTCCAAAACAAAGAGTCCTCGGGGGGACCATCACTGTCAGCCTCATCATAGTAATAAGTCTAGAGAATGGAGGCATACTAAAGACTGTCCATAGCCTTGTAGTTGGGCCGAGACTGTTTGCCCTTGCGAGATGCCGTCCTCTTTGTTTTCTTTCTAGCCTCTACCATCCGTTCAGCCTCTCTTGCTGCTCTGCTAACTTCGGTTTTGTCAATGAACTTCCCTTCTGCAGTGGGCTTGATATAACGGGCACGGGAACAACGAGAGAAGGTCTTGGTAGGCTTGGAACCACTGCATAAAATCAAGAGAGGGATAGCATGGAGCTAAGCACACACACAAGTCCAGGAGAAAGTGTAGAAATAGTAGAAAAACAATCCATACACCAAAGATTTGCATTGCAGGAAACATGACCAAACTGAAGGGTTTTGCGGCATAGTAAATCAAAATTTTCTACGGAGCGAACAGAGGGAAATCCAAGATCTAATCTAGGAGATGCAAACAACGAGAGAGATTGGATTAGATCTTCATACCCTTGAAGATTCAAGACAGCGGAACGTTAACGTGGGTGATGTAGTCGTGCTTTCTCCTCCTCGCGATCCGATCCGATCTAGCACCACAAGTGGCGGTGCCTCCGTGAGATGCACACATGCAGCACCTCGACGTCTCCTCCTTCCTCGGGCCAGAAAGTATGGTGGAGAGATAGATTGGATCTACAACACGACGCGTGGTGTATATGGTGGAGAATTTCTGCACAGGCTTCGCCACAAACATCGGGAGGAGAGAGGAAAGCTAGCAAGGCGGCTAGGGTTTGGAGGAGAGGTGTGGGGTGCGCCTCACCCTCTTTATATAGAGGGGCGAGCCCAGCCCCTCCCCAAGCCCAAAGGATAAGGAGTGGGGGCATGGACTCTCCCTCTTCTAGAAACCCTATCTCTAGTTTAAACGATTTAAACCCTATAGGATCGGCTGGGCCCTATGGGCCTTGTGCCCCGGCCCAATGCCAGACACTCTCATAGGCCCATGCCCCTCCCGGAAGGTGGGGCCACGTTGGTCCCTTCCGGAAGGTTCTAGAAGCTGTACAATACCGATTAACCCGAACAATTCAACTCCAAAAACTGCACTGCCTTATATGAATCTTATTCTCCGGACCATTCCGGAACCTCTCGTGATGTCCCGGATCCCATCTGAGACTCCAAACAAAAATTCATAAACTAATTATCCAATCTATCCTAGCGTCAAGACACGTTAAGTGTGTGTGACCTCATGGTTCGAGAATATGCGCATATGATCTTCTATCAATAATCAACCGGGTGCGGGCACCCATATTGACTCCCACACATTCATCGATGATCATATCGGATGAACCACGATGCCAGGATTCAATCAATCCCATATATATATTCCCTTCGTCTCACGATATTTTACTTGCCCGAGATTCGATCGCTTGCATCAGTCATACCTAGTTCAATCTCATTCACAGCAAGTACTTTACTCGTTCCGTAATCCGATATCACTTTGTGATTAACTCCTTAACCACATGCTTGCAATCGGTGTTGATATCAATTACCGAGTGGGCCCGAAGTATATCTCTCCGACTTGGGAGGGACAAATTCCATCTCGATACATACAACCCAACAGATACTTTCCAATCACCTGAGAGACACCTTTATGATCACCCTCTCATAGGATGACGTTTGATGACCTCAAAGCTTTCTTCCGATACCAGGGAGTTGTATTATCTCATGGTCTAAGGAATACAATATTTGACATAAGAAAAGTTTCGCAAAGACGAACACGATGACACGATCTAATTGCTTTGATTAGTTTGGGTCTGTCCATCATATCATTCTCCAATGAAATGATCTCATTATCAATTGACAACTCATATCTATGGTTAGGAAACCTTAACCATCATTGATCAATGAGCTAGTCCTTAGAGGCGTACTAGGGACACGGTGTTGTTCACAAACCACACAAGTATTAATGTTTCCGCTTAATACAATTCTAGAATGGAATATAAACTTTATCATGAACATGAATTATAATAATAACATCTTTATTATTGCCTCTAGGGCATAATTCCAACAGTCTCCCACTTGCACTAGAGTCAATAATCTAGTTTACATCTGGTAACAATCTCACACCCATGGCACTGAGGTGTTGATCATGTTTTACACGTGGAAGAGGTTTAGTCAATGGATCAGCGACATTTAGATCTGTATGTACTTTGCTAATCTTCAGATCTCCATCTGCAATATTGAAGGGTTCGCAACATAGAAAACAAAAAATTTCCTACGATGTGAACTAAATACCAAGATCTATTTATACTAGATACAAACAACGGGCGGATGTATATCCGTAGAGAACATACCCTTGAAGACCGACAAAGCTTAACGAGTCCAAACTCGTGGTTGATGTAGACGATCTCTTGCCGATCTCAAGATCGAGAGGAAGTCCTAGCGCCAAATCAGCAGCGATCCGCTCGCACACACGCTCGAGGCACCGAGCAACCTCCGCCTCCTCGCCCAAATGATGCAGGAAGCACAACTCTTTCTTGCCGAATAGCAACCGGGAACATGTATCTCGCTAGTCCGAGACCATGGGGATAAATTCTAGAGGGGAGAGAGATCCTTCACGAGGAGGTGTGGAGTGAGAAGTGAGAGGAGGGCCTTTATAGGAGGAGGGGGGAACCCCAAGGGGTGGCTGGCGCATGGGGCTGCCCCTTGCCCTCCCCTTCATGTGGGTGGACACTCCACTCACAAAACTCCTCCAAATTCCCTCCACTCAAAAGTCCACTAAAAATCCCATTAAATTTCCACCAAATTTAATGCAATCTCTCATTAAATAAAACTCATTTATTTTATTCAGAATTTTGTCAATTACTTTAATGACAAACATTCACAATAACCCCTTGCTAGAATTCTATTTCACATGCATAACCACTTTATGCAATTTCACCAAAACCTGCTTTAAGATCTAGTGAAATAAATTCGCGCTTGTTTATTCTTTCGCATGAAACTTTTGCTCCAATTGGATGTCGGTGTCTCTTAAGTGTGTCACCCTACGGTTCATGAATAATGCGGACATGATCGAGACCCTCTCGGATCAATAATCGAAGCGGATCGAGACCCATACGACTCACACATTCAACGATGACTTTCTTGTGATCGTTTAACCTTTTACGCTAGTATCTTAATCCTTTGTCTCACGATATATTACATGTCCGAGATTCGATCATCGGTATCTCCATACCTAGTTTGATCTCGTATCGACATGCACTCTTTTCGCTCCTCGTGATATAACATTCTAGTGATCAAATCACTTGCTTGCAAGCTAATCAATGTGATATCACCGAGAGGGCCCAGAGTATATCTATCCGTCATCGGGATGAACAAATTCCACTCTCGATCCATGAGCCTCAACATAACACTTTATTTGTTCTGAACCCATCTTTATAATCACCCTGTTACGGTGTGACGTTTGATGTTATCAAGAAACTCTTCCGGTGTTAGTGATTGACATGATCTCATGGTCTAAGGATTAGGATCACTTAGTAAGTTGTTATAGCAATATAAACTCAATGACTTTGATCGTAATGCTATACTTCGGATGAATGTTCATCACATCATTACACTAATATTGTGATCCCGTTATTAACAACATCCAATGTCCATGATCAGGAAACCTTGATCATCTTGTTAATCAACGAGCTAGTTTATGAGAGAGGCTTAACTAGGAACTTTCTATTTGTTTATTAAACACACATGTATTAACGTTTCCGTATTAATACAATTATAGCATGCAAAATAAACATCTATCATATACTTGGAATACACATAATAAACAATTTATTATTGCCTCTCAGGGCATATTCCCTTCAGTATCCCACTTGCACTAGAGACAAGAATCTAGTTACATAGTGATATATCTAACACCCATTGAGTTCTGGTGTTGATCATGTTTTGCTCTAGGGAGAGTTTTAGTCAACGGATCTGCTACATTGAGATCCGTATGTACTTTAAAAATCTTTATATCTCCATCCTTGACATGCTCGCGGATGGAGTGAAACCGGCGCTTAATATGCTTGGAATGCTTGTGAGACCTTGGCTCTTTGGCATTGGCAATGGCACCATTGTTGTCACAATAGATCACCATTGGGTCCAACGCTTGCCACAACTCCTAGTTCGGATATGAACTCCTTCATCCAAATCGCTTCCCGAGCCGCTCAAGCAAAGAACATATTCGCCTCCGTTGTTGATCCCGCTACCACAGTTGTTTGGAGCTCCTCCAACTAATCGCTCGCCATTTATGAGAAATACGTATCCGGATTGAGACTTAGAGTCATCCGGATCGGTGTCAAAGCTAGCCGACATAACACTTAGCGACGAGCTCTTCTTCACCTCCAGATACAAGAAACATATCCTTAGTTCTTCGTAAGTACTTAAGGATATTCTTGACCGCTATCCAAAGGTTCAACTCGATCCGATTGGTACCTACTAGTCAAACTAATAGCGTGCCACATCCGTCTTGTACATAGCATGGCGACATTATAGAGCCTATGGTGAAGCATAGGGACTTTGTCCATTATCTCTCTTTCTTCCGCCAAGTCGACTTTGAGTCTTACTCAATGTCTTGCCTTGCAACATAGGTAAGAACCCTTCTTACTTCCATCCATTTTAAACTTCTTTAAAATCTTATCAAGGTATGTACTTTATGATAGCCCTATTAGGCGCCTAGATCTATCTCTATAGATCTTTATGCCTAATATGTATGACGCTCACCTAGGTCCTTCATTGAAAATTTGTCGCTTAGATAACTTTTAACACTGTTTAAAGTTCTATATCATTTCCGATCAATAATATGTCATCCACATATAATATCGAAATGCCACATTGCTCCCACTCACGTTCTTGTAAATACAAGCTTCTCCATAAGTTTGGATAAATCCAAACTCTTTGATCACCTCATCAAAGCGAGATTCCAACTTCGATGCTTGCTTCAATCCATAGATGGATCGCTGAAGCTTGCACACCTTGTTAGCATCCTTAGGATCGACAAAACCCTTTGGTTGTATCATATACAACTCTTCTTCAATATTACCATTGAGAAACGCGTTTTGACATCCATCCGCCATATTTCATAATCGAAATATGCAGCAATTGCTAACATAATCCTAACCGACTTTAGCATCGCCACGGAGAGAAAGTCTCATCGTAGTCAACTCCTTGAATTTGTCGAAACCCCTTTGCGACAAGTCGAGCTTTATAGATGGTCACATTACCATCAAGATCAGTTTTCCTTTTGAAAATCCATTTGTTCTCCACGGCCTTTCGGCCGTGAGGTAATTCCACCAAGTTCCAAACTTGATTTTCATACATGGATTCCATCTCGATTTCATGGCTTCTAACCATTTGTTGGAATCCGGCTCATCATCGCTTCTTCATACGTCGCAGGTCATTATTTTCATCAACCATGAAATTTATGACAGATTTCCGATACTCTGGGAGCCGCACGTCCTGCTTGACCGCGAGGTTGAGTACTCTCTTTCGGAGTTTCATGATCATTATCATTAGTTCCCTCTTCAACAGTGGAGCCAACTCCGGAACAACTTCCTGCGCCGCTACTCGCCATACTTTGAAGAGAAGGTTCCACAACCTCTTCGAAGTTCTACCTTCCGACTACTCACACCTTTCGAGAAACTCTTTCTCTAGAAAGGATCCATTCTTGGCAACAAAAACCTTGCCCTCGGATCGTGATAGAAGGAATACCCAATAGTTTCTTTAGGGTATCCTATGAAGACGCATTCTTCCGCTTTGGGTTCGAGTTTATCCGTTGAAGTTTCTTCACATAAACATCGCAACCCCAAACTTTAAGAATGATGCTTAGGTTTGTTTCCAAACCACAATTCATACGGTGTCTTTTCAACGGATTTAGATGGTGCCCGATTTAAAGTGAATGCGCAGCTTCTAGTGCATAACCCCAAAATGACAACGGCAAAGTCCGTCAGAGACATCATAGATCGAACCATATCTAATAAAGCACGACATTTGACGTTCCGACACACCATTTCATTGTGGTGTTCCGCAGTGTGAGTTGTGAAACAATTCCACACTCTTTCATGTGAGTGCTAAACTCAGAATTAGATACTCACCTCCACGGTCCGCATCGTAGAAATTTGATCTTTCTATTACGATGATTTTCCACTTCATTCAAAATTCCTTGAACTTTTCAAAGGTTTCAGACTTGTGTTTCATCAAGTAGATATAACCATATCTACTCAAATCATCCGTGAAAGTAACAAAATAACGATATCCACCTCGGCCGACACACTCATTGGACCACATACATCGAATGTATGATTTCCAATAAATCCGCCTGCTCCATGGAACCGGAAAATGGCGGTCTAGTCATCGTGCCCATAAGGCATGGCTCACATGTATCAAATGATTCATAATCAAGTGATTCCAAAAGTCCATCCGAATGGAGCTTCTTCATGCGTTTAATGCCAATATGACCTAGACGGCAAGCACATATATGCGGATATATCATCATTAAGTTTAATCCTTTTAGCATCAACATTATGAATATGTGTAACATTATCATCGAGATCTATGAAATAAACCATTCATCATCGGTGCATGACCATAAAAGATTTCATTCATATAAATGGAACAACCATTGTTCTCAGACTTAAATGAATAACCACTTTGCATCAAACATGATCCAGATACAATGTTCATGCTCGCAGCACCGATAACATTTATTTAAGTTTATGACTAATCCCGAAAGTAAGTGGAGAGGCAGTTCGACGGCGATCACATCAACGTTTGATCCATTGCCGACACGCATCTTGACCTCACCCCTGCTAGCGGTCGCGTTCGCAGCCCCACGATTCGAGTTACAAATATTAGCAACCGAACCGTATCAAATACCCAAAAGCTGCGAGCACTAGTCAAGTACACATCAATAACATGTATATCATATATACCTTTGTTTGCCTTGCGGCCTTCTTGTCCGCCAGATACTTGGGGCTTATGCCCAAAGGCGATCCCCTTACAATAGTAGCACTCGGTATCGACTTGGGTCCAACTCGGGTTTTTTCAGCGCAACAGCTTGCCCTTACTTCCTTCCGCTTTCCCTTCTTGTCTTTCTTGAAACCAGTGTTCCTATTGATCATCAACACTTGATGTTCCTTTTGATCTCCACTTCGCAGCTTTTAAGCATTGATAAGCTCGGGAGAGACTTCTTCATGCCTTGCATATTATAGTTCATCACGAAGCTCTTATAGCTAGGTGGCGAGGCTAGACACGATGGATGCCTAAGTCAATGGGAATCGTTATTCCCAAGGACACAAGCTTATCGGCGTAACCGACATCTTGAGTACATGCTCACTAACGAGCTGCTCTTCCATCATGCAGCTAAAGAACTTTTCAAGCATTGTAGCTCTCAGCAGCATGTGTGTCGAAAATCATTTTCAACTCACCCATTGTATCAAATGCATTGCCGTTAAACGCTTTGAAGTTCCGCTCTAGCCCATACAATATGCCGCAATGAACTAAGTTGTGGTCCTCTGACGAGTCGATAGACATTCTTCTCCTCGTCGGGCATCGTCAAAGGTGGGGCCTAACGGCTTCTAGCACATATTGCTTTTGTGCAACAGAGAGGAGAATCCTCAAATTCATGGCCCATTCAAGAAAGTTGCTACCGTGCTGCTAGTTTCTCTTTCTCCATGAACGCATTGAAATTAAAAGAAGGTGGTGCCATCTACAACAGAATTTGTAAAGTTTAGACTAAGTGTATGATAGATTGAGTTCAACTAATCTATATTACGAATGAACTCCCACTCAAAAGCGACATCCTCGTGTCCTTTTGGTGATTACATGAACCAAATCCACTACACCAAGTCCGATCATCACGTGAGTCGGTATAGCTTCAAAGGCGAGCATCAAATGGGCATCATATCAACTATATGACTCATGCTTAACCTTTCGGTACGTGTTCGAGGCCATGTACATGCTAGGCTCGCCAAGTTAGAACCTTAGTATTTGCGTGTAACTGTTTTACACCAAGTATGGTCGAGATCCAAGAACACCCGATCATCACGTGATGTCTTGGAGCGACGAAAACATAATCGGTGCATACTAAAGGAAGAACACATTCTTGTCTTGATATTTAAATGAGGGATCATCTTATTATGCTTAACAAAGCGCTAAACAAGCAATATAAGATGTAATCAAACATCATATGTTTATTAGTGAAATTATATGGTTCCCGCAGATGATCTCTATCATGTGCATCGTGGTATGATCACTATCATACCTATATGTGTAAATCCACGGTCTATGGATTTGCACGCTATGTGTGTTGTAAGAGTATCATCTCATACTTCTACTTACAACACTACCATATCATAACACTAGCCCAAAGAACAATCTAAACTAGACGCCTCTAATTTATCCATTGCAGGTTTTACGTGGCTTAGGCTTTCGAGATAGAACCGTTCTTACCTGAACATGAACCACAACGAGGATAATCAAATTGTTGACAACTCGCTGCAAAATAGATATTGACTATAGTAGGAGAGACAGACACCGCTAGCCACTTATGCAAACTAGTTGCATGTCAAGCGTGGAACAAGTCTCATGCGAGGACATGTAAAGTTTGTCCGCCGCTTCATCCCACTATGCCACCAATATCCAAAATCACAAGAAAGGAGCAACAACATGATCATCATCGCCACATACATATGTGTACTACCCGTAAAGTATCTACATAGATCCGGCTCGATACATGAAGGGTTCGCAACATAGAAAACAAAAATTTTCCTACGATGTGAACTATATACCAAGATCTATTTATACTAGATACAAACAACGGGCGGATGTATATCCAGAGAGAACATACCCTTGAAGACCGACAGCTTAACGAGTCCAAACTCGTGGTTGATGTAGCGATCTCTGCCGATCTCAAGATCGAGAGGAAGTCCTAGCGCCGCAAATCAGCAGCATCCTCGCACACACGCTCGAGGCACCGAGCAACCTCCGCCTCGCCTCCAGCGATGCAGCGAAGAACAACTCTTTCTTGCCGAATAGCCACCGGAACATGTATCTCGCTAGTCCGAGACCATGGGGATAAATTCTAGAGGGGAGAGAGATCCTTCACGAGGAGGTGTGAGTGAGAAGTGAGAGGAGGGGCCTTTATAGGAGGAGGGGCAGCCCAAGGGGGCATGGCCCGGCCATGGAGGGTGCCCCACCTCTCCTCCCTCAATCATGTGGGTGGACACTCCACTCACAAAATGGCCCTTCAAAATTCTCCACTAAAAACCCACTCAAAATCCCATTAAATTTCCACCAAATTTAATGCAATCTCTCATTAAATAAAACTCTTTTATTTTATTCAGAATTTTGTCAATTACTTTAATGACAAACATTCACAATAACCCTTGCTAGAATTCTATTTCACATGCATAACCACTTTATGCAATTTCACCCAAAACCTGCGGTATCTAGTGAAATAAATTCGCGCTTGTTTATTCTTTTCGGCATGAAACTTTTGCTCCAATTGGATGTCGGTGTCTCTTAAGTGTGTCACCCTACGGTTCGTGAATAATGCGGACATGATCGAGACCCTCTCGATCAATAATCGAGCGGATCCAGGAGACCCATACCGACTCACACATTCAACGATGACTTTCTTGTGATCGCTTAACCTTTCACGCTAGTATCTTAATCCCTTTGTCTCACGATATATTACATGTCCGAGATTCGATCATCGGTATCTCCATACCTAGTTTGATCTCGTTACCGACATGCACTCTTTTCTCGTTCCTGTGATATAACATTCTAGTGATCAAATCACTTGCTTGCAAGCTAATCAATGTGATATCACCGAGAGGGCCCAGAGTATATCTATCCGTCATCGGGATGAACAAATTCCACTCTCGATCCATGAGCCTCAACATAACACTTTATTAGTTCTGAACCCATCTTTATAATCACCCTGTTACGGTGTGACGTTTGATATCATTGAAAATTTTTGTTCCCATCATTGAATGTGTGGGAGTCAGTATGGGTCTCCAGATCCCGCTTCTGATTATTGATCCGAGAGGGGTCTCGATCATGTCCGCATTATTCGCGAACCGTAGGGTGACACACTTAAGAGACACCGACATCCAATTGGAGCAAAAGTTTCATGCCGAAAAGAAAAGGAAAGCGCAGGAATTTATTTCACTAGACAATCAAGCTTTGCTTGAAATTGTCAAACGGTTCTCGCATGTGAAATGGAATACTAGCAAGGGGTTATTTGTGAATGTTTGTTAATTAAAGTAATTGACAAAATGCTGAATAAATAAATAAAGAGTTTTATTTAATGAGAGCTTGCATTAAATTTGGTGGAAATTTAATGCATGTGAGTGGATTTATGAGTGGAGGATTTTTAATGGGAGTGGAGGCTTTTCATTTTGAGTGGGAGCTCCACCCACATGAATGTGGAAGAGGTGGGGCAGCCCCATGGCTGGGCGCATGGCCCTTGGGTGCCCCCCTCCCCTATAAAGGCCCCTCTCCTCCTCTCACACCACACCTCCTCGTGAAGGATCTCTCCCTCTAGAATTTATCCCCATGGTCTCGACTAGCGAGATACATGTTCCCGGTGGCTTTTCAAGAAAGAGTTGTGCTTCCGCTGCATCGCTGGATCGAGGAGGCGGAGGTTGCTCGGTGCCTCGAACGTGTGTGCGAAAGCAACGGATTGCTTATTGGCGCTTAGACTTCCTCTCGATCTTGAGATCGGCAAGAGATCGTCTACATCAACCACAGTTTGGACTCGTTAAGCTTTGTCGGTCTTCAAGGGTATGTTCTCTACGGATATACATCCGCCGTTGTTTGTATCTAGTAGATAGATCTTGGTACATAGTTGTTCCCATCGAGGAAAATTTTTGTTTTCTATGTCGCGAACCCTTCAAAGGGTATCGAGCCGGATCTATGCGTAGATACTTTGCACGGTAGTACACATATGAGTATGTGGCGATGATGATCATCTTATTGCTTCTTAGTTGTACTTTGGATATTGGTGGCATAGTGGGATGAAGCGGCCGACAAACTTTACATGTCCTCGCACATGAGACCTGTTCCACGCTTGACATGCAACTAGTTTTGCATAAGTGGCTAGCGGGTGTCTCTCCTACTATAGTCAATATCTAATTTGCAACGAGTTGTCAACAATTTGGTTATCCTCGTTGTGGTTCATGTTCGTAGGTAAGAACGGGTTCTATCTACAAAAGCCCTAAGCCACGTAAAATTTGCAATGGATAAATTAGAGGCGCCTAGTTTAGATTGTTGTCATTAATCGTTATGATATGGTGATGTTGTAAGTAGAAGTATGAGATGATACTTTACAACATACATAACGTAAACTCCATAGACCTTGATTTACACATAAAGGTATGATAGTGATCATACCGGTGCACATGATAGAGATCATATGCGAGAACCATATCATTTCACTAATAAACATGTGATGTTTGATAGCATCTTATATTGCTTGTTTGCTTTATTAGCATAATAAGATGATCCTCATTTAGATATCAAGATAAAATGTGTTCTTCCTTAAGTATGCAGACAATGTTTCGTCGCTCAAGACATCACGTGATGATCGGTGTACTTGAATCCACGAGCATATCTCGGTGTAAGATGCTTACACACGAATACTAAGGTTCTTACTTGGCGAGCCTAGCATGTATGACATGGCCTCTAACACGGACCGAAGGTTAAGCATGAGTCATATGTTTTGATATGATGACCATATGGATGCTCGCTTTGAAGCTACGCCGACTCACGTGATGATCGGACTTGGTGTAGTGGATTTGGTTCATGTAATCACCAAAAGACACGAGGGATGTCGTTTGAGTGGGAGTTCATTTCTAATTTGATTAGTAGAACTCAATTTATCATAAATTAAATCAAAGTGAATTTGCATAATTTGTTGTAGTCATTAGCATTCGCTCACCACCTTATGCATAGTTGTAATTGAGATAATAGAACTATAGAATTACGATATTTACTTTACTAACTGGTATCGTATTGTGTTGAGTGTCAATCTAAAGTTTAAAGTCCTATTGCAAACTTTCAAAGGCAAAATTCTATTTACTCCGTGAAATTTAATAATTGGTATTAAATCGAGAGTAACAATTCCAGTGTTAGTATCTTAAGTATCATGTTTGCCCATGATTCTTGATTGTTTTAATATCAAGATTATCTAGGAGTCAAAGAATTGTTTTAAACCATCATGTGTAAGTATATAACGATATCCAAACAATGTTTTGCTGCAATATGATAGAGTATATATATGTTCTCATATTGGATGAGAATTTACGAAGGTTCGAGATGCTAGACATCCTAATCATCCAAAAGGGTTTTGGAAAGTAATGTTATACTCACGATTCGCCTTTATAAGCTAAAGTAGCTTGATCATGAAAGTCATGATAAGGGTGAATAGAATATGTATGTAAAATGTTTCGCACTAAAAGATTACTAAAGAATGGATTTTGAAAGAATACCGATCATTTGATGATGGTGATCTACTTCAAAGTGCAAGTCCAAAGGTATTATTATTTGAATATACACGCTTTGGACTAGGTGTCATGTATATGGCGCCACTTTTGATGTTGATAAATTCTTTTAAAAGGAAAAGGAAATGCTGAAAGAGAATCTATAAAATATATTTGGCAGAAAAGAAAAGATTGGAAATATCCAATTTAGGTATATGGATGATATACATGTTATGGTTGTATTCTTTGCTTGTTAAACAATGTGGTTCTTGGGTATTGGATACCGAATTGGTTGGTATGAAATGTCATACAGAACAACGCAATTCATGAACCACAATGACCTAAGTAACTAGCAAGAGAATATGTGATGATGTTCATCGAAAACAAACAAACCGTTGTTTGTATTTCTCGTTGACATCAAAGCTTGACTTCAAGATTTGTTTTAATAATTGTTATTTGAATCAGGTATTATAAGAACAAAGGTTGTTCAAATAATTACCGTATTCCATATAAGATGGATGATTTACAAATCTAGTTGAAGAAATCACATCCATAAAACCTAATGCTAAAATGTCGCAAGACAAATGATTGAAAGATCACTTATGAAGTGACATCATGTTTAAATTATATTGGAAAGAAAACATGAAGAATCTCCATATTCATGGATTTTTGGAGTCTTTGATTTGATCAAGTGACGCTTGTGAGACTTTCCACGTGATAATTAAAACTTCGTTCAAAGGCCAAAGAAGAACGAACGACTAAATTATTGGAATTTATACATATCGATGTATGTAGTCCATTATGAGTAGTTGTAAGCGATGGGTTTCAACTTCATATGCTTTCTCCGGAATTTTGAGTGAATGTTCACTTAATGAGAAAGAAGTATGAAATATTTGAAAATGTTTCAAAGACTTTCAAGATGAAGTGGAAAATCATTGTAACAAGAAAAATAAATGAATTATGATTTGATCATAAAGGGATTTATTTGAGTTACAAGTGTAACAAGAAAAATAAATGAATTATGATTTTATCATAAAAGGGATTTATTTGAGTTACAAGTTTAGCAAAACACCTAGATTTACATCTCCCGAAACGCCATAGGAATATGGAGTGTTTGAGATTTGTAATGAAACCTTGTTTGACATGGTTGGATCAAGTGTGTTATTTATAAAACTGCCATTATGTTTTAAAAGATTAAAGCTTTAGAGACTACCGCTTAATCGAAAAGAGCTCCATCTAGATCCGTTGAAATGACACCATGGAAGTTATGGTTTGGGGTAAAACCCAAGTTGTCATTTCTTAAATTTTGGTATACTAAACATAAGTAAGATGTTTACAACAAAAGTCGGATGAGCATGTCTTTGTAGGTTATTTCGAATAACAATTGGTTATTCCTCCATAACACCGAGGACAAAAGGGTTTGTCGCTTGAAATGTAAAGTTTCTTGAAGAAGGAATTTTTCATAAATGTTAAGTGGGAGGACAATGGAACTTTGATAAGGTTAACGAACCTTAGCTAAATGTGCTGAGTTGCGCAGCACCGGAAATGGTTCTGGAGGCTGCCATAATGCTCATAGCTTATGTGCCTCAAAGGTTGTGGTCACGGAGATCTAAGTTCCTATTGAACCAAGTAGGTCTAAACAATCAAATGCTAAGATTTGAGAGTAAATCATTATTGTTTGACAATGATGAACCGAATACATACAAAGAAGCGATGATGGGCTCGACTGGCCAAATGGCTTGAAGCCATAAAATCCGTGATAGTTCCATACACGAGAAATCAAGTTTTCAACTTGGAAGACCCTCCTAAAGGTGTAAAACCTATCGATCGTATTTGGATCTATAAAGAACAGACATGGATGTCTCACATCTATGAAATATTCGACATGTTGTAAAGTATTTTATGACAATGTTCAAAGAGTTGACTATGACAAGATTTGATCTTTCATAGCGATATTTAGTCCGACGGATTAAAGTAGCAACCACTACATATAATCTGTTATATGGTAGATGAATAAACAAAACAAAGTTCTTCTAATAGAATGGTTACCTAGGACGTGTACATGACACGATCCAAAGGGTTTTGTTAATTCAAAGGATGCTAAAAGGGCATGCAAACTTCAATGGTTGAAGTAAGCATCATGAGTTGGAATCTTCACCGTGATGAAAAGGAGTTTTCATCAGACGATGAAGATGCTTGCATTTGCAAGAAATTAAGTGGGAGCTAAGACATATTTCTAATACATTATGTGGAGGACATCTTGTTGATTGGAAATGATGTATCTTTTATTGACAAAGGTTAAGAATTTCATTTTGATGAAAGACTTAGGCAAACCCGAATATTTAGCGTGAATGTCTATAGTGGATGATCGTAACGCCAATATGGTTGTGCCAAACGTACATATATGAGATATTGAAGGAGTTCAATATAGAATCAACAAGAAACGGTTCTTGTTGCATGGAAAGGAATTGAATCAAGATTCAAGTGTATCGACACTTGATAAGTGAAACAAGATTCAAGTGTTTTGACACTTGATGAGTGAAATCACTAGAATGTTTTGATCAATCATACCATGATATGTACACATCCAGATATGTCCTATGCTCTAAGTGTTATGAGCATATACCAGAATGAATCATAAAATGATCATTGGACTATAGTAAGGATATTCTTATGATCTTTTGGAAGAACTAAGAATATATTTGTGTAGAGGTGACAAACAATTACAAATAGTTCATTGTAAAGCGTTACATTGATACTAGTTTTGTCACAAGATACAAATTAAGTTTATCTCAATTTAAACTATGGGTGGCACAATGTAATGGAAAGGAGATTCCATGATGGATTTGGAAGAGTTCCAAAGTTAAGACATTGTGACGAATACTACAACAAAAGGCTAAGTATATGACCGCTATAGTAGCAAAAAGGAGGAATTTGTGTCAAGTAGTTTGTTATCAAACTAAGGTGTGGTTCAGACGGCTAACACTAAAGATATATTGTATGACAATAGTATCGACGTTGTTTTAACCCCAAGGAACCAAAGGTCTCACCGAAAGACCAAATTTATACAATGCCATCTCATTGGAGAATGAGTGATGCGTGAAGACGCAAAGACATGCAATACACCGGACTGAAGCGCCACCTCGTAGATTATGTTAACCACTTGCAATTGTGTATATGGAACACCGTAAAGCCATAGGTGTTCAATACACAAAGTTCTCAAACTAGATTATTGTCTCTAGTGCAAGTGGGAGATCAAGGAATATGCCCGAGAGGCAATAATAAAGTGGTTATTATCGTATTCCTTATTTATGATAAATGTTTATTTTACATGCTATAATTGTATTAATACGAAACGTTAATACATGTGTGTTTAATAAACAAAAGAAAGTTCCTAGTTATGCCTCTCTTATAAACTAGCTCGTTGATTAACAAGATGATCAAGGTTTCGATCATAGACATTGGATGTTGTTAATAACGGGTCACAACATTAGTGTAATGGTGTGATGAACATTCATCCAAGTATAGCATTACGATCAAAGTCATTGAGTTTATATTGCTATAACAACTTAAGTGATCCTAATCCTTAGACCATGAGATCATGTCAATCACTAACACCTAAGAGTTTCTTGATAACATCAAACGTCACACTGTAACAGGGTGATTATACATATGGGTTCAGAACTAATAAAGTGTTATGTTTAGGCCCATGGATCGAGAGTGGAATTTGTTCATCCCGATGACGGATAGATATACTCTGGGCCCTCTCGGCGATATCACATTGGTTAGCTTGCAAGCAAGTGATTTGATCACTAGAATGTTATATCACAGAACGAGAAAAGAGTGCATGTCAGAACGAGATCAAACTAGGTATGGAGATACCGATGATCGAATCTCGACATGTAATATATCGTGAGACAAAGGGATTAAGATACTAGCGTAAAGGTTCCACGATCACAAGAAAGTCATCGTTGAATGTGGAGCCGATGGGTCTCCAGATCCCGCTTCTGATTATTGATCTGAGAGGGGTCTCGATCATGTCCGCATTATTCACGAACCGTAGGGTGACACACTTAAGAGACACCGACATCCAATTGGAGCAAAAGTTTCATGCCGAAAGAATAAACAAGCGCAGGAATTTATTTCACTAGATACCAAACAGGTTTTCGTGAAATTGCATAAAGTGGTTATGCATGTGAAATAGAATTATAGCAAGGGGTTATTTGTGAATGTTTGTCATTAAAGTAATTGACAAAATTCTGAATAAAATAAAAGAGTTTTATTTAATGAGAGATTGCATTAAATTTGGTGGAAATTTAATGGGATTTTGAGTGGACTTTGAGTGGGAATTTGAGGAGTTTTGTGAGGAGTGTCCACCCACATGAAGAGGGAGGGCAAGGGGCAGCCCCATGCGCCAAGCCACCCCTTGGGGTTCCCTCCTCCTATAAAAGGATCCTCCTCTCACTTCTCACTCACACCTCCTCGTGAAGGATCTCTCTCCTCTAGAATTTATCCCCATGGTCTCGGACTAGCGAGATACATGTTCCCGGTGGCTATTCGGCAAGAAAGAGTTGTGCTTGCGCTGCATCGCTGGAGCGAGGAGGCGGAGGTTGCTCGGTGCCTCGAACGTGTGTGCGAGCACGGATGCGCTGCTGATTTGCGGCGCTAGGACTTCCTCGATCTTGAGATCTAAGAGAGATCGTCTACATCAACCACGAGTTTGGACTCGTTAAGCTTTGTCGGTCTTCAAGGGTATGTTCTCTACGGATTTACATCCGCTCGCTGTTTGTATCTAGTATAAATAGATCTTGGTATATAGTTCAACCCATCTTTATAATCACCCTGTTACGGTGTGACGCTTTGATGTTATCAAGAAACTCTTCCGGTGTTAGTGATTGACATGATCTCATGGTCTAAGGATTAGGATCACTTCGTAAGTTGTTATAGCAATATAAACTCAATGACTTTGATCGTAATGCTATACTGGATGAATGTTCATCACATCATTACACTAATGTTGTGATCCCGTTATTAACAACATCCAATGTCCATGATCGAAACCTTGATCATCTTGTTAATCAACGAGCTAGTTTATGAGAGAGGCTTAACTAGGAACTTCGCTTGTTTATTAAACACACATGTATTAACGTTTCCGTATTAATACAATTATAGCATGCAAAATAAACATCTATCATATACTTGGAATACACATAATAAACAATTTATTATTGCCTCTCAGGGCATATTCCCTTCAAATATAATCTCGGATTATATGAAACTTGCGGTTGATATGCTTGGTCTTTGGATGATATCTTGGTTCCTTAGCGAGTGCTATGGCGCCAGTGTTGTCACACAATATCTCCAGTGGGTCCAATGCACTTGGAACCACGCCAAGCTCAGTGATGAAGTTTCTGATCCAAACTCCTGCACTTGACGCTTTTGCAGCAGCCATGTATTCCGCTTCTACTGGAGATCCCGCGATCACGCTTTGCTTGCAGCTTCTCCAGCTCATAGCTCCTCCATTCAAAATATAAATGTATCCTGTCTGAGATTTGGAATCATCCTTGTTGGTGTCAAAACTAGCGTCGACGTAACCTTTACGAGTCGCTCATCACCCCATAGACTAAGAACATTTCTTTAGTCCTATTTAGGTACTTTAGGATGTTCTTCACGGCTGTCCAAAGGTTCCACTCGGATCACTTTGATATCTCGTCAAACTAAGAGCATTGGACACATCCGTCTAGTACAAGATGGCATACATGATGGAACCTATGGCCGAGGCATAAGGCACCTTGCTCATAGTTTCCTATCATTTCATCAGAATGGACACGAGCCTTGCTCAATATCTTACCCGACAACATAGGCATCGAACCTTTCTTTGCCTTATCCATTACGAACCTTTTCGAACTTTGTCTAGGTATGTACCGCTTAAAGCTATCAGGCGTCTTTGTCTATCTCTATAGATTTTGATGCCCAATATATAAGCAGCTTCACCTAGGTCTTTCATTGAAAAACACTTATTCAAATAACTCTTCACATCGTTAAGCATGTTGATGTCATTTCCGATAATCAATATGTCATCCACATATAGTACCAGAAACGTCACCGAGCTCCCACTCACTTTCTTGTAGATACAAGCTTCAGAGAAATTTGTAACAAATCCAAAGCTCTTGATCACTTGATCAAAACGAAGGTTCCAACTCCGAGATGCTTGCTTCAGTCCATAAATGGAACGCTGAAGTTTGCATACTTTACTAGCATCCTTAGGATCGACAAAACCTTCGGGTTGCATCATATACAACTCTTCATCAATGTTGCCATTGAGGAACGCAGTCTTGACATCCATCTGCCATATTTCATAATCATGAAACGCATCAATTGCTAATAAAATCCGAATGGACTTAAACATGGCTACGGGAGAGAAAGTCTCATCGTAGTAAACACCTTGAACTTGTCGAAAACCTTTCGCGACAAGCCGTGCTTTATAGACGGTAACATTACCATCTGCGTCCGTTTTCTTCTTGAAGATCCATTTGCACTCAACGGCCTTTCGGTCGCTAGGAGGGTCCACCAAAGTCCATACTTGGTTTTCGCTCATGGATCCCAATTCGGATTTCATGGCTTCTAGCCATTTCTCAGAGTCTGGCTCATCATTGCTTCCTCATAGTTCGAGGTTCACCGTCTTCTACTAATAAGACAGTCAAGACAGGTTGCCGTACCACTCAGGGAGGGCACGCGACCTTGTCGACTGCGACGCTCAAGAGCAACATCGTCCAAGCTTCATGATCCTTGTCATTAGCTTCCTCTATTGTTGGTGCGGTGCACTTTGGAACAATTTCAGCTGCGCTACTCTCCAATTCAAGAGAAGGTTCAATAACCTCGTCAAGCTCTACTTTCCTCCCACTCACTTCTTTCGAGAGAAACTCCTTCTCAAGAAAGGAACCGCTTTTATGCATAAAACACTTTGCCTTCGGTTCTGTGATAGAAGGTATACCCAATAGTTTCCTTAGGGTATCCTATGAAGACGCATTTCTCCGCTTTGGGTTCGAGCTTGTCCGCATCAACTTCTTGACGAAGCTTCAGATCCCCAAACTTTAAGAAACGACAACTTAGGTTTAGCACCAAACCGCAGTTCATACGGTGTCGTCTCAACGGATTTAGATGGTGCCCTATTTAAAGTGAATGCAACGGTTTCTAATGCATAACCCCAAAATGATAACGCAAATCAAGAAGAGACATCATTGATCGGACCATATCTAATAGGGTTCGATTCCTGCTCGACACACCATTGCTACCGTGGTGTTCCGGTATGTGAGTTGTGAAACGATTACACTTGCTTTAAGATGCGTGAGAAAATCATAACTTAAATATTCACCTCCACGATCGGATCGTAGAAACTTAATCTTCATACGATGGTTCTCCACTTCATTATGAAATTCCTTGAACTTTTCAAATGTTTCAGATTTATGTTTCATTAAATAGATATACCCATATCTACTTAAGTCATCGGTAAAAGTGAGGAAATAGCGATATCCACCGCGCGTCGAAATACTCATCGGTCCGCATACATCGGTATGTATGATTTCCAACAAGTCCGTCGCTCGCTCCATCATTCCAGAGAACGGGGTTTTGATCATCTTGCCCATGAGGCATGGTTCGCATGTGTCAAATGATTCAAAATCAAGAGACTCCAAAAGTCCATCAGAATGGAGTTTCTTCATGCGCTTTACACCAATATGACCTAGACGACAGTGCCATAAATAAGTAGTGTTATCACTATCTACTTTGCATCTCTTAGCCTCAATGTTATGGATGTGTGTTTCATCCCTTTCGAGATTTAGAAGAAATAAACCATTTACAAGAGGTGCATGACCATAAAAGATGTTACTCATATAAATAGAACAACCATTATTCTCCGATTTAAATGAATAACCGTATTGCAATAAACACGATCCGTAAATAATGTTCATGCTCAACGCAGTACATAATAACACTTATTAAGGTTTAAAACTAATCCCGAAGGTAAAACTAAGAGAGCGTCGACGGCCATCACGTCAACTCTTGATCCGCTACAACGCCAAGATCGTCACATCATCCTCGCAAGCCGCCGTCTATTCCATAGCTCCTGCTTGAGTTACAAATATTAGCAACCGAATCGGTATCAAATACCGTGCACTACAACGAGGGCTAGTAAGGAAAACATCAATAACATGTATATCAAATATACCTTTGATGGTGCCAGCTTCTTGTCCGCTAAGTACTTCGGACAACAAGGCCCAAAGGACCCTTGTCCTTGCAATAGAAGCACTCGAAGGTCGGCTTAGGACCAGACTTGAGCTTCTTCTCATAGGGCATCAAGGCTTGCCGCCCTTCTTGAAGGGTTTCTTTGCTCCCTTACCTATCTTAAAGGTGGGGGGCTTGTTGACCATCAACACATGATTATTCTTTTTGATGTTCACCTCCGCCACTTTCATCTTAGCGAAGAGCTCAGTGATCATATCAGTGGAACCAATCTGATTGTGATCAACTACAAAACTTTTGTAGCTAGGAGTGTCAATCTTGAGCTCCTCTGGAATCTTGCAGTCCAGTTGCTCAAGGCGTTGAGTGTAGCCCGACATCTTAATGGCGTGCTCACTAACAGAACTCCCTTCCTCCATCTTGTAGTTAAAGAATTTCTTAGAGATCTCATATCTCTCAGAACGGGCCTGAGTCTGAAACATAGTTTTCAGCTCCTCAAGAATATCAAAGGGCCCGGGATACTCTTCAAAAAGATTTTGAAGATCCGATTCCATAGCGTACAACATGGCGATCTTAATCAAATCATAATCATCCTTGCGCGACTGATAAACAGCTTTTTCATCAGCCGGCGCATCTATAGCAGGAGCGTCACCTAGTGCTTTCTCAAGGACATAGTCCTTTTGTCCGCCAGCGAGAATGATTCTCAGAATGCGGAACCATTTGGTGAAGTTAGACCCCTTGTTTCTAAGCTTTTCTATCTCATCAAAAACGTTGAAGTTGTAGTTGGACTTGGCCATGGGATCTACAGTATTTGCAAGTACAATTTAGACTATGTTCATGATAAATAGTTCAACTTAATCAAATTACTAGATGAACTCCCACTAAATTCAACATCCCTCAAGTTGTTTAGTGAACACGATCCAAATTCACCACACCTAATCCGATCATCACGAGAAGAGATGTGGTTTCAATGGTGGACAACGAAGTGTCGATCATATCATTCATATGACTCATGCTTAACCTTTCGGTTCTTGTGTTCCGAGGCCATGTCCAGACATGCTAGGCTCCAAGCTAGACCCAAGTATTTCGCTGCAGTAAACTGGCTTGCACCCGTTGTATGTGAGCGAGAGTCTATAGCACCCGATCATCACGTGATGCTTGGACACGTTAACTTTCGAACGGCATACTTGGGGAGAACACAGTTTTATCTTGATCTTTATGAGGAATCATCTTATAATGCTACCATCGATCTAAGCATAATAAGATACATAAAGGATAAACATCACATGCATATAACTTTATGTGACATGGTATAGCCAATCTTCAAGAATGATCTCCATCTTGTGCGCTCTAAGATGATCTCCATCACTCCACCATGATTGCCTTCACCACGAATAGCAACTACAACTATTGCTAACTACTTAGCGATAAAGTAAAGCTATTACATGGCGTATAAGAAGTTGACTCGCATGTCATACACAATTATAAAGACAACCATATGGCTCTCGCCATTGTGTACTCATCGACATGCAAGTCGTGAAACATTACAAAACATGATCATCGTGATACAATATACACATCACATCTTGGGCCATACCATATCACGTAAACACTCCTCGCAAAAACAAGTTAGACGCCTACTTTGTTGTTGCATGTTTTACGTGGATTATGGGAGTAGATGCTAAGAACGATTCTTACCTACGGAAAGCCACAACGGTGATATTATGGTTGCCAAACTCCGTGTTAATCCCATGACAACTATAGTGAGAGAACCGACATCCACCACCGCATGTGTGGAACAAGCCACACGTCAAGTGCGGAGCCGGTCTCATGAACGACATCGTAAGGTTGGCCTGGACCGCTTCAATCTCACTATCCCGCCATAAGAAGAACACAAACAAGAGGCTTGCAACAGAAAACATCAATGCCCGCAACAACCATGTTATGCTCTACTCGAAACACATCTACGCATAGATCTAGCTCGATACCATCAAGGGTTTCACGGCATAGTAAATCAAAATTTTCTACGAGCTAACAGAGGGAAAGCCAAGATCTAATCTAGGAGATGCAAACAACGAGAGAGATTGGATTAGATCTTCATACCCTTGAAGATTCGCAATGGAACGCTTGTCGGAACGTGGGTGATGTAGTCGCATCGCTTATCCTCCTCGCGATCCGATCCGATCTTGCACCACAAGTGGCGGTGCCTCCGTGAGATGCACACGCAGCACCTCGACGCCTCCTCCTTCCTCGGACCAGCAAGTATGGTGGAGAGATAGATTGGATCTACAACACGATGGCGTGGTGTATATGGTGGAGAATTTGCAGCAGGCTTCGCCACAAACAATGGGAGGGAGAGAGGAAAGCTAGCAAGGCGGCTAGGGTTTGGAGGAGAGGTGTGTGGGGTTGCGCCCACCCCTCTTTATATAGAGGGGGGCAGCCCAGCCTCCCCTCCCAAGCCCAAAGGATAAGGAGTGGGGGCATGGACTCTCCCTTCTAGAAACCCTATCTCTAGTTTAAACGATTTAAACCCTATAGGATCGGCTGGGCCCTATGGGGCCTTGTGCCCTGGCCCAATGCGCCAGGACACTCCCTCATAGGCCCATGCCCCTCCCTAAGGTGGGGCCACGTTGGTCCCTTCCGAAGGTTCTAGAAGCTTCCGGTACAATACCGATTAACCCGGAACAATTCCGGACTCCAAAAACTGCACTGCCTTATATGAATCTTATTCTCCGGACCATTCCGGAACCTCTCATGATGTCCCGGATCCCATCCAAGACTCCAAACAAAAATTTTCATAAACCAATTATCCAATCTATCCTAGAGTCAAGACACGTTAAGTGTGTGACCCTGCGGGTTCGAGAATATGCAGACATGATCTTCTATCAATAATCAACAGCGGGGTCTGGGCACGCATATTGACTCCCACACATTCATCGATGATCATATCGGATGAACCACGATGCCAGGATTCAATCAATCCCATATATATATATTCCCTTCGTCTCGTGATATTTTACTTGCCCGAGAT
This sequence comes from Avena longiglumis, assembly GCA_030063025.1. Taxonomy (NCBI): domain Eukaryota; kingdom Viridiplantae; phylum Streptophyta; class Magnoliopsida; order Poales; family Poaceae; genus Avena; species Avena longiglumis. The sequence continues at coordinate 127,155,603 of CP125978.1, forward strand.
TCGATCGTTTGCATCGCCATACCTAGTTCAATCTCGCTCACAAAGTACTTTACTGCTCCGTAATCCGATATCACTTTGTGATTAACTCCTTAACCACATGCTTGAAAGCGTGTTGATATCGACACCGAGTGGGCCCAAGTATATCTCTCCGACTTGGGAGGGACAAATTCCATCTCGATACATACAACCCAATGTATACTTTCCGATCACCGAGAGACACCTTTATGATCACCCTCTCATAGGATGACGCTTTGATGACCTCAAAGCTTTCTTCCGATACTGTGGAGTTGTATTATCTCATGGTCTAAGGAATACAATATTTGACATAAGAAAAGCTTCGCAAAGACGAACACGATGACACGATCTAATTGCTTTGCTTAGTTTGGGTCTGTCCATCATATCATTCTCCAATGAAATGATCTCATTATCAATTGACAACTCATGTCTATGGTTAGGAAACCTTAACCATCATTGATCAATGAGCTAGTCCTTAGAGGCGTACCAGGGACACGGTGTTGTTCACAAACCACACAAGTATTAATGTTTCCGCTTAATACAATTCTAGCATGGAATATAAACTTTATCATGAACATGAATTATAATAATAACATCTTTATTATTGCCTCTAGGGCATAATTCCAACACAAACCAGACCAGATGTAAATCTCCAGGCCGGATTATCCGGCTCTGGCAGGGGCGGATAATCCGCCCCCCGCAGAAAATTTCTGGAACAGCCCAGATTTTTACCATAGCAAAACAGATCGGGCACTAGGGTTGCAATTCTACAGATTCTTGCAAGCAAGGAAATCACCAAGGATCTTCTACAACGAGATTTCCACCAAAAAATGCATCCCATACAAAAGGAGAGATATGAGGGAGTTACCATCACTCATTGGAGGAAAATCGTGGAGGAGAAGATACCCGGAGGCGAGGTGAAGAAGATCCGGGGAGGACCCGAAGAATCCGGTGGTCAAATCGACTCAGGGAGGGGCGGAGGCTCCGGCGGCGGCTGGGGGCTGAGGTAGGGTTAGGGGAGGGCTGGCTGCTCTGTTTGAGCCTGGCCTCCCGACCAGCCTTTAAAGGGCAGATTTCGCCCGGGGCGGATAATCCGCCCCCCACTTAGGGCGGATAGTCCGCCCCCCTCTGAATGTTCTGTTAACAACAGATTCAGGCCGGAGCACCCTTGCAAAACCCCTCGCTGGTGTATAGAGGACTTGTGTGCAAGAATATATGGTTCAAGGAGGGAAAGAAGGCTTGGTTTTAGAGCAACAAACTGAGTTGGTACTATACACCCAAATTTGCAAGAACCAAAACAAACAAAAACCAAAGTTGAGTGTGTTTTCCATAAGAATAAGAAATATGCAAGAAAATCCAAAGAGAGCCATTAGAAACCAACTCTTCTCAAGGAAGAGGGCGGTGGCCGAAGCCACCATATTGGAGCGCATGGCATGACACCGCGAAGATGTATCTTGAGTTCAAAACCAATTCTCATCGATGACCCACATATCACAAAATGATATTAAGGGAAATGATTTTTCTTTCTTTCGGCATTATGGGGGAGGGTTAGCCCAATCAATTAGGACCACACTCCCCCTATATCTATGCCCGCATCTAAACCAAATACATGAAAAAGAGAAAGTGAGTGTGCAAGGGTAGTCAAGCCAAACTCCTTGAATCTATGATATTTAGCTCATTCCTCAATAACAAAATCTTGCTTCATCAAGGGGCTTCGTGAAAATATTAACAAGTTGGTTCTTCGTGCTCACAAAGGATAGGGCAATATCGCCACGAGCAACATAATCCTGAATGAAATGGTTGCGAATCTCAATATGTTTTGTTCTTGTATGCTGCACGAGATTGTAAGCAATTTTGATAGCACTTTCATTGTCACATAATAGAGGCACTTTGTCACAATTGACACCGTATTCCTTTAAAGTTTGCCTCATCCATAATAACTGTGTACAATTTGCTAAAGAACATATTCAACCTATGGTTGAGAGTGAAATACAATTCTGTTTCTTTGAAGACCAACACACTAGAGACCTGCCCAAGAATTGACATGCACCAGAAGTTGATTTTCTATCATCTTTGTCACCATCCCAATCTGAATCAGTGTAACCACATAGAGAGAAACTTGAACCCTTGGGATACCAAAAATTCGGGGAATGAACCAAATATCCGAAGATTCGTTTGACCGCCACTAAGTGGCTTTCTTTAGGAGCGGCTTGGTACCTTGCACACATTCCTACACTTAACACGATATCAGGCCTAGATGCGCAAATGTAAAGGAGAGAGCCAATCATGGATCGGTATACCTTTTGGTCCACGTCTTTACCCTTGGGATTGAGCTCAAGATCAAACTTTGTTTGCATTGGAGTAGCAACGCCATTGAGATCCGTCATCTTGAACCTTTTGAGCATGTCTTGGATGTACTTAGCTTGATTAATAAAGGTTCCCTCTCTAAGTTGTTTGATCTCGAATCCAAGAAAGAACCTCAACTCACCCATCATCGACATCTCAAACTCATCACCATAAGCTTTGAAAATTCATTGTTAAAAGCTTGGTTAGTAGAGCCAAAAATAATGTCATCTACATAAAGTTGGCATACAAAAAGCTCCCCATTAACCTTCTTAGTAAAAAGAGTGGGATCGATTTGCCCAACTTCGAATCCACGGTCTAACAAAAGCTCTTTAAGGTGCTCATACCACGCACGTGGGGCTTGTTTAAGTCCATAGAGCGCCTTATCGATTTTGTAGACATGGTTCGGAAATTTGGGGTCCTCAAAACCAGGGGGCTGCTTGACGTATACTAACTCATGTAGTGGACCATTAAGAAACGCACTCTTAACATCCATTTGCTGTAATTTAAAATGATGATGGGCTGCATAGGCAAGAAGGATACGGATGGACTCAAGACGAGCCAAAGGAGCATAAGTCTCGCCAAAATCAATTCCTTCCACTTGAGAGAATCCTTGAGCCATGAGTCTTGCTTTATTCCTCACAACAATGCCATTTTCATCTTGTTTGTTTTTGAAAATCCACTTGGTGTCGATAACATTGCGTCAATCCTTGGGTTTCTCTACGAGCTTCCAAACTTTGTTGCGCTCGAAGTTATTTAATTCTTCATGCATTGCAACAACCCAATCGGGATCTTCAAGAGCATCAAAGACCTTCTTCGGTTCAACCATGGAAATGTGAGCTTGATGATCACAGAAGCTTGTAAGTTCTCTTCTAGTAGACACCCTTCTTCGTAGATCACCAACAACCTTGTCAAGAGTGTGACCTCTTAGTTCAAGGTTCTGATCAGCACAAGCCTTGCGACGAGCCTCAATGTCCTTATTGTTTCTAGAAGGAGTTGATTCAATATTTGTATCCTTGTCTTGTTCACTACCTTGCCCTTGATCTTGATCTGAGTTAACAACAGGAGCTTGCTGCTGAATTTGTTCTTCAGGGCCGGATAATCCGCCCCTTGGTGGGGCCGGACTATCCGGCCTGGGAGATGAGGCACCAGTTTCCTCTTCCTGAGAATGCCTGACAGGACTGGGAGATCCAGAGCCGGATAATCCGCCCTTGGGGACCGGAGAATCCGGCCTGGAGTGTTCTTGGCTGTTGTCTTCTTCTTAGGATCCCCTGGAACAAGTTGGAGTGCCAGGGGCGGATTGTTCGCCCCTTGGAGGGGGCGGATAGTCCGGCCTAGGACTACCATCTTGTCTAGGAGACTGATGATCTTCAGAAGGTTGCGGTGTCGGTGCAGATTTTTCTCCAACAGTAGGAGCTTGTTGATCTTGTGTACATGAGGGCTCCACTTGAGTGGAGCATTGTCCTTACCGATCCGCCACAAGGGGTTCCTCAATGGGGCGGAAAAATCCCACGCCCATTCTTCTTATGGCATCTTGGGGCATTTCAACATCTGCATCACAAACATCAACTTGCCCTACAAGGGAGCCGTTATTTTCATCGAACTCCACACTGCAAGATTGTACAACAATCCCAGTGAGCTTATTGTAGACTCTATAAGTGTGGGATTCGGCACCGTAACCAACAAAAATACCTTCTAAAGCCTTGGACTCAAATTTAGACAAGCGGGCACCTTTAATAAGAAAGAAACACTTACACCTGAATACCCTGAAGTATGAGATGTTGGGCTTGTTACCGGTAAGTATTTCATATGGAGTCTTGTCCAAAATCTTTCGGAGGTAGAGCCAGTTCGATGAGTGACAAGCAGTGGATATGACTTCAGCCCAAAAATTGTAAGGAGGCTTGAATTCAGCCAACATTGATCTTGCCATATCCATCAAAGCCCGGTTCTCCTCTCGGCTACACCATTTTGTTGAGGGGTGTACGTAGCGGAATACTGATGTCTAATCCCCTCTTCGATTAGAAACTCATCCAAAGTGTAGTTTTTGAATTCGGAGCCGTTGTCACTTCTTATTGCCAAGATAGGAACATTGTGTTGACGTTGAACTTCATTGGCAAAGTCAATGACTGTTTGTTGAGTCTCACTCTTTATCTTGAAGAAATAGACCATGTATATCTTGAGTAATCATCGACAATGACCACTATCCTTTTTCGAGGAGGAGCTCTTGCTTGTGTCATCACCAACCACTTCGTTATCTTTGGAAACGGTTTTAACCGTTTCCTTGGATTGCAGAGTGGTAGCCTCAGAGTTAGATGGAGGTGATGCTGCAGATGTGGAGAGACGCATTATCAATTGACACATCTCTTCCATCTTAGCCTCCATTGAACTCACCAAGGTTGTTTCCAACGTCTTGAGAACGTTCTTGGTGACTACCTCCAGAGCATCACTCCCATCTACCTTGAACCCATACTTCTCTTAGGCGGTTAAGCCCGAAATAAGAGCCGAGGCTGTGATACCAATTGAAATGGATCGTATGGACACCTAGAGGGGGGTGAATAGGTGCTACCCAATTTTTAGTACGTTTTCAATTTTAGGCTTGACACAAAGTAAATTCTCTAGATATGTAACTACGAGAATTTCCCTATATGCAACCCTAGCTCCTAGCACGTAAAGAGAGGAGCGAGGGAACCGTAGTGGAGCACGCGGAGACACAAGGATTTATTTTACCGCAGTTCCTTCCTTGTTAAGGGAAGTACATCTGCGTTGGATGGGTGGGCGGTTCTAATACCACCACGCCACAATAGGCCTCACCCTATTCTCCGATGGATCTCACCACGAGAGGCCTGATCCACCTTCTCCACGGTGCCTTTTACAACGCTACGGGGGCACACACCCACAACTGAATTGGGGGATCCCGAGATGACATCAAGCTGTCACAAGAACAAGGTTTATTAATATAAACAAAACAAGGATCTAGGTATTTGCAAGAAATACTAGATAGGTGATTCTCCAAATGAATAGAGAGGAGATGAAGCGCTTGATTGCTGATGATGAAGATAGAGTTCTCCTCCTTCAATTCCCCAAGGGACGGGACCTTTGGGTGGATCTAGGTGGAGCTCTCTTGGATGAAGGTTGCAGATCAGATCTTGACTTTTTCGAGAAAACCAAGAGATCTGGCAGGAGGGGGAAGGCTGGCTTAAATACCCCCTGCCCAGATCTGGCCATTGAAAAACTCTGGGGGCGGATTATCCGCCCCTCACTTGAGGCGGACTATCACCCCCCTAGGAAAACTCCGCCCCCAGGGCGGATATTTCGAGGAGAAAATCCGCCCCCTCTCTGGGGCTGGCCTGCGGAACTTGAAGAAGACCTTGGGGGGCGGATTATCCGCCCCCTCCTATGGCGGATTATCTGGTCCAGCCGGAAAGTCCGGCCGAAACTCCGCCCTCTCTCTGGGGCTTGCGCCTTGGTCATGAACATGAGGGGCGGATTATCCGGCGGGGCCGGAAAATCCGGCCGAAACTCCGCCCCCCTTCTAGGTCTTGCGCCTATTTGGGAAAAGGGTGGGGCAGATTATCCGCCCCTGGTGGGGGCGGATTATCCGCCCCCCCAAAGGTAGATTCCTTTTCCTTTTAACCTTAGAGAGAGAGCTGCAACACTTCAACACACATTAAATAATCCTTGATATTGTTATCTAACACACAAAACACTAGGGATTATAAAATGTTCTTTCAGCTACCTCAAAGATTATGAAGCGCTTCGTCCACTCGTCATGGTGGCATGGATCAACCTCTTCAATAAGATCGTCGAAGTTTAGTGTAACTCTATTCATTCTATCTTTCTACCTAGGAATCTCGGGTCGAGATTCTTTTAAGGGGGATAGAATTGTAACAACCCTAGTTTTATTAAATTGTACTTAGGATTTGATTTGTGCATCATGAGGATTGCATGCTTCCCTTTGAATTAAAGAAAATGTGAATTGTTAAACAAGTAGGGGAAAACAAAACCCTACCACAAATTCCCTTCATCTTTAAAAATCAATTCAAATGGTTTTCAATATTTTGAAAACCCAAAAATGTTTGGAGCCCAAATAGTTACAAGGGCCCCTCTAGTATTTCAATATTTTGTAAAAGCTCTGGTATTTTTAAACTGACTCCAAACATGTTTGTATTTGAAAATATAAATAGAAAAGTGAGACAACAGAAATAGAAAATAATTTCAGCAAAGAAAAACAAATCCACCTAGCTAATCAGGCCTCAACAAGAAACCTTCTATCTCTCCTCGCCGCCAACAAGACTCTCCCGGCCCAATTGGGCCCAAACCTGCCCAGCGTGGCCCGATACCTCTTCCCGTTGTCTTCCATACGCTAAGCTGCTCGTGATGCGCCGACGTCCGTCTGGCCCCTCACCAATTGGCCATCATGTGCTCGCCTTGCGAAAATAAGATCGCCACGAGAACCGCCACGCTGTGCTCTATCTCCCCATACCCATCTTGTCACCTCTCGCCCTCTCTTGCGTTTTCCCCTTTGGTCCCGAAACCCTAACTCCGGCCGCCGCTCGTCCCCGTCGTCTCCGACCATCCTAAGCCTCACTGAGAAGCCCAGGAGAAGTGCCGCGTCTTCCTCTTCTTCCTCCATGAAGAGTGCAAGATGGGAAGGCCCCATCTCTCCGGAATCGAGCTTGCACTATCATCGGTCGTCACCACTGCCGCCGTCGATTCGCCGTCGTCCGGCCACCCCTTGTTTCCCCGACCCTGGCATCACGTGCGTGGTGATCTCCTGCACCTCCCAATGCATCTCAATCTCTCCCTCTCGCTCTCCAGCCCCCTCCCTGTCGACCACCTGCCACCATCGCCGCAGTTCATCACCGTTGTCCTCTCTCCGGCGACCAAAAAGGGGTGGTGCCACTACAGTCTGACTCGCCTCACTCTCCTCTCTCCAACGATCCCCACGACGCATCCCCGCGAGCTCTGGATCGATCGATCCATCCATGATCTGCAAGGGTTGCTCCTGGATGACATCATCATGGTGTCATGCCTATGCAATAAATCTTTTCTTTTTCTTTTATTAATTTCTGTAATTCATTTCAGTAATTGATAAATGCTGATAGGTGGGTCCACCCTGTAAGTAATAAAAATAATATCAGAAATGTTTCTGTTTAATAAAAATGTTAAAGTAATTTCAAAATGCAAATTATTTTATAATATTCAAAAAACGATTTAAAATGAATTAAAATTTGAGAAATTCATAACTAATTCATTTTAAATCAGAAAAATACAAATAATATATCAAAATGTTCAAAAAATGAGCTCTATTTATTTAATCTATAATCATGCATTGTTAAACAACATACATGACAAGTATAATTAGAGAACATAATGAACCCTCTCATATGAATTCGGAGTTCTCCCTAGTTAGGGTTTGGACCCCTCGGAACCCCGACTAATTTGTAAAGCATGCCTTAGGGTTTGTTTCAATAACTTCTAACTTGTCATATCATCATCCTGGCTTGAGCATTGCATCGATGCCATGTGTTGATTGTTTCCCCTTCTTTCCGGTATTTGGTTTTTCTTTGGTAGAATACGATATCGGAATCAAGATCGAGATCGAAGACCGAGATCAACACTTTCGAAGCTCGAAGACCAATACTTGACCAACTATAATCAAGTCAAGTATCAGATGTTCGGAACTCCGCTTTATGAATATCAACTGGAAAAGTCAAGCGAAGCCCCACACATACATATGAATCCTATGCTTTCAAAGTATTTCATTCTTGCCATGTGCATACGATTTTAAAGTCTTTTATCGATAGATATAGTAATCCTATCTGATGCATGCTCCCTTTTAGCCTAAATTCCCTGATCCACTGCTCCTAGCATAACTAGGGTTTGAGCTTGTGAAGCGTTGCTAGAGATGTTACACTTGTTGTGCTTAGCCATGCTTATATGTTACCACTGGTCCATCCGGTTGATGAATCAGAGCTGCGAATGAACCTAGTATGACAAGATGATGTGGTATGCTCAGAGATGGATAATAAACATGCTAAGGCTTGTATGGGAGGCAACAGTGTGTTGTGGTTTTTGCAGTCCCATACTTGCCACTACTAGGACCTGAGTTCTTGCCTATGGTCCAAGACGAGCGTACAGCCACATGGGGGCCTGTAAACCCCCTCGACCAACTAACTTGCCTAGTAGATTCCATGAGTCACATAGTTTGGGCGTTCCATTCGACATACGCATTCTGGCTCTTCTCGAAGGAGGTGAAGGAGGTGCATTCATACAGGTAGGTAAGCGTGGCAGGGAATGGGAGATGTCCGGCATCCATAATCTCAAACTCTGTTCACATCATTAGGGACCGACTTTGGGACTCGACCCTTTACGGAAGCTTGTACCTAGTGCGTGACTCATGGTCCCGGTGAATCAAGGTAAAGGTCGTGGTCAACCACTCTCTGCCGGCCTTCGAAGGAAGAGGGATAATAACGTTGGCATTAAGAATCGGTTGGTACGTGTGGGTAAAGTTGTACACCCCCGCAGGGTTAAATATTTTCGAAAAGCCGTGTCCACGGTTATGGACGAACTTGGAGACTGATTCAAAGATCATAGAGAACTTGAACCTAATCATAAAACTTGGCAGATCAATGTGTGCTTAAGGATGCTTCCTCAGGGATCGAGGGGGTGGTCCTAGATAGGTTCAGCTGATGATGTTTCGGTGGATATCAAGAGATGATCAAAGTTAGAGATGCCGCTCTCTTATCCCTTTTAAAATATTCTGATTAGATGAGCTTCTCCTCCTTCTTGTTTTATAAACAAAAATAGCTTTATGAAGAACAACTTGTCAACACCCGGATTTTTCAATCCTAGATGCCTGTTATGCCATACATCGCAATCCCAGGATTACCATTTTTGCGAGACATAACAGAATTGGATACCATAGTACTTCATCCATTACAACGATACATAAGTTCTTACACAAATAGGGATCTCATGATCCAGTCTTTAATACAACATCAAGCGAATACGGAATAGTAATAGTAGCGTAGGCGAGGCTCCATCTTCGTGGTCACAGCAATGCCGACGATGGGAGATGATCCTAGTTGTCGAACTCCGGGGTCCATCCTCCGCACTCCTCTTCATAGTCCGCCATGGAATAGCCAGGGACAAAGCCATGAGTACTCTTTAAGTACTCGCAAACTAATACTAACAAGAAAAAGGGGTTTTTGGATAATAGGACACTAGGCTCTAGGGTTGTTTTGCAAAAGCCAGATTTATACTACTAAGTTCCCAAGCTAGTCACAATTTTATAACTCCTAGGTGGGATCGTGTATTTCTAGTCACAACTCTGTTGTGGCCAAGCCAAAGTCTCAAGTCGTTCACAAGTCATTTTGAAAAGTCTGAGGGGGGAAAAGTATGGCCACTCCAACTGTCCATAACCGCGGACGCGGCTATTCGAATAGTTTGACACTCTGTAGAGATTGTACACTTTCACCACAACATTCGATACATCCGTCAGGAACAAATCCTGAATTCACCATACTCAGTATGCGGATAATCAATCCTAACCTTCCATTTACACTCCCTAGTATAAGCACCTCTCCTGTGAGTTTGGCCTCCCAACCATGACCACTGTCATCTTGGGTACTTCACAGGTGGACAATCTTCACAAGGTAGCCTCAGCTCAGACCTTGGCCGTGAGGGAACTAATACTAAGGTATATAAGTTTCAAAAGCCCTACCCAAAATTCGGGTATTGTGGTTGTACGATAAAATTGGAATGGTATCGCATCCAGACAACCATCAGTTTTATAAAGGGCTAAGGCTCATGCCTCAACATTTTCATCACCAAAATCATCAAGTGTTTGGAAACACATGTCCAAAACATTTCAATAGAATGATCCATCATTCCAAGGTTTTCATAACCATTTTTCCACCAAGTATTCCCATCTAAAGTTGATCAAGTTTTATGCTTAGCACTAGCATCTACATGTGGGGTAGTACTAATAGAGGGGTGGTAACTAGTGGAGTTGCAACTAAGTTCAACCTTATATCATAAGCTGATATCAAGGTTTCTAGCTTAGGCCAAATTTTATGTTCTTTATGCAACCTTCAGCACAACTGTCTAGTATCTACCAAAATTCTTGGGTAGCCTCTAAGTAAACTTTGATACAGAAATAAAGTAAAAGTCTTGCCATAAAACTAGGATTGGTTTTGCAAGTGGGTATGGTTACATACGCTTAGGGCATATAGTAATCATATCACAAGCATGGGTGGTGGCAACAATAGGGTGTCTTATGCGCTTGCATAGGTATAGTATCTTGCAAGTGTTAGCTTGCATTGGTAAACTTGGTTAGTATAGCTTGCATCAATATCAGTATAAGCTTTCCTTGTGCAGAGCAGTGGTTGAAGTTCTCCTCGGCTTCCTCTTCGTAGTATCCTCCTTCTTCCTCGTAGCCTTGGTCGGTACTAGCGTCTATGAATAAATACGAGGTACACAATCACCAAACAATACTTAACTACTTGCAATCATCACACACAAGGGTCCTATAGATGATCTAGCATCATCTCTAACATTACAAGGTTAAGGATTGGTTTAAGTCTTCTTATTTTAGAAAAGTAATTTCTACTCATTGAAAAACTTCCTAAGATTTAATATTCTCCAAACTAAACATGGGATCATGTTGACACATGTCATCACCACATGTTGTAGTCCATGGAAGGTGATTTAAAGTGGTGTCACAATTTAACAAAGTTTTACCCTTTTATTTTAATTAATTAAAGTGGCTAGAAATGCTTATGAAGCATTCTTTTATTCCTTGAACATTATTTCTGCAAGTAACCTATATATATTTTTATATATTACGAAAGGCATGGTTGAAAGTGATTTTGAGAGTTGGAATCAACTCAAAAGCTGTTGTGGTTTAATTTTGAAAAATGTTTGAATGCGTAAAAGCTTCGCCTTGTCATTTTGCTAAGGGTGATCTACGATCCAAATGACTTGAATCCAACGGGCTTGGATTAAGCATTCTGACCTTTCCAACAAAATTGGTTTCATCTAATTTGGTGCACTAAATCGATCGTTGATTTTGAAGTTGGGTAAGTGTGTTTGAAATTAAAAGAAAAGATTTAATTTGAATCGTTGGCAAGGAAATTTAACGCGTGCCCGCTAAGCGATGCTCCGCTGGCTGCTTAAGTGGGTGTCCCCACTCGCTGACACGGGCTGAAGCGGTATGGGGCAACGTGGTTCGCTCGATCTGGTTCTAATCCAACGGTGAGGGTCATCGTCGACGCGAGACACTCGGCGACAACGAAACCTAAGCGCTGAGGTGTGTGCCGGGGCTCACCGAGTACGGCGAGGTCGGCGAGGCGCGAACGACAAGTCGACGACGGCGAACCTCCTGTACCGTGGCTTCTCTGGGCGGCTCAATCGCTGGCTCCTTTCTTCTCCCATGGCGCGGCTCCGTGAAATTCAAGGGTGGTGCTCGCCTTGCTCGAGAATGGCGTGGCACGATCAGCGAGGAGAGGGAGTGAGATGGTGTGAAGAAATCGTATGGGGTGGCCTCTATTTATAGTCGGCGAGGGACCGCCGGCTAAAGTGAGCTCGTCGAGGCGACGTTAGCAGCTAATGGCATGGGCAAGGGTAGGGACGGTCTTGTGTCTCTGGCGATGCTCAACGACATGGTCGCGAGGGATGGGGCGGTGTGGTTTGGTCTGAACGGCGGTGCTCTGCGCGCAGGCGGCGTTCTCGACGGGCGGTGGCTGTATGGCGCGGGCGCAAACGGGATGTCTGGCGGTCTCGGTCGGTGGTGATCGTGTGCGCGGTGAGGGCGGCTGCTGTGGGTGGTGGTCGAGGGTGGCGGCGGGCACTCGCATGGTCTCGGCGTGTCTTGCGCGTGGTCTGTGGCTTGGCAACGCTGGGCCGGGACAGTGTGGCGGTGGACGGTGGGCTGCCTCCCAGACAAGGTTGGCACGGCTAGTTCTTCCTCTAGCCTGCTGTCGACTATGGGGTGGCATTGAGGTGCTCGGCTGTTCACCATTAATGGCAATGGCAAGCTCACAGGGGTGCTAGTGCTGGTCTAACCTTGCTAGATGATCTACTGGATTGTGTGAGAGCTAACTAGGGAACAAGTTAGGCTCAAAACACTGCACACTATAGTGTTTGTGGTTTTGTTTGATTTGTGTCTGCAACCTGTTTGATGAAATGGCCGCATGAAATCAAGTTTTGAATTTTGAAATGATTTTTGGTGGGTTTGCTAGATTGGTTCTGGTGAGTCTGCAGATGCTTGGGTTTTGAAAATTGAGCTTGTTTAAGTGAGTTTTGAAAAAGTGGGATCTTCCCATATGAAGAAGATTCAATTTTGAGTTGTCATTTAAACTATGCATTTGAAAGTTTCTGGATGATCACAAGGTGGGCCTTGATACTTTGTTATGAGTACATTCAAGGGGTGCAAAGATCCAGAAAAGTTTCTGTTAGGTTTTGAAAGTTTGAGACAGCCAAAGTAGGCATGGGAGTTAAATTGGTCAAAATGACCATTCACTTAATATATTGGTTTTGACTTATTTTTCTTTAGGAAAAGGGTGGGGAATGTTTTAGATGATGTTCTTTTCACCTAAGAAACATTTTACAAGCAATGGCTCACACAAACAAAGTGGTTTTAAAGAATTTCAAAATTCATGCATACACATATACATGCTTTCATGAATTGGTTTAGAAAAGTTTTTTGTTAACCCTAAACTTTAGGATTAGTGTTTTGTTGATCTAAGTTTGATATTTTTGGGATGTTACAAACCTTCCCTTAAACAAAATCTTCCGAGATTTGAAAAAGGACGAAAAGATTACCTAGGATTTGAAGAGATCCGGAAACTCCGTCTCGATGTGATCTTCGCTCCTGTGTAGCTTCCTCTTCCGTGTGGTTGCTCCACGAATCTTGAGAAACTTGATGCTTCGGGTTCGTTGTTCAAAAGCTTCCTCCAATATACGGATGGGTACTTCGGATAGGTCAGTCATCATTGATCTCTATGGTCCTATGATCGATATTCTTGAACACTTCGGTCTTCTCGGGACTTGAGACATTTGCAAGTAACGAGATATGGAACACATTGTGCATCACGACATCTCTTCGTAGCTCGAGTTGATACGATACTTCTCCTCGACGGTTCAAAATTTTGAAAGGTCCGATATCTGGGGCTAACTTTCCTTTGAGTTGGAAACGCTGCATTCCCTTCAATGGCGACACTTTCGTAAACAAAGTCTCCAATGTTAAAGGAGAGGTCTCACGCCTCTGTCGGCATAACTCTTTTGTCGGATTGGGCTGTCTTGAGATGCTCTCGAATCTTGTGAACCTTCTCTTCGCTTCTCGAGGATGTCGGGTCCAAAATTTGACTCTCTCCTACTTCCACCAGTTCAAAGGGTGCGGCACTTCCTTCCGTACATGAATTCAAATGGGGCCATTTGCAAACGGCTTGGTAACTATTGTTGTAGGAAAATTCTGCAAACGGCATGCCTTCCCACTTGGATCCATATTCTAGCACACATGCTCTAAGCATATCTTGAGTATTTGGTTTACTCGCCCGCTTTGTCCATCGATGCGGGGTGATACGCGATCTGAAATCTAGGTGGGTTCCTAAACCTTCTCGGACCTTCTTCCGTAATCTCGAGGTAAACCGAGTTCCTCGATCCGATACGATATTCTTGGGGACTCCGTGCAAACTAACGATCCTAGCGATGTACAACTCTGCTAGCTTCAACTCGATAGGTGGTTTTAACGGCAAGAAATGGGCGACTTTGGACAATCATCCACTATGACCCAAATAGAGTCATTTCCCTACTAGAAGTAGGTAGTCCGTTGATAAAGTCCATTCCTACGTAATCCCATTTCCATTCCGAATTTGCAAAGGTTGCAACAATCCAATGGGTCTTTGATGTCTGCCTTGACTACCGGCATATATCACACTTGGCGATATAGCTTCCGATTTCTCTCTTCATCTTATGCCACCAAAATTGCTCTTTCAAATCTTGATACATCTTAGTTCCTCCTGGATGGATAGAATAAAGAGTATCATGAGCCTCCTTCAGGATAACTTCTTTAACTCGAATCTGCTTGGTACACAAAGGCGCCTTTGTACCACAAAACTCCTTCTTCGTCCTCGGTGAATCCGCATTTTGCTGCATCGATACGCAGTTTAATTCCGTCGATACTAGCATTTCCTTTCTGCGCCTCTTTAACCTGACTGATCAAAGTGGGCTGAAGTTCTATGCTAGCCAAAAATCCTTCACTTACTAATTCTATTCGAAAATCTTCCATCTCTTTGTGCAAACTTGGTTGCTCCTTCAAAATCATGGAGTTCAAGCGGCACGGCAATCTGCTAAGGGCATCGGCTACTACGTTGGCTTTTCCAGGGTGATAATGAATGTCCAGGTCGTAATCCTTGATTATCTCAATCCATCTTCTCTGCCTCATATTCAGCTCCTTCTGAGTGAATATATACTTTAGGCTCTTGTGATCCGAATAAATCTCACAACGGTTTCCCATAAGGTAATGTCTCCATGTCTTCAGGGCTAGAACTACGCATGAGTTCGAGGTCATGGGTGGGATAATTTTGTTCATGCTGCTTCAATTGTCGCGATAGATAGGATATAACTTGGCCCTCTTGCATTAGCACATCCGAGACCAATCTTGGATGCGTCCAATACACATCGAAGGGCTTCGTGATATCCGCATGATCAAGATTGGGGCGAAATCAATCTCCTTTGAGTTCTTGGAAACTCGCTTCACACTTGTCTGTCCATTCAAACTTCTTGTCCTTCTTCAAAGAATTGGGTCATGGGTCGGGCGACTAGAGAATCCTTCTACAAATTTATGTAATATCCCGCCAATCCGAGAAAGAAACGAACTTGGGTTTGAGTGGTTGGGGCTTGCCAATCTTCTACATCTTTCACTTTGGCAGGGGGTCAACGGCAATTCCTCCTGATACAATGTGACCGAGGAATCCTACTTCTGTAACCAGAATTCACATTTGCTAAATTTTGCATACGGTGATGCTCTAAGGGTTCCAAGAATGGTCCTTAGGTGTAGCTCATGTTCTTCTTCCGATTTGGAATAAATCAGAATGTCATCGATGAAAACAACGACAAACTTATCCAGAAGTCCATAAAAATCTTATTCATGAGGTTCATGAAATAAGCGGGGCATTGGTTAATCCAAAAGACATGATATACTCATACAACCCATATCCGTGGTAAAGGCAGTCTTTGGAATATCCTCATTTAATTTTGAGTTGATGATAACCAGTCCTAAGATCAATCTTAGAAAACACCTGGGCACCGGTCAACTGATCAAACAAATCCTCTATCTTGGGCAACGTGTACTTGTTCTTGATGGTGACATCATTCAACTTTCGATAATCCGTACACAAACGGTTACCTCCATCCTTCTTGTCCACAAACAAGACAGGTGACCTCCATGGGGACGCACTTGGTTGAATCAATCCGATTTCTAACATGGAATCCAGTTGCTTCTTCAGTTCTTCTAGTTCTGACGGGTTCATACTATAGGGTCTCTAGGCTATAGGTCCTGTTCCGGGGATTAGTTCGATGATAAACTCGATTTCCCTATCTAGGGGCATACCGGGCAAAACATCTGGAAATACATCGGGGTATTCACAGACTACCCGAACTTGGTCGATGGTAGGTTGGGCTAGACTCTTGTTACACTTGAATTGGCGAGGTAAGGTTTCCGATATATGCTCGACTAATATTCCGGTGGTACTAGTCATGGTAATGGCTTTCTTGGCACAGTCAATCATTCCTTTATGTTTGGACATCCAATCCATTCCTAGTACTACTTCCAAACCTTTAGTTCCGAGTACTATTAGATTAGCATAAAAATCTATGCCATGGATTCGGATAGGGACGGCTGTGCAAATTTGCCTAGCCTTGGTGGTCGATCCGGGAATTTGTACAATCATCACATGCTTCAGTTTGGTTGGTTGGATTTTACTAGTGCATGCAAATTCTTCGGTGACAAATGAATGCGATGCACCAGAATCAAACAACACTCTTGCGAGTACTGAATTAACGGAAAACATACCCAAAGACGACGTCGGCGCTTCGAGCTTCTTCAAAGATGCATGAGAAAAAGGCGGCCATTGCGGTTGAGTGAATTTCGGGGCAAATCTTCTCCACAGCTAGACACGACGTCAGCTGGGACATTGGTATTAGGGCTGTAGCGTTCTTCTTGTTGGGGCACGTTGGAATAGTGGCCTTTATTTCCACAAATAACAGTCACTTGTGACTTGTCCTTGGCTGACAGTACATCATTGCTTCCAGTCCTCGGGCAGATTGGGGTTGGCGGTAGCATGGTTGGTGTTGAACTTGGGTGGGCACGGTGAAAGTGCTAGAATTGCGGGTTGTTGTGATTTCCTCCGGGTCTAGGGTTTCCACGGTTGGGGTAGTTCGGACGGGTCATAGGGGGTCTGTTGGTTCTTGGGGCAAATCCTGGAGATGGGTTGGGGCGATACTTTGGGGTCTGATGGGTTCCTGGTTGATGCATCATGCGATGCTTGCGGTTCTCATTGGCCTGGTTGATCTTTCCTTCCATCTGGATAGCGGAGTCGACAAGAGCTTCAATATCAGCAAAGGGAATATTGACTAAGACTGTCTGCATCTCGTCATGCAGACCATTCAGGAATCTTTCTTTCTTCTTGGCTTCGGTGTCTATCTCATCTGGGGCGTACCTAGCTAATGACAAAAATTTGTCACGGTATTTCACTACAGTCATCCTTCCTTGCTTCAATTCTCTGAACTCGTCTCTCATTCTCTTGATCAAACCTGGCGGCACATGGGTTCTGCTAAACTTGACCTTGAATTCCTCCTGTGTCATCATTTGGCCTCCGTCATTGCACGAACACTGCTCCACCATGCCCGCATCTCCGGCTAGATAATGAGTGGCTAACAAGACTTTCTCGTTGGCTTCTACTCGCTACTTCTAAGTTATTCTCCATGGTTTGCAGCCAATCATCGGCGCCTAGGGTTCTTCTGACTTGGTGAAAACGGGTGGGTTGGTATTCTGGAAATTCTTGAGCTTAGATCCGTGGTTGTCCTGATTTCCATGACCTTGGTTGTTGTGGGCTAGCTTGGCTATCTGTTGCAGAGTGGCTATGTTGGCTTGCCGTTCCGCTCGTTCAGCTTCGCGGTCAGAAGTCAACATTTGCAGGATCTGCAACATTGGGTCCGGGGCTGAACCACTTCCTCCACGTGGCATCTGAAGATTGATATAGATCATGAGAAAAGAGGGAAATTTCTAAGGTTTTGGGTCTTTGAAAAGTTTTTAGAGTTTGACTCAAGTTTTCTAGAAACTTGCTTTTTCATTCATTCATTCATAGCACACAGTACAACACACACCACAACAAAGCAAAACAGATGGTTTTAAGAACCATTCTGGGAACTATGATACAATGGGACCGACTACTACTCACTACGCTAGTGCTCAGTGCTACTACTGCTCGGAGTCTGTGGCGTCATCATCTTCCGCATCATCGATGAAGGCGAAATCATCCTCATCGGTGAAGAAGTCCATGGCCTGATCCTCCAGAAAATCATCGTCATCGCTGAGATGGGAGTAAGGGTCTCCACGAAGATCTTCTCCGGCATTCTCCCTTTCCTCTAACTGCATGTCTCTCTCATGGATGGTCCCTTCCAGAGCTGAGATACGATGGAGAAGACGGGCAATAATGCGCTCCTTCTTGTCGAGCTGACGGCGACGAGACTTGCAATCCTTTGCTAGCATGGCGATGGTCTGATCCTTCGTCTTGATGATGGTAGACTTGTGGTTGCAATAGTCACGGCAGTTGTCCAGTTCCTGCTGACGATCATACATCATGAAGCTAAGGTGGTCCAGTTGGGTCTTCAGGTCATGGTGGTATGGGGCTTCCAGTGGTTGACCATTTGCATCACGTCTTGGGAAAAACTCAAAGCGAGTACCCTTGATCTGATTGATGCTCCCTTACGACGGAAAGAGCTTCTGCATTTCTCGCAAGTCCATCGAGCTTGTTTTCCCTCAAGGTAAACTGAATTCTCCGCAGGGAGGTTCAATCTTTCCTGAGGCTTGCAAAATTAGCCACGTAGATCTTCTCCCTTGATCATTGAGTGAGCTCAAGAACTCGGGATGCGGGCGCCCAAAAGTTCTGAAGTCGATCCAGATCCTCTCAAAGATAAGGTCTCCTCCATTTCGAGTTGGTAAAACTTGTGTACTTCACGTCCATCTATAAAAATAGAGGATGAGTAGTTTAGCAAAGTGATCAAGTGTGTCAAAATTTTATATATTTTGCAAGAGTTTTTGAGGTACATGAAGTTTATTAAAGAATTTAAGAGGTAAGAATGAGAATAAGTTTTCGTAAATAGTTTTGTTTTTGAGTGTGGAAACTAAGTTTTTGGTTCAGCGTCCAATCTAACTAGGGTCTCCTATGGTCAGGATGGCTCTGATACCAACTTGTCAACACCCGGATTTTTCAATCATAGATGCCTGTTATGCCATACATCGCAATCCCAGGATTACCATTTTTGCGAGACATAACAGAATTGGATACCATAGTACTTCATCCATTACAACGATACATAAGTTCTTACACAAATAGGGATCTCATGATCCAGTCTTTAATACAACATCAAGCAAATGAATACGGAATAGTAACGTAGCGTAGGGCGAGGCTCCATCTTCGGGTCGTGCAATGCCGACGATGGAGATGATCCTAGTTGTCGAACCGTCCGGGTCCATCCTCCGTACTCCTCTTCATAGTCCGCCATGGGAATATCCAGGACAAAGCAATGAGTACTCTTTAAGTACTGCAAAACTAATACTAACAAGAAAAGGGGTTTTTGGATAATAGGACACTAGGCTCTAGGGTTGTTTTACAAAGCCGATTTATACTACTAAGTTCCTGGCTAGTCACAATTTTATAACTCCTAGGTGGGATCGTATTTCTAGTCACAACTCTGTGGCCAAGCCAAAGTCTCAAGTCGTTCACAAGTCATTTTGAAAAGTCTGATGGGGAACAAGATGGCCATCCAATCGTCCATAATCATGACGCTATTCAATAGTTTGACACTGCACAGATTGTACACTTTCACCACAACATTCGATACATCCGTCAGAACAAATCCTGAATTCACCATACTCAAGATGCGGATAATCAATCCTAACCTTCCATTTACACTCCCTAGTATAAGCACCTCTCCGTGAGTTTGGCCTCCCAACCATGACCACCGTCATCTTGGGTACTGCATTGTGGACAATCTTCACAAGGTAGCCTCGGCAGACCTTGGCCGTGAGGGAACTAATACTAAGGTATATAAGTTTCAGTCAAGCCCTACCCAAAATTCGGTATTGTGGTTGTACGATAAAATTGGAATGGTATCGCATCCAGACAACCATCAGTTTTATAAAGGGCTAAGGCTCATGCCTCAACATTTTCATCACCAAAATCATCAAGTGTTTGGAAACACATGTCCAAAACATTTCAATAGAATGATCCATCATTCCAAGGTTTTCATAACCATTTTTCCACCAAGTATTCCCATCTAAAGTTGATCAAGTTTTATGCTTAGCACTAGCATCTACAGGTGGGGTAGTACTAATAGAGGGGTGGTAACTAGTGGAGTTGCAACTAAGTCCAACCTTATATCATAAGCTGATATCAAGTTTTCTAGCTTAGGCAAAATTTTATGTTCTTTATGCAACCTTCAGCACAAATGTCTAGTATCTACCAAAATTCTTGGGTAGCCTCTAAGTAAACTTTGATACAGAAATAAAGTAAAAAGCTTGCCATAAAACTAGGATTGGTTTTGCAAGTGGGTATGGTTACATACGCTTAGGGCATATAGTA
Organism: Avena longiglumis; assembly: GCA_030063025.1. Taxonomy (NCBI): domain Eukaryota; kingdom Viridiplantae; phylum Streptophyta; class Magnoliopsida; order Poales; family Poaceae; genus Avena; species Avena longiglumis. The sequence goes on from CP125978.1 coordinate 127,175,831, forward strand.
ATCATATCACAAGCATGGGTGGTGGCAACAATAGGGTGTCTTATGCGCTTGCATAGGTATAGTATCTTGCAAGTGTTAGCTTGCATTGGTAAACTTGGTTAGTATAGCTTGCATCAATATCAGTATAAGCTTTCCTTGTGCAGAGCAGTGGTTGAAGTTCTCCTCGGCTTCCTCTTCGTAGTATCCTCCTTCTTCCTCGTAGCCTTGGTCGGTACTAGCGTCTATGAATAAATACGAGGTACACAATCACCAAACAATACTTAACTACTTGCAATCATCACACACAAGGGTCCTATAGATGATCTAGCATCATCTCTAACATTACAAGGTTAAGGATTGGTTTAAGTCTTCTTATTTTAGAAAAGTAATTTCTACTCATTGAAAAACTTCCTAAGATTTAATATTCTCCAAACTAAACATGGGATCATGTTGACACATGTCATCACCACATGTTGTAGTCCATGGGAAGGTGATTTAAAGTGGTGTCACAATTTAACAAAGTTTTACCCTTTTATTTTAATTAATTAAAGTGGCTAGAAATGCTTATGAAGCATTCTTTTATTCCTTGAACATTATTTCTGCAAGTAACCTATATATATTTTTATATATTCTGAAAGGTATGGTTGAAAGTGATTTTCGAGAGTTGGAATCAACTCAAAAGCTGTTGTGGTTTAATTTTGAAAAATGTTTGAATGCAGAAAAGCTTCTGCCTTGTCATTTTTGCTAAGGGTGATCTACAGATCCAAATGACTTGAATCCAACGGGCTTGGATTAAGAATTCACAGACCTTTCCAACAAAATTGGTTTCATCTAATTTGGTGCACTAAATCAATCTGGGTTGATTTTTGAAGTTGGGTACAGAAGTGTGTTTGAAATTAAAAAGAAAAGATTTAATTTGAATCGTTGGGCTGCGCGGGAAATTCTAACGGGCCGGCCTGCTAAGCGCAGTGCTCCCGCGGGCTGCTTAAGTGGGTGTCCCCACCGCCGTGACAGGGCTGGGCTGGGCGGTATGGGGCAACGTGGTTCGTTCGATCTGGTTCTAATCCAACGGTGAGGGTCATCGTCGGCGAGACAGCTCCGGTGAACGAAACCTAGCGGCGGTGAGGGGTGCTGGGGCTCACCGGAGTCGGCGAGGTCGGTGGCGGGCGGGCGAAGTCGACGACGGCGAACCTCCTGGTACCGGTGGCTTCTCCTGGGGCGGCTCCAATCGCTGGCTCCTTTCTTCTCCGGCAGCGGCAGGCTCCAGTGAAATTCCGGCAGGGTGGTGCTCGCCTTGCTCTGAGAATGGTGTGGCACGATCAGTGAGGAGAGGGGAGTGAGATGGTGTGAAGAAATCGTGCGGGGGTGGCCTCTATTTATAGTCGAGCGAGGGGACCGCCGGGGCGCAAAGTGAGCTCGTTGGAGGCGACGTTACAGGCAGCTAATGGCATGGGCAAGGGTAGGGGACGGTGCTGTGTCTCCTGGCGATGCTCAACGACATGGTCGCGAGGGATAGGGCGGTGTGGTTTGGTCCGGAACGGGCGGTGCTCTGCGCGGCAGAGGCGGCGTTCTCGACGGTGGGCTGTATGGCGGGCGTTAACGGGATGTCTGGCGGTCTCTGGGTGGTGGTGTGTGTGGCAGCGGTGAGGGTGGCGATGCAGTGGGTGGTGGCCGAGGGTGGCGCGCTGGCGCACGCTCGGCATGGTCTGGGCGTGTCTTGTGCGCGTGGTCCAGGGCTTGGCAACGCTCGCGGCTGGGACAGGCAGTGGCGGTGGACGGTGGGCTGCCTCCTAGACAAGGTTGGCACGGCTAGTTCTTCCTCTAGCCTGCTGTCGACTATGGGGTGGCATTGAGGTGCTCGGCTGCTCACCATTAATGGCAATGGCAAGCTCACAGGGGTGCTAGTGCTGGTCTAACCTTGCTAGATGATCTACTGGATTGTGTGAGAGCTAACTAGGGAACAAGTTAGGCTCAAAACACTGCACACTATAGTGTTTGTGGTTTTGTTTGATTTGTGTACGCAACTTTGTTTGATGAAATGGCCGCATGAAATCAAGTTTTGAATTTTGAAATGATTTTTGGTGGGTTTGCTAGATTGGTTCTGGTGAGTCTGCAGATGCTTGGGTTTTGAAAGTTGAGCTTGTTTAAGTGGGTTTTGAAAAAGTGGGATCTTCCCATATGAAGAAGATTCAATTTTGAGTTGTCATTTAAACTATGCATTTGAAAGTTCTGGATGATCACAAGGTGGGCCTTGATACTTTGTTATGAGTACATTCAAGGGGTGCAAAGATCCAGAAAAGTTTCATTAGGTTTTGAAAGTTTGAGACAGCCAAAGTAGGCATGGGAGTTAAATTGGTCAAAATGACCATTCACTTAATATATTGGTTTTGACTTATTTTTCTTTAGGAAAAGGGTGGGGAATGTTTTAGATGATGTTCTTTTCACCTAAGAAACATTTTACAAGCAATGGATCACACAAACAAAGTGGTTTTAAAGAATTTCAAAATTCATGCATACACATATACATGCTTTCATGAATTGGTTTAGAAAAGTTTTTTGTTAACCCTAAACTTTAGGATTAGTGTTTTGTTGATCTAAGTTTGATAGTTTTGGGATGTTACACAACTCCACCAGCCATAAATCTTGCGGAGTACACCCTGTACTCACCCTTGCTTTGTTGATACTTTTGCAGCAGAGCAAGTGTTACCATAGAAGAAGAGTTCTTCACGGCATCGACATCGACGAGTAGTTTGGAGTTCCTAGTCGGAAGTCTGGGATCTATGGATTGGAGCCATCGTTATGCTTTAGGCCTCTTAGGCCATTTGTTAAGTTTGCTATACTTAATAGCATAATTTGCCTTCTGTTGTCTGATGTTTGTGGTCAGTGACCTTTGCTTGTAATATTTTGGTTCTCTGCTCAATTATGAGCTCCCTGTAATAATTTTTGTGTCGTAGGGTCACTGTTATGTTACCGATTTTCTCTCTATACGCTTTCGAGATTAGGTTAGTCTTATGCTCAGACGATGGTCTGGGATTTGTCTAGCCTTAATCCCGGGGGTGTCACAAATTTCGCGAAGATCAGAAAAATACCAGAAAAATATGGGAAAATATTATTTTTCCAGAAGATTGAGGAAGCCAGAAGGAGGAGCGAAGAAGGGCCGCAGGGGACCACACCCCCTAGGCACGGTCCCACCTGACCCCGCGCCTAGGGCAGGTGTGGCCCACCTGCCTGGCTCCCGACTGCGCCCCTTCGCCTATATCTTCCCTATGGAACCCTAATACGAGGGGAGCAAACATAGATAGATTTCCGTCGCCTCTGCGGGGCGGAAAACACCGAGAGAGAAAGATCTCTCTGGCAGATAGATTTCTGCCGGGGGAATTCCTTCCCGGAGAGGGAATATTGTCGCCATCAACACCATCATCAAGCTAGGCTTCATCGGGATCATCATCATCATCCACACCATCATCTCCACCAGCACCATCATCACCACTCCGTCCCGATGTAATAATTGTGTTTGATATTGCTTTAGTTCTTAGGGGAAACTTTCCTGATGTTAATTACTATTGTAGTTGATGCTTGTTAGTGGAACAATTGGATTATTGTTTATGTTCAGATTGTTATCCATTATCATATCATCTTTGATATTGATCCATATGATGTCTCGTGAGTAGTTCATTTAGTTCTTGAGGACATGGGAGAAGTCATGTTGTTACTAGTGGATCTGTGTTGATTTATTATTCAATGGTTTAGTATTTAAGTTGTGGTGCTATTCTCCTAGTGGTGTCATGTGAATGTCGACTACATGATACTTCACCATTTATGGTCCTAGGGGAATGCATTGTGTATTTGGATACTAATTGTGGGGTTGCCGAAGTGACAGAAACCTGAACCCCTGTTAGGACACCATTGCATAAGGGAGCGTAGGATCTCAGAGTTTAAGGTTATGGTTAGGTTTATATCTTAATTACTTTCCTGTAGTTATGGATGTTTGCAGGGGGTTTAATCACAAGTATGTATTAGTACAAGTAAGGTCAGTACATTAGCACAAGTTCACCCACACAACACTTACAACACCAAAGAAGAGTACTCAGCTATTTGAAGTGAAAGCACTTGACAGAATTCCCATGTGTCCTCGAGAACGTTTGGTCTTTATAAGTATTTCCACCGGCTTGTCCTTTTCTAAGAAAGGATTGGTCCACTTGCTGCGTTTGTTCTTTGTTACTTGCTCTTTGTTTTGTTGCCTTATCAGAAAACCACTAAAAATCCATTTGCTAAGTATTTACAGAGATTTCCTGCTCCATACCACTAGTCAACACCTTTTGCTCCTCGTTGGGATCGACACTCCTATTTATCGAAAGTACTACGATACACCCCTATACTTGTGGGTCATCAGTGGTGATCACGAATGCAAGCGGCGAAGGCGGGGCACGGTCTGTGCGAGCGTGACGAGCGCGGCGCTCTGGCGCGCTCTCGGCATGGTCGCAGAGAGACTGGGCGCGCTCGTTATGGATGGTCCAGGGGCTGGCAGTGCTTGGTTGCTGGACAGGGGGTGGCGATGGACGGTCAGCTGCCTGCTAGACAAGGTTGGCGAGGCTAGAGAGGCACCTAGCTTGTTGTCGACATTGGGGTGACAAGTTGAGCTCGACAATGGTCACCATTGATGGCATTGTCAAGTTTACAATGAGCTAGGGATGGTTAATTTAGTTAGATGATCTACTGAGAGTGTAGTGTGAGCTATATAGAGAACAAGTTAGGCACAAACTCTTCTCACTATAGTGTTTGATGTTTTATTTGATTTGTGTTTACAAGGTGTTTGATGAAATGGCTGCAAGAGATTTGAATTTGAATTTTTGGATGAAACTTGGTGGGTGTACTAGTCACGTACTAGGTAGTATCTGGTTGCTTGGATTGGTCAAGGTGAACTGGTTTGGTTGGATTTTGAGAAATGGTGATCTTCCCATATGTTATAGATTCAATTTTGAATTGCCATTTGAATGAAGTTGCCAAATTTTTCTGTGGGTTTGCAAAGTGGGCTTGGGTTTACTTTCACTTGTTCTAGCAAGGGGTGAAAAGAAATAGATTTGTTTCTGTTTGAAATCTTGGACTAGAAACACTCAAAGTGTTCTAGTGAGCAAGATTGGCAAAAATGACCATTAGCTTATTTTGTTTGTTTTTGAATTTCTCTTGATTTGTTTCGGCTTGGAATTGATTTAGATGATGTTGTTTTCATATTTAAACCAATCCTTGCTATTCACAACAATCAAACAAGTCCATTCAAGCATTCATACATTCATCACATACACACATGCCTTCATATTGATTTTAATTAACAAAAGTTTTTGTTAACCCAAAATTTGGGTGATTGGAATTTGATAACCTTGATTAATATTTTTGGGATGTTACATCTTCAAAACCGATTAGCATCTCCATTTTCCCAACACTAGGAAACAACACAACAAAATCTTGACCCTTAGCAACTATCTCAATGTCCACTTCCATGGAAACTGTGTAGTTAAACCCCTGTGCAACATTTCGACATTCAAGCTTCCACTAATAACTTGGATCAAACCAAATGTGGAGCTCTTCTTCACTTTCTTCTTGGACTATGCCCGTTGTCCCACCAAATATCCTAAGCCAAGATCAACCAAAACAATAGCAGGAATCACTAGTTTAGGTTGATTTGACCACACACATGTCCTAGTTATATGAGTATCCTTATCACAAATCAGACAAGTCACATGCAGCTCACACTCTTTTGAGTTATGACCATCTACTCCACATTTGTAGCATACAACTTGTTTCTCCTCTCTCCTATATGTGGCCTGATTAGCGGGAATTGTAGGATTTAGATCAGATACCTACTGCTATAGATGAGTTCTGACCAGAAGCTTGCTCCCCTTATGGTTGGAATTTTCGCGGTCTACACTGCGTCTCCCATGTCACCAGTGAAGAACACTGATTCATTTCTCTGTGAGATCCAAATCTTCTTGAATCCAAATTTCGTCCCTCTCTTGTCTGTCCTTCCCGCCCACACCTTTCCTCTTCCGAGATCCTACCCTGATTCATCTTCCTCCTAACTGACTTCTTCTTATTAGGCTGTTTTGTTATCAACAGCGATGGCAGTGGAGTTAGGAGATCTTCCTTGTACGACTTCCAAACACTACCCGCGCCGCACTCTCGCTCGGGATAGAGTTAAGGAGTGGGCAAATAGAATCCACATCTACCATAAAGGGTTGCGTATATGGGCTATAGGCACCTGGCCCAACCGTATGTCGTCCCAAGTATAAGACCGAAGTTGATTTCCCCTTCGTCCTTGACCACATTGGTAGAGGAAATTTTTCTCTGGTGAGCTCCCCCATCCTCCTAAATCTTTGTCAATTATCCTAGAGGGTTCTCCAACCACCACAACGATGAAACCCCAAGCGTTGAGGCATCAAAGCCATCCCCATAGGGAAATCATTGATATGAGCCCCATTCCGAGCAGAATGATACACAAAATGAAGATTCTCTCCTATTGCAATTTCCTATCCTCTCCTACATCACACATCCATGACCTGTCCATCATCCCCTAATAGGACCCATTTATGAGCTAAAAATCCGAAGCAGCAACAAACTCGAATACACTCTCCGCGAACACACATGAAGGTTTGTCGTGTAACTCACCGACCACCTCGATGGACGTGGCTCCATATAGACGGGCTTCATTTTCACGCGCACGTCACCACCCACCTCACCTAAGATAGGGGAATTACAGGTTTTCGATTCATGGCATCGAGCCTCGCTTGTAAGACCCGAATCTCCTCATGCAGGTCTTCTGGTGGCTGCGGTGTGAAACCACACGTCTCCGCTAGGGTCGCACGCTCTATCTCTGACGCCAGAGGAGCATATAGGACCAACCACTTCTAGTACAACTTGTCTCCGTCCTCCACCTCCCTTGCATGAACATTTGCCACCTCTTGACCGCGAAACCGGCGCTCCACCATCCTCTTCACCCGCCATTGAGGAATCTGGCAACTGAGATCGATTCTAGACAAAAGGACAACTCATACCACATCGCATAGCGAACCAATCCCTATAACTCGGCGTATGGCCCTTATAGTGATTTATAGCAGGATTAGGGTTCCGCCATCATCATGGAACCTGAACCTGGTTAAACTTTGTTACCTTGTACCCACCAACTTACCGCCTTCCCCCACGTCTCTAAACATGCACTGTGAGGACCCCTCCATGGCGTACTCGTCGTAAATACCACGAATGTTGGTGTCCGTCATGGGAAAAGAGGCGCTTCAAGCTCTACAACGGGCAGGGACCAAGCTCTTCGCGGGAATCGGTAAAACCGTAGCCATCAGTTATGTTCTCTTCTCCGGCAACGTCCCGATCGTCCCTCCTGACAATTTCTGGATCCTGGCAAAGATGAACCCCACGGGGACATCCACATCTTCATCGATGAAACCGACTCGAGCCCTAGTTCCCTGGAAGTCGGAGGATCGTCAAGACCCGCACGGACCGCCTACGGGCAGGACATGCTCGCGGAGGGATCAAAGTCGGATCTCTCTTTGGTGTTTGCCGACTTAGATCGGAAAAATTCAAGGCCCATCCAAACTTCCCCTGTGGAGGATATATTGGTGGAAGATCACTTCAATAGAGGGCAAGATCTCCTCACGATGTCGGATCTCAAACGGTTTCATCAGAACAAAGATAGAGGGGCACACACAATAGGGATGATGCTATCCCCATATCTCCGACCATGGAGGCAAGGCTCACCGTTGTCGCTCGCCGCCACCGCCCCGATCTTCCCGGCATCACGAAGACCCAAAATCTCACCACCGTATGATCATGCCTCCGCCTAGACGCCCCTGGGGCAACATCATCATTCGCGACAATGTGGAGCAGCCTCGTCATGACAGAGAGCGCAGTGGCAACCACGAGAACAGGAGCAGGTCACGCCATAAAACCCTCCGTGTCCGACAAGCAACCACGATGTAACATCCCAGCCTCTCTGGAACGGCGGCTATCACTTCTGGCAGCTCAATATGATCTCTAGACTAAACCCATAGACTAACACTAGTCTTTTCTGTGCACCTGGTACCCACTTCCCGGACGGTCACCCATCCTCAAATTGCTCTATGCCAAGCACACTTAACCTTAGAGTTCTTTTTATATGAGCTTCCAGAAAATAAGTTACAACTTGTTGGTATGGGTATACTATCAATCCTATTAAGCCATGCGCTAGGGTCTCATATACACCCCGACAAGCAGCCTCTCCGGACCGGCGACTGTCACTTCTGGTAGCTCAATAGGATCTCTAGACTAAACCCACAGACCAACACTAGTCTTTTTTGTGCACTTTGTCCTCACTCGAGTGCACCCGGTACCCACTTCCCGGTCGGTCACCCATCCTCAAATTGCTCTAGGCCAAGCACGCTTAACCTTAGAGTTCTTTTCAGATGAGCTTCTAGAAAATAAGATGCAACTTGTTGGTATGGGTATACTATCAATCCTATTAAGCCATGCGCCAGGGTCTCACACACACACACCCTTATAAGATTGACGCCCTCGTCGATCAACCACAAACCAGAAATGTCCCCTCTTGGCACATGTCTGTGCGTCTAGTGCCGGCACATGTGCCATGCCGTGTCCACTCCGGGCTACACGTGCCATGCTCCACATGTCCGCCACTGACCTGCACACGCTCGTGTAACCGCGAGGATCGGCTCTGATACCACTTCATAACACCCTGGCCTCTCCGGACCGGCGGCTGTCACTTCTGGCAACTCAATATGATCTCTAGACTAAACCCACATACTAACACTTGTCTTTTCTGTGCACTTTGTCCTCACTCGTGCGCACCTGGTACCCACTTCCCGGTCGGTCACCCATCCTCAAATTTCTCTAGGCCAAGCACGCTTAACCTTAGAGTTCTTTTCAGATGAGCTTCCGGAAAAGAAGTTGCAACTTGTTGGTATGTGTATACTATCAATCCTATTAAGCCATGCGCCAGGGTCTCACACGCGACAGGCGTGAGGAGTCGCATGAGGGAAATAGCAAGAAGGCTAATCCACCGCCACCTTCGTCTCCGTCGCCCCTAGCAGCCATCATGGTGGAGAAGGACCGTGTTGTTCACGCAGCCCTTCCAGTGGTGGCGACAAGAGAAAAGCAAGCCCGGAGCCATATGATGCATGTTCACGCTTGAACAAGATTCAGGAGGCCCGAGAAGGACAATACTTGGTACCACGTTGCTTTGGCCATGTGCTACGGGCCACAACTTACCCCAAGGGTTTCCGGATTGACAAGATGATCAAGCCCTATGACGACACTGCCAGGCTAGCTACGTGGTTGCAGGATTACGGCGACGCGGTCGAGATCGCCGGGGGAAACCCCAATGTCGCCGTCAAGTACCTCCCACTGATGTTGATGGGCACGGCCCGCCAATGGATCGATGAATTGCCGTAGAAGTCCATATGCAATTGGTTGGACATGCATGAAGCGTTCATCAAGAATTTCGAGGGTACGTACAAACGTCCCTACCCTATCGACGATCTACAGCGGTGCGTCCAGGAAAAGGACAAGACATCTCGAGCCTACCTCTCCCGCTGGCTGGATATGAAAAATTCCTGCGCAGGAGTGCACGATCAGACCGCTATGGCCACCTACATTGATGGTTTGGAAAAGGGCACCTTGCTCCGGCATGAGTTGAAGCTCCTACATGACAATCACAAGCTGGATCTCAATGTAACACCCTTGGAATCGACCCTATGCAAGTCTCAGCGATTCCCGCCAAACCCGCATAGAAACGATTCAAAGGTGCCCACCAGGCACTTTCGTGCGGGTGGAAAACGAAGTAATACCATTACACAATAGTCCACGATGGAACCCACAGAACAGATATATACAACACTGACTCAAAGAGTCAAGAATCCAGATATACAATACAAAGATCCAAATCACCTTAAAAACGATACAACGTCCGACTACAGACAAGATGCAAATGGGGCTAAGAGCCCTAAAGAATAACCAATGGCGTTCATAACCCTGCCCAGGCCAAGCCGAAAGGGTAACCCTGCTAACGCCGTCGATCTCAAAACCTTCTTAAACAAAAGGGGTGCTGACAAAGGGCAAAGGAAAAGAGAGCGGTCAGTACTGAGGCCAGTACACGGCGAGACTAGAATTCCGCGGTCCTCGCCTACATAGGTATGGTGGACTGAAGCGGCAGCGCAGCATGCACTAAACAACCTATAGAGACTCAATACAACTGGCGGCTATCAGATAGGGATAAGAAGGACCTATTCGGATCCAACCTGAAACTAACACCAAGCATACCCATCCTGGTATTTCCCCCTCGAGACCAAACAAGGAAGTCAACCGAGGAACTCACACAGTTGGTAGTTTTATTGATTCCATTATAGTTGCGGCAATTACTAGTCAGATATAGATAACATGAGTCATCCTGATATAATAAGCAGTGGGCAGTTTTAATTAACCATTCCGTTGTGGTTGTAGTATTTACTAGTCAGATACATATAGCATGAGGTATCCCAAAACCCAGCAGTTGTTGGTACTTTTATTTCGCCATTCTGTTGTAGTTGCAATACTTACTAGTCAGATACAATGGTAACAGGTGACAACCCAAACAAGAAATTGTTGGCACTTTTATTTAGCCATTCCATTATAGTGAAGCTGATTACTAGTCATTATAAAGTCAAATTTATAGCACTACTTTAGTTATAGTTGTCCATAACCGCGGACACGGCTTTCAGAAAGTTTTACCCTGCAGGGGGCACAAATAGCAACACACGCACGATCAACCTCGGGAAAAACCAAATAAAACCCAACGAGGCATCACGACAGAGCAATTGCAAGATTCATATAAATTTCAGGGGGCCACCCCACCAAGCTACCCGCGACGAAGTTGGCCGGCTCCGAAACGAACCCAGAGGTTTGTGCCAATGGCTGTAAACGACCGGGAACCCGAAAGTGTGACTGGGCTTGTCGATACCGCGAAAACATTCCACATTTGTTCCTAAACAGTACAGGCGCTCCACGTGCAATCGTAAATAAAGCAGTGAAGCATGGCATAAGTATAGGATAGTAATAAAGCCCCAAACTACTTTGTGACCCCAAGAAATAAATATGACTCAAGTTTTGGTTAGGGGGATTCATGGTCCCACATGCGGATAGTGCGAATATTCAAAGAACAGTTATCAAGTACTCGGGGTCCTACGGGACACAAGTGGACGGTTAAAAACCAAATAACATCTATTGCCCACCAGTGCCTCTGCATTATTTACCTACTTCAATTTTAGTTATTAAACGGTAATTAAAGTTATAATCGTCTCCAACATTAAACATAAGGCATTACTCCAACAACTGTGGAAGATCGACGAAGCGACACATCACCTGCGCAAGCAACTACGACTCGCAAGGCCGACTATCTACCAAACAAAAGGTAATAGGATGTGTCCATGGCAATATAAGGGCTGCAGGGAAGTATAACGGGGTACGGAATCTATAGCATCGCAACACAGATAGCAATAGATCAACAGGAGGAAATAAAGACTAGAAAGGTAAAATAGGTAGAAAGGGGGAGAATGCTCGCCTGAAAACATTGTCGAAGATTCATCCGAAGATCGGGTCGACACTCGCATCAACTCATTGGCCTAATCCGTGAAGAAGCAAAGCACTAGAAGACACACCAGATGCACTATTTAATACTATGCCAAAAGATCGGGCATGATGCATGTATGATGTATGACATGGCAAGATGCGATGCAATTAGGCAATATTAAGCGGAACCGGGGTCCCGACAACTAATTAATAGGTTCATGTTATTTAGATACCCCGCAATTTAAATGTTGTATTAACCAGGCGAAAACATGGCATCATTTCACTACACAATTTAAATGGGGCCACTATTAGACTAGAAAAGCCTACATATGGACTCCATATTTAATTATTAGGTGTGTCGATAAAAGCCTCCAACCCACATGATATGCATGCGAGTATGAACAATTAATATGCATCAAGATATATTATATGATAATTTAGAAAAATAGGACTCGAGAAGGGGTCACACATTGGTCCGAAGATCTTAGGTTTAATGTAGTTCGGGGCCGGGCTTCGGGTATGGCACCGAGGCATCGGATCCGTGAAGATCTTGAGGCTCCGGTGTCATCGGGTCCGGGAAGGAGCACTCGGTTATGTGTGGGCGGTCTTGGCGTTCGAGGATTCTCCAGGTCCGTGACGAAGTCCTCAATGCTCCATGTCGGAGGCATCGAAGTTTCATGATGGAACTTGCCACTTGGTTTGGTACAGTCTTCGGATCGCGCGTGTTCTCGACGGGGTCCTCTTGGATCAAGCACCATTTGGTGTTGTTGAAGGGATCTTCGTGTACATACCACACCAGAGAAAACAAACTGCAGCGAAACAACATCGGAGACATAGACAACATAATTTGGCTACATCACACTGTTGCAGAACTAGCACACATGCAGGACAAGAGGGTGCTTGCCAAAGCAGACAACATGTGCACGCTCGCGCGGCGGCGGAAGAAGATGACGGCGGGGACCTGAGGCGACAACACAACGGACGAGGCAGGGTGGCTCGGCTCAGGGGCACGCGCGGGTGGAGCTCGGGGAAGGGGCCGACGCTAGGCGCTGCCCGGTCCTGCAGGGCATGAGGTGACTCAGGCGGAGACGGACGAGGCCGACGGGGTGGCGGCGCACGGGATGGCCGGGAGCGGTCCGGTCCAAGGAAGCAGGGCAGCGCGTCCTTGCGGTGGGAGGAGACCGGCAGCGAAGAGCACGGGGCCGCAAGCGAGGCGACCGGCGGAGGGACGAGGTGGAGGTGAGGACGCGTGCATGAGGGCAGGAGCTCGCGATAGAAAGGGAGAATCTAGCTCGGGGGCGAGGAGAGGAAGGCGCAGGAGGCGGGGTGCTCGGGAAGGGAGGAGCTTCGGGGGGAGAGGAAGGGGATCGTGGGCGCATGAGGTGGAAGGTGGGTATGGGGACGGAAGGAGAGGGGGATCCTGATGGGTGAGTCGCTGTCATGGGGTGGGGCCAGGGGTACGTGCGTGTGTGGAGAGGGGGTGGCGGCGACAGATGGGGAGTAGTGGGATGGGGTGTGGACGGTTTGGTTAGCTAGGGTTTGGGGAGGGTGGTCTCCGGCTGGGCCTTTGGGCCTCGCCTTTGGGCCTGACCGGATGACTGCCTGCCCAAAAAAAAATTAATTTTATATCTGTGTTTTAATTTAAAGGCTTTTATAAATAGGTTTTAGACATCAGACAAAAAAACAGAGGCGAAGTTTGAATTTGAAATGAGAGAGGGTATTTGTAGAGAGCGAAACTAGGATTTTAGCAAAATAGTTTTAAGGTTAAATATGCATGATGATATTACGATGGTGCACAGAGATACAAATAGGCGATTTCTAGTAGTGGATTTACCCGGGGTGCTACACTCAATCAGATGATCTCCTTGGCCAGTGAGTTCATGGCTGACACCGACGACGCTCGCGGCTCCTTGACGGGAATTTCCATTCCAACCCTATCCAAGAGGAACAACAACAGTAAGCTAAAGAATCCGCCATAAGAAAAGCCAGCTTCTGACATGGTTGCCATGACGTTTGCAGGAAGAGGTGGTGGCAGACAGCGTGGCTGAGGCCGGGGGGATGGTCGTGGGCAACAACACGGTAGTGACATTACCCAGGTAGCACTCCGCATCCCCCAAACGTATGAGGAATACTGTGATATGTGGTGCCTCGTACACCTCAATGCCAAATGGCAAAGCCACTCACACCAACCGCCATTGCAAGTTTGTCAACAATATCAAGGAAGACCCGGAGTCTGATCCGACTAAGGGTGAAGCCGGAAGAACCGACTGTGAGGCAAGAGCAAAGGGAAGAAGAAGGAAGATGATTCCAAGGATTCAAGTGACATGGACGAGGACGTAGACCCCAAGAACGCCGAAAAGGGCGATGGTAAAGGCAAGAACTCCTTCGAGAAGAAGGCCCCCATCTACCACACTTTCCTTGGCACCCCAACTGTTCGGGCACAAAAGTCCTCTCTGAGGATACTGATGGGCACCCTACCCCCAGTTCCTACGCTGGTCGGAAGTTCCAATCACATGGGACAGGAAGGATCACCCGACCTTGTTCCAATAGAGAACCAATATGACATGGTCATCAACCCCCAGATTGACGGCTATGAGTTCACCAAGTGCATGGTGGATAGTGGAAGCAACATCAACATCCTGTACCTGGATACACTGCACAAGAACTTGACGGAGACCAACCTAAGGCGAACCAGCACCGTGTTTCATGGCGTAGTTCCTGTCGGGAGGCTCGGTCCATTGGGTGCATCACCCTTCTGGTCGCTTTTGGTGATGTTAAAAATTACCGCCGAGAGTGCATGACCTTTGAAGTGGTCCCATTCAAGAGCGTGTATCACATCATATTCGGACGCCACATCTTCCACTCCTTCATGGCCAAGCCATGCTTCGTCTAAGACAAGCTCAAGATACCCGGACCAAATGGTGTCATCATCGTATCTATCCAGAATCCTTTCAAAGGCATGGGACTGCGATATTGGAGAAGCGGCCTTTGCAGAAGCTGACCTCCACAACAAAGAATTCAAGGAGATTAAGTGAAAGGTCGATGCCTCAGAGATGCCGGCATCGAAGAAACATATTTATGATTCCGATCTCGCCTTCAAGGCCGCCATCGAGACCAAGTCGGTGGAACTCGTGCTAGGCGATGCCTCCAAGGTCACCGCCATTGGGACGAACCTGGATCCTGATGGCTTTGAAATATAGCCATCCACATCCACATTTAAACTAGATATTATTCATACTTTTGATGAAATATATCCATCCATATCCACAACAAGATACAAGATTTCCAACAACCCAAAGAAACCATGGGTCATGAAGAGGAAACAGAAGTTTTAACGACCAACAATACAGCGGGAATAAAATTCCGGCCGTATAGTTTCCACCGACACCGCTAGGTCAAACAGAACAACTCTCGTGAAGGGACCCCTATATAAAGAGACCTCTCGCGACGAGAAAAGGGCCGCCAAGCCAGAAACACACAACACCGAAGAGCCACTGGAGGAATAGATCTAGATCCAATCTCACAGCCCTTCTCCACCACTATAGCCATAGTCCACCACTTGTAATAGTAGATCTTGAAGGGAATATGCCCTGAGAGGCAATAATAAAGTGTTTATTATGTGTATTCCAAGTATATGATAGATGTTTATTTTGCATGCTATAATTGTATTAATACGGAAACGTTAATACATGTGTGTTTAATAAACAAACAGAAAGTTCCTAGTTAAGCCTCTCTCATAAACTAGCTCGTTGATTAACAAGATGATCAAGGTTTCCTGATCATGGACATTGGATGTTGTTAATAACGGGATCACAACATTAGTGTAATGATGTGATGAACATTCATCCGAAGTATAGCATTACGATCAAAGTCATTGAGTTTATATTGCTATAACAACTTACGAAGTGATCCTAATCCTTAGACCATGAGATCATGTCAATCACTAACACGGAAGAGTTTCTTGATAACATCAAACGTCACACACCATAACAGGGTGATTATAAAGATGGGTTCAGAACTAATAAAGTGTTATGTTGAGGCTCATGGATCGAGAGTGGAATTTGTTCATCCCGATGACGGATATATACTCTTGGCCCTCTCGGTGATATCACATTGATTAGCTTGCAAGCAAGTGATTTGATCACTAGAATGTTATATCACGAGAACGAGAAAGAGTGCATGTCGAACGAGATCAAACTAGGTATGGAGATACCGATGATCGAATCTCGGACATGTAATATATCGTGAAACAAAGGGATTAAGATACTAGCGTAAAAGGTTCCACGATCACAAGAAAGTCATCGTTGAATGTGTGGGAGTCGTATGGGTCTCGGATCCGCTTCGATTATTGATCCGAGAGGGTCTCGATCATGTCCGCATTATTCACGAACCGTAGGGTGACACACTTAGAGACACCGACATCCAATTGGAGCAAATGTTTCATGCGAAAGAATGAACAAGCGCAGGAATTTATTTCACTAGATACCGAAACAGGTTTTGGTGAAATTGCATAAAGTGGTTATGCATGTGAAATAGAATTCTAGCAAGGGTTATTGTGAATGTTTGTCATTAAAGTAATTGACAAAATTCTGAATAAAATAAAAGAGTTTTATTTAATGAGAGTTTGCATTAAATTTGGTGGAAATTTAATGGGAATTTTGAGTGGACTTTGAGTGGAGGGAATTTAGAGGAGTTTTGTGAGTGGAGTGTCCACCCACATGAAGAGGGAGGGCAAGGGGCAGCCCCATGCAAGCCACCCCTTGGGGTTCCCCTCCTCCTATAAAGGAGCCCTCCTCTCACTTCTCACTCCACCTCCTCGTGAAGGATCTCTCTCCCCTCTAGAATTTATTCCCCATGGTCTCGGACTAGCGAGATACATGTTCCCGGTGGCTATTCGGCAAGAAAGAGTTGTGCTTCTGCATCGCTGGAGGAGGCGGAGGTTGCTCGGTGCCTCGAGCGTGTGTGCGAAACGGATGCTGCTGATTTGCGGCGCTAGGACTTCCTCTCGATCTTGAGATCGGCAAGAGATCGTCTATATCAACCACGAGTTGAACTCGTTAAGCTTTGTCGGTCTTCAAGGGTATGTTCTCTCACGGATATACATCCGTTGTTTGTATCTAGTATAAATAGATCTTGGTATATAGTTCACATCGTAGGAAAAATTTTGTTTTCTATCTGCGAAACCTACAAGTGGTATCGAGCCGGATCTATGCGTAGATACTTTACGGGTAGTACACATATGAGTATGTGGGCGATGATGATCATGTTGTTGCTCCTTTGTTGTGATTTTGGATATTGGTGGCATAGTGGGATGAAGCGGCCGGACAAACTTTACATGTCCTCGCACATGAGACTGTTCCACGCTTGACATGCAACTAGTTTGCATAAGTGGCTAGCAGTGTCTCTCTCCTACTATAGTCAATATATATTTTAAGCGAGTTGTCAACAATTTGATTATCCTCGTTGTGGTTCATGTTCGTAGGTATGAACGGTTCTATCTCGAAAGCCCTAAGCCACGTAAAACTTGCAATGGATAAATTAGAGGCGTCTAGTTTAGATTGTTCTTTGGGCTAGTGTTATGATATGGTAGTGTTGTAAGTAGAAGTATAAGATGATACTCTTACACACATAGCGTAAAATCCATAGACCTTGGATTTACACATATAGGTATGATAGTGATCATACCACGATGCACATGATAGAGATCATCTGCGGGAACCATATAATTTCACTAATAAACATATGATGTTTGATTGCATCTTATATTGCTTGTTTAGCGCTTTGTTAAGCATAATAAGATGATCCCTCATTTAAATATCAAGATAAGAATGTGTTCTTCCTTTAGTATGCACCGATTATGTTTTCGTCGCTCCAAGACATCACGTGATGATCGGGTGTTCTTGGATCCACGACCATATTTCGGGTGTAAAACAGTTACACACGCAAATACTAAGGTTCTAACTTGGCGAGCCTAGCATGTCTGACATGGCCTCGGAACACGTACGAAAGGTTAAGCATGAGTCATATAGTTGATATGATGCCCATTTGATGCTCGCCTTTGAAGCTATACCAACTCACGTGATGATCGGACTTGGTGTAGTGGATTTGGTTCATGTAATCACCAAAAGGACACGAGGATGTCGCTTTTGAGTGGGAGTTCATTCGTAATATAGATTAGTTGAACTCGATCTATCATACACTTAGTCTAAACTTTACAAATTCTGTAGATGGCACCACCTTTTAATTTCAATGCGTTCATGGAGAAAGAGAAACTAGCAACGGTAGCAACTTTCTTGAATGGGCCATGAATTTGAGGATTCTCCTCTCTGCACAAAAGCAATATGTGCTAGAAGCGTTAGGCCCCCACCTTTTGATGATGCCTGACGAGGAGAAGAATGTCTATCGACTCGTCGGGAGGACCACAACTTAGTTCATTGCGGCATATTGTATGGGCTAGAGCCGAACTTGAAAGCGTTTAAAACGGCAATGCATTTGATACAATGGGTGAGTTGAAAATGATTTTGACACACATGCTTTAGAGAGCTACAATGCTTCAGAAAAGTTCTTTAGCTGCATGATGGAAGAGCACTCGTTAGTGAGCATGTACTCGAGATGTCGGGTTACGCCGATAAGCTTGTGTCCTTGGGAATAACGATTCCCATTGACTTAGGCATCCATCGTGTTGCAGTCTACGCCACCTAGCTATAAGATCTTCGTGATGAACTATAATATGCAAGGCATGAAGAAGTCTCTCCCGAGCTTGCCAATGCTTAAAAGCTGAGTGGAGATCAAAAGGAACATCAAGTGTTGATGATCAATAGGAACACTGGTTTCAAGAAAGACAAGAAGGGAAAAGCGGAAGGAAAGAGGCGGCAAGCCATTGCACTTTGAAAAGAAACCCGAGTTGGACCTAAGTCCGATACCGAGTGCTACTATTGTAAGGGACCGCCACTAGAAGCGCCAAGTATCTGCGCATAAGAAGGCCGACAAGGCAAACAAAGGTATATATGATATACATGTTATTGATGTGTACTTGACTAGTGCTCATGAGCACCGGGTATTTGATACCGGTTCAGTTGCTAATATTTGTAACTCGAATCAGGGGCTGCGGAACAAGCAACCGCTAGCAAAGGGTGAGGTCAAGATGCGTGTCGGCAATGGATCAAACGTTGATGTGATCGCCGTCGGAACGCTACCTCTCCACTTACCATCGGGATTAGTCATAAACTTAAATAAATGTTATCTGGTGCCTCGAGCATGAACATTGTATGGATCATGTTTGATGCAAAGTGGTTATTCATTTAAATCGAGAACAATGGTTGTTCCATTTATATGAATGAAATCTTTTATGGTCATGCACCAATGATGAATGGTTTATTTCATTGGATCTCGATAATGTTACACATATTCATAATGTTGATGCTAAAAGGATTAAACTTAATGATGATATATCCGCATATATGTGGCCTTGCCGTCTAGGTCATATTGGCATTAAGCATGAAGAAGCTCCATTCGGATGGACTTTTGGAATCACTTGATTATGAATCATTTGATACATGTGAGCCATGCCTTATGGGCAAGATGACTAGAACGCCGTTTTCGGTTCAATGGAGCAGGCGGCATTTATTGGAAATCATACATTCGATGTATGTGGTCCAATGAGTGTGTCGTGAGGTGGATATCGTTATTTTGTTACTTTCACGGATGATTTGAGTAGATATGGTTATATCTACTTGATGAAACACAAGTCCGAAACCTTTGAAAAGTTCAAGGAATTTGAATGAAGTGGAAAATCATCGTAATAGAAAGATCAAATTTCTACTATTCGACCGTGGAGGTGAGTATCTAAGTTCTGAGTTTAGCAATCACATGAAAGAGTGTGGAATTGTTTCACAACTCACACTGCCGAACACCAAGCGAAATGGTGTGTCGGAACGTAATGTCGTACTTTATTAGATATGGTTCGATCTATGATGTCTCACGGACTTGCCGTTGTCATTTTGGGGTTATGCACTAGAAACTGCTGCATTCACTTTAAATCGGGCACCATCTAAATCCGTTGAAAAGACACCGTATGAATTGTGGTTTGGAAACAAACCTAAGCTGTCATTTCTTAAAGTTTGGGGTTGCGATGTTTATGTGAAGAAACTTCAACCGGATAAACTCGAACCCAAAGCGGAAAAATGCGTCTTCATAGGATACCCTAAAGAAACTATTGGGTATTCCTTCTATCACAGATCCGAGCGCAAGGTTTTTGTTGCCAAGAATGGATCCTTTCTAGAGAAAGATTTTCTCGCGAAAGGTGTGAGTAGTCGGAAGGTAGAACTCGAAGAGGTTGTGGAACCTTCTCTTCAAAGTATGGCGAGTAGCGCGACACGGAAGTTGTTAGGAGTTGGCTCCACTGTTGAAGAGGAACTAATGATAATGATCATGAAACTCGAAAGAGAGTACTACCGAACCTCGCGAAAGCAGACGGCGTGCAGCTCCCGAGCTATACGGAAATCCTGTCATAAGTTTCATGGTTGATGAAAATAATGACCCTGCGACGTATGAAGAAGCAATGATGAGCCCGGATTCCAACAAATGGTTAGAAGCCATGAAATCCGAGATGGAATCCATGTATGAAAATCAAGTTTGGAACTTGGTGGAATTACCTCACGACCGAAAGGCCGTGGAGAACAAATGGATTTTCAAAAGGAAAAGCGTCTTTGATGGTAATGTGACCATCTATAAAGCTCGACTTGTCGCAAAGGGGTTTCGACAAATTCAAGGAGTTGACTACGATGAGACTTTCTCTCCGTAGCGATGCTAAAGTCGATTAGGATTATGTTAGCAATTTCTGCATATTTCGATTATGAAATATGGCGGATGGATGTCAAAACCGCGTTTCTCAATGGTAATATTGAAGAAGAGTTGTATATGATACAACCAAAAGGTTTTATCGATCCTAAGGATGCTAACAAGGTGTGCAAGCTTCAGCGAACCATCTATGGATTGAAGCAAGCATCGGGAAGTTGGAATCTCCGCTTTGATGAGGTGATCAAAGAGTTTGGATTTGTCCAAACTTATGGAGAAGCTTGTATTTACAAGAAAGTGAGTGGGAGCAATGTGGCATTTCTGATATTATATGTGGATGACATATTATTGATCGGAAATGATATAGAACTTTTTTAAAAGTTATCTAAACAGCAAATTTTCAATGAAGGACCTAGGTGAAGCGTCATACATATTAGGCATAAAGATCTATAGAGATAGATCTAGGCGCCTAATAGGGCTATCGCAAAGTACATACCTTGATAAGATTTTAAAGAAGTTTAAAATGGACGGAAGTAAGAAGGGGTTCTTACCTATGTTGCAAGGCAAGACATTGAGTAAGACTCAAAGTCCGGCTTCGGCGGAAGAAAGAGAGATAATGGACAAAGTCCCCTATGCTTAAACCATAGGCTCTATAATGTACGCCATGCTATGTACAAGAACGGATGTGGCACATGCTATTAGTTTGACTAGTAGGTACCAATCGGATCCAGGTTGAACTTGGATAGCGGTCAAGAATATCCTTAAGTACTTAAGAAGAACTAAGGATATGTTTCTTGTATCTGAGGAGGTGAAGAAGAGCTCGTCGCTAAGTGTTATGTCGACGCTAGCTTTGACACCGATCCGGATGACTCTAAGTCTCAATCCGGATCGTATTTCTCATGAATGGCGGAGCGGTTAGTTGGAGGAGCTCCAAACAACCTGTGGTAGGGATCAACAACGGGCGAATATGTTCTTTAAGCGGCTCGAGCGCTTTGGATGAAGGAGTTCATATCCGAACTAGGAGTTGTGGCAAGCGTTGGACCCAATGGTGATCTATTGTGACAACAATGGTGCCATTGCCAATGCCAAAGAGCCAAGGTCTCACAAGCATTCCAAGCATATTAAGCGCGGTTTCACTCCATCCATGAGCATGTCAAGGATGGAGATATAAAGATTTGTAAAAGTACATACGGATCTCAATGTAGCAGATCCGTTGACTAAAACTCTCCCTAGAGCAAAACATGATCAACACGAACTCAATGGGTGTTAGATATATCACTATGTAACTAGATTATTGTCTCTAGTGCAAGTGGGAGACGAAGGGAATATGCCACGAGAGGAATAATAAAGTGTTTATTATGTGTATTCCAAGTATATGATAGATGTTTATTTTGCATGCTATAATTGTATTAATACGGAAGCGTTAATACATGTGTGTTTAATAAACAAGCGAAAGTTCCTAGTTAAGCCTCTCTCATAAACTAGCTCGTTGATTAACAAGATGATCAAGGTTTCACGATCATGGACATTGGATGTTGTTAATAACGGGATCACAACATTAGTGTAATGATGTGATGAACATTCATCCAAGTATAGCATTACGATCAAAGTCATTGAGTTTATATTGCTATAACAACTTACAGTGATCCTAATCCTTAGACCATGAGATCATGTCAATCACTAACACGGAAGAGTTTCTTGATAACATCAAACGTCACACAATGTAACAGGTGATTATAAAGATGGGTTGAACTAATAAAGTGTTATGTTGAGGCTCATGGATCGAGTGGAATTTGTTCATCCCGATGACGGATAGATATACTGGGCCTCTCGGTGATATCACATTGATTAGCTTGCAAGCAAGTGATTTGATCACTAGAATGTTATATCACAGAACGAGAAAAGAGTGCATGTCGATGCGAGATCAAACTAGGTATGGAGATACCGATGATCGAATCTCGGACATGTAATATATCGTGAAACAAAGGGATTAAGATACTAGCGTAAAGGTTCCGACGATCACAAGAAAGTCATCGTTGAATGTGTGGGAGTCGATGGGTCTCGGATCCCGCTTGATTATTGATCGAGAGGGTCTCGATCATGTCCGCATTATTCACGAACCGTAGGGTGACACACTTAAGAGACACCGACATCCAATTGGAGCAAATGTTTCATGCGAAAGAATGAACAAGCGCGAATTTATTTCACTAGATACCAAAACAGGTTTTGGTGAAATTGCATAAAGTGGTTATGCATGTGAAATAGAATTCTAGCAAGGGTTATTTGTGAATGTTTGTCATTAAAGTAATTGACAAAATTCTGAATAAAATAAAGAGTTTTATTTAATGAGAGTTTGCATTAAATTTGGTGGAAATTTAATGGGAATTTTGAGTGGACTTTTGAGTGGAGGGAATTTAGAGGAGTTTTGTGAGTGGAGTGTCCACCCATGAAGAGGGAGGGAAAGGGGAATCCCCATGCGCCGGCCACTCCCTTGGGGTTCCCCCTCCTCCTATAAAAGGATCCCCCTCCTCACTTCTCACTCACACCTCCTCGTGAAGGATCTCTCTCCCCCTCTAGTATGTATCCCCCATGGTCTCGGACTAGCGAGATACATGTTCCCGGTGGCTATTCGGCAAGAAAGAGTTGTGCTTCCGCTGCATCGCTGGAGCGAGGAGGCGGAGGTTGCTCGGTGCCTCGAACGTGTGTGCGAGCACGGATGCGCTGCTGATTTGCGGCGCTAGGACTTCCTCTCGATCTTGAGATCGGCAAGAGATCGTCTACATCAACCACGAGTTGAAATCGTTAAGATTTGTCGGTCTTCAAGGGTATGTTCTCTACGGATATACATCCGCCCGTTGTTTGTATCTAGTATAAATAGATCTTGGTATATAGTTCACATCGTAGGAAAATTTTTGTTTTCTATGCTGCGAACCCTGCAGATCTCATCTCCAATTGGTGACATTGTAAGACTATTTCTATTGATCTCATGATTTCCAATACAATGTTTATGATTGTTGACCTCATCTCTATGTGTGAGTAATTCTCCTTGGGCTAAGGGCTTCGGCCTAGCCATGTAGTTTGTGCTTGTTATTTATCATAGATGGGATCGTGTATTAGTTTGTATGACATGATGATTATTGTATCCTCTCTTGCCTCAATCTAAGGACTTGTCAGGTACCCAAGACCCTGAGGTTTGATCCAGGTATAGGCAGTATGAGTAATGACTAATCTGTAGGATGGGAACTCAGTGACAGAAAAGGTAGTACGGCTGTATGTGAGGAATTTACTTGGGATTAATGGTGACGTCATTGTGCATATCATTAGTTCTCTTTCTTATATGTATGAGACTAATAGGTTATTGCTATAAGCGGTTGCGGAGGCAATAGCAGTTATGGATGCACTTCCACATATAATTATCTTGATCTAACAATTACATGCATACTTTATTGTTATCTTTTATTCCCATCAGATATTTTGCACAACTACAGGTGAAACTGAATGCCCCAGGCCCTCTCTCTCCATCATCGACAACAACAAAAGATCGCAAATTCTTGGTCCGGTAAAACACTAAAAGAATTCTAAAACTCCCAAAGGTCCGTTAAAGTAACTTCACCATGCTTTCTGCTTCCAGCATTGAACAAAGGATCGGTTGGGCGTTGATTACGCCGTCTTGAACAAAGCGTGTCCGAAGGATCCGTTTGCTTTGATTCGCATTGACCAAGTCATTGACTCGGCGGCTAGCTTGGAACTTTTGTGTTTTCTAGATGCATACTCAGGATACCACCAGATTAAGATGAGGAAGTTGGACCAATTGGCCACTTCATTCACCACACCTTATGGTATGTTATGCTATATAACGATGCCCTTTGGGTTGAAAAATGAAGGTGTTACGTACCATGCAACATTTCCTCCATGAACAAATAGGTCAGAATGTTCACGCCTATGTGGGCGATATCACGGTGATGTCAAAAAAGTCAAATTACTTAATCTCTGACTTAAAGGAAACCTTTGATAACCTCCAAAAGTACAACATGATTCTTAACCCCAAGAAGTGCATCTTCAGGGTTCTAGTCGGCAAACTGTTGGGCTTCATCATTTCCCAGCGTGGAATCGAGGTCAACTCGGAGAATATCAAAGCCATCCTCAACATCAATCGTCTGACATGCCTGAAGGACATTCAACGGCTCACAGGCTGCATAGCAGCAATAAGCCGATTCGTCAGCCAACTTGGAGAGAAGGCTCTGCCGCTATACAAGTTGCTGAAGAAGGAGGACAAATTCGTATGGATAGACGAGGCGAACGCTGCGCTTAAGGATCTAAAAAGGATACTCTCTTCTACGCCTATACTTGCCGCACCTGATTCAATGGAGCCTATGTTGATTTACATGGCGGCCACCAACCGGGTTATCAGCATCGTCGTCATGGTGGAGCGGAAGGAACCAACGCATGAGTAAAACATACAACAGCCAGTTTACTATGTAAGCGAGGTCTCAACCGAGTCCAAGCAGCGTTAACCGCACTACCATAAACTAGTTTACAAAGTTTTCCTTGCTTCTCGGAAGCTAAGTCACTACTTCCAGGAGCACCCAATCAGAGTAGTGAGCAAGGCTCTACTATCCGAAATCATCAACAATAGTGACGCTATAGGAAGGGTGGCAAAGTGGGGCATTGAGCTTGCCACCTTCGAGATCACCTACAAGAGACGTGACGTTATCAAGTCACAAGCCTTTGCGGATTTCATTGCAGATTGGACGGAGATGCCAAATGATATTCCGTACCAGAATCAGAATATTGGGTAATGCACTTTGACGGATCAAAACTACTCAATGGCTCGGAGGCTGGTGGACTGCTACAATCACCAATAGGAAAAAACTACACTATGTCCTGCAAATTCACTTTGAGGCTACAAACAACATGGAGGAATATGGAGCACTCATTCACGGACTTCGTGTAGCTGAGGATATTTTCATCAAGCGCATAGTTTGCTATGGATATTCCGACTTGGTGATTATTGTATCCTCTCTATGTGTGAGTAATTCTCCTTGGGCTAAGGTATTCGACCTAGCCATGTAGTTTGTGTTGGAGATATGCCCTAGAGGCAATAATAATTTCACATCCCAAATTTTATATTTGGTACTGCATAGCATACATGTCATTGCATCATGATCATCATTGCAAAAATTCAGTTTGAAAAGGTTTTGGCAAAACAACTCACTTGCAATTGCATTTTGACACTTACACTTGAGTGCTCGGTTTCTACCATGCTTCTACCAAAACAGTACATTTTAGTTGTTTGGAAGGCATAGGTGCGTAGAGGGTTCCGTCACGAACCCGTAGCACTTTGAATCGCCTCAATCGGAGTTTCAGAGCAAATTCTATGGCAATCTGAATTTTTAAATTATCTATAGACAAATTCAGATAAAAATTCAGTTAACAAAACCTTCAGGAAAAAGGAAAAAGAAAAATCAAAAAAGAAAAAGAAAGGGACAAGCCGGCAAATCAGCCGCTGCAGCCAGCACTTGTGCTTGATAAATAGTAGTAGCGCCGCCTTGCCACCGACGACGGGCCCTCCGTCGACCTCACATCACCGCCGCATGGGCCCCACGCGTCAACTTCTTCCCCCGGAACGTACTCCCTTCAAACTCGCTTCCTACTCCGATTTTTCCGGATTCAGGTCGATTTCAAATTGTTTTTCATGGGGGATATGCCCCATATTAATCCCTACCCTACCCTCTACGAAACCCCCCAAAATCGCTACCTAAGCGCCTCTGTTGAGCAATTGCCATATACCTTGTGAGTCGCCCGCTGAGCCATCGCTGTAAGCGACCCTCTTCCCTCCTCGCCCGTGGAGCCCGCCAGGCACGTCCTCGCCCGAGCACCGCCGGTGAGCACGCAGCCCCCCTCTTCCCTCCGATCTGCATCCAACGGTCCAGATGGACCATTGACTGGTGGGTCAGGGCGCTGACTGGTCAGCGCCATGTCAGCGTGGTCAAACTGTCAAAGTTGACTGAGACTTTAATTCAATTTATTTTTGGCAGAAATTTGATGGATCTTGTAAAATCGATAGAAAATAATATACTGGGCCAAAAATTGCAAATAAAATTTGTATGGATTCAGTGTTTCTCATAGAATACTGCTGTATAGTTGTTTCATACTTTTGCAGCAAGGATTTTCCTTGATTAATTAGATAGTTTAATGTCCTTTTTAGAGTATTAAATTCATAGTAAAAGTTCTACAACTCCAAAAATTGCAAATAAGATGTCCCTGGAATCAGTAGAACAAGAGGAATCTTTTAGTGAAATAAAAAGGTAGACGTACAGTACCGGAATTTGCAGAATCCATAAAAGGGATTACTAGAGTATTTTAATTACCTAGGAATTTATATAAATCTTTTTTGAGTGATTCCAGTTGGTACTGGTTCTATTTTAGGTTGCCTACACAGTGAATATTTTTCCAAGATTTTACAAACAGTTTAATAGCAGTGGCTAAATAATTGGGTTATAGCTCAATTGTTGGTCATTTAAAATTGAATGCCTTGTTTTCTATGCACTTAAAATACTTTCCATGCATGCATACAGTAGGTATACTGAATAAGATTGTATAAAGCTGATGTATCATTGTTCAACTTGTCATGCATGCATCTTGCATTGTCATGTTTGTATATGATTGCGTTTGGTTTGTTTATGTGATTGCAATTGTATCGTGTAGATTGTGACGAGTGCAACGCTTGCTCGTGTGAGGATTGTTCGTTCGACCGCTACAGCCAAGGCAAGTAGATGCTACCTTGTTCATGATATGGTTCCATTACTTTCATTGCATTGTTGTGTATTTTGTAGATGCATGTGTAGGATATTATTATCGCTATGCTATGTCCCATTATGTGGTAGGGCTTTCCTGTAGATGAGCCACCGTTGGTAGATGTGCTTAGCCATGCTATGATGAACGAGGGCTGGGTTACATTACTAAAAGTTGTTTCTAAATGTGTTGGTTTGCAAAAACTAAAAACAACTTAATCAATGGATCTCCTGGGTGTGATGGGATTGATAAGTTTTGGTGGTATCATTGCGGAAAGGCACCCAGGTATCAAGAGAAAATGATTGACTTCTTTATTTGGTAGCTTACGTGTACAACCATGTGCCAATCATGGAATGGGCGGTTGGTTGGACTCGATGGGTAATGTGCTTCGAACCCACGTATCCAGATGTAGAATTTTGGTAGGTTGGACGGTGCGTGTTGGGTTTGGGGAGCTACTTCCTAACGGTCCCTTCTTGGACTTCTCCCTATCATCACCCAATATGAGAGTGGTGTGCAGCTGGGCTGGCCAAGTCACATGGGAAAAGTGTACTAACCCCTGCAGGGTGTATAAACTAATCGATTAGCCGTGTCCCCGGTTATGGACATCTGAGTTGCTTGATATTGATTTCATGACATGTTTCTCCCTCATTCTAATTTATTAATTGCTTTAATGTTGATGGGTTAACTTAATTGGGATCTTTTCAAAGAAAATCAAAAACTGTTTATGAAAGTAGGACAAAGGTATTTGCAAATGCAAGCTAACCACAGCTCCACTTGCCAAATATGCATGTAGATGCTAGCTCTATTGTCTCCTTTAATAGCTCTACTTGCCATACATTCCATGTATTGATCCTTCGGGGCTGCTACATTTCATGTTGCAGGATATTCAGATTCTGAGTGATCGTTTTAGGCCACGGTACTCCACTCGGCACTTGTTCATTTGTGGGCAATTTGAAGAATGGAGGATTTATTCTATTTATGTTGCTACTTGAATAGGTTGAGATAGCCTTGAGCTAAGCCTTTATTGTAATAATGATACTATGGATCTTCGGTATTTATGATACACGGATATTTTGCTATGTTATTCATCTTTATTGTATTGTGAGCCAATGAACCGATCCAGGGATTGGCATGTCACATAGAAGCTATGGTCTTTTCAGAACCATAGTGTTACAAGATGATATCAGAGCCCGTGTGTCGACTGTAGGATCATGACCTAGGTTTGGATTAGGAAGCCATTGAATTATTAAATCTTATATTAACTCTGTCTTTTATCTTATGCCTTTCACTCTCGTAAAATCTTTACCATATGCTATTCTCACACTTTCCTCTTTTAATTGATAGATGGGAGAAGTCAGGACTAAGTATGCAACGATGGAGTCACCAAGGCCCTTTGCAAGACAGGTGGCACAACTCTCACAGTCCTTGGGATTGCCACTGCCCATGTTCAAGGGAAGAAGGCTATACACCTATGGATATGGCGAGGACGCCTGAGAGATCACCACTTTCATCTTTAGGGATGCCGCCTTGCCAAACCCTGTGCATCTGGTCTACACCAAGACGTACTGCAACTGGGGACTTGGAATAAACTTGGCCGTGCATGAAGCCCTGTCACGCTAGTGCCATCTTGTTTGACACCCGCTGCTAGAAGACTCACCCTACCATGACTACGGAAGGCGTGATGAGAATGGGAATGTTGTGGTTACCCCGGGCGACAGGAACAACATGCCGCCCCGTTGGAGGCACATAGAGGATATGGAGAGGGAGAATGGAGCTCTAGCTGAGAAAGTGATGATGGTAAAGGAGATAGCAGATTTTTCCAGCAACGGTATGGTGGTCCAGGGACAAGAGATTGAGACCTTGCATGAAGCTGTGGATGTTCTGAACCATGCACTGATAGGCAGGGACGCAACCATAGCACAACTTAATAAGACCGTGCAGGAAAACAATCAAGCCATACAACAGCTGCAAGGAACCGTCCAGGAAAGGGAACAGACTATTGCTGATATGGCAACCCAGATTGCCGCTCTCCAAGCATAGTTGAATCCACCCCCTTATGACAACAATGGAGATGATGGCAACGATAACGATGATGATGGTGGGAACGATGATGATGATGAGGACGAGGATGATGATGATGGAGATGACGATGGTGGAGGAGATGAAGCTGTTGCAGCTGCAGCAGAGGATGAAGAAGAAGAGGAGGATCCAGAAGAGGTGGAATTTGAGGTATCAAGTGATGACTCAGGAGAGGTGTATACTCCGCCGCCATGGTTGGTTCGTGGACAGAAGCACCAACGCATGAGTGCAAGGACCTACTGCAACCTCTTCATGAAGTAGATAGATGCCCACCAATTAGTCTTCGTTAGGTTACATCGTTAGCTTAAGTCTCGATCAATGTAAAACTTAATTACTGTTAGTTTAAAGTGTTTAGTTGCTCCTATGTGTACTCCAAAGTTCCAGGATTATTTGTGCGGATTTTATAGAAGAGTTATGACAAGTTTTGGTTGATACCCGAGTTTTTCCTGATGCAGTTTTCTGCTGACCCAGCTGTACTACACGAATTTTCATATTTTATTGGTAATGGGGAAAAATCTGGAAAAAGGGGTTTGGTTCGAAACTCTCTGTAATGTATACACAAAAATCAGAAAAAATTACTGACGAGTTTAAGTCAGGTATAAAAATTCGTGAACACTGCTGGACTGTTCTGGCAGATTCTGTTTTAATGCTTTGTTGGCCAATTTGTGTTGATAACTGTTGCTAACGCTTCAAAAAAACTATTTCAGTAGATATATACTGCTAGGATAACCCTTGGAACATTGCTGGATCGGTTTTTGCTGATGTGTTGCTTGCTCATGTTTGTCTATGATTGCCTTGTTGTTGTTTGATCATAATGCATGGGTAGAATCCTATTTTCGTAATCGATTCTTTCTAAGCTTACCTGTGCTGAACCGCAGATGCCTCCCCGTCGTCAACCTACTGAGTTGTAGCAGCTTATGGCGGCTCAGGCACAGCTAACGCAAGTGATGACCCAGTTCATGGAAGCCCAGAACAACAACAACAATGGGAACAACCAGCCCCAGGGAGATGCACTTACAAGGTTCCTAAGGCTAAGGCCAGTGAAGTTATCTACTTCAACGGAGCCGATGGTTACTCTCGACTGGTTGCGTTCAGTGAATAAGGATCTGGTAACTGTTGGGTGCATATATGCTGAGAAGGTGAGATTTGCCGCTCACCTACTGGAGGGACCAGCCGCTTCGTGGTGGGACACTTTTCAGATCACCCACCCGCTGGACACTGTGACTTGGGCAATGTTTGAGGAAGGTTTCAGGACCAACCACGTTTCTTCAGGAGTTCTGAGTCTTAAGAGGAAGGAATTTTGCAACTTGCGCCAAACCAACCGCACCGTGGCTGAATATATTGAGGAGTTCAACAACCTGTCACGATATTCCCCTGAGGATGTTGACACTGATGCCAAAAGGAGAGAGAGGTTCCTGGATTGCCTCAGTGATGAGCTTTCAGTGCAGCTACTAGTGGTTTATTGTCCCACTTTCCAGGAGCTTATGGACAAGGCCAGAATCTTGGAAGGGAAGCACAAGCAGGTGGAAACCGCAAGAGAAAGAGCAACAATCACCACTCTGGCTCTCACCACAAGTCTCGCACTTCTTATGATGGATACTCCAAGCATGGGGGAAGTGACCATGGGCGCCATGGAATCCATGACTGCCACAGCCATGGGAGCGATGGACATCGCCATGAGAGCCACAAGAGCAACCGCCATAGCCACAAGGGAGGACACACTCACCATTCTGGAGGACACAATGGACATGACCGCAACCGTGATCGCAACTTTGTGAAGAAGGACCTGAGTGAGGTGACATGCTTCAACCGCGGACATAAGGGACATTATGCAGACAACTGCCAGGAGAAGAAGGGACTAAAGCGAGGCAACAACCAGAAGGCCACAGTGAACTACATGAATGTGGAGGAGATCCCAGATGAGCCTGAGCTTGTGGTTGGTAAGTTTCCAATCAACACTCACCCTGCACTTATAATTTTCTATACTGGTGCATCGCATTCATTCATATAAAGGGCATTTGTGGATAAGTATAAGCTACCCATGGAGTCTCTAAAATGGACTATTAGAGTAAGCTCACCTAGAGGGGATATGATAGCTAGCGCGGGATGCCGCGACTTATCTGTGAGGATTGGAGCACACAATTTTATTGCACATCTGGTAATATTGGAGTCACAAGGTTTATATGTAATATTAGGCATGGATTGGATGTCTATGCATGGGGGACACATAGATTGTGCACAGCGAGCGGTATCACTCAAAACCCCGGATGGTAAGAGAATTAGGTTCAAGTCGTCGGTACGACCGGGAAGGCGTAAGCTGAATTCTCTTAAGGGGTTAGCATGGATACTGTGCCTGTGATAAAGGAGTACCCCGACGTGTTTCTGGAGGAGCTGCCAGGGATGCCACCTAACAGGGATGTGGAGTTTCTCATCAATCTGATGCCGGGAACAGGGCCTATAGCAAAGATACCACATAATATGGATGTGGATGAGCTGAAGGAATTAAAGAAACAGCTAAAGGAGCAATTGGACAAGGGATTTATTCAGCCTAGTTCGTCGTCATGGGGTGCACCTGATCTATTTGTGGAGAAGAAGGACAATAGCAAGAGGTTAGTGGTGGACTATCGCTCGCTGAATGAAGTGACCATCAAGAACAAATACCCCCTGCCAAACATAAATGATTTGTTTGATCAACTGGAAGGAGCAAAGGTGTTTAGCAAAATTGATCTGCGATCGGTCTATTTCCAATTGAAGATCCGGGAGGAGGACATACCAAAAACTACTTTCACCACTAGGTATGGTTTATATGAGTATACGGTTATGTCTTTTGGACTAACGAATGCTCTGGCATATTTCCTGACCATGACGAACAAGGTGTTTATGGAGTACTTGGACAAGTTCGTGGTTGTGTTCATCGATGACATACTAATATATTCCGAGGATGATGCTGAGCATGAGAGACATCTGCGACTGATTATGGAGAAGCTAAGGGACCATAAGCTGTATTCCAAATTCACCAAGTGTGAATTCTGTCTTAACACTGTTGGGTTTCTTGGACACGTGGTGTCAGGAGAAGGAGTCGCAGTTGATCAAAGCAAAGTGACGGCAGTAAATGAGTGGAAAGCGCCCAAGAATGTGGGTGATATTCAGAGCTTTTTGGGACTTGCTGGATGTTAAAGGAGGTTCATAGAAAATTTCTCCAAGATTGCTAAGCCGATGACAAAATTGCTAAGAAGGAGAAGAAGTTTGAGTGGACAGATGTGTGTGAAGCCAGCTTTCAGGAACTGAAGCGTCGACTAGTGACCGCACCTGTTCTATGTTTACCTGACCTTCAGAAGGATTTCCAAGTGTACTGTGATGCTTCTCGACAGGGACTTGGGAGTGTGCTGATGCAAGATGGGAGAGTGGTGTCATATGCCTCACGGCAACTTAAACACCATGAGCGGAATTACCCCACACATGACTTGGAATTAGCATCGGTTGTGCATGCGCTCAAGGTATGGAGGCACTACCTAATGGGAAAACATTGCAATGTGTACACCGACCACAAGATCCTAAAGTACATATTTACACAGAAGGAACTGAACATGAGGCAAATGAGATGGTTGGAGCTTATCAAGGATTATGATATGAATTTGCAATACCATCCAGGAAAAGCCAATGTAGTAGCAGATGCTCTAAGCCGGAAGGTCTATGCCAATGGATTGACTGTTGGGGAATTGCCCGAGGATTTGTGCAGGCAATTCAAGGAACTTATACTGGAGGTAGTGTCAAAAGGATATTTGCAGCAATGGAAGTCCAACCAACGCTACAGGACATGATCAGGAAGGCTCAAGTAGGAGACAAGAAGATAGAAGAGATAAAGGAAAAGATGAAGGAGAGCCGAGAAAAAGAAATTCGCAAGGATGAGCAAGGAACCTTGTGGTATGGAGATCATTTGTGTGTGCCCAATGACCCGGAGATAAGGAAGCTAATTCTGCAGGAAGCTCATGACTCGCCATACTCCATACATCCGGGCAATACAAAGATGTATATGGATCTAAAGGACAGATTTTGGTGGAACAACATGAAGGGAGACATCGCCAAGCATATTTCCCTATGTGATGTATGCAGCCGAGTGAAGGTGGAACACCAGAAGCCAGCAGGATTGCTACAGCCATTGCCCGTGCCGGATTGGAAGTGGGATAGAGTGGGAATGGATTTTATCACAGGATTGCCCAGGACCAGGTCGGGATACGACTCTATTTGGGTAGTGGTCGACCATTTGACCAAGGTAGCCCACTTTATACCGGTGAAGACAACCTACACGAGTGCAAGGTTGGCCAAGATTTATATGGACAGGATTGTGTGCCTACATGGAGTTCCCAAGAGCATTGTATCAGATAGAGGCACCCAATTTACATCGCACTTTTGGCGCCAGCTGAACGAGTCATTGGGAACTAGGTTGGAGTTTAGCACAACGTTCCACCCTCAGACTGATGGACAGACCGAGAGGGTAAATCAGATTTTGGAGGATATGTTGAGAGCTTGCGCTTTGGCTCATGGATCTAGTTGGGATGAGAATTTGCCATATGCCGAGTTTTCCTACAACAACAGCTACCAAACCAGCATCAAGACATCGCCATTTGATGTGCTATATGGGAAAAGATGCGGCACACCATTGTTATGGGATGGAGTAGGGGAGCGTCAACTATTTGGACCTTATTTGATCAAGGATGCCGAGGAGAAGGTCGTTTTGATTAGGGACAGGCTGAAGGTAGCACAGTCGAGGCAGAAGAGCTACGCTGACGCCAAGCGCAAGGAAGTGGTGTATGAGATAGGTGATACAAAATACCTCAGAGTGTCGCCACTGCGTGGAATTAAGAGATTTGGGATCAAGGGTAAGCTGGCATCTCGGTTTATAGGACCATATCGGGTCTTAGCATGCAAAGGAGAGGTGGCATATCAGTTGGAGTAGCCAGAGGCTCTGTCCGCCGTCCACAATGTGTTCCACGTGTCCCAGCTGAAGAAGTGCCATCCGTAGATGGTGGATACACCATTGAGAGACACTGTGCCACTAGAGGAGGTTCAGCTGTAGAGTGACTTGACCTATGAGGAGAAGCCGGTCAAGATACTGGAGACAGCGGAGAGGATTACCCGTACCAAGACAATCAGGTTTTTCAAGGTGTAATGGAGCCACCACACCGAAGAGGAAGCCACTTGGGAGCGTGAGGATGACATTCAAGAGGACCACCCGCTCCTATTTGCTAGCCACGCCGAATATCGGGGACGAGATTCATCTTAAGGGGGTTAGTCTTGTCACATCCCAAATTTTAGATTTGGTACTGCATAGCATACATGTCATTGCATCATGATCATCATTGCAAAAATTCAGTTTCAAAAGGATTTGGCAAAACAACTCACTAGCAATTGCATTTTGACACCTACACTTGAGTGCTCGGTTTCTACCATGATTCTGTTAAAACGGTACATTTTAGTTGTTTGGAAGGCACAGGTGTGTAAAGGGTTCCGTCACGAACCCGTAGCACTTTGAATCGCCTCAATCGGAGCTTCGGAGCAAATTCTATGGCAATCTGAATTTTTAACTTATCTATAGACAGATTCAGATAAAAAATCAGTTAACAAAACCTTCAGGAAAAAGGAAAAAGAAAAATAATAAAAAAAGAAGAAAGGGACAAGCCGAGCAGCCAGCCTGGCTGCCCCGGCCTAGCTGGGCCTCGGCCCGTAGCAGCAATAGCAAAGGCGTGCCATGTAAGTAGTAAGCGGCGCCCTTGCCAGCCGTTGGCGAGCGGGCCCCGCCCTCCAGCCTTCGCGCTTCACCACAGAGTGGGACCCATGCGTCAGCTTCTTCCCCAGGAACGTACTCCCTTCAAACTCACTGCCTACTTCGATTCTTATGGATTCGGGTCGATTTCGAACTGTTTTTCACCGGGGATTTGCCCCATATTAATCTCTACCCTACCCTCTACGAAACCCCCCAAAAATCGCTACCTAAGCTGCCGCCTACGCTGAGCAATTGCTCGCCGGAGTCGCCCGCTGCCGCCGCCGCCACGGTCGACCTCCCCTCGCCCCGCTCTCCCACTGGGAGCCCCCGCCGCCACGCGCTGACCCTCTTCCCCTCCTCGGTGCAGGCCCCCGATACCGCCCGCGAGCACGCCGACGAGCGCCACAGCCGCCAACCGCTCCAGCCGCCCGCCGCCAGCGTGGCAGCCGCCGCCATCCCCATGAGCACCGCCGCCTCACCCCGCACGCCGTCGTACCGACCGCCGCCGTCGGAGACCGCCTGAGCGCCGGCGTCGTCGTCGCCAGAACACCCCGCCGCCGGTGAGCACTCCGCCCCCCCCTTTGCCCTCCGATCTTCATCCAACGGTCCAGATGGACCGTTGACTGGCGGGTTAGGGTGCTGACTAGTCAGCGCCACGTCAGCGTGGTCAAACAGTCAAAGTTGACTGAGACTTTAATTCGATTTATTTTTGGCAGAAATTTGATGGATCTTGTAAAATCGATAGAAAATAATCTACTGGGCCAAAAATTGCAAATAAAATATGTATGGATTCAGTGTTTCATGTAGAATATTTCTGTACAGTTGTTTCATACGTTTGCAGCAAGGATTTGCCTTGATTAATTAAATAGTTTAATGTCCTTTTTAGTGTATTAAATTCATAGTAAAAGTTCTACAACTCCAAAAATTGCAAATAAGATGTCCCTGGAATCAGTAGAACAAGGTAGACTTACAGTACTGGAATTTGCAGAATCCATAAAAGGGATTACTGGAGTATTTTAATTACCTAGGAATTTATATAAATCCTTTTTGAGTGATTCCAGTTGGTACTGGTTCTATTTTAGGTTGCCTACACAGTGGATATTTTTCCAAGATTTTACAAACAGTTTAATAGTAGTGGCTAAATAATTGGGTTATAGCTCAATTGTTGGTCATTTAAAATTGCATGCCTTGTTTTCTATGTACTTAAAATACTTTCCATGCATGCATACAGTAGGTATACTGAATAAGATTGTATAAAGCTGCTGTATCATTGTTCAACTTGTCATGCATGCATCTTGCATTGTCATGTTTGTATATGATTGCGTTTGGTTTGTTTATGTGATTGCAATTGTATCGTGTAGATTGTGACGAGTGCAACGCTTGCTCGTGTGAGGATTGTTCGTTCGACCGCTACAGCCAAGGCAAGTAGATGCTACCTTTTTCATGATATGGTCCCATTACTTTCATTGCATTGTTGTGTATTTTGTAGATGCATGTGTAGGATATTATTATCGCTATGCTATGTCCCATTATGTGGTAGGGCTTTCCTGTAGATGAGCCACCGTTGGTAGATGTGCTTAGCCATGCTATGATGAACGAGGGCTGGGTTACATCACTAAAAGTTGTTTCTAAATGTGTTGGTTTGCAAAAACTAAAAACAACTTAATCAATGGATCTCCTGGGTGTGATGGGATTGATAAGTTTTGGTGGTATCATTGCGGAAAGGCAACCAAGTATCAAGAGAAAATGATTGGCTTCTTTATTCTGTAGCTTACGTGTACAACCATGTGCCGATCATGGAATGGGCGGTTGGTTGGACTCAGTAGGTTGTGGTAACTCGAACCCACGTATCCAGAGATGTAGAATTTTGGTAGGTTGGACCGGTGCGTGTTGGGTTTGGGGAGCTACTTCCCGAACGGTCCCTTCTTGGACTTCTCCCTATCATCACCCAATATGAGAGTGGTGGTACGAGCTGGGCTGGCCAAGTCACATGGGAAAAGTGTACTAACCCCTGCAGGGTGTATAAACTAATCGATTAGCCGTGTCCCCGGTTATGGACATCTGAGTTGCTTGATATTGATTTCATGACATGTTTCTCCCTCATTCTAATTTATTAATTGCTTTAATGTTGATGGGTTAACTTAATTGGGATCTTTTCAAAGAAAATCAAAAACTGTTTATGAAAGTAGGACAAAGGTATTTGCAAATGCAAGCTAACCACAGCTCCACTTGCCAAATATGCATGTAGATGCTAGCTCTATTGTCTCCTTTAATAGCTCTACTTGCCATACATTCCATGTATTGATCCTTCGGGGCTGCTACATTTCATGTTGCAGGATATTCAGATTCTGAGTGATCGTTTTAGGCCACGGTACTCCACTCGGCACTTGTTCATTTGTGGGCAATTTGAAGAATGGAGGATTTATTCTATTTATGTTGCTACTTGAATAGGTTGAGCTAGCCTTGAGCTAAGCCTTTATTGTAATAATGATACTCTGGATCTTCATTATTTATGATACACGGATATTTTTCTATGTTATTCATCTTTATTCTATTGTGAGCCAATGAACCGATCCAGGGATTGGCATGTCACATAGAAGCTACGGTCTTTTCAGAACCGTAGTGTTAGAAGTAGTTATTATTATATCTTTGTGTTTATGATAAATGTTTACATTCATGCTATAATAGTATTAACCGGAAACATTAATACTTGTGTGATTTGTAAACTAAATTAGATTCCCTAGTAAAGACTCTTTATAATACTAGCTTGTTGATTAATAGATGATCATGGTTTCTAGGTCATGAACATTGAGATGTTGTTAACAACAAGATCATATCATTAGGAGAATGGTATGATGGACATACTCCTGTAGATAAGCGTAGCATAAAGATCAAGTCATTTCAATAGTTCGTTTGCTATAAGCTTTCTGATACATGGTAACCTAATTCCTTCAACCATGAGATCATGCTAATCACCATCACCGGAAGGTTGCTTTGATGACATCAAACACCATACTGTAACTGGTTGGCTATAAAGGTGGCATTGAGTATTCAGAAAGTATGGGTTGAGGCACATGGATCAAGAGTGGGATTTGTCCATCCATATGACAGATAGATATACTCTGGGCCCTCTAGGTGGAATGTCATCCAATTAGCTCGCAAGAATGTGACTGGCTCACAAGGGATCATATATCACATGAACGAGAAAAGAGTACTTCTCAGTAACGAGGTTGAACTAGGTATCCAGAGATACCGGCGATCAGACCTCGGATAAGTAAACTATCGCGAGACAAAGGGAAATTGGTATCGTATGTAAGTGGTTCATTCGATCGCAAAGTAATCATAGAAATATGTGGGAACCATATGAATTTCCAGATTCCTCTATTGGTTATTGATCAAAGAAGAGTCTCGGTCATGTCTGCATAATTCACGAACCGTAGGGAGACACACTTAAGGATTCGATGTTGTTTAGTAGATATGGAATGTAAGTTGGGAGATCGAATGCAGTTCGGAGTCTCGGATGGCATCCGGGATATCACGAGGAGATGCAGAATAGTCCGGATAATAAGATTCATATAAGGAAAGTCCAATTCCGGAGTTCGGGAATGATTCCGATGATTTCATCGGAGAGGTTCTAGAAGGTTCACCGGACCGGAAGGGAAAAGGTACATGAATGTGTCATGGATAAGTGGAATGATTGAATCATGTCCTAGGTCACTTGGTTGGGCAATTGCAAGAAAGAAATTAAGCTCCAAATTGGAAGTCAAAAGGCAAGTTTGAAAAGTCAAACTGGGACAATGTATCCTAGTGGAGGAAGGAAAGAATCCTTCTTTCCCTCCACCACAAGCCAACTAGGAGAGGGAGTTGGGGAAGGATTCAAACTCCCCTCTCCCAAGATGTCCTCCCTCTCATAAATAGAGGGGAGGGGTGCCCCAAGGACACACAACACCAGCCCCTCCCCACCTAGCCGCCGCCCCCAGCGCCGCCGCCGTGCCGTCGCCTCGTGCCGCCATCGGCTCGCCGTCGCCGACTTAGCCGAAGCTGGCCACGCCTCCTCCTCTTCGGCCCTCTAAACCCTAGATCACCAAAAACTCTAGATCCACCATAACCTGCTCCGGCTTAGGCGAAGCCCTGCGGGATCTTCCCTCTACTTCTGACACCACGCCGTCGTGCTGTCGGAATCGCGAGGGGAGAACTATAACCTCCGCTGCCTGCTGGAACAAGGGAGAGGAAGGTCTTCATCGAGTACCGAATTTGTGACCGATCGCGGTTACGCAGAACGCAGGCTTAAGGATCGTCTACGCGATCTTGAGATCGGCAAGTGTACGACTA
This sequence comes from Avena longiglumis, assembly GCA_030063025.1. Lineage (NCBI taxonomy): Eukaryota > Viridiplantae > Streptophyta > Magnoliopsida > Poales > Poaceae > Avena > Avena longiglumis. Next base: position 127,215,180 of record CP125978.1, read on the forward strand.
CATCACCCACGAGAGTCTGCTCTTGTTAACCTCTTTGGAATCTTCGAGGGTGAGTAATCTAATCGTCTTATTGCTACAATCTAGTAGATAGATCTTGGCTTGTTTGTGTGCATGCGGTAGAATTTTTTTGTTTTCCATGCTACGAACCCCTATAGTTTGTGCATGTTATTTATCATAGATGGGATCGTGTATTAGTTTGTATGACATGTTGATTATTGTATCCTCTCTTGCCTCATTCTAAGGACTTGTCAGGTACCCAAGACCCCGATGATTAATCTAAGTATAGGGAGTATGAGTAATGAGTAATCTGCAGGATGGGAACCCCAGTGGCAGAAAGGGTAGTATAGCTGTATGTGAGGGATTTACTTGGGATTAATGGCGACGTCACTGTGTATATCATTAGTTCTCTTTCTTCTATGGATGAGACTACTAGATTATTGCTATAAGCGGTTGCGGAGGCAATAGCAGTTATGGATGCAATGCCAACATATAATTATCTTTCTCTAACGATTACATGCATACTTTATTATCTTTTATTCCCATTAGATGTTTTGCATAGCTACAGGTGAAACCGAACGCCCCATGCCCTGTCTCTCCATCATCGACAACAACAAAAGATCGCAAACTCTTGGTCCGACAAAACACTAAAAGAATTCTAAAACTCCTGAAGGTCCGTTAAAGTAACTTCACCATGATTTTTGCTTCCAAGGATTCGATAACCTAGGTCTACTAGGGAAAAAGAGCTATACTACATCCATAATCCGGATCGAAGGTATCAACCCTTTTTTTGGTGCCATTACTAGAGAAGCAATAGCTACCATGGTAAGGTTATTAGGAACCTTGCTAGTTTTAATTCTTGTTTTTAATATTGTTAGTTTGCTTTCAATATTTATTTGAAAAACCAAAAAAAATAGTTAGCCTTTAAATTATTGTTTTTACTATCATAAGTTTAGTTTAGATAACCCAAAATCATAGGTACTATGGCTGAAAAGAAACTTGGTGAGTTTCCAACTCCCAACAATGATTATTTGCATACTCCTATTACCCAGCCAGCAATTACTGCTGAGGATTATGAAATTAAGCCCCGCTATTTAAGTTTGGTTCAACATAATCAATTTGGAGTCTCTTCTGCTAAGGACGCAAATATGCACTTGAACAATTTCACTGAAATATGTGATATGATGCGCATTAAAGATGTTTACCCCAATGTGGTCAAGATGCACTTATTTCCTTTCTCTCTTAGAGGAAGAGCAAAAGAATGGTTGCTATCTTTGCCTAGAAATACTATTGCATCATGGGTGGAATGTACTTCTTTATTCATGACTAAATTTTTCCCACCTACAAATACTATGCAACTAAGATCTAATATTACTGGTTTTAGATAGGAAGAGCGTGAGCCACTAGCGCTTGCATGGGAGAGAATAAAAGAATGCATGAGAAACTGTCCCAACCATGGTTTGGAAGATTGGTTAATTATCCATTTATTTTATAATTCTCTTAACCCTGTGTCTAAGTCTATGATCGATACTGTAGCTAGAGGAACATTTATGGGCAAACAAATTGCCGAAGCAAAGCAGCTGCTAGACAATATGCAAGACAACCATGCCCAATGGCATGTGGAAAGATCAAACACAAAGAAGGTGAAATCTGTCACACCGGAGGAAAATGAATAACTCACTGCTAAGTTGGATGAGCTCATATTAGCCGTCAAGGGTAAGGAAACCCAGGTAAGAGCTATCCCAGAATCAAATATTGAAGAAATAGACTTCATAGGTCGTAATGATTAAAACCCTGCTTGGAAGAAGAACTATTATCCAAATTTCCAAAAACATTATTCTAGCCATGCAGGTAACTCTAATAATAATATTGGATCAAGTAATGGTAGTCTCCAAGAATCACTTAAGTCCTTTATGGACTCGCAAAATGAGCAAAATAATATCCTTATTAAGATAACGGAGAACCATGTTAATATGCTTGGAAAATTGTCTAACCAATCTGTGAGTTTGAAGAATGATTTGCAGGCCCTCTAAGAAAGAACAAGGATTGTTGAGGCACAACTAGGTAAGATAACTAAGAGTCAAACTCTCATTCTAGCTAAATTTGTAGGTAAAGCATAGCCCAATCCGGTTGAACATCTCAAGATGATAAGAATCCAAAGGAAGGAGCCTGAAGAACTTAACTATAGAAATGCCCCTTCACCAAATTACACGGTTGAAGATCTTGTGAAAAGGATCAATATCAAGATTCCAGTAAGTGAAGGAAATGGTAAAGCTATGTATCAACATTTTGTTAATCAGGTAGCAATAAAGGTACGTAAGCTTGGAGATGAATATAAGAAAATTGCTAAAAAACTACCTGTTAAGCTTGATGATATATTTGAGCCTACTATTAAAATTGGGACTAATGAGATAGCTACACTTTGTGATCTAGGTGCAAGTGTTTCAACAATTCCAAAAAGTCTTTTTGATAAGTTAAATCTTGGATCTTTTGAAATTTTTGAATTAAAATTACATTTAGCAGATTCTACCTACAAACAAGCTATGTAGGGATTAAGGATAATACTTTAGTATACATTAAAGGTTATCCTACTCTTATTGATTTTGTTATTGTTGACATGCCTGAATATGCTATTGCTCCTATAATATTAGGCCATCCATTCTTAAGAACTATTAAGGCTTTGATTAATCTACGTGAAGGGAACATGAAGCTTCAATTGCCTTCGCGGGATCCTTTTGTTGTTCATTTCCCTAGGAAGAATAAAGCCAAGCATGATGAGAAGGAGGCCATCACTTTGAAGGCCAACTATTTTGGAGTGGGTGTTCCACTCATTTGGCCAAAGTGAGCAACATAATGGTCAAGCTATTGACCATAAAAGAGGGCTTCATGGGAGGCAACCCATGTAAAACAAAGGTTTGATTTAAGTTTTTAATTTGTAGTTTAAAGTTTCATGTTGAATAAAGAGTGCTAGAAAACTCCAGTTGAGGAGGAGAAGTTCAGTGGTACTCAAATCCTGTTTTATACATGTCGTTGTTGGTCGAAAAAATAATCTATCATTTTTGTGACAGAACATGGTGTTTCGCAAAGTTTTAGGTTAAGAAAGAATTTTCGAAGAAACAAGTAAACTATACGGTGGGAATAAAAATCCTCCACATAGTTCCAGTCGTATAGTTGTTTCGACATCACTACTTCAGTTTTCAAAGGATACCGAAAGTTTAACGATCAACTATACAACGGGAATATAAATTCTGGCCATATACTTGTGGTCGTATGGATATTGATGCCTTCGTCAAATTTCTTTTCCTGGATACCGAAAGTTTAATGACCAACTATACGATAAGAATAAAAATTCTGGCCATATAGTTCCAGCCGTATAGCTTGCGCCGCCATGAGAAAACCCTAAAATATTGTCGTCATACCAACTATATGGCGGGAATACACATTTTGGCCATATAGTTTTGGCTGTATAGTTCATGCGACCACAAAAACTCCATGGGAAGGTACCCCTAACACCAAAAACTTCAATCCTTTTTCTCTCTTCTACCTCCAAACTCTCTCAAAACCTCAAGAGATCTTCATCTCTACTCGATTTCGTTCGATTTCCTCGCACACAAGTGATTTACGGTATGTTCCTCCTCCGATCATCCAATTACTTTTTGCAAATTCATCTCCGATTTGTTGTCATTATCAATCTAGGGTGAGACCTACTATGAACTAATTTCCATGTTTCTCTTGCCTAGATTATTATTTTGAGGAGATTCTTTAGTGTGCTATGATGAGGAATATGGTATGATTATTACTATTGGATCAACAAGTATTATTTTTGTCATTCTTATTATTTTAGATGATCAACACAAGGAGCCAAACACGTGCTCATGCCACCGGGAGTTCTTCTCGGGATGCCGCTGTAGCTCAGGACCGCATGGGGATACGGTTTAGGGATGAGCTCCAACATGATCGCTTCAATATGATCAAGAACCGAGAAGTGAAGACAACCAAGTGGGCTTGTCCCACTATATTAAATCAAATCGTTATTTCTATTGACTTCAATTTACTTTGAAATAGAGGCCTGCAAAACTTTGTATTCCATGATGCGCCAACTTATCGTTGGTTAACTCTTGAATTTTTAAGTTCTTTGAAAATCACCGTTAAAACATGGCACGGAGAGGACATGATTTCTTTCCGACTTATGAACAATAACTATACATTATCACTTGATGAATGGTGCAATTATTTTAATTTACCAAACAATGATGTTAATTCTTTATGCGCATCTTTTGCCGACATGCACCCTTCCCCGGATTATTACTATAATAGAATGAGTTTCACTTCTAGAGTCAACAAGGGGAAGAATATTCAGCATCCTACTATTCGCTATTTGTTCTATGTTATTTCTAACACCTTGCAGGCACGAAATGAGTTTACAAGACTCAATGAGGAGGACACCTTGATCCTCGGAAAAGCTGCTTTCAACAACAACTTTTCACTCAACTTGGGCGCAATTCTTGTGCGCTACTTGGAGCACCAATCCTCCTAAAGACAAGGGCCAATCACATGTGGAGGCGTCATCACCGTTCTTGACATTGCCTTGGGCGTTGACCTAGGTGAGTTGCAACCATTGCTAGGTGAGCGACGTGTAGCTTTCTCTACTTTAAAATCTCGCGGAATGCTCACTAGGATATATGGTAATTATTACTTGCATATTGCTGGAGCTGGGCGTCTCTACCCCGCTCCTTTGCCTAATGGTATTTTCTCTATCGAGGAAGGATGTTTGATATATGATTTCTAGTTTGAACAACACCAACCCGAGGAGGATATTCCATATGAGGATGATGACCAATAAGAGGAGCAAGAAGTTCCTGATCATGAGGAGCAGCCACTCAGCCGGTTTGCTACATATCAAGATTTCCAAGAACTCGGAGGAACTGTGGAGGGGATGCATAATCTCGCCCTGAACCTCTGAGAAACCACTAGTAATTTATAAACTCAATTTGTGAACTGGAGACACAACTTTTTCCTGCCACCACAATGATTTGAAGGGCTTGCAAAAGCCTATGCTTGGGGAAGTCCCCCCATTATCTTTATTTGGTGTTTGTTTTTTATATTTCGAGGTTATGCTTTTATTTTGAGTTTATAAGCACTCGTGTTGGTTTCCCCAACACTTTTTATTTAGTCATTTTATTTGTTTTCAAGATTTTCTAGCCGAGATTTTTCGCCAATTTTCTATTCTTTAACCCCCTCTCTTAAAACAACAAAAAGATTTTTCCATTTATCTTTATTTCCCTCTTCCTTTTTCTCTATTCTCCTCGTGGTTCTCGCATATTTGTAGGAGAGTGATTGACTTCGAGTTTCTAAGAAATGGATCAATGGGGAAGAGAGAAGTGGAACCAATTATGAGAGGTATGCCTTATGACTCCCCACTTTTGAAGTTTGAGAAACCCATGCTAGTTAGTAGTAAATGTTAAGATATTATATTGGTGGAGTGAGTCTTATTAGTGGAGTAAATTTTTGTTTGCATGGGTATTTAGTTGAGTATGTTTTGTTCCAACTGTTGTAGTTAACCAAGTTGCCTAAAACTTTGCTAAACAATTGTAACTAGAAAAAGTCTCATAATTGAAGGCTTGGGTGTTGTAGTGTTTAGTCTTGAAAGATTATTCCTAGAGACACTCAACACCATAGAAAATAATGATTGACTCGATAGCTCTCTTTGAAAGGATTTGTTCAATAAAACTAATGTTTAGCGATATTTCTGAGCATGCAAAAGTTTGACTTGTGAATCATAAGAATGATATACCTTTATGCGTGTCAAAATTCATGGGATGCCAACAACTCCGCTAGCCTACGAACAATCTTCATGGGGGAAACTGCTAGATTTCGGCTATGAGTTGATTAAACATTTGTAACAACAATGCTATGATGGGTAAGATTCTTGGCACCCTCATGTAGCTGTGTTCATGATGGAACCACTCCTCTGGCTGATATGAGTAATCATTATGCAAAGGGAACAAAAACCTTGGTAATGCCATGAGTGTTCATCACAGCCCGATGAACTAATTAAATTTTTGGCACGCTCTTAGTTACTTAAGAACTGAAATTCTTGAAGGACAATGAATATAAAGTAGTGCTTGAAAAGTCTTGACTTATTGATGTGGGGAGAATTGATATACTTTAGTGTATATGCTTTTCATGACAAACTCTCACACTCTCAATTTTACATGATCATACTTTATAGTTCAAAGGCAAGCTTACGTGTTGATTACTTGACATGGAATAGAGTTTACTCATTTGAATCATCCATGCTAACAATAATCTTGTTGTGCTATAAGGATTAATTAAAACCCGTATGATATGCTTTCCATTACTCTATCTATGCTGAGTTTTTCAGATTAATAAAGTGGAGGAAACATGAGACTACCTATCATGAGTAAGATCATCATCTCATTATTTCAGTTTAAATGCTGAGTTCCATTTTGATTTTGGTTTTCTTGCTTCAGGACGATCAAGTTTAAGGTTGGGGAGGTTGACAGCTGTGAAATATAGCCATCCACATCCACATTTAAACTAGATATTATTCATACTTTTGATGAAATATCTATCTAAATCCTGCCACTAATGCCTAATGATCAAAGGGGTATGCAATCCCGTCTTTCTATTTTTTCCTGCACAGGAAATGACGTTTGATGATGGGAATCACAACATTAAAGTCAAAGATACGAGATTTCCAATAGCCCAAAGAAACTAGGGGTCGTGAAGAGGAAACAAAAGGTTTAACTACCAACTATACGGCGGAAATAAAATTCCAGGCGTATAGTTTCCACCGACACCGCTAGGTCAAAGAGAAAAACTCCCCTATGTAAAGAGACCTCTCGCGATGAGAAAAGGGCCCCCAAGACAGAAACACACAACACCGAAGAGCCGCTAGAGGAATAGATCTAGATCCAATCTCGCAATCCTTCACCACCATAGCCATAGTCCACCACTTGTAATAGTAGATCTCATCTCCAATTGGTGACATTGTAAGACTATTTCTATTGATCTCATGATTTCCAATACGATGTTTATGATTGTCGATCTCATCTCTATGTGTGAGTAATACTCCTTGGTCTAAGGGCTTTGGTCTAGCCATGTAGTTTGTGCATGTTATCTATCATAGATGGATCGTGTACTAGTTTGTATGACATGATGATTATTGTATCCTCTCTTGCCTCAATCAAAGGACTTGTTAGGTACCCAAGATCCCGATGATTGATCCAGGTATAGGGAGTATGAGTAATGACTAATCTGCAGGATGGGAACCCAAGAGACAGAAAGGGTAGTATAGCTGTATGTGAGGGATTTACTTGGGATTAACGGTGACGTCACTGTGTATATCATTAGTTCTCTTTCTTCTATGGATGAGACTAATAGGTTATTGCTATAAGCGGTTGCGGATACAATAGCAGTTATGGATGCACTGCCACATATAATTATGTTGATGTAACAATTACATGCATACTTTATTGTTATCTTTTATTCCCATCAGATATTTTGCACAGATACAGGTGAAACTGAATGCCCCGGGCCCTCTCTCTCCATCATAGACAATAACAAAAGATCGCAAATTCTTGGTCCGGTAAAACACTAAAAGAATTCTAAAACTCCCAAAGGTCCGTTAAAGTAACTTCACCATGCTTTCTGCTTCCAGAGGATTCGATAACCTAGATCTACTAGGGAAAAGAGCTATACTACATCCGTAATCTAGATCAAAGGTATCAGATCCCAAATAGGAAAGCACGTTCATCGAGTTCCTCCATGAGAATAGGTACATATTTTCCTAGCAACCTGCCGACATGAAAGGTGTACCTAGGGAACTTGTCGAGCATAGCTTAAACATTGATCCAAAGTGCAAACCGGTGAAACAACCTCTATGATGCTTCGGGGATGAGAATAGATGCGCCATTGAAAAAGAGATAGCTAGGTTACTTAAGGCTAGTTTTATTCGAGAAATCCTTCACACCCAATCGGTGGCCAATCCTGTACTTGTACCCAAAAAGGGAACCAATGGATTAAGAATGTGCGTTGATTACACTGGCTTGAATAAAGCGTGTCTGAAGGATCCGTTTTATTTCCTTCACATTGACCAAGTCATTGACTCGACGACTAGCTTGGGACTTCTGTGGTTTCTAGATGCATACCCAGGATACCACCAGATCAAGATGAGGAAGTCGGACCAATTGACCACTTCATTCACCACACCTTATGGAACATTTTGATATGTCACGATGCCCTTTGGGTTGAAAAACGAAGGTGCTACGTACCATGCAACGTAGCCTCCATGACCAAATAGGTAGAACGTTCACGCCTATGTGGACGATATCGCGGTGATGTCAAAAAAGTCAAATTACTTAATCTCTGACTTAAAGGAAACCTTTGATAACCTCCGAAAGTACAACATGATGCTTAACCCGAATAAGTGCGTCTTCAGGGTTCCAGCCAGCAAACTGTTGGGCTTCATCATTTATCAGCGTGGACTCGAGGTCAACCCAGAGAATATCAAAGCCATCCTCAACATCAATCGTCCGACATGTCTGAAGGACATTCAATGGCTCTAGGCTGTGTTGTAGTAATAAGCCGGTTCGTCAGCCGACTTGGAGAGAAGGCTCAACTATTATACAAGTTGCTGAAGAAGGCGGTAAAATTCGTATGGACAGACGAGGTGAACGCTGCGCTTAAGGAGCTAAAAGGGATACTCTCTTCTATGCCTATACTTGCAGCACCTGAGTCAATGGATCCTATGTTGATTTACTGTAAGAGGTCCCAACCTTTAATAAGGTAGAGATCCCTGTGTTTACAATGCTAGTCCCTGGATCAATAGCTAGCATCCATAGTTAAGATGTAATATCAAGAAACAAAGGTCAATATACAACTTTATAACCAGGAATAACATAATTTATTACATCTTACATAGCTCATTTGGCTATTACATTACATTGCAGCAGAATATCTATAAGCATGGGGTCTTTCATCTTCAAAGTGCCACAGGCAGACATGTTGGTTGTAGACTTTGTAATCCTAATCATCAAACTTTACTAACATCAAACAAACCTGCAACATAACAAGTTACAGCCACAAGGGTCAATACATTTGAATTGTATTGGCAAGTGATACTATGGTAGTATAGTGGAGTCTATCATCTATATGCATTTGGCTAAGTGGAGTTGAGGCTTGCTTTGCTCAAAAATAGATTTTTCCTTATCATTTGAAAATACTAAGTTTTTGCTTGACAAAAATCACCCAAGGCATCTACCAATCAAAGATTGAAGATCCTTTAACCCTTGTTCAATCCACAAGTTTTTAACTTAGAAATTTGGATGATGAGATTCTTGATAGCTTCCATGTCTTGATGCTCAAATTGTCCTTTGACAGGGACATGGCTAAGTACTTAGATTTTACCATCTGCAGAGGTTGTGCACTTTCCCCACCAGACTTGGTTTCACCAAGACAAGATCTTTCAGAAGCCTTTCCTTAGACCAAATGGACGCGTTCCAACCTATCATCCCACTACCACCAACTGTCCAAATGGCTAAGTTCTAGCAACCTATGTGATCCAAGCAGAGCCCATAATGCCAAGTGGTTGCACTTGAAGCTTCTCAACATTTGACATCTCAAATCCCTTTGTTCCTGGGTGGCCATCCACAAGTGAGATACACAAGGTAAACCATAAAAATGGGCCTTGTGAACCACTCAACACAAACCATTCCTTCCATTCCACCCAGGTGATTCATTCACTTAGTTGTTTTAATTAAACAAAACACAAGTCCTCAGACTTAGAAATTTTTCCATAGTGTGAATATATATTCCACCCTTGTTTTCTATTAGCTAAGCTAAGCATGATAGTAGTAGGAATCTTAACTTAGGAAATTTTACTAAGGTTTCATCTACTAGGTTTTCCCATAGCATGGTTTATACTTAGCAAAATTCCATGCAAGTCCTATACTTAGAAATATCACTAATGCATAGTGAAAATAATGGGACAAAAGTATGAAGCATCACTTGCCTTTTTGGTAGAGGGTATAAGTTCACTCCTTGTCCTTGCAACAAGCACACTCTTCAAGTCACTACAATTCAATCAAGCAAGGCACAATCTCAATCTACCAATCAAGCAAAACATCACATAAAATGATAAAGTCAAAGTAATGCATGCAAGCATGCCAAGCTTTGTTTTATTTTAAAAAGTGGTCCCTAATGGGTCATAAACATTTGAAAACACGTAATGGTCATTTATAAAGTGGCAAAGTCATTTGCAAAAGGTTTCACTTTATAAACCATTTTTAAAAACAAGGTATCATTTTATGTGGTGTAGAAATGTTTTTAATAAGGCATTAATCTATAGGTTTCACAAAATATGTTTTCAAACCACAAAATCTTGTGTTTATGGTTAGAGAGTTTAATTTCAAAGCATTTCCCAAAGGTTTTCCTCCAAAACCATTTTTAATATATAAACCATATTTTTATTTGACTAGAATTGGTTTGAATCCAAGATTCATTCTTTTGTTTCACCAAATACATTTTTGAAGCCACAATTTGTTTCCTATGGTCAGTAGGTTCAAAACAATTCATTTGTCAAAGATTTTATCCCCAAAATCATTTTAGAATTATTTTTATAATCTAAACAAGCATACACAAGTTTCTGCAAAAACAAACAATTTAACAGAAACATTTTGTACTAAACAAATGGCATGGTTGGCTAGGGCTTGCTTTTCTGAATCCATTGATATAAAGTTTGTAAAATTTGGACGTGTGGTTTGAAAGTTATGAATTTTACAAAATTGAACAACAAATAGATCAAATCTGTTTTTATTAGAACAGTCAGGGCCACGTGGAACGTTTCTATTGGTCCATACCGTTTCGGTTGGATCGATCTCTCTGATGCGTTGGATTTTAAACAGATCGTGCGGTGCAGAGCTATTCGTACCCCTTCGATCATGTTCTATCGTGGCGCTTGGATCTACATCCTACGGTGCACAGCACGCTAGCCATCGGGTGGCGGCGCTGGCGGCTGCAGGTGGCGGCGCGCGCTTAGACGATGACGGTGCCGGCGATACAGGAAGCTAGAGGAGGAGTGGGGTGGCTCACCAGAATCGTCGAAGCTTGATGATGCTCAACGTGGTACTGGTTGGTGAAGGGGCGCACAAGATTGTCCTTAATCGCTCACCGGAGTTGAGCTGGGCCTCGGGTGCGGTCAGACGTCGACGGGGGCGAAGCTACAAGGCGTGCCAAAGCAAAGTAAAGGGTGCGTTAGACGCGCATGGTACCAGGGAGCATGCGTGCATCATCGAATAGCTTCGGGGCGGTCCGAGCTTACCAGGAAACCTTGTCGGAGTTAATGGCAGGCGGTGGCGCTACGGGTCGTCGTCGTTGTCGATGCTGCAAAGCACGCGCGGGCGAGCTGATGATACGGAGAGGTGCGCCTGGGTCTGGGGAATGTGTCTGTGTGCTCGGGGAGGCAAGGGGTGGCGAATACTGGCCGGAATCGGCAGGGAAAGCCGTCGGAGACAGTGGAGGTGGAGGGCAAAATTCAGTAGCCTGGGGGCACGCTAAGGGGGGGGGGCGACAGAGGGGAAAGGGAGAGGAGATGTTGACGCTTAAGAAGGCGTGGTCACGGCGAGGTATAACAGCGGCAATAATGCGAATTTAACTCGCGAAATCAACGCAGAGAACGCTCGGATGAACTGGTCGTGGGGAGGAAGAAGATGAGCTGGCGGTGGGGCCGTCTGGCAGCGAGAGAGGGAAAAGGGAAATGGGGTCCACCTGTCTGTCGCTCTGCGGGTGCGTGTTTAGGTGGAAAACGCTTCGCGCGTGGGGGGAAAAGTTGGGCTGGAGCTGGGCTTGCTGGGCCAGATGGGTTGGGCTGTTGTTTGGTTCATTTTTTTTGTACTGAATCTTTTTCCTTTTTCCATTTCATTTTCTGTTTTGAAATTCAATCAAACAATTCAAACATTCAAATCAATCAAACTTCAACCACACTTTGCACTGAGTTTTGGTTCTGTTTAACAACACAAATCCAAGTCCCAAAATAAAAATAATATTTTTATTTTAGGGTCCATTAATAATTAAATGAATATACCTTAATCATTTAATTCAAATAGGATTTGTTTTATTAAAATCTTTATTTTCAAATCTAAAAATAAAACCCAAAAATACTTCAGCAGGTTTTATTTGAGAATATAAAGTACTTGAAAAACTTGTTTAAAATAATTTAACAAGTTTTGATGTTTAATTAAAATGGTAAAAAACCCTTACTTTAATAAAATTGGTTTATTAATAAACTCTCATTATTTTATAGACCTTTATACTTTTAATCAAAACAAAATATTTTATATGCAAAGCTTGGCCAAGGTATAATTTTACTCTATATAAATAATCCTTATTTATATTTCCACCTTTTCATTTGAAAACCAAATCTTTTTATTAGAAGATCCAAAATAGTAATTTCACATATTTAATATTTTCTTTATTAATTGTTTATCTTTTCAAATCCCTTTAGGACTTGTTTAATCAAATAGGTTTGAAGGTTTCCAATTGGAATCAAAAAGTTTCTTCTCACCATGAAAATCAACAAAGTTTTATTTTATTCATTTATTTTTCACATAACAAGATTTGGAAAATCTTGGGATGTGAGAGGCTACCACCCTTAAAATAAATCTCGTCCCGAGATTTGGGAAGGCTAGGGTTACAAGTTGGTCCAAAGCATCTAGGGTACTACCACCCTTAAAAATTTTCCAACTAGTTTACATTTTGGATTTCTTGGGATCTTGATGTAACTTTTCTGGACAGAGGTTTGCATAGTGGCCTAGCTCCTTGCATTTGAAACATGTGACAAGGCTGAGATCCTTCATAGGCTTGTTTATCTTGTGCTTCATCTTTTCTGGATAGTTGCTTGCATAATGTCCTAGCTCTTTGCAGTTGTTGCACCACACTTGGCTAATATCTTTCTTTTCCTTTGGTATCATTTCCTCTTGTTTGTTTCCTTGGTTCTTCTTCTTTTCTAGGCATTCATTGGCATAGTGTCCCATCTCTTTGCAAGTGTAACATTGCACATGGATTTTGTCCTTCTTTTTCTTGGGTTTCTCCAAGGCTAGGAGTGCTTCTAGTTCATGATCGTCATATGTTATCTCATAGGTAGGAATGTCTACTGGTTTCTTTGACCTTCTATTGCTCCTTGGATAATTCATATGTCTCTTCTTTGGTCCTTTAAATTGGGTCATATTGCATGGAGGTACAAGTTGAGATTTTCCTTTGTCTTCATCCTTCTTGGTAGACTTAGTTCCCTCTTGATAGTTTGCAATCAGTTGTTGCACTCCACCTTGTTTCCTTTGTTGAATTATGGAATAGATGGGGCATTGGATAGGGACATGACTATTTCCTTCACATAGAAAGCAAGTAGCTTGAGATGTGGGGCATTGGCCAACTGGATGTTCCTCTTCACAATTGGGGCATTGATCCCCATGTTCCTTGGAAGTGTGATCCTTGTCTCCACAAATATTGCAAGCTTTGGTTCCTTCTAAAATAACATCTTTGTCATCCTTGTTGTTATAAACTCCTTTGGAAGAGTTGTCTCCAATGTTGATCATTTGAGTGGCCATCCCTTGCAACAATTGGGATTGAAGTTTCAAAATCCTTTGTATAGCTGGGTCTAACCCATTGTTGTTGGCTAAAAGCTGAGTTGTCACTTGGCTCAACTGGGTTTGGTTTGCTAGTAGTTGGTCTCTCATGTTGATATCTTGGTTGTTGGAGTCTCTTGGAGAGGTCATATGTTTGGGTTGGATTGGGATTAGAACAGGCAAAATATTTCTAAGGAATCAATTCTAATCACACACATCATAATTCACACAAACAATGAGCAAGCAATCACAAACAAACACTCAAACAACAAGTTTCAAGCGCATTCTTAGGCAACCAAAAATATTTTTGTTACACCACATAAGTTGGTGGGTTTGGCTTAAACTAAATATGGTGGTCCATCTATATGGTTCACTTGAGATCTTTCCATCTTTCTTGGTTGATTCTTCTTGCATGCGATCATGGTTTTCTTGAGAAAAACTCTTGGACACAAAACTTCAAAGGTGATCATGGTTTCTCCTAAGTTGTGTTTCCTTAGTCTCCAAATCTTGAGCAAGATTTCTTGTCTCACTTGTCCTTAGTGATATCCAAGGTTGAAGTCCTTGGTGAAAATGCTGAAGATGTTGAAGTCATTAGAGTTAAAGATGTTGAATTCATTAGAGTTGATGAAGTCCTTTGCTCATGGTGAAGTCTTTGTCCATGGGGTAGGTTTGTCCATCAAGTTTGAAATAGATGAGATGTAGAAACAAAACCAAAATGGTTGAGGAAAGAGTTTACAAGATTGTTTGTAAATAATTTTTGGAACAAATACAACTCCTATTTTTCTAAGGGTTTTGTCCAATCCTAGGGTTACAAATCCTACAGGCAACACAATGCTCTGATACCATCTGTAAGAGGTCCCAACCTTTAATAAGGTAGAGATCCCTGTGTTTACAATGCTAGTCCCTGGATCAATAGCTAGCATCCACAGTTAAGATGTAATATCAAGAAACAAAGGTCAATATACAACTTTATAACCAGGAATAACATAATTTATTACATCTTACATAGCTCATTTGGCTATTACATTACATTGCAGCAGAGTATCTATAAGCATGGGGTCTTTCATCCTCAAAGTTCCACAGGCAGACATGTTGGTTGTAGACTTTGTAATCTTAATCATCAAACTTTACTAACATCAAACATACCTGCAACATAACAAGTTACAACCACAAGGGTCAATAGATTTTAATTGTATTGGCAAGTGATACTATGGTAGTATAGTGGAGTCTATCATATATATGCATTTGGCTAAGTGGAGTTGAGGCTTGCTTTGCTCAAAAATAGATTTTTCCTTATCATTTGAAAATACTAAGTTTTTGCTTGACAAAAATCACCCAAGGCATCTACCAATCAAAGATTGAAGATCCTTTAACCCTTGTTCAATCCACAAGTTTTTAACTTAGAAATTTGGATGATGAGATTCTTGATAGCTTCCATGTCTTGATGCTCAAATTGTCCTTTGCCAGGGACATGGCTAAGTACTTAGATTTTACCATCTGCAGAGGTTGTGCACTTTCCCCACCAGACTTGGTTTCTCCAACACAAGATCTTTCAGAAGCCTTTCCTTAGACCGAATGGACGCGTTCCAACCTATCATCCCACTACCACCAACTGTCCAAATGGCTAAGTTCTAGCAACCTATGTGATCCAGGCAGAGCCCATAATGCCAAGTGGTTGCACTTGAAGCTTCTCAACATTTGACATCTCAAATCCCTTTGTTCCTGGGTGGCCATCCACAAGTGAGATACACAAGGTAAACCATAAAAATGGGCCTTGTGAACCACTCAACACAAACCATTCCTTCCATTCCACCCAGGTGATTCATTCACTTAGTTGTTTTAATTAAACAAAACACAAGTCCTCAGACTTAGAAATTTTTCCATAGTGTGAATATATATTCCACCCTTGTTTTCTATTAGCTAAGCTAAGCATGATAGTAGTAGGAATCTTAACTTAGGAAATTTTACTAAGGTTTCATCTACTAGGTTTTCCCATAGCATGGTTTATACTTAGCAAAATTCCATGCAAGTCCTATACTTAGAAATATCACTAATGCATAGTGAAAATAATGGGACAAAAGTATGAAGCATCACTTGCCTTTTTGGTAGAGGTTATAAGTTCACTCCTTGTCCTTGCAACAAGCACACTCTTCAAGTCACTACAATTCAATCAAGCAAGGCACAATCTCAATCTACCAATCAAGCAAAACATCACATAAAATAATAAAGTCAAAGTAATGCATGCAAGCATGCCAAGATTTGTTTTATTTGAAAAAGTGGTTCCTAATGGGTCATAAACATTTTAAAACACGTAATGGTCATTTATAAAGTGGCAAAGTCATTTGCTAAAGGTTTCACTTTATAAACCATTTTTCAAAACAAGGTATCATTTTATGTGGAGTAGTAGAAATGTTTTTAATAAGGAATTAATCTATAGGTTTCACAAAATATGTTTTCAAACCACAAAATCTTGTGTTTAGGGTTAGAGAGTTTAATTCCAAAGCATTTCCCAAAGGTTTTCCTCCAAAACCATTTTTAATATATAAACCATATTTTTATTTGACTAGAATTGGCTTAAATCCAAGATTCATTCTTTTGTTTCACCAAATACATTTTTGAATCCACAATTTGTTTCCTATGGTCAGTAGGTTCAAAAAAATCCATTTGTCAAAGATTTTATCCCCAAAATCATTTTAGAATTATTTTTATAATCTAAACAAGCATACACAAGTTTCTGCAAAAACAAACAATTTAACAGAAACTTTTTACTAAACAAATGGCATGGTTGTCTAGGGCTTGATTTTCTGAATCCATTGATATAAAGTTTGTAAAATTTGGACGTGTGGTTTGAAAGTTATGAATTTTACAAAATTGAACAACAAATAGATCAAATCTGTTTTTATTAGAACAGTCAAGGCCACGTGGAACGTTTCTATTGGTCCATACCGTTTCGGTTGGATCGATCTCTCTGATGTGTTGGATTTTAAACAGATCGTGTGGTGCAGAGCTATTCGTACCCCTTCGATCATGTTCTATCGTGGCGCTTGGATCTACATCCTACGGTGCACAGCACGCTAGCCATCGGGTGGCGCTGGCGGCGCGCGCTTAGACGATGACGGTGCCGGCGATACAGGAAGCTATAGGAGGAGTGGGGTGGCTCACCAGAATCGTCGAAGCTTGATGATGCTCAACGTGGTACTGGTTGGTGAAGGGGCGCACGAGATTGTCCTTAATCGCTCACCGGAGTTGAGCTGGGCCTCGGGTGCGGTCAGACGTCGACGGGGGCGAGGCTACAAGGCGTGCCGAAGCAAAGTAAAGGGTGCGTTAGACGCGCATGGTACCAGGGAGCGTGCGTGCATCATCGAATAGCTTCGGGGTGGTCCGAGCTTACCAGGAAACCTCGTCGGAGTGAATGGCAGGCGGTGGCGCTACGGGTCGTCGTCGTTGTCGATGCTACAAAGCACGCGCGGGCGAGATGATGATACGGAGAGGTGTGCCTGGGTCTGGGGAATGTGCATGTGTGCTCGGGGAGGCAAGGGGTGGCGAATACTGGCCGGAATCGGCAAGGAAAGCCGTCGGAGACAGTGGAGGTGGAGGGCAAAATGCAGCAGCCTGGGGGCGCGTTAAGGGGGGGGCGACAGAGGGGAAAGGGAGAGGAGATGTTGGCGCTTAAGAAGGCGTGGTCACGGCGAGGTATAACAGCGGCAGTAATGCGAATTTAACTCGCGAAATCAATGCAGAGAACACTCGGATGAACTGGTCGTGGGGAGGAAGAAGATGAGCTGGCGGTGGGGCCGTCTGGCAGCGAGAGAGGGAAAAGGGAAATGGGGTCCACACATGCTGGCTCTGTAGTGCGTGTTTAGGTGGAAACGCCATGGTGTGGGGAAAAGTTGAGCTGGGAGCTTGGGCCGATGGGTTGGGCTGTTGTTTGGTTCATTTTTTTTGTACTAAATCTTTTTCCTTTTTCCATTTCATTTTCTGTTTGAAATTCAATCAAACAATTCAAACATTCAAATCAATCAAACTTCCACCACACTTTGCATTGAGTTTTGGTTCTGTTTAACAACACAAATCCAAGTCCCAAAATAAAAATAATATTTTTATTTGTCCATTAATAATTAAATGAATATACCTTAATCATTTAATGCAAATAGGATTTGTTTTATTAAAATATTTATTTTGAAATCTAAAAATAAAACCCAAAAGCACTTCAGCAGGTTTTATTTGAGAATATAAAGTACTTGAAAAACTTGTTTAAAATAATTTAACAAGTTTTGATGTTTAATTAAAATGGGAAAAAACCCTTACTTTAATAAAATTGGTTTATTAATAAACTCTCATTATTTTATAGACCTTTATACTTTTAATCAATACAAAATATTTTATATGCAAAGCTTGGCCAAGGTCTAATTTGACTCTATATAAATAATCCTTATTTATATTTCCACTTTTTCATTTGAAAACCAAATCTTTTTATTAGAAGATCCAAAATAGTAATTTCACATATTTAATATTTTCTTTATTAATTGTTTATCTTTTCAAAACCCTTTAGGATTTGTTTAATCAAATAGGTTTGAAGGTTTCCAATTGGAATCAAAAAGTTTCTTCTCACCCTGAAAATCAACAAAGTTTTATTTTATTCATTTATTTTTCACATAACAAGATTTGGAAAATCTTGGGATGTGACATTTACATGGCGGCCACCAACCGTGTTATCAGCATCGTCGTCATGGTGGAGCGGAAGGAACCAATGCATGAGTATAGAGTACAACAACAAGTTTACTATGTAAGCGAGGACTTGACTGAGTCCAAGCAGCGGTACCCGCACTACCAGAAACTAGCTTAAGAAGTTTTCCTTGCTTCTCGGAAGCTAAGGCACTACTTCCAGGAGCACCCAATCATAGTAGTGAGCAAGGCTCCAATGTACGAAATCATCAACAACAACGACACTACAAGAAGGGTAGCAAACTGGGGCAATGAGCTTGCCCCCTTCGAGATCACCTACAAGATACAAGACACTATCAAGTCACAAGCCTTGGCGGAATTCATTGCAGATTGGATGGAGATGCCTTATGATACTCCCGTACACTTTGACGGATCAAAGCTACTCAATGGCTCAAAGGCTGGTGTACTGCTATAGTCACCAACAAGAGAAAAACTACACTATGTCCTGCAAATTCACTTTGAGGCTACAAACAACATGGAGGAATATGAAGCACTCATTCACGGACTTCGCGTAGCCAAGGATATTGGCATCAAGCACATAGTTTGTTATGGAGATTCTGACTTGGTTGCCTAGTAGGTCATTGGCACCTGGAACACATAGAACCCTATGATGGCGGCATATCGGGACGAAGTAGATGAGATAGCCAAGTCCTTCGAAGGCTATGAAGTCAAGTACGTCAAGAGAGAGAAAAATGAGGCGGCTGATCTGCTGTTAAAGCTTTGATCAGGGCGCAAACCAATTCCGCCAAACATTTTTCTGGAGCATCTACGGACCCCTTCCGTGAAGGGAGCGGACCCCGAGAACCCGGATATAGTTGACTCATTATTTAATGCAGTAATAATAGTCCCTCTGGCTTGGACAAAACCATTCCTGGATTACCTCGAATACAGAATTTTGCCCATCGACGAGGTTGAAAGTCGACAAATAGTACATCGAGCAAAGGGTTATACCATAATCAATGGGCAGCTCTACAAAAGAAGCACCACAGGTGTATACCTAAAATGTGTTTTCCAGCAGCAAGGTATCGATATCCTTCATCAGATTCATCTTGGAGATTGCGGGCATCACACCGCTCCTCGATCTTTGGTCTCTAAAGCCTTTCGGCAAGGATTCTATTGGCTAACCGCGAAGGCGGACGCCAACAAGCTGGTTGAGACATGCATCGGGTGTTAGTATTTTGCCCGGCAACCACATGTACCAGCTCAAGAATTGCGAACCATTCCAATAACTTGGCCATTTGCAGTCTGAGGGCTTGACATGGTTGGGCCGTTACAGACGACGCCTTGTGGGTTTACGCATCTGCTAGTAGCAGTTGACAAATTCACAAAATGGATAGAAACTAAACCCATTAGAAATCTTGATGGGGCAACTGCCCTTATGTAACATCCTAGATTTTAGATATGGGAATTACATTGCATTGATATGCATTGCATCAAGGCTTCTTGCAAAAAATTGAATTCGAAACCATTTGTCGAAGACCCTTCTATGCATCTATTTAGGCCTTGTTTGAAAATTGTGTGGTTGAATATTTTTGATGGACTGGATTATATTCACTAGAAGTCCTAAAACATTATTTTGAATTTTACAAATCGGCTTGTCTCAATTTAGAGCTATATTTCAAAAGTTATTAAACAAACTAGAAAATGAAAAATAATAAAAGAAAAGGGAAAAGGAAAAAAGGCAAACCTACTCTACCCGGTGCCAACTGGGCGCCTTTCCGCCCCTTCTCTGCCGTAGGCCCAGCCATTAAGCCTACTCTTCTCTCTCGTGCGTAAAGCAAATAACCGCAACAAGCGCGGTTCAGCGCCAGCCCACCTAGCACCCATAGAGCCCCTTCCCCCCTCTCTCGCTGACGTAGGGGACCCACCTTGGTCTTCTTCAACCTCTCACCGAGAGTCCGTCCCGAGCATGTTGGAACCACCCCGACGAAATCGGGCCAATCCCGTCCGATTTTCTTCCCCTTCGCACGCCCCTTATGATTTAAACCCCCTCTTCCACCTCGTGAATTGTTTTTTTCTTATACCGAACCCTAGCCACCCGCGGGTTCATCCCGATCCGCCGCCGCTGCCAAAGTTCTAAAGCAAGCTTGAATCTGAGGAAGTTCATCGCCCCTCGCCCTCCTATCCATCTGGTTCTTCTCCCCTTGATCTACTCCGTCGCCTCACCCATTTCCCCTCTTGAAGAGCACCGGACCGCCCAGGATATGCCGCCGGAGCAGCACCTCGCCGTACCGCTCCAGCCATCCGTCGTCGACACTAGAGGAAGCGAAGAAGCACCCCAACGCCACCAATACGCTTTCCGTCCTCGGACGCACCCGTGGACTACCTCTCCGAGCCAGGAAGTCACCAGAGACGCCGCCACCATCACTCCCGAAGCCGCCGCCCACGTCGCTCGCCGGTGAGCTCTCAAGGTCTGCACCGGGGCCGTTGGATCAGGAACCAACGCCCATGATTAGATCCCTAGGCGAAGCGGTACCATCCACTCACGGAGCGCCACCTGGCCGTCCGTGTCAAGGCCTTCGATCAACAACCTTGCCCACTCATGACATGCCGCGTGTCAGGTCGCCCGCATTGCATTGTAATTCGATTTTTAAAATAGCCATTAATTGCTACAACATTGTAAAATTCGTATAAAATTCAGTATTGATCAGAAAAATACAAATAGCATATTCATGGATTCAGGAAAGTAAGGAGAATATTATCATGCAATAAAATTGTCACTTTTCCCAATGAATATTTTCTATAGTATTTAAATCTAACTAATGGTATAAAATTCATAAAAAAAATCCACAACACCAAAATTGGAAAATTTGGTGTCTATGGATTCAAAACATTATATTCTACATCATTGTAGCATTAGTTGATTTTGTTACAGTACAAAATAATCAAGTATGATTAAATCCCTCAAATGAGTATTTTGGATATAACTTTTATTCTATAAATCATTTTAAGGTGAAACCAGTGGAAAATGAAAGCTATGAAGTTTGTCTATACAATAACATGGTTCTCATAATTTTTTTGAAACTACTCCGTACTGAAAGTATTCAGAATTCATTAATGACTATTAAAATCCTATTTGATTAATAGAAAATGCCTATGAATAGCTTTTGATCTTGTTTTCTTTTCTAAAATACATGCATACTTGTATTGTTGTGTTGCGCTACTGTATGTTGATTGTATTTATTTGTTTTGCGCGATAGATTGCCCGGAGTGCGATTATTGTGATTGCGACGACTATGTGAACGATTACTACATGCTGAGACAAGTGTCACTATCATGAATTTCCCTATTGTTTCTTATGCATTTAGTTTTCAGTAGCTTTACATGTATAGGAAATTCTTTATATTATATATGCTATGCTATTATATGCTATGGTTTGAGTACCCAGTAGAATTGTCATAGACCCCAGTTGATTCCTTGATAGCCATCGTATTGTAGATTATTTAGCAATGCTATTAGATGCGTGGGTGGTTTCATGATACATATGTGTATGATAAGGTTATATTTTTGCTAAAGAGAAAACCACTTAATCAATGAATCACCTGGGTGGAATAGCATTGATTAGTTCATCGAGTGTTGATTTTGGTGGGGATTGCCACCAAGGCTTTGGAGAGATAATATACGGTCTTGATTAGTAACTTCCATGTACGACCACATGTCATATGGGCTTTTACTTGAGTGAGTAAGTTATGGGATCATGTCCTACTGTGACTAGCAGATGTAGGTGTTGATAGGATGGTACGGTCCGGGGTTAGGCTCATGATTATGTTTCCCAAAGGTCTCGTCCTAGTCTTCTCTCAAAAGGGGCTGATCTGGTATTGTGGGTAAAGTGTACTAGCCTCTGCAGATGGTTTATGAACTAAGTACTTAGCCATGTCCCCGGAAATGCACAATTATGACTAACTTCTCTTGACATAGTTGAAAAGTCTCATTCATTCAAATTTCTCTAATAAAACTTGATGGGTGAACTTAATGGGTTATAGGAGCACTTGAATGACTCATGTGTCCATAGTTTACATTAGGAAATCTTACCTTATTTAAAAAGGTTGGACAAAATGCTGCTTTCGCAAATAGCCTGAACTCCACTAGCCAAAGTGTGCATGTATATGATAGGTTGCCAATTGTGTCCACCTATTAGTGACATCTTGCCAATACAATTCAAATGTATTGACCCTTCGTGGATGCAACTTTTTATGTTGTAGGTTATTCCGACGATGAGTAAGGTTATCGTTTAGGTTGCGAATTTCCACTCAGCGAGTTTCCTGTGGCGTGATGGAGCCTTTATATTTTGTCTACTTGTTGGACTATGTTATTTGAGCTAGTTGTGAGCTAATCAACTTTGTAATATTTATATTCTGGGATCAATCGTTGTAATAATGTGATGCATTGATACTCTTTTATTTATCGAAATTGTGTGTGCTAGCTAATCGATCCAAGGGACTAGCATTGTAAACATAGGATCCAATTCTTAACGGGTTGGATCGCTTCAAATGGTATCAAAGCATTGCGTTGACTGTAGGTTCGTAACCTTAGAAATAGATTAGAAATAGGAGACCTCTATTAGGAGAACTATGATATTTTTCTAATTGTTAGAGATCTTTTATTCCTTGTCTATCTTTTCTAAAACCTATCCTTGTTCAAAATTTGTAGTTGTCCATTTATTTGATTCCTATATGAGATTTGTCCTACAAGTAGAATAAGAAATAGAATGACATGAATGAATATCTCACAAAGTTTGGTTAGTTCTGAACCACCATATTTAATCTCTTTCAGAGATCATCGCTATCGTGTTAGCATATTGATCTTACCAACTTATGTGGTATGACAATATTAGTTGTTTGTTTGTTTGTTTGTATTGAACTATATTGTTTGATGCCTTGTTTAGGATCATTTAGTCTTGAACTATAAAGTTTTTGGAATTTTCGTGAGGTTTTTAAATTTGTTTAATGGTGTGAATTGATTGAAATTCGTGATATTACTGCTGGAGTTTTCTGCTTGACCTGCTGTACTGCAAGAATTTACATATTTTACTGGTAACTCAGAAAAATATGAAAAATAGGATCAGCAGAATAATTAACTGTACTACATGCACAGAAATTGGCTAAAATTCCTAATGTGTTTAAGTCGGCCAGGAAAATTCGTGAAGCCTGTTGTACTGTTTTGACAGATTCTATCTATTGCCTATATGTTGCTCTATTTTACTCTAGTATTTCCCCCAACGTTTTTAAACTATTTTGTGGTTATATACTGCTAATTTTAAACCCCTATAATTTTGTTATGCAACTGTTTGCTTGTGTGTTGATTGCTTATGATTGTTTGCTTGTTTGTGACATTGATTGCTTCATATAGTTATGGGTAGTACGACTTTCTCTAGTCCTTTCTATCTATAACTTATCTATGCTGTCCCAAACATATGCCGCCTCACTGCCAACCCACTAAGATGGATCAGCTGATAGCAGCACCGATACAGCTAGCACAAGTGATGACCCAATTCATGGCTGCCAAGAACAACAACAAGAAGAACAACAACAACAACAACAACAATGGAAACAACTAGCCCCAGGAGGATGCTCTCACCTGGTTTCTGAAACTGAGGCCATCTAGGTTCTCCACTGCATTTGAACATATGATTGCTCTTAACTGGTTGTGCTCGGTGAACAAAGATTTAGTGAATGTTGGATGCACTGATGCTGAGAAAGTAAGATTTGCTGCTCACCTACTGGAGGGACCAGCTGCTTCCTGGTGGGATACTTTCCAGATCACCCACCCACTAGATATTGTTACTTGGACCATGTTTGAAGAAGGCTTCAATACTCACCATGTCTCAAATGGAGTTATGAGCTTGAAGCAAAGGGAATTCCGCAACCTGCGCCAGAACCACATGAATGTGTCTGAGTACATAGAGGAGTTTGCTAATCTGTCTCGCTATGCGCCAGAGGATGTGGACACTAATGCCGAGAGTAGGCAGAGATTCCCCGATGGCCGGAATGATGAACTTTCAGTTCATCTCTCTGTTGTTCATGCCCCTGATTTCTAGACTCTGATGGATAAAGCTAGAATTCTCAAAGGGAAACAAGGCCAAGCTGAAAGGCGCAAGAGGAAGCACAATGGCAATCACAACTCGGGATCATATAATAAACGTACCTCCCATGATAGTAATGGCAACTCTGAGCGCCACAACAATGAAGGTAATGACCACAATAATGGAGGCAATGGACACAACCACCATGGTAGAAATGTACATAAGCACCATGGAGGAGGAAATGTCCACAATTCTGGAGGCAATGACCATCACCACAATGGAAATAAAGATCTCAGCAATGTGGAATGCTACAAGTACAGGAAGTTGGGACACTACGCCTTATAGTTGTCCAGAAGATGGAACCAAGACAAACTGAGCTAAGAAGGCAACTGTGAACCACGTGAACATGAAGAGGGGACACAATAAACCAGCCTTTGTGACTGCTAATCTTCTGGTTAATTTAAGCATCACACTCGTAGCTTTTCAATACTGGTGCATCACATTCGTTCATATAAAGCATTCATGGATGAGATTAGTCACATATGGAGGTACTTAGAGGATTTGTTAAAGTGAAATCACCAAAGAAGAAAATGATAGCTAGTACAAGATGCCATAATTAAGTCTTAGATGTTTGGAGATGCCAAGTTTAGTTCTCTTAAGGGGGTTAGCCATATGATTGTACCTATAGAAACAGAAGCCACATGGATGCTAGAAATACAATCTTCGAGAACACCACCAGAACCTATTTGCTAGCCTTTCTGAATCTCGAGAATGAGATTCATCTTAAGGGGGTTAGTCTGTAACATACCAGATTTTAGATATGGAAATTACATTGCATTCATATGCATTGCATCATGGCTTCTTGCAAAAAAAATTGAATTTGAAACCATTTGTCGAAAACCCTTCTATGCATCTATTTAGGCCTTGTTTGAAAATTGTGTGGTTGAATATTTTGAATGGACATGATTATACTCCCTATAAGTCCTAAAACATTATTTTGAATTTTATAAAATTTTACAAATTGGTTTGGCTCAATTTAGAGCTAGTTATTAAACAAACTAGAAAATGAAAAAGAATAAAAGAAAAAGGAAAAAGGCAAACCTACTCTACCCGGTACTGGCCCAACCCGGTGCCCCTTTCCCCGCCCCCTTCTCTGCCGCCTGCGCGCCAGCTAAGCCCTACTATTCTCTCATGCGCGCAGCAGCAGCGACCGCAGCAAGCGTGACCCAGCGCCAGCCCACCTAACACCCAGAAAACCCCTTACCCCTCTCTCGCTGATGTTGGGGACCCACCCATGTCTTCTTCAACCTCGCACCGAGATTCCTTCCCGATCACACTGTAACCACCCCGACGAAATCGGCCCGATCCCGTTCGATTTTTCCGCCCCTTCGCACACTCCCTACGATTTAAACCCCCTCCTCCACCTCGTGCAATTTTTTCTCTTATACCGAACCCTAGCCGCCCCGTGCATTCATCCCGATCCACCGCCGCTGCCAAAGTTCCAGAGCAAGCTCGAATCCGAGGAAGTTTGTCAACACCCGGATTTTTAATCCCAGATGCCTATTATGCCATACATCACAATCCCAGGATTACCATTTTTGCGAGACATAACAGATTGGATATCATAGTACATCATCCATTACAAACCATACATAAGGTCTTTCAAAATAAGGATCTCATGATCCAGTTCTTAATACAATTCAAGTTGCGGAATAACGTAATAATAACGATAGCGTGGGCGAAGCTCCATCTTCATGGTCACAGGCAATGCTGACGATGGGAGATGATCCTAGTTGTCGTAACCTTCCTGTTGTCCTTCCTCCTGATACTCTTCTTCATAGTCTGGCCACGGTAATAGCCACGGACAAAGCCATGAGTACTCTTTAAGTACTCGCAAACTAATACTAATAAGTGAAAGTGGTTTTTGAGTAGTATATACTAAGCTCTAGGGTTGTTTTGCAAAAAGCCAGATTTATCTCTACGGAGTTCATAAGCAAAGGAAGCTAGTTGAAAATTTTATAACACCTAAGTGGGAACTTTAATTTCATATCACAACTCTGTTGTGGTCAAGTCAAAGTCATAAATCATTTGATAAGTCCTTTTGAAAACATCTGACGACGGAACAGTAAGGCCACTCCAACTGTCCCTAACCACGGACGCGGCTATTCGAATAGTTTGACACTCTGCAGAGGTGGTACACTTTCACCACAACATTCGATACATCCGTCAGGAACAATCCTGATTTCACCATACTCAGTATGTGGATAATCAATCCTAACGTTTCAATTACAAGCCCTAGTATAAGCACCTCTCCTGTGAGTTTGGCTTCCCAACCATGACCAACTGTCATCTTGGGAACTACACAGGTGGACAATCTTCACAAGGTAGCCTTAGCTCAAACCTTGGCCGCAAGGGAACCCATACTAAAGTATATAAATTTCTAGTCAAGCCCTACCCAAACTTCGGGTATTATGGTTGTACGGTAAAGTTGGAATGGTATCGCATCCAGACAACCATCAGTTTTATAAAGGGCTAAGGCTCATGCCTTAACATTTTCCTCATCAAAAATCATCTGGTGTTCAAGAACACATGTCAAAACATTTCCGTAGAATGACTCATCATTCTAAGGTTTTCATAACCATTTTCACCAAGTATTCCCATCTAAAGTTGATCAAGTTTTATGCATAGCACTAGCATCAACAGGTGAGGGTAAACACTAATGAGGGGTGGTAAACACGTGTATCTTATCTGAGTTCAATCTGATGCCTCAGGATGACATCAAGATTATCTAACTTAGGTCAAGTTTTATGCTCTTTTTCTACCTTCAATTATACTTCTAATATCTACAAATCACTAATTAAACTCTAAGAGAAAGCTTTGATAAAGAAACAAAACACTAAGCTTGCAAGTAAAACTAGGATTAGGGATCAAGTAGTGTAAGCTGGAAAGGGTTAGCTTGCTAAGGCTTTCAAGATTGCAAGTATAGGCTTGCTCAGTTAATAGCTTGCTAAGATATTAGTATAGGCTTGCAAAGTTGCAAGTGTTAGCTTGCCTCGTGCAGAGCAGTGGTTGAAGTTCTCCTCGGCTTCTTCCTCGTAGTATTCTCCTTCCTCCCCGTATCCTTGGTCGGTACTAGCGTCTATCAATAAATACGAGGTACACAATCACCACACGATACTTAACTAGTTCTATTTATCACACCAAGGTTTTCACTAGATGATCTAGGATCATCACAAACATCACCAAGATTAAAGCAATAGTTTTATTTCTTTTCTTTGAGAAAAGTAATTTCTACTCATTGAAAAACTACTTAAGATTTAAAATTCTCCAACTAAAACATCGGATCATGTTGACACATGTCATCACCACATATTTCAGTACTCGGGAATGTGATTTAAAGTGGTGTCACAATTTAATAAGGTTTAACCTCTTTATTTTAATTAATAAAAGTGAGTAGAATGGCCTATGAGGCATTCTTTTATTGCTTGTTCATTATTTATGCAAGTAATCCTATATATTTTTATATATTCTGAAAGGTCTAGTTAAATGTGATTTTTGAGAGTTGGCATCAACTCAAAAGCTTTTGTGTTTGAATTTTGAAAAATGTTTGAATGCAGAAACGCTTCTGCCTTGTTATTTTTACCATGGGTGATCTACAAATCTAAATGGTTGAATCCAACAGGCTTGGATTAAGAATTCCAGTACCTTTCTAACAAAATTGGTTTCATGCATTTTGGTTCAGTGAATCGAGCTGGGTTGATTTTTAAATCTGGGTACAGAACTGAGTTTGAAAATAAAAGAATAAACCTAAATTTGAATTACTGGGTCGCGCGGGAGGTTAACTGGGCCGGCCCACTGCGCACAGCGCGCGCGGGGGCTAGTTTAAGTGGTCGTCCCCACTTGTCAGTGAGATAGAGAATGGCGAAGCGGTATGGGGGATGTGCACCGTACGATCAAGCTCTAATCCTAAGGCTGCGGTTCATCGTCCACATCGGGCAATGCCTGCGAGGCAGAACCCTAGCGCGACCAGTGGGGGTCGTGGGAGGCTCACCGGGGCTCAGGCGATGGTCGGTGACAGGGGCGAACAACGAAGTCGACGACGGCGATCCTCCTAGTACCGGCAACTCCTCCTGGGGCGGATTCAATCGACAGCGCACTTCTCCTCCAGTAGCGGCAGACTCCGGCCAAATTCCGGCTATGCGCTGCTCGCCTTGCTCCAGGAGTGAGGTGGGGTGATTCTGAGAGAGAGTGGAGTGAGATGGTGTGAAGAATTCATGCTGGGGTGGCCTGAAGGGGACCGACGGGCGCGGGCTGAGCTCGTCGTGGTCGTCGGCACAGCGAGCTAAATGCATGGGCAACGATAGGGGACGATGATGTGCTCCCTGGCGAAGCTCAACGGCATGGCTACGCAGTGTGGGGCGGTGCAAAACGGTCGGAACATCGCGACGCTCTGGGAAGGTCCAACGGTGGTTTTAATGGTGCACAGCGTCTATGGTCCGCGCGGCGGCGAACGGGCATGTCTGGGGTGTTGCTGGGTTGCCAGCGATCCTGCTTGCACGCGGCGAGGGCGGCGCATAGTTTGTGGGCGTTTGTCGCGGTTGGCGCACTAGCGCACTCTCGGCTCGCTTGCAGAGAGGCTTGGCATGCTCGGGCTGTGTGGTCCAGGAGCTGGTAGTGCTCGAGACTTGGACAGGGGGTGGCGGTGGACGGTGGAGAGTGCTCCAAACAAGGTTGGCGAGTCTAGATCTTCTTCTAGCTTGCTATCAACATCGGGGTGGCAAGTTAGGCTCGACCTGGTCACCATTGATAGCTAGGGCAAGCTCACAGTGGTGCTAAAGATTGTTAAAGGGGCTAGATGATCTACCGAGAGCTTTTTGAAAACCAGAGAGGGAACAAGGTTGGCCAAAATCACTTCTCCTAATAGTGTTTATTGTTTGTTTGTTTGGTGATTACAAGGTGTTTGATGAAATGGACGAAAGAGATTAAAATTTGAATTTTGGAATCAAACTTGGTGGATGTGTTGGTTAAATACTAGGGAGTCTTTGGTTAGTGGGATTGGTTAAGTGGAATTGGTTTGGGTGGTTTTTGAAAAAGGGGTGATCTTCACATATGAATCAGATTCAATTTTGAAATGTGATTTGAATCAAGTTGCCAAATGTTTCTGCAAGTTTGAAAGGTGGGATTTGCTTCACTTTTACTTGGTCTTGCAAGGGGTGAAAAGAAATGGAAAAGTTTTTGTTTGAAATCTTGGACTAGAAACACTCAAAGTGGCCTAGTGAGCAAGATTGGCAAAAATGAGCATTTGCTTTATTTGGTTTGTTTTTTATTTTCTCTTGATTTGTTTCTGTATAGAAATGTTTTAGATGATGTTATTTTCATCTTTAAACCATTCCTTGATATTTATATTAATCACACAAGTCCATTCATGCATTCATGCATTCATACAATCATCACATACACACATGCATTCATTTGATTTTTATTTAATAAAAGTTTTTGTTAACCCTAATCTTAGTGATGAGAATTTGATAATCATGATCAATATTTTTGGGATGTTACAAACCTTCCCTCCTTAAACAAAATCTTGCCCCGGGATTTGAGAAAGAAGAAAAAAGCTTACCTAGGATTTAAAGAGATCGGGAAACTCCGTCTTGATGTGATCTTCTTGTTCCCATGTAGTTTCTTCTTCAATGTGGTTGCTCCACTAGATCTTGAGAAACTTGATGATTTTGGTTCTGGTGGTCCTGAAAGCTTCCTCCAAAATACGGATGGGTACTTCGGGATATGTTAGGTCATCATTGATCTCTATGGTGCTGTGATCAATGTTCTTGAAACCTTCAGTCTTCTCCGGGACTTCAATACATTTGCGAAGTAACGATATATGGAACACATTGTGCACTGCTGACATATCCTCTGGCAGTTCCAATTGATACGATACTTCTCCTCGACGATTTAGAATCTTGAAAGGTCCGATATATCTAGGGGCTAACTTTCCTTTGAGCTGGAAACGCTGCATTCCCTTCGAAGGCGACACTTTGAGATACACAAAATCTCCGATATTGAAAGCGAGGTCTCGATGTCTCTTGTCGGTATAACTCTTCTGTCTTGACTGGGTGGTCTTGAGGTGCTCACGGATCTTGTAAACTTTCTCTTCTGCTTCTCGTAGGATGTCGAGTCCGAAAATCTGACTCTCTCCTACTTCCGACCAATTCAAAGGGGTACGACACTTCCTTCCATACATGAATTCAAATGGGGCCATTTTCAAACTGTCTTGATAACTGTTGTTGTACGAAAATTCTGCGAAAGGCAGACAGTCTTCCCATTTAGATCAATACTCTAGCACACAGGATCTCAACATATCACCGAGTATTTGATTTACTCGCTCCGTTTGTCCATCTGTTTGAGGGTGATAAGCTGTGCTGAAATCTAGTCTTGTCCCCAATCCTTCTTGGACTTTCTTCCAGAAACTCGAGGTAAAATGAGTTCCTCGATCCGATACAATGTTCTTGGGGACTCCATGCAAACTGACCATTCTAGCGATGTATAATTTCGCTAGCTTCGAACTCTGGTAGGTGGTCTTGACTGGTAAGAAATGGGCTACCTTGGACAATTTGTCAACTATGACCCAAATAGAGTCATTTCCCCTACTAGAAGTAGGCAATCCGGTGATAAAGCCCATTCCAACTGAATCACATTTCCATTCCAGAATATGTAATGGTTGCAACAATCTTGCGGGTCTCTGATGTCCCGCCTTGACTCTCTGACAAATATCACACTTGGCGATATAGCTTCCGATTTCTCTCTTCATCTTATGCCACCAAAATTGCTCCTTCAAATCCTGATACATCTTCGTTCCTCCGGGGTGGATAGAATAAAGAGTATCATGGGCCTCTTTCAAAATATCCTGCTTCAATTCGGAATCTGCTGGTACCCAAAGAAGTCCTTTGTACCACAACACTCCTTCTTCATCTTTGGTGAATCTGGTTACTTTGCATGTACCTATACGACATTTGATTCCGTCGATACTAGCATTTCCTTTCTGGGCCTCCTTGATCTAACTGATCAAAGTGGGTTGAAGTTCTATGCTAGCTAAAAATCCTTCACTTACTAGTTCCATTCTGAAATATTCCATCTCCTTGTGCAAACTTAGTTGCTCCTTAAAAATAATGGAGTTCAAGCGGCACGGCAATCTTCTAAGGGCATCTGCTACCACATTGGCTTTACCGGGGTGATAGTGAATGTCCAGATCATAATCCTTGATTAGCTCGATCCATCTTCTTTGCCTCATATTCAGCTCCTTCTGAGTGAATACATACTTCAGGCTCTTGTGATCCGAATAAATCTCACAACGGTTTCCCATGAGGTAATGCCTCCATGTCTTCAGGGCTAGAACTACGGCTGCTAGTTCAAGGTCATGGGTTGGATAATTATGTTCATGCTGCTTCAGTTGTCGGGATAGGTAAGATATAGCTTTTCCTTCTTGCATCAACACACATCCGAGACCAATCTTGGATGCGTCACAGTATACATCAAACGGCTTCGTGATATCCTTGATCAGGATTGGGGCTGAAATCAATCTCCTCTTGAGTTCTTGAAAACTAGCTTCACATTTGTCCGTCCATTCGAACTTCTTATCCTTTTTCAGCAATTGGGTCATGGGTATTGTGATGCTCGAGAATCCTTCTATGAACTTGCAGTAGTATCCTGCTAATCCGAAGAATGAACGAACTTGGGTTTGAGTGGTTGGGGCTTGCCAATCTTCCACATCCTTCACCTTTGCGGGGTCAACAGGAATTCCTCCAGCTGATACAATATGTCCGAGGAATCCTACCTCCTGTAACCAGAATTCACATTTGCTAAACTTGGCATACAACTAATGCTCCCTAAGGGTTCCATGGATGGTCCTTAGGTGTAGCTCATGTTCTTCTTCTGATTTGGAATAGATCAGAATGTCATCGATGAAAACAACGACAAACTTATCCAGGAAGTCCATGAAAATCTTATTCATGAGGTTCATGAAATAAGCGGGGGCATTGGTTAATCCAAAGTACATGACAGTGTACTCATATAATCCATATCGGGTGGTAAAGGCAATCTTTGGAATATCCTCTGCGCGAATCTTGAGTTGGTGATAGCCAGTTCTAAGATCAATCTTAGAAAACACTTTGGCACCAGTCAACTGGTCAAACAGGTCTTCTATATTT
This sequence comes from Avena longiglumis, assembly GCA_030063025.1. Classification (NCBI taxonomy): domain Eukaryota; kingdom Viridiplantae; phylum Streptophyta; class Magnoliopsida; order Poales; family Poaceae; genus Avena; species Avena longiglumis. The sequence continues at coordinate 127,247,771 of CP125978.1, forward strand.
GGTAGTGGGTACTTGTTCTTGACGGTGACATCATTCAACTTCCGATAATCCATACATAAACGATTACCGCCATCCTTCTTGTCCACAAACAAAATAGGTGATCTCCATGGCGACACACTTGGTTGGATCAATCCAATTTCCAGCATAGCATCCATTTCCTTCTTCAACTCCACTAGTTCATATGGGTTCATGCTATACGGTCTCTGGGCTATGGGTTCGGTTCCAGGTATTAGTTCAATGATAAACTCGATATCCCGATCTGGGGGCATACCAGGCAAAACATCTGGAAATACATCAGGGTATTCACAGACTATCCGAACTTGATCAATGGTGGGTTGGGATAGACTCTTGTTGCACTTGAATTGATGGGGCAAGGTTTCCGATACATGCTCTACTGATATTCCGGCTGTACTGGTCATGGTTATGGCTTTCTTGGCACAGTCGATTAATCCTTTATGTTTCGACATCCAATCCATTCCTAGTACTACTTCCAAACCTTTAGTTCCAAGTACTATTAGATTAGCATAAAAATATATGCCATGGATTCGGATAGGCACGACCTTGCAAATCTATCTAGCTTTGGTGGTTGAACCAGGTATTTGAACTATCATAACGTGCTTCAATTTGGTGGGTTGAATCTTACTAGTGCATGCAAATTATTTAGTAACAAATGAGTGCGATGCTCCAGAATCAAACAACACTCTGGCAAGTACTGAGTTAACAGAAAACATACCTAGGACGACATCTGGTGCTTCTTGGGATTCTTCAGCATGCATGAGAAAGAGACGACCGTTGCGGTTGAGTGAGTTCCCTAGGGAAAACCTTCTTCCATGCTGAACACAACGCTGCTGCTGAGCTGGGACATTTGCATTGGGGGCTGCGACAATCTTCTTGGGACACTCATTGGAATAGTGACCTTTGGTTCCACATTCATAACAATTCACATGAGACTTGTCCTTTGCTGTAACAGGCACATCATTGCTTCCAGTCCTTGGGGCAGTGTTGGTGTTGGTGGCGACGTTGTTGTTGTTGAACTTGGGTGGTGCACGGATGAAATTGCTGGGGTTGCCGGGGTTGTTGTGATTTCCTCCGGGCCTTGGATTTCCATGGTTGGGATAGGTTGGACGGTTCATCGGATGCCTGTTGTTTCTTGGGGCAAATCCTGGAGATGGGTTGGGTGATACTTGGGTGTATGATGGGTTCCTGGTTGATGCATCATGCGACGCTTGCGGTTCTCATTAGCTTGGTTAATCTTGCCTTCCATATGAATGGCAGAGTCAACTAAGGCTTCAATATCAGCAAAGGGGATATTGACTAACACTGTCTGCATCTTATCATGCAGACCATTCAGGAATATCTCTTTCTTCTTGGCTTCAGTGCTGATCTCATCAGGGGCATACCTTGATAGAGATAGGAATCTGTCACGGTACTCTACCACAGTCATTCTTCCTCGCTTAAGCTCCTTGAATTCATCTCTCATTCGCAGAATCAAACAGGGTGGCACAAGGGGTTCTCCTAAACTTGAGTTTGAATTCATCCCAAGCCATCATTTGTCCTCCATTCATGGTGCAAACACTGTTCCACCATGCTCTTGCATCTCCGGCCAGATAGTGGGTGGCAAACAGAACTTTGTCATTGGCTTCCACTCCTGCAACTTCTAAGTTGTTCTCCATGGTTTGCAGCCAACCATCGGCGTCTAGGGGCTCTTCAAACTTACTGAAAATGGGTGGATTGGTGTTCTGGAAGTTCTTGAGCTTAGATCCATGGTTATCTTGATTTCCATGGCCCTGGTTGTTGTTGGCCATCTGAGCGATGTGTTGGAGGGTAGCTAGGTTGGCTTGACGCTCGGCTCTTTTAGCTTCATGGTCTGAAACTAACATTTGCAAGATCTGTAACATCGGGTCCGGGGATGAACTGCTTCCTCCGCGAGGCATCTGAAGATTGAGATGGATCATGAGAAAAGAGGGAAATTTCTAAGATTTAGGGTTTTGAAAAAAATTGAAGTTTGACTCAGATTTTTCTAGCAACTTTCTTTTCATTCATTCATAGCACACGATACAAACACACACCACAACAAAGAAAAACAGATGGTTTTAAGAACTATTCTGGGAAACTACGATACAATGGGACTAAATACAACTCACTAACGCTAGTGCTCAAGTGCTACTACTCCTCGGAGTCGGTGTCCTCATCATCTTCATCATCATCAATGAAGGCGAACTCATCCTCATCGGTGAAGAAGTCCATGGCCTGATCCTCCAGAAAGTCAGCATCGTCACAGAGATAGGAGTAGTGTCGGGGGATAACCCCCGATAGGGTCACAAGGGGTAAAACACAGCCCAGCTTGGCTCACGCCGAGTAAAGAAAGAACCAGGCCGAGTAAGGACGGCCGGGTAAGAGGATCGTATGCGGCCGACATGGAAATTTTGTCGGCCCGTATAGGACAAAGATGTCTACCTTGCAGGAACCAACGAGCCGAGTCTCGCAAGGAGGGGCCGAGTCAGATAGGACCTGTGGCATATTTTCGAGTGAGGTTCAGGAGGGACCATGGTAAAGCATGGTCAAAAGAGAAGGGCGACGCCGGGTGACACGAAAGGAGCCGGGTGATGCCTAAAGCAAGGGCTGACATACAAAGTTACTGTGTGACGCCAAAGGAACAGGAGGCGACGTACCTAAAGACCGGTAGTTGTCTAGCTTTATGGACTGGGCCACTGGACTTAGGGCAAGCCCATGACCCGGCCCGCATAGTAGCGACCAAGATCCGAACAGTAACCCTAGAACCCAAAGGGGTGTAACCTATCCAGCTATGCCTATATAAGGAAGGGCATAGCTATAGTTAGAGAAGTTTGGACAAAGTAGGGAACTAGGGCACTGAACACTAGTTCATACAGCTCAAGGAGCACTTGTAAACCACTAGCATCAATAAAATTCCTAAGTGTGGAGAGTTCATCTTATTCTTCATGCATGCCAATACCATGCACTCCCTCCCCAGTGACCACAAGCACCCATTCGGCCCCCAACTTAAGCCTACCCATGGCATCTGTTGTGACACCACTACGACAATTGGCGCCCACCATGGGGCAGAAGCAGGTGCTTGATGGATTCTTCATCCGGACGGGCAACATCATTGCCAAGACCGGTGAGCGCGTCTAATCCGGCCTCATCCAGAGGTTTGGAGCGCTCAACTTCGTCAGCAACAACGCGGGATGCTTCAGGACCAAGCCGTTCCCAAGGGGTGGTTGTTTCATCAAGTTCGGCAAGCACCAGGTCTATGTCGCGGTGCGCGTGGAGCACGCGTATCCAGGGAGCGTCGTTCTGGTGCCGGATCCACCTGCGGTTCCTGTCGCAGGAAAGTTGCATCAGCTCATCTCCGTTGAGGTAATGATGACAACCCCTAACCCAGCAGCACCTCCAGTAGCTCCTGTAGTGAATGAGGATCCCGAGGGAGGGAATCAAGAGGAAGTGCCAAGGGCTGCAAGAATAGCAAAGGCACCGCTAGAAAAGCCAGAGAACATAGCTAGAAGTAAGATAGCTAGAGAGCTGCAAGACACGATAGACAAGTTGGCAAAGCCAGTAGCGCAAGGAACTGATTCGGCACACGTGCAGGCCGAGTTGGAAGAGGCCAGGATAAAGGTCCTGGAGAAGGCAAAGGAGTTAGTGCAGTTACAGCAAGTTGTGGATATCACAATCCGAGAACTGAACTCGGCAAATCGAGTCAAGGTCACGAAGACCCGGCTTGATGCAACAAGGATAAGAGGAAGAAACCTCAATGAGGAGCTGGCAGATGCAATGTCAAAGTTGACACTAGAAACAGCAATGAAACAACCATGCGGCCGGCATACAATACATCAACAGCTAACCTAAGAGCCGCAGAAGCAGCAATGGCAGAACTACCCCATTTGACGGGTGAAGCAAAGAAAAGGCAACAAGAGCGAGTCAATGAACTAGTAAGAGCAACAGGAATGCTGAATGAGGCATACTACAGGGCAAATCTGGGTATAGCAGGGAGATCGCAGTTGGTACACTCGACAACTCCTGTCCCGGTAAGATCAGTATGTCATATAGCCTCCTCACCTGGAGTGGCGCCAAGACCAAGAAAGGAAAAGAGTGTGGATTCAGGGAGGAACAAGCAAATGATCACCTATGACCCGGCGATGGCTCAGGGAAACCCCGCATGTGCACAAGAAACAAGAAGGAATAATGTTCAGGGAAATGGAGACCAAGAAAATGCAGGCCGAGAAAGGCAAGCATGACAAAGGAATGATAATGGAGGGAAAATTTTTGCGCCTCAACCGAGGTGTGGAGCTCACTCGGCAGGAGGAGGAAATCCAGCGCTGAATAATGCTCCAGCTCAACCCGATAGAAGACAGCAAAGGGCGGGAAAGGCAGTACAGCAACCTGCAGACCCAAACGCAAACAGGTACAATGATGGTTACTCGGTGATGGTAAATGACGGGTATGAATTATAGGATCATGCATACCAAGCAATGGGAGCTAGATTCGGAGGTAGAAACCTTCAGCCGGATGATGCAAGGCTGAAGCTTGACCGAATAAAGATGGCAGAACTGATCGAGTCGCAAGTTCCACAGGGTTCACCATGCTTTGGACCGAGGATCATGAAGGAGCCATCTGTACCAAATTTTCAGCTAGCCAGAGGAACAAAAACTTATGATGGAAGCACAAAGCCAGAATACTAGCTCATACATTATGGAACTGCTGTGAAAATTGCACAGCGAAATTTGAGATGGGCAGTACGATACGTACCACAAATGTTAGACGGACCAGCACGGGTATGGATGAACAACTTGCCAGTCGGAAGCATCAACAGGTGGATCGATTATCAGGATGCTTTTGTGAGCAATTTCACAAGCACCTACAAGAGGCCGAATCGCCCACAACAGCTAGCAATTTGCAAGCAAAGGCCGAATGAGACAGACAGAGAATTCCTCACAAGATGGTGCACAATGCGCAACTCTTGTGAATGGGTAATAGAGTCACAAGCTCACTACTAGAGAAAAGGATATAGGAGACATGCTTATGCGAGGCACATTTAGCATATGCGCCTCCTATAAAAATAGGCGAGGCGCACTTTAAGATATGCGCCTCTAGTATAAAAATAGGCGAGGCGCATATGGACAGAATGCGCCTCGCATATTTTAATGGGCCAGCGTTGGTAGGTGCACGAATATGCGGCGCATATGGCTATATCGCCTCTATATTTGATAATATGCGAGGCGCATATGACCAGAATGCGCCTCGCATATTCTGTGTGGGCCCGCGTGTTGGTAGGTGCACGAATATGCGAGGCGCATATGGCTATATGCGCCTCCTATATTTGACAATATGCGAGGCGCATATGACCAGAATATGTTTCGTCAACCGTTGAACTTGATTGTGAGAGACACTAGCTAGTTATTTGTGTTACGAACTATTTTAAGTGCTTGTTGCTTTTCATTTGTCATTGCTTCCCTACTTTCTTGTGGTTTGCTTTCTTTGTCTTTCTTCGAAATGCCGATGATTAGAACGTGTTGTGGTGTCACGTGTATGACTATGCCGCTGTTTGATCTTGTGTGCCAAGTAGACTAGTAATTTGGGAATATACTCTACTTGCCGCACGAGATCAAACATCGAGCATTGTTATTTCCGTGCCCAATCTAAGTATGAGGCACTAATCCATGTCATTCTTGGTTTGCTTTCTTTTGGTCTTTCTTCGAAATGCCGATGATTAGAACGTGTTGTGGTGTCACGTGTATGACTATGCATTGTTTGATCTTGTGTGCCAAGTAGACTAGTAATTTGGGCATATACTCTACTTGCATACGAGATCAAACAGCGAGCATTGTTATTTCCGTGCCCAATCTAAGTATGAGGCACTAATCCATGTCATTCTTGGTTTGCTTTCTTTTGGTCTTTCTTGAAATCCGATGATTAGAACGTGTTGTGGTGTCACGTGTATGACTATGTCATTCGATCTTGTGTGCCAAGTAGACTAGTAATTTGGGAATATACTCTACTTGCGCATGAGATCGAACAATAGCATTGTTATATTCGTGCCCAATCTAAGTATGAGGCACTAATCCAAGTCATTCTTGGTTTGCTTTTTGGTCTTTCTTTGAAATGCCGATGATTCCATCTTTATGAACTGCTAGCTATTGCTTTCCCGACATAAGTAATATCATCTTTATTATGTGTAGGAGATGCCGAGGTGTTATGTCGTGTACGTGTCGGGTTCGGTGTGTACGAGGAGTGGAAAGAGCGCGTAAGCAAGTGAACAACTTCTGGCAACAGCTACCAAGGCTATGCGAGTAGAGGTGGCGGAAGAAGTGGAGGAGGCATGGAAGGAAGAAATGGAGGAACTTCTCGTGATTACCACCTTGTTGCTCTTCATTGTAGGTTGTGTTCTACTTCATCTAGGTAGAGCTACGTCGTTGGAGTTGTAATGTGAATTGTGAACTTGTACTCGAAGGTGTAATGTGATTGTGAACTTGTACCGATCGGAGGTGTGAACTTGTGGCACAAACACTTGATGTATGAACTTGTATGTCATGATTGATGTGTAATGTATTGTATTCATGTTGGTTCTATTATGCTTTGGCAAAATGCAAGTTTCGAAAAATTACATGGACTATATTGTATATTTGAATATCGTATATTATTATTTATAGTGGTCTCAAAACTTGAATTTCGAAAATATTAAGGCGCATATAGGATACTATTGAGGCGCATATACTATAAATACGGAGCATTCAAACATATGCGAGGTATATACTATAAATACCGAGGCGATTGAAACATATCGGCGCATCGATATCGCCTCTATACTTCACATATCGGCATATCGATATCATTGCATATTATTATGCGAGGCGCATATCGATATCGCCGTGATATGTGAAGTATAGGCGCATATCGATGCAAGATAAGAAATACCCGAGGCTTGAAGCTAGAGGCACATGTGATATGCGCCTCGGATAGGCTTTTTGGTGCGCCTCGGATAGGCTTTTCTCTAGTAGTGGCTATTGCTTGGTTTGCACAAGGATGCAAACATGGAAGTGTGTTGTGGCAAAGGTTACTGAGAGATATGCCGGCAAGATTGGCAGAAACAATAAGAATTGCTGACTCGTATGCGTTAGGAGATCCGACTCAGCCTCTGCTCATGTCGGCATATGGGATGACTGAGACTCAGATCTATGATGTTGCCGGATCGCAAAGGCGCCAGGAAACAGCCGAGTATAGAAGCAAGTGAAGAGATGAAAGGCCAGACTACATATATGGTTCGACTCAGATTGCGACCGTGAGCCAGGATCACCTAGATGCTGGAAGTAGTCAACATCAAAGGACAAATGGACAACAGTGGATACCAAAAAATGATGGCAAAAAGCCATATGAACAAAGAAAGCCGTATCAGGATAGACAGAAATATACCTATGATATGATGTTGGATCAGCCGTGTAAATTTCACACGCCTAGTCCGAGTAAGCCAACAAATCACACAACAAGACAATGCACTTTGTTTCAGAAAAGGAGATAGAGTGGATTCGCTGAGTAAGAAGCTACCACCACCTTCCCCTCCGCCACTTACAGGAGGAAATGCCCAGGCTGTTGGAGCTGAGCACAGATATGAGAACAGGCAGCCGAGGTATCATAATCAAGAAAGAAGGGAAGCTGTGCACCAGGTGCACAATCCAAGAGGTGACGACGCTCATGTCGGCCATGGAACTAGCAATGAGTACAGAGAACATCACCAGAGCTATGTCGTCTTTGTCACAGAACCGAATGACAAAAAGATCCAGCAAAGACGAATGATGGAGGTGAATGCCACAATGCCGGCAATTCCTAAGTACATGCACTGGTCTAAACAGGAAATAACTTGGAGCATAAAGGATCATTCCAAGATCATGCCAACCTCGGGAGGTTATGCTCTAGTCTTGGATCCAAATTTCATGGGCCCTGACATCAACATGAAATTTTCCAAGGTACTGATCGATGATGGCAGTAGCATCAACATCATCTACAAGGATACCATGCTCAAGTTAGGCATTACCATGAACATGTTGGAGCCGATTAAGACAACTTTCCATGGCATTGTGCCGGGATTATCCTATGAACTAGTTGCCAAGATATGGGTTGACATCTTATTCGTCAATAGAGAAAATTGTCGCACTGAAGCCATAGAGTTCGAGGTGGTTGACTTGGTCAGCTCATATCATGCCTTACTCGGCAGGCCGGCTATGGCAAAGTTTATGGCTACTCCTCACATTGCTTACTTAAAGATGAAGCTTCCAGGTCCATGTTGGGTGATCAAAGTCGAAGGAGATTACAAAAGATCTATTGCTTGTGCCTCAGCCAGATCTTCACTGGCAGAGTCATTGGTCATAGCACGGGAAAAGCATCAAATGTTGGAGGTGGCAGCATTGGCCAAAGCAGCACAAATGTCCATGTCGGCCCTCACTAATCTTCATGGCAATGTGTCATTCCAAGCTACCAAAGAGACCAAGAAGGTACAAGTGGATGAAACTTTCCCAGAGCGCACAGTTACCATTGGGGCTGGGCTAACTGACAAATAGGAAAGCGATCTCGCCAGGTTCCTCCGTGAGAATTGGGATATCTTTGCATGGTCTACACAAGATTTGCAAGGAGTTCCGATGGAGCTGGATGAGCACTCTCTTCATGTAAGGCCAGATGCCAAGCCGGTGAAGCAACCCCTCCGCCGCTTCACCGAAGATAGGAGGAAAGTGATAGGTGCCAAGATTGCTAGGCTCTTAGCCACTGGATTCATCATGGAAGTACTGCACCCGGATTGGTTATCAAATCCAGTCTTGGTCGAGAAGAAAAAGGATGACCCGAACATGGCAGTGGTGTGCCGCATGTGTATTGATTACACGAACCTCAATAAGGCGTGTCCAAAAGATCCATTTCCACTGCCATGGATCGATCAAGTCATAGATTTTACTGCCGGGTGTGAGTTGTTATCATTTGTGGATGCGTATTCTGGATTCCACCAGATACCACTGAATCCGAATGATCAAATAAAGACAGCTTTTATCACCCCGTAAGGGGCTTAATGCTATCGTACCATGCCATTTGGCTTAAGAAATGCAGGTGCAACATATCAAAGATGCATGCAAAAATGCTTGCAAGATCAATTGGACAAAAATGTTCAAGTATACGTCGATGACGTGGTGATAAAAACCAAGCAAATTCATACTCTAATTGAGGACTTGCGTCAAACTCGCAAACTTAAGAAGATTCCGGATGAAGCTTAACCCGGAAAAATGCACATTTGGTGTCCCGGCTGGGAAGTTACTCAGATTTCTTGTATCCAGCCGAGGGATTCAGGCTAACCCGACAAAGATCAGGGCCATCGAAAGAATGGAATTGCCAAAAACCCTCAATGATGCCAAAAACCCTCAACGATGTCCAAAAGCCTGGCCTCGTTAAGTAGGTTTATTAGTCGGCTAGGTGAAAAAACCCTACCACTATATCAACTGATGAAAAAATCAGACAAATTCACATGGACACGGCAAGCTGATAGCGCTTTCCATGAACTCAAGAAAATGTTGGCAACAACACCAATATTAGCATCACCACCATCCAAAGAGCCAATGCTACTCTATGTCGCCGCAACCAACAGGGTTGTAAGTGCAGTAATAGTAGTTGAACGCGAAGAAGAGGGCAAATCATTCCAAAGGCCAGTTTATTACTTGAGAGAAGTGCTCTCTATATCAAAGCAAAATTACCCTCATTACCAAAAAATGACATATGGGGTATATATGGCAGCAAAAAAGCTGAAGCATTATTTCCAAGAACACCCAATCCGGGTCATATGTGAGGTGTCTATCTTGGATATATTCAGCAGCAAAGACACCAGCGGCCGAGTCGCAAAATGGGCCATAGAGCTAGCACCATATACTCCACAGTATGATAGGCGAGATGCAATTAAATCTCAAGTCGTAGAAGATTTCTTTGTGGATTGGATAGAGATGCAATACGAACCACCGCTGCCAGATCCGAATTACTGGAATATGCATTTTGAAGGATCCAAGACAAAAATGGGTTTAGGCGCCGGGATAGTGCTCACATCACCAAAGAGGGATCAGCTCAAGTATGTATTATAGATCCATTTTGCTGCTTCCAATAATGTTGCCGAGTATGAAGCACTTGTCCACGGTATCAAAGTGGCCAAAGAAATTGGCATCAAAAGGATCATGTGTTTTGGTGATTCAGATTTGGTGATCCATCAAGTATCTGGGCATTGGGATGCGCTCGATGCAAACATGGCACTATATCGTTTTCATGTGCAACAAATTTCGGGATACTTTGACGGGTGTGAATTCCATCACGTCCCAAGAGCAGATAATGAGGCAGCGGATGTACTATCCAAGTTAGGCTCATCTCGGCAAGAAATACCACCAGGAATAGCGTTGGAACATCTCAGGAAACCATCGATCAATCCCTCATGAGAGTCTGAGTCAATATTCATCCCAGCAACACAAGAGTCAGACGTTGTGCCAATGGACATTGACTCAGGGGCAGGTTCGAGTCACTCGGGGACTGATCCGCTCACCTCAGGGGTTGCCGAATCACACTCGAGGATTCCTCAGGTCATGTCGGCTGAGCCAATGGAAATTGATGGGCAAGCAGATCCGGAACCACTGATACCAACATGGGTGCAACCAATATTCAACTACTTAAAAGATGGAACTTTGCCAGATGACGAGATATTAGCAAGGCAAACAGAAAGAAGGGCAAAAGCATACACCATAATCAACAAGGAGCTGTACAAAAGAAGTGTGACGAGTGTACTGCAACATTGTATAAGTTCAGAGAAAGGCCAAGAAATCTTGTTGGATATTCACCAAGGAGAATGTGGGCACCATACATCATCAAGGGAATTGGTGGCCAAGGCATTTAGACATGGATTTTATTGGCCAAATGCACTGGCAGAAGCACAAGAGCTAGTCGGAAAATGCAACGGTTGCCAGCGCTATGCATCGAAGTCACACTTACCAGCATCTGAATTGAAGACTATACCAATCACTTGGCCATTCGCAGTATGGTGCCTGGATATGGTAGGACCATTCAAGCCAGCAAGGGGAGGCATGACTCATATATTGGTAATGATTGATAAGTTCACCAAATGGATAGAAGTGAAGCCCATTAAAAAATTGGACGGCGAAACAGCTGTCACATTCCTAAGGGACATAATCATGAGATATGGTTACCCGCACAGCGTAATCATAGATAATGGCACAAACTTTGCTGAAGGAGATTTTGCTCGATTCTGTGGCAAAAACCGAATAAGAGTTGACGTAGCGTCAGTCGCTCATCCAGAATCAAATGGACAAGTTGAACGAGCTAATGGCTTAGTTGGATAGAAGAACTACCCTCAGTGCCAGGGAGTCTAAGGACAACTCCGAATCGATCAATAGGCTATATGCCATTTTTTCTCGTGTATGGGGCAGAAGCAGTTTTGCCTGTCGACATAGAGTATGACTCACCAAGAGTAAGGCAATACTCGGAAGCCGAGGTAAAAGAGGCCAGGGAAGATGGAGTCGACTTACTCGAAGAATCAAGGGAATTGGTATTATCTATATATCAGCAAAATCTCCGACGCTATCATAGCCGGAAAGTTCAACCTCGTGTTTTTTGAGTAGGGGATATGGTGCTAAGACTAGTGCAGCGCACAGCTGGAATGCATAAGCTATCACCCCCATGGTAAGGTCCATTCATTGTAAGCAAGGCACTGCACAATGATTCATATTATCTCATAGATGCTCGTGAAGCACAAAAGAACAAGGCGGACAGATCGGGTGATGAGACCAAAAGGCCATGGAATGTAGCACTGCTTCGCCCCTTCTACACTTAGGAGAAGCAGTACATGTATTACTCGAACTCTCATATGTCGAACGTTTGTATCGGCTATGTGCTGATAATAAAATGGTATGATTCAAAAAACGGACTCGGGGACTACCCCTTATGTTTATCCTTTCAGTTATTTTATGTGAGCTGGCGTAACACCTAGAGCTTATCTCGGAAAACGTAGTGTTTACTCGGAAAAAATCGAATCTTCGACTATGTTGTTGTCCAAAAACACGGCTTCATGGAAAGCAAGAAGAAAGGATGCAGGACGAGTAAACATGAACTCCAGATAAGTACAAGGAAGAACGCGAGTCGACCTTGTGTTGTTACCTAACCCACTGCAGGTTATATTGCATTATATGTTGAATGATCCTCGTCCAAGTGATCTACGTTTCATACCAGCTAACTAAATCCTTAGTACTTTGAGACTCTAATGTCGAACGCCAAAAAAGGTAGACAAGAGCCAAAGTCAAGGAAAGGTAAAACATCAAGATGAGACTCGGGGACTTGCCCTTGGATGATTCACATTCAAAATATAACAAGAAATTTAAACCTTATCAAAAGGCACACATCCAACAAATAAGTGCAATGTATGCTACATTTGTACCTGGCATACCGGGAATCTCATCAAAGTTCAAGTGTTTTCCTACTCAGCCTAAGCAGCAGGGACTCAGAGGAGCGGTCTTGGAACTAGGTGCATCACCCGGAGCATCTGTCGAGTTAGGGGCATCGGTCGCCGAGTCTTTCGGGCCGTCTGACTCGGTAGCCTCACTGTTAGCACCTTCTTCATTAGAAACTTCAGCAAGTGGTTCGCCGAGGTCGAGGAAGCTGGGCCCGTCGCACCAAGCATGCACGATAGTATACTCGATCATGGCGTAGGCTCGCTCTTGGCGTTTCTTGATCAGCTCCAGATCATGAAGCCACTAGCCATCCCCCCTTATGCGTGAGAGAACATCAAGATTGATGTCCTCGTACCATGAAAGAATGAAGTAAAGGGCCTTGTCCGCTATAGCTCGGCCGGCCGACTCACGCCATTGATCCAGCCTGTCTTCAGTAAGAAGCCGCCTGTCAGCAAGGGGCTCGATGAGTGTGGGGGCGTCTTCATCCAGACAGAGCATGTGGAACGCATGAATCGCTGATTTGAGCAAGTCCACGCCACATGACTTGAGGGTCTTGACGCGCTCTGACAACGCTTCGAGATGGTCGTCAATGGTCACCTCGCCATCAGCTGGAGCGCCAGACTTGGCGCGAACTTTTTTCATGGCCCGAATGGCGAACATATTAGCCTCGATGTAAGATCCCTCCTTTATAAAGGAAAAGGATCCCTATGATTTCAATGCTAGTCCCTGGATCAATGCTAGCATCCATAGTTTAAGATGAAGTACACAGAAACAAAGGTCATTATTACAGTCATTCCAGAGACAAACATAGTCTTTACAACTCCATGGCCACAGGCCTAGTACAAGAGTTTAAATAAGTAAATAGATAACAAGTCTTCATCTGCATGTGCCATAGGAAAACATGTTGAGTGTAGACTCATGACTCCTAATCCTCATCAGAGTAACCTGCAACATCACAAGTTACATCCACAGTGGGTCAATACATTGGAATAGTATTGGCAAGTGATACCTTAGTATAATTTTGGTGGACTAGATACTATATGCAATTTGGCTAACTGTAGCTTAGGCTTGCTTTGCTCAAAATAGGTTTTGCCTATTAGTTGAAATCACTAAGTTTTTCTTTGTCAAAACTTTTCCCTAAGGAACCACCAATAGACATTGGGGTCCTTCACCCTTGTTCACCCACAAGTTTTACTTAGAAATTGGGATGAGGAGATTCTTGCTAGCTTCCATGTCTTGATGCTCAAGTTGTCCAATACCAGGGACATGGCTAAGTACTTAGATTCTTCCATCTGCAGAGGTTGTGCACTTTCCCCACCAGACTTGATTTTCACCAAGACAGGACCTTTCAGGGGCCTTCCCTTAGACCAAATGGATGCGTTCCAACCTATCATCCCACTACCACCAACTGTCCAAATGGATAAGTTCTAGCAACCTATGTGATCCAGGCAGATCCCATATTGCCAAGTGGCTGCACTAGAAGCTTCTTAACACTTGGCCTCTAAAATCTCTTTGTTCCTGGGTGGCTTTCCACAAGTGAGATACACAAGGTAAACCATAGAAATGGGCCTTGTGTAACCACTCAACATAAACCATTCCTTCCATTCCACCCAGGTGTTTCATTCACTTAGTTGTTTTATTAGGCAAAAACACAAGTCCAAAGACTTAGAAATATTTTCATCATAGCATGTATATATTTCACCACCCTTGGTTGCTACTAGCTAGGCTAAGCATGGCATAGATAAGCATCTTAACTTAGAAATTTCCTAGCAATTCTACACTACTAGGATTTCCCAACATGGCATATAAGCAAAATATAACATGCAAGATTAGCAAAATATTTCTAATGCTTAGTAGAAAACATAGGTAAAAAATATCATGAAGCACCACTTGCCTTGGTAGTTTGGAGAGTATCTACACTCCTCACAGTCATAATCACTATTGGCACCAAAATCTACACATAGAATCATAGCAACAAATCACATACAAATAAATACAAGCAAAAATATATGGATGCATGAAATATGATATGTGATGATTTTTTAAACTCAACAAAACAAGTGTACAGTACTGGTTCTTAAACAAGTTCAAAGCTTGCCAAACAACATTTATTTAAAGACTAAAGCACTTCTTAAACAAATCATATACTCAAAATATCCCTACACATGTTTCTGTAAATAAAACCATTTTAACAGAAGCAAAACATTAAACACATTGCATATTTAGAAAGGGCTTGTTCTCCTGATTCCATTGATATAAAATTTATCAAATTTGGACATGGGAATCAAAAGTTATGGCTAAAACAATTTCAAACAACTAATAGATTCAAATCCTGATTTTAAATCTAATTCCTGGCCACGCTTCATGCTCTTATTGGCGCATACCGGTTCGCTCAGGATCGCACTCATAAGCCGTTAGATCTACTTAATCTACACGGTCGAGATCTACTCATAACGTTTCGATAAGTGATCTATTTACACGCGCTGGATCTAGATCCAACGGTCTACGATCAAGCGACCATGGATGGGCGGCGCCAGCGGTGGCATCTGGCGGCGGCGAGCTCTGTCTATGGCGGCGCTCTGAGGGTTCTGGCGTCGGAGGCGCTTACCAGGTTCGTAGCGATGCACTGATGCTCAACCTGGCGACGGCTTGGCAAGGGGCGCACGGACACGGCTGCACGGGCTCGTCGGAGTTGCTGACAGCGTCGGGCTCGGGTGGACGACGATGTTGGTGACGCTCCTGGTCACCCTAGCATGAATAAAAGGCATCAGGAGATGCGCAAG
Organism: Avena longiglumis; assembly: GCA_030063025.1. Taxonomy (NCBI): domain Eukaryota; kingdom Viridiplantae; phylum Streptophyta; class Magnoliopsida; order Poales; family Poaceae; genus Avena; species Avena longiglumis. The sequence goes on from CP125978.1 coordinate 127,263,036, forward strand.
AGTACGGCGAACACGATCGTGTGAATCTGAGGCGAAGGGGAACAAGGGGCTCACCGAATTTAATCGCCGGAGTTGAGGATGTCGTCGGAACCTTGCTGTGCTTCTTGAAGACGACGACCTGGGGCGGTATAGGAGGAACCAATGGTGTCAGAAGGTGCCAAGGAAGTTGCAAAGCTGTCTGCAAGAACTAGAGAAGAAGGGGCGCACGGGGCACACCGGGATTGGTTGCCGGAGTGAGCTCTGTCTGCGGCGGTGCAGGAGCTATTGCGGGCAGCCTGGGGGCGTTTCTGTCTGGCTTTGTTGGGGGAAATGGCCATGAGGGGGAGGTGGTCTTATAGCCAGAGCGGGGGCGAGGATCTCGCGCGATATCAATGGAAATTAAGCGCGGAATCAACGCGACAGTGAATGGCAGAGGGAACGGGCGGCGACGTGGTCGTGGGCGCGATTTGGGGACGGAAGGGTGGCAAGTGAGGCCAGTTTCGCCGATATAGAACAAAGAGGGGTGGGGTCTGGCAGGCCACTCGGTGGGTGCTTCTACGTGAGAGAGAGAGGGAACCCGAGTGGGCTTAGTGGCTGAAACCGTCGTTGGGCTAGATAGGTGGCGCAGCCTTTTCCAATTCTTTCTCCTTTTCTTTTCTGTTTTCAATTTCAGAATCAAATTCAAATGATTTCAAAACCTATTCGAAATCAAATCTTTTCAGGATTTTTGCAGTGTGCAACAAACACATTTCTGAGCATAAAACCAAGTGGTCACTTTGAATTGGCTTGGTCACTTGGAATAAAATAAAATAAGTAGTGGCATAGCACTAGTTTGAATAGGTTTTGAATTTGGTTTTCAAATCATATTTGTTTTGAAACTTTGGTTTAAATCTTGGTAATCTAGAAATACAACCTGAGAGCAGTAAGACAACAAAGTTTGGTTTCATGAACAACAATCTCTCATTGGAGAGTAGCATTTGATTCAAATGCTGATCACATAAAATAATGAGCTCATATGCTCTTGTTTTTGAATTGATTTGTTTGGAATGAACTCTATATGTGATCATGGATGCATGGATGATATGCATGAGTTTGAAACATGATTTTAGGGATGTTACAAATCTAACCCCCTTAAGGTGAATCTCGCCCTCGAGATTCGGATTGGCTCAGAAGATCATCTTCTCTTTCCCATGTTGCTTCTTCTTCGAAACGATGGTTCCATTGAACTTTACAAAAATTAATTGTTTTAGTCCGTGTGACTCTTTCTGCAGTCTCAAGAATATTGATAGGTTTTTCTTCATAAGTGAGATCACTTTCCAATTGAACCTCTTCCAAAGGTATAGTATCCTTCAAAGAAGTTTCTTCCATTTCTAGATGACATTTCTTAAGCTGACTCACATGAAACACATTATGAACAGCTGACAAAGACTCTGGTAATTCAATTTCATAAGCAACTTCTCCTTTACGACTCAAAATCTTGAATGGTCCAACATATCTTGGGGCCAACTTCCCTTTCACTCCACGAAGTGGTGACACTCTGTAACACCCTCAGAATCGACCCTATGCAAGTTTTAGCGAAACCCGCCAAACCCGCATAGAAACGATTCAAAGGTGCCCACCAGGCACTTTCGTGCGGGTGGAAAACGAAGTAATAACATTACACAACAGTCCTCGATGGGACCCACAGAACAGATATATATATACAACACGACTCCATGAGTCAAGAATACAGATATAATAACAAAGATCCAAATCACCTTGAAAATGATAGAGCGTCCGACTACGGACAAAATGCAAATGGGGCTAAGAGCCCTGAAGAATAGCCAATGGCGTCCATAACCCTGCCCAGGCCAAGCCGGAAGGGTAACCCTGCTAACGACGTCGATCTCAAAACCTGCTTAAACAAAAGGGGTGCCGACAAAGGTCAAAGGAAAAGAGGAGCGTCAAGATCGAGGCAGTACATGGAGACTAGAATTCGGCGGTCCTCGCCTACATAGGTATGGTTAATTTGCAGCGGCGGCATGCACTAAACAACCTATAGAGACTCTATACAATGGCGGCCATCGAGAGGGGTGAGAAAGACCTATTCGAACCAACTCGATACTACCACCAAACAAACCCATCACGTGTTTCCCCTCGAGACCAAACGAGAAGTCAACCGAGGAACTCACACGGTTGCAGTTTATTTATTCCGTTATCGTTGCAGTAATTACTAGTCAAGTATAGATAACCATCCTGATAAAATAAGCAGTGGGCCGTTTTAGTTAACCATTCCGTTGTAGTTGCGGCACTTACTAGTCAGATACAAATAGCATGAGATATCCCAAAAACCCAGCAGTTGTTGGTACTTTTATTCAGCCATTCCGTTGTAGTTGCAATACTTACTAGTCAGGTACAATGGTTGCAAGCGACAACCCAAACAAACAATTGTTGGCAGTTTTATTTAGCCATTCCGTTGTAGTTGAAGCTGATTACTAGTCATATCAGATACAAGTCAATTTACAACAGTAAACTTTAGTTATAGTTGTATATGATCGAGATACTGTGCTCCAAGTCGTCCCTAACCGCGGACACGGCTTTCAGAAAGTTTTAACCCGGCCGGGGTGCACAAATAGCAAAACACACACGATCGACCTCGGAAAAACCAAATCAAAACCCAACGAGGCTTTCACGACAAAGCAATCACAAGATTCAGAAATATTTCAGGGGGCCACCCCATTGAGTAGATCCGCAACGAAGCTAGCTGACTCCGAGACGGACTCAAGGTTTGCGACAATGGCTGTAAACGACTGGGAACCCGAAAGTGTGACTGGGCTTGTCGATACCGCGAAAACATTCCGCTTACCTAAATAGTACAGGTGCTATCTGTCGCACAATTTAAATAAGGCAGTAAAGCATGGCATAAGTACAGGATAGTAAATAAAACCTCAAACTAGTTTGTGGCCCCAAGAAATAAGTATGAATCAAGCTCTGGCTAAGGGGGGTCCCATAATTCCCCGTATGTGGATAGCGCGATAAATCAAGGAACAGGTATCAAGTACTCGGGGTCCTACGGGACACAAGTGGGCGGTCGGAAACCAAATATTATCTATCACCCACCGATGCCTCTGCTTACTTACTTCAATTTTAGTTGTTAAACAGGAATTAAAGTGAACGATAAATAAAGCCCTAATCATCTCCAACAACAAACATGCGGCAAGGCTCCAACAACTGTGGCAATTGACGACACGCAACAGCACTTGAGCAAGCGACTACGACGCGCAAGTCCAACTATCTACCAAACAACAGGTAATAGGATGTGTCAAAGGCAATATAAGGCTGCAAGGGATATCACGGGTACGAAAACTAGAGCATCGCAACACAGATAGCAATAGATCAACAGGAGGAAATAAATACTATAAAAGTAAGATAGGTAGAAAGGGGGAGATGCTCGCCTGAAAACATTGCCGATTTGCAAATCAAGATCGGTAAGCTCACATCAACTCAACGGCCTTATCCGCGAAGAACCAAAACACTAGAAGAAACACCGGATGCAATATTAATACAACGGCAGAAGATCGGCATGATGCATGTAGGATGCATGGCATGGTAAAGGTGCGATGCAATTAGGTCATATTAAGTGGAACCGGGGTCCCGACAATTATTTAGATGGTTCAAGTTGTTTAGCTACCCCGCATTTTAAATGTTGTTTTAACAAGGCAAGAGAAGTTACCGGTTCGCTACACCAATTTAAATGAGGCCGATATAAGACTAGATTTGCCCGCATATGGGCCCCATATTTAATTATGAGGTGAATCGGCATAAGGCCCCCAAACCACAGACAAGTATGCATGCATGAACAATTAATGTGTGACAAGTTGTATTATATTATAAAATAGGGTTTCGGGAAGGGGTTCACACATTTAGGGTTCGGCAGATCTTGGGGTTCCGGATTTCGGGGTTCGGTCTCAGGGTCCAGGGTTCGACGGATCGTTCTCGGATACTGGGATAGATCTTGTCGCATCCGGGAAGCAGGACTTGGGTCGGTGTCGGGGGCGCATCGGATTCTTCCGGGTCGGTGCCGTCCTTGTCATCGCGAAGGTCTTGTCGGGTCCCACGGGGTCGATCTTGCCGTTGCGAGGGTCTTGTCGGGCCCACGCCATCGAGTCGGTCTCGGCATCCAGGGTGAAGTGCTTGTCGTCCCGGGTAGGCGATCTTCGCGGTCTTCGGATCCGGGTCTTGGCGTCCGTGACGAAGATCATGGCCTCCGGGTTCCCTGTCGATGATCTTGTCGTTTCGATGTCGGGGTCTTGGAAACCGTGGAGAAGGCCTTGTCGTCCTACATCGACGGCCCTGGGTTTCCGTGGCGGAGATCTTGAGGCGTGGCGGTTTCTGAGACGAAGATCTTATCGCCCGATGTTCCTCGGTTCGATGCAGACAGCACACAATAATCCTGGTTCATGTCTTGCCAGCTCACGGCCACACAAGCTCACTCGTTCTCTACCCTAGTAACGCTGGTACACTCAACACCCCATGGCAGTGGCTAGTCCAGCACAACTACAAATAGGCATCGCTGACGGAGCCGAGGTCGGCCTTGATCTTGGGAGGGGCCGTCCGTGAGGTCGATCGGGGCCTTTGGAGAAGCAGTGGTGCTGCGGGCCCGGCTTGGGCGAGGCTCATGGGAGGCGGCGTGGCGGCGTAACCGAGGCCGGGGGACCCGGTGACGGGGCTCAGGGCACGGGTCGGATCTGAAGAGGCGGCGGAGGAGTGAAGAGGAGGGCAGCCCAGTAGGGAAGCCGCGCCGATGGCGACGGAGGCGCTGCTGGTCGTGACGAGGCCGGAGGTGGAGGCGAGGCTGGGTGGCGAGGAAGAGGCCGGCGAGGTCGGCTTGACGAGGGCAGCGAGGAGTCTGGTGGCGGATGCCAATGAGCTGTCGGGGAGCCATGAGTCGAGGCGAGCGGGCCGGCGAGCGGGCGGCGGTTGCTCGGGCATGGCCAGCGGAGAAAGCGGTCATGGAGGGCGCCGGAGAGAAGGGCTAGGGCGAGGTCGAGGTGGGGGGAACGGGCCGCGAGATGGGAAGGTTGGGGAAGGAGGGCGGTAGGTGGGAGGCAGAGAGGTTGGGGCAGGAGGGGTCGGTTGGTGGCCCAGGGGGTTTGACCGCGTGGTGGGGCCGGATTGTCAGTGTGTGGGGGTATGCTGCGTGTGGGTGGGGTGTGTTGTGTGGTGGGTGAGAGAGAGAGGGTCTGAGGTGAGGTGGCAGCGTGTGAGAGGTGGAGGTTTGGGGGAGAGGTGAGGTGGAGAGCCGCGAGTGGCTGGGGTGAGGTGGAGGGGGTGTGGGTAGATTAGGTTGGGTAGCTTTAGGATTTAGGTGGGACTGGTTGGTTGGACCGATTTTATTCCGGGGGTGGTCGTTCGGGTCGAATCGGCCCGTTCGACTGCCCCCTTTAAAATAATTTAATATTTTATTTGTTTAACACAGAGTTTTTGCAAACCGATAGCAGACAAAACAAAATAATCCGGTGACCCGGTTTTGCGTTTGTACAGAGACGGGGCGTTTAGAAAACAAGAACCGGTTTTTCCGCAATTAGTTTTATGCAAGCAAATGCAAGATGGTGACGATTCTCAAATGCAATGTGGCATGATGACATGAGCATGCGGTCATGATGATGCAATACACAAAATCAACGCGATTTTCTAGTACTGGTTTTGCGGGATGCCACACACTCTAAGATAAGCTCTATCACCAACTTCATAGGTGACTTCTCTACGCTTAGGATCTGCGTAGCTTTTCTGTCGGGACTGTGCTATCTTTAATCTGTCCTTAACCAACTTGACCTTCTCTTCAGCTTCTTTGATAAGTTCTGGTCCGAACAAACTTCTTTCTCCCACACCATTCCATAGTAATGGGGTGGTACATTTTCTCCCATAGAGAAACTCAAATGGTGCCATATCAATGTTGGCTTGATAGCTGTTGTTATAAGAAAATTCTGCGTAAGGCAGACTTTCATCCCAACTGGCTCCATAGTCTAGGGCACATGCCCTCAACATGTCTTGAAGAATCTGATTAGTCCTTTCTGTCTGTCCATCAGTTTGAGGATGAAAAGCAGTGCTGAATTCCAACCTCGTTCCCAATGACTCATGTAATTGCCTCCAAAAATGGGAAGTAAATTGGGTTCCTCTATCTGACACAATACTCTTGTGTACACCATGTAGACATACAATTCTACTCATATATATCTTGGCTAACTTAGCACTAGTGTAGGTTGTCTTCACGGGTATGAAATGAGCCACTTTAGTTAGGCGATCCACTACTACCCAAATAGAATCATATCCTGACCGGGTCCTTGGCAATCCGGTAATGAAATCCATACCAATCTTGTCCCACTTCCAATCAGGAATAGGTAGTGGTTGAAGCAAACTCTTTGGTTTTGGTGTTCCTTCACTCCGCTACATACATCACACAAAGCAATATGTTGTGATGTCTTTCTTGAGATTATTCCACCAAAATCTTTCTTTCATATCCATGTACATCTTGGTGTTACCCGGGTGAATGGAATACGGTGAGTTGTGTGCTTCTTCCAAAATCAGTTCAAGCTCGGATCTTGTGGAACATGAATCGTTTCCATGCCATAAAGTACCCTATTCATCTTCATGGAATCCTTTGGCTTTTCCCTTGCCAATCTTTTCCTTGATCTCTTCAATTTCTTTATCAGTCTTCTGGGCTTCTTTGATTTTGTCCAACAAAGTAGGTTGAACATCCAAAGACATGAGATGTCCTTCAGGCATAATCTCCAATCGAAGGTCTCTAAATTGGGCACACAGATCATCTGGCAGTTCTCCCTTAGTAAGGCCATTCACAAAAACCTTACGGCTTAGAGAATCCGCTACAACATTTGCTTTACCGGGATGGTATTGCAAACTCAAGTCATAGTCTTTGATGAGTTCTAGCCATCTTCTTTGTCTCATATTAATTTCTTTCTGGGTGAAGATATACTTCAAACTCTTGTGATCTGTGAACACTTCACATCGCTTTCCCAAAAGATAATGTCTACATGTTTTGAGTGCATGGACAACAGAGGCTAACTCTAAATCATGAGTAGGATAGTTCACTTCATGAGTTTTGAGTTGTCTCGAGGCATAAGCCACAACTTTTCCTTCTTGCATAAGTACTGCACCCAAACCATGATGAGATGCATCACAATACACTTGGAAATCCTTTTCCAAATCTGGAAAACACAAGACTGGTGTTGTCACAAGTCTCTTCTTCAATTCCTGAAAGCTGAGTTCACATACCTCAGACCAAGCAAATTTCTTGTCTTTCTTTAGCAATTCTGTCATAGGCTTAGCTACCTTAGAGAAATTTTCAATGAATCTTCTATAGTAACCTGCTAAGCCAAGGAAACTACGAACTTCTTTCACTGATTTGGGAGATTCCCATTCAGTTACAGCTGAAACTTTAGCAGGATCAACTGCAACACCATCTCCTGACACAACGTGTCCAAGAAATCCAACTTTATTCAACCAGAATTCACACTTGCTGAATTTGGCATAAAGTTTATGCTCTCTAAGCTTCTCAAGTATCAAACGCAAATGTTCTTCATGTTCTTCTTTGCTCTTGGAGTAGATCAAAATGTCATCGATGAAAACGACAAAAAACTTATCAAGAAATTCCATGAACACCTTGTTCATCATATTCATGAAGTATGCTGGTGCATTGGTCAAACCAAATGGCATCATGGTATACTCATACAATCCATACCTTGTGGTGAAAGCTGTTTTAGGTATGTCTTGTTCTCTTATCTTGAGTTGAAAATACCCTGACCGGAGATCAATCTTTGAGAACACACAAGCTCCTTCTAGCTGATCAAACAAGTCATTGGTTCTTAGCAAAGGGTATTTGTTCTTGATAGTCACCTCATTGAGTGAACGGTAATCTATGAATAACCTTTGACTTCTATCCTTCTTTTCCACAAACAAAACTGGGGCTCCCCAAGATGAAGAACTTGGTTGAATAAATCCTTTCTGCAATTGTTCTCCAAGTTGTTTCTTGAGCTCTTTCAGTTCATCAACTGACATCTTGTACGGTCTCTTTGCTATTGGTCCAGATCCTGGTAGCAAATCAATAAGGAACTCCACATCTCTATCTGGTGGCATTCCCGGTAATTCTTCCGGAAACACATCCGGATATTCACTCACAATTGGCACACTATCCATGCTAACCCCCTTAAGAGAATTTAGCTTACTCCTTTTTGCTTCAAAATTGACCTTGAATCTGATCCTTTTATTTTCTGGAGTTGTGAGTGAGACAGTATGGTTGGCACAATCTATCACTCCCTTGTGTTTAGTCATCCAGTCCATTCCCAAAATGACATCCAATCCTTGGGAGTTTAGGATTATCAAGTTAACAGGAAACTTATACTTCACAAACTCTATGACTAGATCATGACATCCTGAATTCACTAACATTTCTCCACCAGGAGAACTTACCTTTATGGGACACCCAATAGATTCTACCGGTAGTTCATTCCTTTCAACAAATGCTCTTGATATGAATGAATGAGATGCACCAGTATCAAAGAGAACAAATGCTGGAACAGTTTTGAGTTGAACTTACCAGCAACAGCATCAGGCTCCTCATAAATTTCCTCCACATTGATGTGGTTCACTTGTCCCTTCTGAAAAGGGTTAGGCTTGTTGGGTCCTTCAACTTTCTTTTCCGGGCATTCATTTGCATAATGCCCCATCTTCTTGCACTTGAAACACTCAACCTGACTAATATCCTTCTTGACAGGCTGGCTTCCACTGCCACTTCCACTACCACTGTGGTGACTCTTATTTCCACCCTTGTGGTTCTTGTACTTGTCATTGTCATGACTACGATGATGCTTGTTGTCATGATGACGGTTGTGGTTTTGGTGCTTGTTGAATTTCCCATGCTTGTGGGATCCTGAGCTTCCACTATCATCATAATGGGAACGTTTGTGAGACGATCCCGAGCTGTGGTTGTCCGAGTGCTTTCTCTTCCTACTCTCAACTTGCTTCATTTTGTTCTCCAAAATAGCAGCCTTGTCACAAAGAGACTGATAAGTGGGAACATAGGCCACTGATAGCTGCAGGTTCAGTTCATCATTCAACCCTTCAAGGAAATTTTCCTTCCTCTTAGCATCAGTGTCAACTTCATCCGGTGCATAACGCGCCAGATTGTTGAACTCCTCAATATATTCAGCCACGCTGCGGTGGCGCTGCTTCAGATTATGGAACTCTTTCTTCTTCAAACTCATCACTCGGGATGAGATGTGAGCAGTACGAAAGCCATCTTCAAAGAAAGCCCATGTCACATCTGCAATGGGAGTGGTGATCTGGAAGTTATCCCACCAAGTGGTTGCTGGTCCTTCCAACAAGTGAGCTGCAAATCTGAATTTCTCTTCATCAGTACAGCCAACTGTTACCAAGTCCTTGTTCACGGAGCGTAGAAAATCATTGGCCACCATAGGATTAGTTGTTCCTGAGAACTTTGCTGGCCTTAATCTCAAGAACCTGGTAAGCATGTCAAAACCCGGTGGGTTGTTGTTTTTGTTGTTGTTATTATTGTTGTTATTGTTGTTGTTGTTCTGGTTCTGGATGAACGTAGTCATCATTTGCATCAGCTGAGTCTGAGCTGTCATCATTTGCTGCATCTCAGGAGTGATGTTGTTGTTGTTGGGGTTGGGATTGGCACGACGGGGAGGCATCTGTGGTTTGTTCAATAGAGATAGGAATGAGATACCCATAAATGCTATCATGCATAATACATCACATAAACAATCATCAAGCATGCATCATAATAATAATAGTTCAACAAAAAAAACGACAAGTTTGCAAAGTAAACACACCAATAACAAGACATCCACATGTTGGATGGTCATTGTGACTCAAATAAAGTATGATAAATAAATGATAAATGAGTAGTCGTCACTACTCCTCGGCATCAACCTCCTCCTCAACAAAGGTAAGACCTGCATTCTCCATAGTGGTCTTGTATTCCTCGACACTAGTGGTCAAGGTCTCTACTTTGGCTTTGAGAGCCCTCTTCTGAGAACGAAGCCTCTCAATCACAGTCTGCTGATGCTCGAGCTCAAAGTCCTTGGCCTGCAGTTCTTCAGTCATGTCCCGAATCCTCTTGTTCCTATCTTGGACTCGCTTCTCTTGACTCTTGAACTTTCTGTCCTGGCTCTCGAACTTTTCCTCCATCTCCTTGACTATCTCATCTTGCTCCGCGAAGATCTTGTCCTTCTCACGAAGCTGCACCTGGAGTTCGTCATTGCTAAGCATGACGTTGGTCCTATCAGTGTCCACGTGCCTAAGAAGAACCTCTAAGTCCTGGAGGTATAGGCGAATCGGCTCTGCTGTATCCCTCGAAGTGTCCTCGAAGTCGATGGCCTCTCCATCCTCATCACGTATACCGAAGACGTGGAAGTGAGTACCTCTAACCTGTCCAGAGTGTCTCCCTAGTAGACGTCCTATCAGATCCTACATGACTACCTCAAGGCCTCTCTCCTTGTCATCATGCATGAGCTTGAAGATGATAGCCTCCGTGGTAGGCTCAGTCTAGCGTCCGGGCTGATTGACCTTGAAACCCCAAAGGTCTTTCCTCTCAAACTTGGTGAGGGGAAGCACCATGATGGTAGGAAGAGGGAGATTAAGCAAAGTAGTAAGATCAATAATACGAGGACCAAAGCGAGTTCCCTGGAACTCCTCAACAGTGCTGATGGTAACATTAGGCATCTATTTATAAGATAGAAAAAGTTAGAACAACACAATTTAAGATAAAACACAAGGCAAAACATCACATGCATATATTTGGAAATCAAAACACACAAGTAATGGTATACATGGATCCATTACAAGCATCCAAGGTTCAACTTATTTAGACAACATTTTTGGAAAATAAAATGATAAGCGGTGGTCCAACTAACGAAATACGCTTACAATCCTATCTCACTAGATATGTTGGCTAACACAACATTTCTAGAAGCAATCACTCTATACTTGAGGACATGACTCCATTATTAAGTCTATAATGTCTCCTCTTAAGGTTTGGTTGGTAGACTCCAACTCTTGGGTATGTTTCTTATCTTCCTTTAGATCATTTTGGATGTTGATCATTCTGCACTTGACTCTATCACCAAGTTCTTTGATGGTCTTCCAAGATGCATCCCTTGCTGAATCAAAGAATGTAGTGTGCATCACTGAATTGGTGAACATGCAGAATCCTGATTCCTTGTGGTTGTCTTCCTTGTTTTTATACAAGTGAAGTTTCACCCACCAGTACTCAACTCCTTCATCCATCACAGGAAAACCTTTGTACACAGCTGCACCATGTATTTCCATTGCAACCATGAGGTCCTTGAGAGCCTTGGGAAATTCTGTCTCACACTCCAAAGTCATTGTCATGAGTGGTCCTTTCCTTACGGCTTCGTTGATGGCGTTCATCTACAAATAGAGATGAGAAAGAAGATTAGAAAAGTTTACGAGAAGAATAGACAAGTGTAGAAGTTGTTGAAAAATTTTCCTTAGTGGTTTCCAATCCTAGGGTCACAATCCTACAGGCAACACAGTGCTCTGATACCACCCGTAAGATCCCTCCTTTATAAAGGAAAAGGATCCCTATGATTTCAATGCTAGTCCCTAGATCAATGCTAGCATCCATAGTTTAAGATGAAGTACACAGAAACAAAGGTCATTATTACAGTCATTCCAGAGAGAAACATAGTCTTTACAACTCCATGGCCACAGGCCTAGTACAAGAGTTTAAATAAGTAAATAGATAATAAGTCTTCGTCTTCATGTGCCACAGGCAAACATGTTGAGTGTAGACTCATGACTCCTAATCCTCATCAGAGTAACCTGCAACTTTCATCTGCAGAGGTTGTGCACTTTCCAATACTAGGGACATGGCTAAGTACTTAGATTCTTCCATCTGCAGAGGTTGTGCACTTTCCCCACCAGACTTGATTTTCACCAAGACAGGACCTTTCAGAAGCCTTCCCTTAGACCAAATGGACGCGTTCCAACCTATCATCCCACTACCACCAACTGTCCAAATGGATAAGTTCTAGCAACCTATGTGATCCAGGCAGATCCCATATTGCCAAGTGGCTCCACTAGAAGCTTCTTAACACTTGGCCTCTAAAATCTCTTTGTTCCTGGGTGGCTTTCCACAAGTGAGATACACAAGGTAAAACATAGAAATGGGCCTTGTGTAACCACTCAACATAAACCATTCCTTCCATTCCACCCAGGTGTTTCATTCACTTAGTTGTTTTATTAGGCAAAAACACAAGTCCAAAGACTTAGAAATATTTTCATCATAGCATGTATATATTTCACCACCCTTGGTTGCTACTAGCTAGGCTAAGCAAGGCATAGATAAGCATCTTAACTTAGAAATTTCCTAGCAATTCTACACTACTAGGATTTCCCAACATGGCATATAAGCAAAATATAACATGCAAGATTAGCAAAATATTTCTAATGCTTAGTAGGAAACATAGGGAAAAAATATCATGAAGCACCACTTGCATTGGTAGTTTGGAGAGTAGGTACACTCCCCACAATCACAATCACTATTGGCACCAAAATCTACACATAGAATCATAGCAACAAATCACATACAAATAAATACAAGCAAAAATATATGGATGCATGCAATATGATATGTGATGATTTTCTAAACTCAACAAAACAAGTGTACAGTATTGGTTCTTAAACAAGTTCAAAGCTTGCCAAACAACATTTATTTAAACACTAAAGCACTTCTTAAACAATTCATATACTCAAAATAGCCCTACACATGTTTCTGTAAATAAAACCTTTTTAACAGAAGCAAAACATTAAACACATTTCATATTTAGAAAGGGCTTGTTCTCCTGATTCCATTGATATAAAATTTATCAAATTTGGACGTGGGAATCAAAAGTTACGGCTAAAACAATTTCAAACAACTAATAGATTCAAATCCTGATTTTAAATCTAATTCCTGGCCACGCGTCACGCTCTGATTGGCGCGGACCTGTTCGCTCAGGATCGCGCTCATAAGCCGTTAGATCTACTTAATCTGCACGGCCCAGATCTACTCATAACGTTTCGATAAGTGATCTATTTACACGCGCTGGATCTAGATCCAACGGTCTACGATCAAGCGACCATGGATGGGCGGCGCCAGCGGTGGCATCTGGCGGCGGCGAGCTCTGTCTATGGAGGCGCGGCGCTACAGGGGGTTCTGGGGTCGTCAGAGGCGCTTACCAGGTTCCTAGCGATGCACTGATGCTCAACCTGGCGACGGCTTGGAAAGGGGCGCACGGACACGGCTGCACGGGCTCGACGGAGTTGCTGACAGCGTCGGGCTCGGGTGGACGACGATGTTGGCGACGCTCCTGGTCACCCTAGCATGAATAAAAGGCATCAGGAGATGTGCAAGAGTACGGCGAACACGATCGTGTGAATCAGAGGCGAAGGGGAACAGGGGGCTCACCGAATTTAATCGCCGGAGTTGAGGACGTCGTCAGAACCTTGATGTGCTTGTCGAAGACGACGACCTGGGGCGGTATAGGAGGAACCAATGGTGTTAGAAGGTGCGCAAGGAAGTTGCGAAGCTTTCTGCAAGAACTAGAGAAGAAGGGGCGCACGGGGCTCACCGGGATTGGTCGCCGGAGTGAGCTCTGTCTGCGGCGGTGCAGGAGCGATTGCGGGCAGCCTGGGGGCGTTTCTGTCTGGCTTTGTTGGGGGAAATGGTCGGGGGCGAGGATCTCGCGCTGTATCAATGGCAATTAAGCGCGGAATCAATGCGGCAGTGAATGGAGGAGGGAACGGCCGGCGACGTGGTCGTGGCCGCGATTTGGGGACGAAGGGTGACGTGGCAGTGAGGCCCAGTTGTCAGCGAGAGAAACAGAGAGGGGGTGGGGTCCTGGCGTCAGTCACTCGGTGGGTGCGTCTTCGAGTGAGAGAGAGAGAGAGGGGGAACCCGGGTGGTCTTAGTGGGCTAAAACCGTCGTTGGGCTAGTAGGTGGCGCAGGCCCTTTTCCAATTCTTTTCTCCTTTTCTTTTTTTGTTTTCAATTTCAGGAATCAAATTCAAATGATTTCAAAACCTATTCGAAATCAAATCTTTTCAGGATTTTTGCAGTGTGCAACAAACACATTTCTGAGCATAAAACCAAGTGGTCACTTTGAATTGGCTTGGTCACTTGGAATAAAATAAAATAAGCAGTGGCATAGCACTAGTTTGAATAGGTTTTGAATTTGGTTTTCAAATCATATTTGTTTTGAAACTTTGGTTTAAATATTGGTAATCTAGAAATACAACCTGAGAGCACTAAGACAACAAAGTTTGGTTTCATGAACATCAATCTCTCATTGGAGAGTAGCATTTGATTCAAATGCTGATCACATAAAATAATGAGCTCATATGCTCTTGTTTTTTAATTGATTTGTTTGGAATGAACTCTATATGTGATCATGGATGCATGGATGATATGCATGAGTATGAAACATGATTTTAGGGATGTTACACTCAGGAAATTTCTCTGCAAGAAAAAGAGAACATTAGCACAATAACAAAGGAGATGAAAAAGTCAAGAACATAAAATACAGTGCAAAAAGGGTAAGAACTCACTACCGAGGAAAGAATTGATGGCGCCGAGTTTGCTTTGCCAAGTCTTGGCCTTGGCTTGGAGCGCGTCAAGATCCATGTTAGCCGACTCAACCGCCAACTCCGCCTCCTTCAGCATCTCCCTGGTTTTCTCGGCACTGGCAGCATGATGGCCGTCTTTCTCGGCAAGCTCCTCCTTCATCCCCTTCACCTCGACCCGATGCTTCTGCTCCATATCGGCCATCAGCTTTTTCAGCCGGATCACCTTGTCTCGATCCTTATGGAGTTCCGCTTGGTGCTTCTATGCTTATTTGGAACAAAATTACTCGTCAGCAGCAACAAAGCTATCTTGATCCGTCAGGATAACAAGGCTAAAAGAATGAGCATGAACATAACGCAGCACAACGATGGCTAAGGTCTTACTCTCCGTCTTGCTGATCTGCGAGTGGAGCGTGTCGATGGTGGACGGAGCAGAAGTTGTGGGAAAAAAGCGAGAAGAGATTGATAAAATGAAACAAGGAAAGGTGCACCGAATAAAGATATGGTGAGTAAGAAAATTACATTGGCCTTGAGTCTCGGCTTGCATCTTCTGATGAGCAAGTTCGAGCTTGCGATGCTCCAGGAGGAGAGCTTGGTGCACCTTGGTGCGCTCATTATGCGTAAGTTGCACAACGGAAAAAGATAGTGAATAAATGGAGGAGTCAAGCTCATAGACGGATGAAGGGTGACTCATATTTTAGAGCTTACAGCCGAATAAGTTTCTCATTCGGCAGTAACCTCGGGGACTAGGGATCGACAATCTAACATGTGACCGAGTAAGTTATTGCTTAGAGCTTACGGCAGAGTAAGTTCCTCACTCGGCAATAACCTCGGGGACTGGGTGATATGTATAACAGAAATACTCAATAACACAAAAGAGTAAGAAGGTTATTTACCCCGTTCACTTCATCCGCGCGACCCATTAAGGCAATGGCCTACTGGGTCATGTCGGAAACGGCCTTGGGGCCTAGCTTCATCTTCTTGCCAGCGCGGGTGCTGACCTCTTGCTCGACAGCTGCGTTCCATGCCACAACATAAGGCTCAGCGGCACCAAGGCCATTCCCGCTGAGCGTCCGAGTGAGAACTTGCCCCTTCTTCAGGGTAGTTCCCACATTGGCGCGGGTCGCAGCGACACTAGTATGCAGCATAACATCTTTAGAACTGCCGCCCGACCCGGCGACCGCGGATCCGCTCGACTTACCCATGGGGACAAGCGTTGTTGATAGAGTTATGGGCCGGATCTAAGGAGTAGTACCCGGAGCACAGAGGAAGGTCGTCTGCTTGGTGGAAGTCGTCTTGCCGGATGAGGTGCGAGCCAGACCAGGAGCAGTAGGCCGGGTCTGGTTCTTTGACAGAGGGGGAGAGTGAGCGGGTTTGTTTGGAGATGAAGTGGGAGCCGACTGAGTGGGCTCAGCAATATTGCTGGCACCAAGATCAGGAAGTTGTTCATGAGCACCAACTTGCGGGCTGGTGCTAGAGGAACTGGTGGCGATGATCTTCTCGGTGCCAGCGTGGCCGACACCAAGATCAGGAAGTTGTTCCTGGGATGCGACAGAGGTGCTGGGCTGAGTCCTCTCCGCCGGGTGAGCCACCAGGTCTAACTGACACTGAGAAGCGTGAGCCTCAGCAGTGGGAGCCTCGACTTGTACGGGTCTTTGCACCATAGAATCAGCTGGAGAGGCGCAGGCCTTAGCGGCGAGGCAATGCTAGGAACATCCTGGCTGGCCGACAAAGGTGTGGTGCTGAAAACAACAAGACGCTCATGAGAAAATAGTAACAAAGCATAAGAAGGAAAATGCAAAGTAAGCATATCGCAAAAGCTTACCCAGTGACCGTCGGGTCGCGCGGTGGGCGAAGAGTGACTGGGCGTCCAGCTGCTTTGCGAGTCTCCGCCAGCGTGGTAGCGGCAGCAGTAGCCTTGCGCTAATTAGTCGGCTGAGCGCTGGAGGAGGCCCCCCGTCGCTTAGTCGGCTTGGCGGTAGGAATTTTCCCAACTCCGCCCACAGCAAGAGGGGGAGTGTTGTGTACCTGGCCAGCTGCATAAGTAAATGATAGGCTTACTCGAATAATTTAGTGAGCAAAGGTCTAAAAGCAAGTACCTCTAGAATCTCACAATCATCATCATCATCGTCATCAGAACAATCTTGTA
Source organism: Avena longiglumis (assembly GCA_030063025.1). NCBI lineage: Eukaryota > Viridiplantae > Streptophyta > Magnoliopsida > Poales > Poaceae > Avena > Avena longiglumis. Next base: position 127,279,810 of record CP125978.1, read on the forward strand.
AGGGGTTTCAAGTGTGGCTCTTACCCAGAGTTGAAGCAGCAGACGCGTGCGGAATCGGCATGAAGCGCTCTAGATCATACTCGACTTCATCGGAGTCAGACCGGTCCTCGTTGTAAGCACTAGGAGGGACAATACTGCCATCAACCTGGTGAACAAGATTCTGCGAAAGACAAACAGAATAAGCATCAAAAACTAGACAGAGAATAGAAAAACAAGCTAAAGCTGACCCGACATCGAAGGGTGACTCGGAAACTTACCCAGGGGACGGGCCTGACCCGGCTAAATGGAGGGCAGATCCAAGCCCAATCATCCGCCAAGTTCAGTTTGAATATAGAGCTTACTCGGCGGGCCACAGAATCGTGGGTAAGCTCCTTCGTGGAGTGCTGAGTGGGGTCGCGCGTGCCTCTCATGAAGAACATCTTATGTAACATCCTAGTTTCTGTGTTAGGATGTTATTAGTGTCATGCATCATTGCATCTTACAATTGAGAATTCAAATAAAAATCCTAAACACCTAAACCTAGCAAACCCTAATAGAGATTGCCATGTGTAAGCATTATTGTAGTGGGCAAGTTTGACCCTTCCAAAAATCTTGTAAAACATTAAAACATGGCCCCATGTTGACCACCTCAATTTTATAAAAATTTAGAAACAAATTTCGTCAAGTTTTGACTTAGTATGCAAAAGTTACAAGTGAATTAGTAAAATGATTGGAAAAAGAAAAAAGAATAAAAACTAACAACCTAACCTTGCCGGCCAACCAGGCCCAACTTCCTTTATCACTTGGTACAAGCTGCTTCGCCAGCCCGCACCATTGCCGCCATTACAGTGGGGCCGCTGTCATCCCCACCTCTAGCCGGAATCCATGAAGAACACGGTTCGATTTCAAAATCAGCGTCCATCCGTTTCAATGCTCAATCGTGCCTCCTACGACACGAAATCCTTCCCTCTTATACCGCCGCATCGACCCCCCTCTTTGCCCTCGAGTTTCTCAAACCCTAGTCCCGTTTTTCGCAAGCTTCCGATCTCGCCGGAGAGACCCTCTAGCAGCGCTCGAGGTTGGCGACCCTCCAGAGCACCTCGAGCCTTGCTCTACCTCCCCACGCTACTCGCCTCGACCTACTCTACCCTCCCATCTAACTCGTTCCTTCCGAATCGTAGGAGGTCACCGGCAATTGCTCGCCGGAGCCCGTCGGGTCCGAGAGGAGGAACGGCCAACCACGGGAGAAGGAGGTGTTGGGCCACGCAGAGATAAAACAAAAACTTTTTCCTCTAACGTGGTGATCCCAAGACCTAGCTGAGGTAGAAAGCCACGAGGTTTACCACTAGACGCATTGCGGATTCTGCGATGAAGCGCGTCGATTGATGCGCAGTCCTCACGATCCGATCGTCCGGTGTCGATCGAAGACCTCCGCCGGTATCCACATCGCATAAGGAGGAGCACCCGGCGAATCGCTAGGTTCGTTACGGGCGGGACTGCGTGGAGCTAGGGTTTCCAACACATGGAATGACCTAACCGAACAACGATTAACCTTTCGGGTTCTGCTCCACAATATATAGGAGTGAACGTGGGCTTCGTGCGACCCATTCACTAAAGCCCATATAACATTAGTCACCGTGAGTCCAACTCACTAACTCAGTCCTAATCTGGTTTAGGTCCAACCCAACACGATTGATTCGGATCCAATCCGAACTTGCTCCCGCCTTAAGTGTGTGACCCGAGGCTCATGGTTACTTGGACACGATTAGAGTCCGACTCACAATCGATCAATCGGCATCGGCTCCTAGCGTAACTGCCGATTCCCAAGTACCAAAGAGTCATGACGACTTGCCTTTCCAATGCGACTTTACGTCCCGAGTCCCTTTTGCCTCACGATACCTTGTCGACTATAGGCGAATATATGTCATCCTTAAATAGTCCGACTCTCTTCTCGATCCGAGATAAGTGATTCACCCGACTAACTCTAGCGATCGCCTCGGTTAACACTTAACCGAGTCGTATGGCCATGCTTCCTAATCATATCTCACGAGAGGGCCGGAGAATATCTCTCCGAGTGGAGGGCAAAATCCCATCTTGGTTATTCACATCACGCAGCTTGATTCTCACGACCAACTCGCCTTTATAATCGCCCGATTCACGGATCAGCGCTTGAGAACCTAAGTCGGTGATCCTCAACTCGGACTATGCAACAACCTCAGTCTAAGGATTACATTGATTGAGATATACAAATGACAACTAGTTCGTTGTACCTCAATATGGGTCAATCCGACTCGCTAAACTCTTTAGCCTAGTCTGTAAGTTGGAATAGCATCTCCATGCCCATGACAAGTGGAACCAAGTCATCAAGCCAACTTTCACATTGGTCTAAGTTGTGTGTCCAAAGACAACCTCAATGACCAAGGATATTTAGTACAAACAACATGAATGCATAGTTCCACAACTGAATCACATATTCAATGATACACATCAGATGTTTATACAAGGACTACTTAATAACTTTATGAATACAATGGGAAATATCATCATACATGATTGCCTCTAGGGCATATTCCCAACAGTCTCCCACTTGCACTAGAGTCAATCTTTCGACATCACATGTCTAAGCATCTAATGCCCATGGCTCTCAGGTGCGCCTCATGCTTTGGCTGGGGTAACGGCTTTGTCAACGGATCCGCAATATTTGCATCCGTGTGTACCTTGCATAATATGATATCACCCTGATCCACGAACTGGCGAATTAGGTGGTACCGCATGAGTATGTGCTTGTTCTTCTGGTGTTGTCTAGGTTCCTTGGCTTGTGCAATAGCACCATTGTTGTCACAATACACGTCCAACGGATTGGACGAGCCCTGAACCACACCAAGATCCATGAGGAAATTCTTCATCCAAACAGCTTCCTTTGCTGCCTCCGAGGCGGCAATATACTCAGCCTCTGTTGTAGACGCAGACACAGTCTCTTGCTTGGAACTTTTCCAGCTCACAGCACCTCCGTTTATAATAAACACGTATCCGGATTGCGAATGAGAATCATCAGAGTCGGTGAGATAACTCGCATTTGTGTAACCCTTTACACTAAGTTCATCTTCACCACCATAAACCAAGAACATATCCTTAGTCCTTCTCAAGTACTTTAGGATATTTTTAGTCAGTCCAATGGATCTCTCCAGATCACTGTATCTCGCCACGCCACAACACTTAGAGCATAGGAAACATCCGGCCTAGTACAAATCATGGCGTACATGATGGATCCGACTGCAGAAGCATATGGAATCGCACTCATCCGACTTCGCTCATCAGTTGTCGAAGGACACTGAGTCTTGCTAAGTTTTACACCATGGGGCATCGGTAAGAACCCCTTCTTAGACGATTCCATGTTGAAATTTTTCAACACTTTGTCCAAATAAGTACTCTGACTCAATCCAATGAGCCTCCTTGATCTATCTCTATAGATCCGGATTCCGAGGATGTATATTGCCTCACCCAAGTCTTTCATTGAGAAACTCCTTTCCAATGATTCCTTGGTTTCTTGCAACATCTGGACATCATTTCCAATCAGTAATATGTCATCCACATATAAGATTAGAAAATTTACTTTGTTCCCACTAAACTTCTTGTACAAACAAGAATCATGATCACTCTTGATGAAACCAAACGATTTGACTACCTCATCAAAGCGAATATTCCAACTCCGAGATGCTTGCTTCAACCCATAAATGGATTTGAAGTTTGCATACCTTGTCAAGATTAGTCGGATCGACAAAACCCTGGGCTGTATCATATACACGCCCTCGGTTAAATTTCCGTTAAGGAAAGCCGTTTTGACATCCATCCGCCATATCTCATAGTCGAAATAGGCCGCTATAGCTAACATGATCCGAACTGATTTAAGCATCGCTACGGCGAAGGTCTCGTAATCAACTCCTTGAACTTGTCGGAACCCCTTCGCGACAAGGTGCTTTATAGATTGAAACATTTCCATCCATATCAGTTTTCTTCTTAAAGACCCATTTGCACTCGACGGGTCTTGCACCGTTCGCGATCAACCAAGTTCCAAACTTGATTTTCATCCATGGACTTTATCTCGGATCTCATGGCTCCAAGCCATGACTCGAATCGATCCCAACATCGCTTCGAATAATTTGTCGGCTCATCAGCCTAACAAGTAACACATCACGAAAACTTCGTAATCTTGCCGATCTTCGTAGTACAGTGTGTCAGCTCACCGCCACGATCGGCTCAACCTCCAAGGTTTTGCCGATTCGCTACTAGCCGATTCCTCTCGAATTTCTTCGAGTTGCAACTGCTCCCACTTACTCCCCGACCGAGAAACTCTTTCTCAAGGAAGACACCGCCCGAGCGACAAACACTTTGCCCTCTTCTCGGTTGTAGAAGTAGTAACCCAAGGTTTCCTCGGATACCCACGAAAATACATTTATCCGACTTGGCGTAAGCTTGTCCGATCAAGTCGCTGACAAAAGCTTCACAACCCCAAATCTTAAGAAAAGACAAACTCGGCTTTTGCTGTCCACATCTCATGCGGTGTCTTCTACCGATTTTGATGGTACTTTGTTTAGTGTGAACGCCACTGCTTTCTAGACAATAACCCCAAAATGATAAAGGCAGATCTGTCTGACTCATCATTGATCGTACCATGTCCAACAAGGTCCGATTCCGCCTTTCCAAAACACCATTCCTTTGTATGCGTTCTGGCGGAGTAAGTTGAGGAACTATTCCACAACTTTTCAGATGGTCATCAAACTCATGGCTCATGTACTCGCCTCCTCCGAATCAAGAAACTTTATTTTCTTGCCGAGTTGATTCGTGCTTCATTCGAATTCTTTGAACTTTTAAAAGGCTTCCGACTTATGTTTCATTAAGTAGATATATCCATACCTACTCAAATCATCGGTGAAGGTAATGAAGTACTCATAACCACCCTCGGTCGTCGTGCTCATTGGTCCACATACATCACTATGTACTAGTCCCAACAAGTCGGACGTCCTTTCGCAACTCTTTGCAAAAGGTGTCTTGGTCATTTTGCCGAGTAGGCAAGATTCGCATGTCTGGAATGACTCCAAGTCAAACGGTTAGGAGTCCATCATCATGGAGCTTCTTCATGCATTTCCAACTTATATGACCAAGCCGATTGCCAAAAGTAAGTCATATTCAGATCATTTGGTTTCAACCTTTTAACATTTATGTTATAAACCGACTCACCATCAAGATTCAAAATAAATAACCCGTCCTGGACGGGTGCAAAGCCGTGAAACATGTCATTCAAATACAAAGAACAACCATTATTCTTGATATTCGACTCATAGCCTTGCCTCATCAAACATGAAGCGAAATAATGTTTCGATGAAACCGGAACATAATAACAATTATTTAGTTCCATAATGAATCGGAAGGTAAATGAAGTTGCGTCACGACTTCCAACGCAGCAACTCTTGCTTTGTTGCCGACTCGAATATCAACCTCGCCTCTTGCTACGCTCCTAGTTCTTACAGTCCGCAACGAGTTGCGATGTGAATAATCGATCCGGTATCATATACCCAAGAACTATTAGGTGCATCAGCAAGATATATGTCTATAACATTGCAAACAAGTGTACCGAGTCGGAAGTCATACCTCCACTCTTGGCTTTGTCGGCCAAGTACTTGCCATTCCTCTTCCAAGGCCATCCGCCTTGCGGAGAAGCAAGTGGATCCGGTGAAGGAGATGGCTTAGTCCGAGGAAGCGCTTGGGACGGTCCCGAGCCCGCTTTCCTCGACTTAGCCTTCTTCTTAGTCCAAGAACTCTTCTTGAACTTAGCCTTATTCGCACCATCAACACTTGACTGGTGCCCTTCTTGAGATCCGCCTCTGCTTGAGCATCCCATGCAATTCAGTGAGCTTCTTATCCATACCATGCATGTGGTAGTTCAAATGAACTGCCCATATGCACTAGGAAGAGAGTTCGAATTATATCCGTAGCGAACTCTTCGCTTATGGGGTAAGCCTCTCCAGACGCACTTAACCAACCATTTTGATCACATGCGGACTCGGTGGATCACCATCCTTAAGTTTGCAACTCAAAGCCGAGAGACTTGATACCTCTCGGTCTTCGCCGAGCTCGAACATACTTTTGAGGCTTTCGATCATATCGTAGGCCTCAACATGCTCGAACTGCTTTTGCAAGTCCGGTTCCATGTGAGCAAGCATAAGATACCGATATCCGTGGACTCATCCTTAGCCCGACGGTAGGCATTGGTGGGCTGCGACGCATTCTCATTCGGCTCATCTGGAAGTGGGTTGTCTAGGACATGGTCCTTCTTTTCTTGTTTGAGAACAATTCTCAGATTTCGATACCAGTTGGTAAAATTAGTGTCGTTCAGTTTATCTTTCTCAAGAATGGTTCTCAACGCAAAACCGGATATCTGAGAGTGACTGCTACTTGGTGCCATGATCTACAACAGAAAATATGCAAAACACTTAAGACATGTATTCATAAAAGAGCAAGCATATTAAACATTTTAATATTTTATGCTCCCACTAGAACCAACACCCCTCCGATGGTTACTTAGTTATTCAGGATCCTAAATAAGCAAGTCGGCTAGTGAGCTTTAGCATCACCGCTAGCCGCCAAGTGATCTAGGTAGACAACTCCTTGTCAATCGCATCTCATGCGACTCCTGTTGGACGGGTGGCATCACATGCCCCGGCTCCCATCCGACCTTTCCCCGAGTCCCACAACCGTTGTGATAGACCCTTCTAGCTTACCTAATGTTTCTGCAGTAAGAGTCCGACTCGAACCCACCTAGTCGGAAAGAATTGGTAGCACCTCAATTTTATGAGCCCACTACCAAAAATGTCCGACTTGTGATGGTGCAAACACTGGCGGGAAAACCGACTAGACCTTCTTTGAGGGATTAAATTTTACCGACTATCTAATAGAGGTAAAATTGAGACATAACTACAACACAAAATAAAGCAATTATAATGTGAAATGGTATGGCTCTCTTCATGGCGATCTCCATCTCCACAAAGCCTGTAATCCGACTCGTGCCAACTCTTGTCACTTGCCGTCTTACACCATGTCGCCGACATGTATAACGCCTTGCATGCCTTCCGGGTTCTCAAACAGCTACACTAGCTTAGTAAAGTAAATTACATAGAGAATCCGACACGCAGGTCGTTATACAATAAAGTGACAACACCTAGGCTCCAGCCGGCTGACAAAAACCGTGATTCGCAGATCACGTATGGATTACACACATACATCACATGCACATGAACCATACCATTCACAATTTCCTGCAAAACAAGTTATGCATAGATACAATATCTACCGGCGTTGTGAAACTCGCAACGACATCTAAGGCGCTACGACAGGGCGAAGCCGGCGGTCCCGACGATTTTTCCAAAAACGTAGATCTCATCTACGATCCGAACATGGATTCCGACCATCGTTCCGATTCGATCAAACTTTTTGATCTTCGATCAACGCTTCTGGATTTACGTGTCACAGTCTACCCCGATGGCGGAAGCCGACCGGTAGGGGTATGTCGTTCCACGACCTCAGCAGTATGATCACGGAAATCAGATATACCATTCCCCGAGTACAGTTGATCCAATCAACTTCATACAAAACCGATCTATCTCATAGATCGACCACCAAAACAGCACATAGATCTCATCTATAGCCTACCGCATATCACATATGCGAGATCTCGAGCCTAAAACCAGAAGCTATCGCTCTGATACCACTTTTGGGCCACGCAGAGATAAAACAAAAACTTTTCCTCTAACGTGGTGATCCCAAGACCTAGCTGAGGTAGAAAGCCACGAGGTTTACCACTAGACGCGCGGTTGCGGATTACTGATGAAGCGCGTCAGTTGATGCAGTGCAGTCCTCACGATCCGATCGTCCTGGTGCTGATCGCACAGCACCTCTGTTGGTATCCACACGTACAAGGAGGAGCACCGGCGGCGAACTGCTAGGTTCGTTACGGCGGACGGGCTGTGGAGCTAGGGTTTCAACACATGGAATGACCTAACCGAACAACGATTAACCTTTCGGGTTCTTGCTCCACAATATATAGGAGTGAACGTGGGCTCGCTCGCGACCCATTCACTAAAGCCCATATAACATTAGTCACCGTGAGTCCAACTCACTAACTCAGTCCTAATCTGGTTTAGGTCCAACCCAACACGATTGATTCGGATCCAATCCGAACTTGCTCCTCTTAAGTGTGTGACCCAAGAGCTCATGGTTACTTGGACACGATTAGAGTCCGACTCACAATCGATCAATCGGCATCGGCTCCTAGCAGAACTTGCCGATTCCCAAGTACCAAAGAGTCATGACGACTTGCCTTTCCAATGCGACTTACGTCCGAGTCCCTTTTGCCTCACGATATACCTTGTCAGACTATAGGCGAATATATGTCATCCCTTAAATAGTCCGACTCTCTTCTCGATCCGAGATAAGTGATTCACCCGACTAACTCTTAGCCGATCGCCTCGGTTAACACTTAACCGAGTCGTGCATGGCCATGCTTCCCGAATCATATCTCACGAGAGGGCCCAGAGAATATCTCTCCGAGTGGAGGGGCAAAATCCCATCTTGGTTATTCACATCACGCAGCTTGATTCTCAGTCGACCCGAACCCTGCCTTTATAATCGCGATTCGGATCAGCGTTGATGTAACCTAAGTCGGTGATCCTCAACTCGGACTATGCAACAACCTCAGGTCTAAGGATTACATTGATTGAGATATACAAATGACAACTAGTTCGTTGTACCTCAATATGGGTCAATCCGACTCGCTAAACTCTTTAGCCTAGTCTGTGTAAGTTGGAATAGCATCTCCATGCCCATGACAAGTGGAACCAAGTCATCAAGCCAACTTTCACATTGGTCTAAGTTGTGTGTCCAGCACAACCTCAATGACCAAGGATATTTAGTATAAACAACATGAATGCATAGTTCCACAACTGAATCACATATTCAATGATACACATCAGATGTTTATACAAGGACTACTTAATAACTTTATGAATACAATGGGAAATATCATCATACATGATTGCCTCTAGGGCATATTCCCAACAGGAGGAGGAGAGGGACCGCGTTGAGATCGTTGGGAGATTCGCCGTCGACGTGCGCATCGGGGGCCATCTTCGCCGCCTCCACTATGGCCGCCAGGACCTCCGACCACCGTCGACTCCGCCGCCGCCGCCGTCGTCTCCATCGCCGCCACCACCACAGGTCAGTAGAGCCGCCTCAGCCATCCGATTGTAATCTTGTGGACCAGATTAAAAGGAGGGCGAAGGGGTATCGGCCAACCACGTTGCGCCGCGTGGCAAATCAAGGCGGTAGCGTCGTCACGCCGTCACCCGCCTCGGCCAATCGACTAACCAGCGCCACTTGGCGCGTTTCGAGTTAGGGATTAGATAGTTTGGTTTGAATTTGGCAGATTTGATCTAAACATTGCGAAAATCATATAAAATTGAATATTTGGCCAAATTTAGCTTATAATATACCGTTAGATTCCTAATTTTATGTAGAATCCAAATCTGTAATAATATTGCAGGTTTGCATTAATGTTTTAGGTGTAGTTTTAATCATTGGATTAGAGGGTTTTAATCTATATAAAAATAATTGAAATTCCTTTTTGTTTGAATCTTGTTGCAATAATTTTGTTTCCACAATACCTACTGATCCAAATCATCAAGCTTTGCTTAGGATTATTAGATCTAACTTGGGGCTATTTAGAGGGTTTGATCTCCTATAATCCTCGGAATTGTTTTAGTGATTCAAATTAGATCTAAACCCTTGGAAAATAAATCCTAGTGACACCCTTACACTATCACAACACACAAACTTGCTACCTCGATCAATTCAACCAACCTTGCATAAACTACCATGTTGCATGCATGCATGTTTTCTTTTGTGTATGCTTTGAGCAAGTTGTGACCAAATCTATGTTTGTGATTTGTTAGATTGCTCGGAGTGCGCTAAGGAGTGCTATTGTGTAGAGTGCTGCTTGGATCAAGGCAAGTTACACCACTTGTTCATAACTTTTGTCCCAGTTTTGATTCTATGCATGTGATCTTCAAAATTCTGTAGTATGCATGTGTAGGATGTTCTAGTAGAATTTTTCCTTAGCATTATTTTGCAAGTGCGATGATTTTGTAGTATGCCATGATGTAACACCCTCAGAATCGGACCTATGCAAGTTGTAGCGATTCCCGCCAAACCCGCATAGAAACGATTCAAAGGTGCCCACCAGGCACTTTCGTGCGGGTGGAAAACGAAGTAATAACATTACACAACAGTCCTCGATGGGACCCACAGAACAGATATATATATAACAACGACTCCATGAGTCAAGGATACAGATAGAATATACAAAGATCCAAATCACCTTGAAACGATAGAGCGTCCAGCTACGGACAAGATGCAAATGGGGCTAAGAGCCCTGAAGAATAACCAATGGCGTCCATAACCCTGCCTGGCCAAGGAAGGGTAACCCCGCTAACGACGCCGATCTCAAAACCTTAAACAAAAGGGTGCCGACAAAGGGCAAAGGAAAAGAGGAGCGTTAAATCGAGGCCAGTACACGGCGAGGCTAGAATTCGGCGGTCCTCGCCTACAAAGGTATGGTGGACTGAAGCGGCAGTGGCAGCATGCACTAAACAACCTATAGAGACTCGATACAACTCGCGGTTATCAGAGAGGGGTAAGAAAGACCTATTCGGAACCAACCTGATTCTACCATCAGACAACCCGTCCTGGTGTTTCCCCCTCGAGACCAAACGAGGAAGTCAACCGAGGAACTCACACAGTTGGCAGTTTTATTTATTCAGTTATCGTTGCAACAATTACTAGTCAGGTATAGATAATCATCCTGATAAAATAAGCAGTGGGCCATTTTAGTTATCCATTCCGTTGTAGTTGCAACACTTACTAGTCAGATATAATTAGCATGAGATAACCCCAAAAACCCAGCAGTAGTTGGTACTTTTAATCAGCCATTCCGTTGTAGTTGCACTATTTACTAGGCAGATACAATGGTCGCCAGCGACAACCCAAGCAAGCAATTGTGGGTAGTATTATTTAGCCATTCCGTTGTAGTGAAGCTGATTACTAGTCATTATAAAGTCAAATTTATAGCAATAAACTTTAGTTATGCTTGTCTATGGTCGAGATACTGTGCTCCAAGTCGTCCATATCCGCGGACACGGCTTTCAGAAAGTTTTTACCCGGCCGGGGTGCACCAATAGCAACACACACTCGATCAACCTCGGAAAAACCAAATCAAAACCCAACGAGGCCTTCACGACAAAGCAATCACAGGATTCAGAAATATTTCAGGCCACCCTTGAGTACACCAAGCAGTAAGCAAGCTCAGACGGACTCAAGGTTTGCGACAATGGTCAGAGCGACAGAAATCCCCAAACGGGACTGTCGATACATGAAAACACTCCGCCTAAAAGCAAGATGCGTGCTCCTCACACAATAAATAAAGCAAAGAAAGCATGGCATAGGTACAGGATAGTAAATAAAACCTCAAACTAGTTTGTGGCCCCAAGAAATAAGACTGAATCAAGCTCGCTCGGGGGTCCCATATACCTCCGGATGTGGATAGCGATAAATCAAGGAACAGTATCAAGTACTCGGGGTCTTACGGGACACAAGTGGGCTCGGAAAACAAATATTATCTATCACCCATCGATGCCTCTCGCTACTTAAATTTTAGTTGTTAAACAGGAATTAAAGTGACGATAAGTAAAACTAGGATCATCTCCAACATAAACATGCGGCAATACATCAACAATCGTGGGTACGACGACACGCAACAAAGATCGGGCAAGCGACTCTGACGCACAAGTCCAACTAACTACCAAACAACAAGTAATAGGATGTGTCCAAGGCAATATAAGGCTGCAAGTAATATCAAGGGTACGGAAACTAGAGCATCGCATACGAGATAGCAATAGATCAACAGAGGGAATAAATACTATAAAAGTAAGATAGGTAGAAAGGGGAGATGCTCGCGAAAACATTGCGAAGGTTCAACCAAGATCGGGACGAATCTCACATCAACTCAACGGCCTTATCCGAAGAAGCAAAACACTAGAAGAAACACCGGATGCGATTATTTAATACAGCGTAAGATCGGCATGATGCATGTATGATGTATGACATGGCGTAAGAGTGATGCAATTAGGTCATATTAAGTGGAACCGGGGTCCGACAATTAATTAGATGGTTCAAGTTGTTTAGAACCCCGCAAATAAATGTTGTTTTAGCATGGCGTAAGATAGCACGGTTCTACACAAATTTAAATGAGGCCAATATAAGGCTAGATTTGCCCGCATATGGGCCCCATATTTAATTATTAGGTGAATCGGCATAAGGCCCCCAAACCACATGATATGGATGCATGCATGAACAATTTATATGCAACAGTTATATAGGTGACATTTATAAAATAGGGTTCTCGGATAAGGGGTTCACACTTTAGGGGGTCTCGACGAACTTGGGTTTCCGGGGTTCGGGGTCGGTCTCAGGGTCCAGGGTTCGACGGATCGGTCTCGACGGAAACGTTCTCGGATAACGGAGGTAGGTCTTGTCGTTCCGTGAAGGGGGACTTTCGGTGTCGGGGGCACATCAGACTCGCCCTGGTCGGTGTCGTTCTTGTCATCGCGACGATCTTGTCGGGTCCGCGCCATCGAGTCGGTCTTGGCGTCCGGGGGGTGCAGAACTTGGTGTCCGGGGCGGAGTACTTGTCGCACCGGGGTCTCGGTGTCCGAGGTAAGACCTTGGCGTCCTCGAGGAAGAACTCGGTGTATCCGTGTCGTGGTTCTTGTCGGGGTCCTCGGCTTCGGGAGCCGGGAAGGAGTTCTTGGTGCTCCGCGATGGAGTGGCAGAGTTCGGATTCTCGTGTTTGATTCTCGGTCTTGGTACTGCCGACAGGCGGAGATGGAGATCTTGTTTAGTCTGAACACAGACTCAGGATCGGTGACAGCCATGTTGACGACCTAAGCCACCACACCATTGGTTCATGTACGAGGCACCCAAACCATGCAAGGTACCAGACGGAGGCATGCTTGCGGCTGCCCAAGAGGCCATCGAGGCGTCTGGGCTTGGGCGCTGCCCAACAGAAGCACAACAGCCAACCGGATCATGGAGACACAGGGCGACGCCGCGCAGGGCCTGCGGGACGGCGGCGGGAGCTCGATCGGGACGTGGTGGGGTGAGGCCGCGTGGTCCGGAGGCGGTGCAGAGCCGCAGGGCGGGGCGCGAGGCGAGGGACGGCGGGCGAGGGCGAGGTGTGGCGGCATGGCGAGCTCGACGGGAGGTGGCGAGGCGGAGCTGCGGGCAGTCGCCCGGCGAGGGCGGAGGACGCCTGGCGGGCATGGCGGAGCCCGGGCGGCAGGGGCTCGGCGGCGCGCGGCGAAGCGAGAGCCGGGTGCGGGCTGGCGAAGGGCGCCGTGGTCAGGAGAAGACGGGCCGGCGCTGGGGCGGGCGAGCTCGGCGTCAGGGGACGGGGTAGGGCGGCCGGAGGAGAAGGCGGAGGATGAGGAAGAGGCGGGCAGCAATGAGGAGAGATGAGCGGGGAAAGGAGAGGAGGGAGAGAGAGAGTGGGGCACGCAGGGCTGGTGGGGGTGGGTCCCAGGCGGCCAGGGAGGGGGACCCGGGGCGGGGAGAGAGGGGTGGGGTTGTGTGGACAGGGGCGTGGGGCCGGGACAGCCGGTGGCTGGGGTTTGACCGTGTGGTGAGAGGAGAGAGAGAGGAGAGGCCAGGGGGTGATGTGGCGGCGTGTGAGTGGGTGAGGGAGAGGGAGGAGGTGAGGTGGCAAACTGCTATAGGGTGGGGTGAGGTGGAGGGAGGGTGTGGGTAGAATTAGGATGGGTAGGAAAAGAAAGCGGGATGGACCGATCTGTTTGTACGGGGGTGGTCGTTCGGGTCGATTCGGCCCGTTCGACTGCCCCCACAAAAACAATTAAATGTTTTATTTATTCAAACAAGCCTTTTTTGCAAACTAATAGCAGACAAAGTAAAAAAAATATTCCGGCGATCCGGTTTTGCGTGTTGAACAAAGGCGGGGCGTTTAGGAAACAAAACTGGGTTTTTCCGAAATAATTTTATGCAAGAAAATGCAAAATGATGACGATGCTCAAATGCAATGCGGCATGATGACATGAGCATGCGGTCATGATGATGCAATGCACAAAAACAACGCGATTTTCTAGTAGTGGTTTTGCGGGATGCCACAATTCGACACCACTAACAATGGATCTCGCCCTCGAGATCCGCCTCATGGTACCGGAAGGAAGGTCGGCGATCTGCGTCTCCTCGCTTCGTGTAGATCCTCGCGACACCACTAACAAGAGGCCGTTGTTCGTGATCGTCGAGAGAATACTCCGGAAACAAAAGGTCGAAGGTAGAGGCATCAACAAATAAAGCCACCTCTAACTTCGATGGAAGGAGGGAACCGATGCATTCTCATCCACTTCGATGTACAAAAGCGAATAGAAAGGGTAGTCGGCATGGGGGCCAATCCATCACGCACCCAAACTATTACTCTGCACAATCAGTAGAAAATAGTACAACCATTCTCGGAAACAGACAGAAGATCTCGACAAGCGAGGTTCGGAAACAAAGGAGTGATACAGACTCTGCATCGGATCTGTCGTAGAGGATGTCGTCACGTCGGAAAACACCGGAAGGCACAAACAAAGAACAAAGGATGGTACCATAGACGAAGGATTCTTCGGATAGCATGAAGACCGGATGTAGCAACATCGTTTCCAAAAGAGCGAAACCACGAAATGCACGCGAACCCAACCACGAGAATTCCTGGACTCGAAGAAAGGGACGAGAGCGGATTCAAAATACGCAGAGGTGAGAGGAGAGCAGCAGAGGGGTAAGGAGTAAAATCAGACCTAATCAGAACTATCCAACCGATTTTGCAAAATAGTTTTGACACTCTACTTGCCGTAGCTAGGTTATCCTCTGGCTGGACTTGTGGGGTATCGCAACTGCCGAGCTCGATACCACTCAGTAACACCCTCGAATCGGACCTATGCAAGTTGTAGCGATTCCGCCAAACCCGCATAGAAACGATTCAAAGGTGCTCACCAGCACTTTCGTGCGGTGGAAAGCGAAATAACATTACACAACAAGACTCGATGGGACCCACAGAACAGATATATATATACAGAGGCGACTCCATGAGCCAAGATTACAGATATAATATACAAAGACACACATCACAATGAAAGCGATAGAGCGTCCAGCTACTGAGAAGATGCAAATTGGGCTAAGAGCCCTGAAGAATAACCAATGTCCATAACCCTGCCAGCCAAGCGGGAAGGGTAACCACGCTAACGTCGCCGATCTCAAAACCTGCTTAAACAAAGGGGTGCCGACAAGGGCAAAGGAAAAATAGGAGCGTCGATCGAGGCGAAGCAGCGAGGCTAGAATTGGCGGTCCTCGCCACAAAGGTATGGTGGATCAAGGCGGCGCAAGATGCACTAAACAACCTATAGAGACTCGATACAATGGCGGTTATCGAGAGGGTAAGAAAGACCTATTCGAACCAACCTCGATTCTACCATCGACAACCCGTCTGGTGTTTCCCTCGAGACCAAACGAGGAAGTCAACCGAGGAACTCACATTGGCGCTTTATTTATTCGATTATCGTTGCAATTACTAGTCAGGTATAGATAATCATCCTGATAAAATAAGCAGTGGGGCATTTTAGTTATCCATTCCGTTGTAGTTGCAACACTTACTAGTCAGATACAATTAGCATGAGATAACCCCAAAAACCCAGCAGTAGTTGGTACTTTTAATCAGCCATTCCGTTGTAGTTGCACTATTTACTAGGCAGATACAATGGTCGCCAGCGACAACCCAAGCAAGCAATTGTGGGCAGTATTATTTAGCCATTCCGTTGTAGTGAAGCTGATTACTAGTCATTATAAAGTCAAATTTATAGCAATAAACTTTAGTTATGCTTGTCTATGGTCGAGATACTGTGCTCCAAGTCGTCCATATCCGCGGACACGGCTTTTAGAAAGTTTTTACCCGGCCGGGGTGCACCAATAGCAACACACACTCGATCAACCTTGGAAAAACCAAATCAAAACCCAACGAGGCCTTCACGACAAAGCAATCACAGGATTCAGAATTATTTCAGGGGCCACCCCTTGGAGTACACCCGCAACGAAGTAAGCAAGCTCCGAGACGGACTCAAGGTTTGCGACAATGGTCGAAGCGACAAATCCCAAACGGGCTGTCGATACCGCGAAAACACTCCGCCTAAAACAGTACGTGCTCTCCTCACAATCGTAAATAAAGCGGTAAAGCATGGCATAGGTACAGGATAGTAAATAAAACCTCAAACTAGTTTGTGGCCCCAAGAAATAAGATGAATCAAGCTCGCTCGGGGGTCCCATATACCTCCCGGATGTGGATAGCGCGATAAATCAAGGAACAGGTATCAAGTACTCGGGGTCTTACGGGACACAAGTGGGCGTTCGGAAAACAAATATTATCTATCACCCACTGATGCCTCTGCTTACTTAAATTTTAGTTGTTAAACAGGAATTAAAGTGAACGATAAGTAAAACTAGGATCATCTCCAACATAAACATGCGGCAATACATCAACAACTGTGGCACTGGACGACACGCAACAGCACTGGGGCAAGCGACTACGACGCACAAGTCCAACTAACTACCAAACAACAAGTAATAGGATGTGTCCAAGGCAATATAAGGCTGCAAGTAATATCAAGGGTACGGAAACTAGAGCATCGCAACACAGATAGCAATAGATCAACAGGAGGGAATAAATACTATAAAAGTAAGATAGGTAGAAAGGGGGAGATGCTCGCCTGAAAACATTGCCGAAGGTTCAACCGAAGATCGGGACGAATCTCACATCAACTCAACGGCCTTATCCGCGAAGAAGCAAAACACTAGAAGAAACACCGGATGCAGTATTTAATACAACGGCAGAAGATCGGCATGATGCATGTATGATGTATGACATGGCAGAAGAGTGATGCAATTAGGTCATATTAAGTGGAACCGGGGTCCCGACAATTAATTAGATGGTTCAAGTTGTTTAGAACCCCCGCAAATAAATGTTGTTTTAGCATGGCAGAAGATAGCACCGGTTCGCTACACAAATTTAAATGAGGCCAATATAAGGCTAGATTTGCCCGCATATGGGCCCCATATTTAATTATTAGGTGAATCGGCATAAGGCCCCCAAACCACATGATATGGATGCATGCATGAACAATTTATATGCAACAGTTATATAGGTGACATTTATAAAATAGGGTTCTCGGATAAGGGGTTCACACTTTAGGGGGTCTCGACGAACTTGGGTTTCCGGGGTTCGGGGTCGGTCTCAGGGTCCAGGGTTCGACGGATCGGTCTCGGCGGAAACGTTCTCGGATAACGGAGGTAGGTCTTGTCGTTCCGTGAAGGGGGACTTTCGGTGTCGGGGGCACATCGGACTCGCCCTGGTCGGTGTCGTTCTTGTCGTCGCGACGATCTTGTCGGGTCCGCGCCATCGAGTCGGTCTTGGCGTCCGGGGGGTGCAGAACTTGGTGTTCGGGGCGGAATACTTGTCGCACCGGGGTCTCGGTGTCCGAGGTGAGACCTTGGCGTCCTCGAGGAAGAACTCGGTGTATCCGTGTCGTGGTTCTTGTCGGGGTCCTCGGCTTCGGGCGCCGGGAAGGAGTTCTTGGTGCTCCGCGATGGAGTGCAGAGTTCGGATTCGTGTTTGATTCTCGGTCTTGAAATGCCGAAGCGGAGATGGAGATCTTGTTTAGTCTCGAACACTGTGGATCGGTGACAGCCATGTTGACGACCTAAGCCACCACACCATTGGTTCATGTACGAGGCACCCAAACCATGCAAGGTACCGACGGAGGCATGCTTGGCTGCCCAAGAGGCCATCGAGGCGTTCGGCTTGGGCCCAACAAGCAACAGCCAACCGGATCATGGAGACAGGCGACGCCAGCGCAGGGCCTGCGGACGGCGGGGAGCTCAGCGGACGTGGTCGGGGTGAGGCAGCGTCCGAGGCGGTCAGCGAGGCGGCGGCCGGCGAGGCGCTGGCGAGTATGTGGCGGCATGGCGAGATCGACGGGAGGTGGCGAGGCGGAGCTGCGGGGCCATCGCCCGCGAGGGCGGAGGACGCTGGCGGACCGTGGGCGGGCGAGGCGGCCGAGGCGCTGGCTCGGCGGGCTGCGGGCGGAAGCGAGCGGGAGGCGGGCTGGCGAGGGCGCTGGTCAGGAGAAGACGGGCCGGCGCTGGTCGGCGGCGAGCTCGGCGTCGGGGGATCGGGGTAGGGCGGCGCCGGGCCGGAGAAGGAAGGCGGCGGCCGGGAGCTGCGTGGGAGGAATCGAGCGGGCGGCGCGCTGCGGGAGAGGAGAGATGAGTGGGGGAAGGAGAGGAGGGAGAGAGAGAGTGGGGCATGCGGGGCTGGTGGGGGTGGGTCCCAGGCGGCCAGGGAGTGGGACCCGGGGCGGTGAGAGAGGGGTGGGGTTGTGTGGACAGGGGCGTGGGGCCGGGGACAGCTGGTGGCCTGGGGGTTTGACCGCGTGTGAGCTGAGAGGGAGAGAGAGAGGAGAGGCCAGGGGGTGATGTGGCGGCGTGTGAGTGGGTGAGGGAGAGGGAGGAGGTGAGGTGGCAAACTGCTATAGGGTGGGGTGAGGTGGAGGGAGGGTGTGGGTAGAATTAGGATGGGTAGGAAAAGAAAGCGGGCTGGACCGATCTGTTTGTACGGGGGTGGTCGTTCGGGTCGATTCGGCCCGTTCGACTGCCCCCACAAAAACAATTAAATGTTTTATTTATTCAAACAAGCCTTTTTGCAAACTAATAGCAGACAAAGTAAAAAAAATATTCCGGCGATCCGGTTTTGCGTGTTGAACAAAGGCGGGGCATTTAGGAAACAAAACTGGGTTTTTCCGAAATAATTTTATGCAAGCAAATGCAAAATGATGACGATGCTCAAATGCAATGCGGCATGATGACATGAGCATGCGGTCATGATGATGCAATGCACAAAAACAACGCGATTTTCTAGTAGTGGTTTTGCGGGATGCCACACATGAGTAGCTCTATACTTAGGATTTTCCCTCCTAATAGGTTACCCCTGTTTTTGCTAAGTATTGCTTGCTATGCTATATATACAAAGTACCGTTGGGGGGTTCGAAAGACAAAGAATTTTTCTAAGTATAAAGGCTCTCTAGAGCAAACTTTTCTTCTCAAATCCACTTCAAAATAAAACTAAGTTTTCTTCTGGGCGGAATGGTTGTCGGGTCAACGAGTGAGATTTTGGTGGAGGACGGCCGCCCAGGAATCAAAGAAGTTTGCCATGTTTCAGAATTCAGAAGCTTCCAGTGCAACCACAATACATTATGGGCTCTGTCTTGGCCTAGTACTTAGTGGGAAACCTCACCTGGGTACCAACATTTGGAGGATTTTTGGCACGGTTGGATCCATAAGGTAGAGGGGCTACTAAGGTAAAGCCTCGCCATGGTCTTGTCTGTAAAAGGACTTGATCGTGGATTGTGGGTAAAGTGCACAAACTCTCGAGAGTATTGCAATCTGATCGATCAGCCGTGTTCACGGTAACAGAACAACAATGAGCGTCTGAAGGATGGAGCCTCTGAAGGATCTTCCTCTCTCTTTTCTAAAACAAAGTTTTGAAACCCCATGGCGTGCGTAATATCGCCAATGGGTGGGAATTTGGGGAACTTGGTGTGTAATATCCAAGTGACGCTTGGTGCGTAATATCCAAGTGTTTGGTTGTTTGGACACTTGGTGCGTAATATCCTCGTGTGCCACTCGACCTTATTTTATTCAAGCAAATGTTTACAAAGTAGGTCAATCTCCTATTCTTCTCTCTACTTAAGAAAAAATAGCTTTGAGCAAATGAACTCTACAGCCTATACCAGCCTTGCATGTAGAGATAGTCTTTTCTCTCCTTGGTGTAATTTGCCAATACATTCAAAGTATTGACCCAACTTGTTGGCTGCACCTCTTATGTGCAGAATCCAAAGATTGAAAGGTGCGTAGGGATCGCGGGTCTACACTCGACAAGCCTGGGGCGTTGATGGACTCATGCTGCTTTTATGTTTCCGCTGTTATTTGAGCTAGCATAATGCTAAGCAATTTTTGTAATAATTCCATACTCTGGATTCTTCGTGTAATAAAGACTTTGTGTTTTACATGATATTTCATCGACTGTGAGTGCTAGCTATTGATCCAGGGACTAGCATGTTAATCACAGGGACTTAGGATCCTTATCGATCCGAGGTCACTACATCTTATGGCCCCTGCCTTGGATGGGGCTGACCCGGCGTGCAATGAAAGTGCACATGAGATCCGTGTCGGCAAGATGGAAGTTCTCATCCGGCGACAGCAGCCTCTCCAGAATTACGTTGGCCTCATTCACCATAGCGTTTTGGTCGTGCGGGTCAAGCTGCCAGAGCTTTTTTGCTGGGGACCTCATCCGAGAAAGGAGGGAGCCGGATGTAGTCAGTGGCCCCGCTGTTTTAGACATAGAAGAAAGTCCTATGCCATATCTTGCAAGAGTCAAGTCAAGTAACCCGAGGAAAGATGGAGTCTCTCCTAGGTGTGATACTAGCGGCGCCACACCGAGTCGGCTTTTTCTCGGCTCGGGGATCGCCAGGCTGAGGAACAACCTGGACCCTAAAACTAAAATATTTGGCCCACAGAAGAACGGTAGGCCAAATGCCAAAGTAGGCCTCGCAAGCGGAAATAAAACAAGAAAGGGATCCAATCGCATTGGCAGGCAAATGATGGGTCTGCAGATGGAAGGTGGAAAGGAAAGAAGCAAAGAAAGTGCTCACAGGCAAGGCGAAACCTCGCTCGAAACAAGAGAGGAAAACCACCCTCTCATTGACATCAGGTTTGGGGGAGATCTCACCGACGGGAAGACGACGGTCCACCTCGAGCGGGATGCGTCTGGTGGAGCGCAGCCATTCGAGCTCCTCGGCGAAGACCTCCGAACCCTCCCAGCCGTCGTGCTCGTCGATGGGAACCTCCTGTTCTTCAGCTCCTTCAGCTTCGTTGTATGCGTCCATGATCTCCCTGGACCTAATCTTCTCCGCCGTTGGAAGAGGCTTGGAAGAGCAAGGACCCGTAGTGGAATGAAAAGAGGGAAAAGGCAATCGTAGAGCAAGAATAGAGGGAAAGAAGAACAGAGGGCAAGAAGCAGAGGGCAATTGCAGAGCAAGAACAGTTGGATTTTGGAGGCGCAAGAAAGAAGAAGAAGAAGAAGAGGCTATGGGGAAACTGAACGGGCGAGGGAAGTTATAATCCCCTCACCCCTATGTAAGGGCAGTAAAAACCCTAATTGTGGGATCTCCCTGCGCCGTGCGGCCAGCGTGTGGCCGTGTATTCGGTCGAGTGAGCCAATCAGCGGGCGCCACGTGACAACAATACACGAAAAATCCCCTACCATGTCATGAAAGGAAGGACAAGGGGCGCAGACCGATGGGACTGCCACAGTGACGGGGAATAACTGAGCAGCCCTTACTGTGCAGCCAGAGCTTGGAACAAAATTTGAGGCAAGTTACCATGATTACCAGCTGTCAATGACTGAAGCACGCTGAAAATGACTCGAAATTGACTAAAATGACTCGGCGCGAGGCGAAAACGAGCCAAAAAGTGAAAGAACAGACCCAAAAACTATCAGATAGACACGGCAAGGGGCAAGATTGCGCAAAACAGTGCGCTCTAAGCAGCAAACAAAGTCAAAATAAGAAGTTCCAATTACATTAAAGGAACCTAGAGACGCCTAACAGCTAGAGCTGCTAGACCTCACCAGCTTCGGGGACTAATGTCGGGGCGATAACCCCTGGTAGGGTCACAAGGGGTAAAACACAGCCCATCTTGGCTCACGCCGAGTAAAGAAAGAACCAGGCCGAGTAAGGACGGCCGGGTAAGAGTATCGTATGCGGCCGACATGGAAATTATGTCGGCCCGTATAGGACAAAGATGTCTACCTTGCAGGAACCAACAAGCCGAGTCTCACGAGGAGGAGCCGAGTCAGATAGTACTTGTGGCACCTTTCCGAGTGAGGTTCAGGAGGGGAACATGGTAAAGCATGGTCAAAAGAGAAGGGTGACGCCGGGTGACACGAAAGGAGCCGGTAACGCCTAAAGCAAGGGCTGACGTACAAAGTTACTGCGTGACGCCAAAGGAACAGGAGGCGACGTACCTGAAGACCATTAGCTGTTTAGCTTTATGGACTGGGCCACCGGGCTTAGGGCAAGCCCATGACCCGGCCCGCATAGTAGGGACCAAGATCCAACAGTAACCCTAGAACCCAAAGGGGTGTAACCTAGCCAGCTATGCCTATATAAGGAAGGGCATAGCTATAGTTAGAGAAGGTTGGACTAAGTAGGGAACTAGGGCACTGAACACTAGTTCATACAGCTCAAGGAGCACTTGTAAACCACTAGCATCTATAAAATTCCTAAGTGTGGATAGTTCATCTTATTCTTCGTGCATGGCAAGATCGTACACTCCCTCCCTGGTGACCACAAGCACCCATTCGGCCCCCAACTTAAGCCTACCCATGGCATCTGTCGTGACACCACCACGACAAGTAGGGGTCTCCACGAAGGTCTTCCCGTGCATTCTCCCTCTCCTCCAACTGCATGTCTCTCTCGTGGCAGTCTCCTCCAACTCTGTGATCTTGCGGCGGAGACGGGAAATGATGCGCTCCTTATTGTCGAGCTGACGACGACGAGACTGGCGATCCTTCACCAGCATGGCGATGGCCTGATCCTTTTGAATGGCGATGTCGGACTTGTGGTTAGTGTAGGAACGTGCATTGTCCAACTCCTTCTGCCGGTCATACATCATGAAGCTCAGGTGGTCCACTTGGTTCTTCAGCTCACGGTGATATGGTACCTCCAGGGGCTATCACATCGCATCACGCCTTAGGAAGAACTCAAAGCGGGTACCCTTGATCTGATTAATACTCTACCCCCACAGACGGGCAAGAGCTTCTTGCATGGCCCTGGCAAGTCCATCGAGCCAGTTGTTTTCTCTGATGGTGAACTGAATTCCCTCTGTGGTGGGGACTTCAATCTTTCCTCTAAGACTTGCAACAATTAGCCATTGCAATTCCTCGTCTTCCTGATCGTTGAGCTAAGCTCCAAAGAACTCGCGGTGCGGACGCTCCAGCATCTCCGACAGCTGGTCCAAGTCACGCTCAAAGATGAGGTCTCCTCCATTCCCCAACTGATAAAACTTGCTATACTTCACGTCCATCTATAAGAATGTAGGATGAGTAAGTTAGTAGAGTGATCAAGTGTGTCAAATTTTAGGTGAGTTTGCAAGATTTTTTTAGGAACATGAATTTTCATGAAAGAGTCTAAGTGATAAGAATGAGAATAAGTTTTCATAAATACTCACTTCCTTGGTTTTGAAACTAAGTTCTTTGATTCGAACGTCTATTCTAACTAGGGTCTCCTATGGTTAGGATGGCTCTGATACCAACTTGTCAACACCCAGATTTTTAATCCCAGATGCCTGTTATGCCATATATCGCAATCCTAGGATTACCATTTTTGCGAGACATAACAGATTGGATATCATAGTACATCATCCATTATAAACCATACATAAGGTCTTACACAAATAAGTATCCCATGATCCAGTTCTTAATACAATTCAAGAAGCAAAATAACGTAATAATAACGATAGCATAGGCGAAGCTCCATCTTCATGGTCACAGGCAATGCTAACGATGGGAGATGATCCTATTTGTCGTAACCTTCCTGCTGTCCGTCCTCCTGATACTCTTCTTCATAGTCTGGCCACGGGAATAGCCAGGGACAAAGCCATGAGTACTCTTTAAGTACTTGCAAACTAATACTAACAAGTGAAGTGGTTTTTGAGTAGTATATACTAAGATCTACTGTTGTTTTGCAAAAAGCTAGATTTACCTCTACTGAGTTCAGAAGCAAAGGAAGCTAGTTGAAAGTTTTATAACACCTAAGTAGGAACTTGAATTTCATATCACAACTTTGTTGTGGTCAAGTCAAACTCATAAATCATTTCATAAGTCCTTTTGAAAACATCTGACGACGGAACAGTATGGCCACTCCAACTGTCCATAATCGCGGACGCGGCTATTCGAATAGTTTGACACTCTGCAGAGGTGGTACACTTTCACCACAACATTCGATACATCCGTCAGGAACAATCCTGATTTCACCATACTCAGTATGTGGATAATCAATCCTAACCTTTCAATTACATGCCCTAGTATAGGCACCTCTCCTGTGAGTTTGGCCTCCCAACCAGGACTAACTGTCATCTTTGGAACTGCACAGGTGGACAATCTTCACAAGGTAGCCTCAGCTCAAACCTTGGCCGCAAGGGAACCCATACTAAGGTATATAAATTTCCAGTCAAGCCCTACCCAATTTTCGGGTATTGTGGTTGTACGGTAAATTTGGAATGGTATCGTATCCAGATAACCATCAGTTTTATAAAGGGATAAGGCTCATGCCTTAACATTTTCCTCATAAAAAATCATCTGGTGCTCAAGAACACATGTTAAAACATTTCGGTAGAATGACTCATCATTCTAAGGTTTTCATAACCATTTTCACCAAGTATTCCCATCTAAAGTTGATCAAGTTTTATGCTTAGCACTAGCATCTACATGTTGGGAATATGCCCTAGAGGCAATCATGTATGATGATATTTCCCATTGTATTCATAAAGTTATTAAGTTGTCCTTGTATAAACATCTGATGTGTATCATTGAATATGTGATTCGGTTGTGGAACTATGCATTCATGTTGTTTGTACTAAATATCCTTGGTCATCGAGGTTGTGCTGGACACACAACTTAGACCAATGTGAAAGTCTGCTTGATGACTCAGTTCCACTTCTCATGGGCATGGTGATGCTATTCTGACTTACACAGATTCGGCTAAAGAGTTTAGAGAGTCGGATTGAACCATATTTAGGTACAATGAACAAGTTGTCATTTGTATATCTCAATCAATGTAATCCTTAGACCTGAGGTTGTTGCATAGTCTGAGTTGAGGATCACCGACTTAGGTTCTTTCAAACGTTGATCCGTAACTAGGCCGTCATAAAGGCAGAGTTCGGGTCGATTGAGAATCCAGTTGCATGATATGAATAACCAAGATGGGATTTTGCCCCTCCACTCGGAGAGATATTCTCTGGGCCCTCTCGGATGATATGATTCGGAAAGCATGCCCATGCACGACTCGGTTAAGTGTTAACCGAGGCGATCGACTAAGAGTTAGTTGGGTGAATCACTTATCTTGGATCAAGAAGAGAGTCGGAATATTTAAGGGATGACAAATATTCGCCTATAGTCTGACAAGGCATATCGTGAGGCAAAATGAACTCGAACGCAAGTCGCATTGGAAAGGTACGTCGCCATGACTCTTTGGTACTTGGGAGTCGGAACGTTCTGCTAGGATCCGCTGCCGACTGATCGATTGTGAGTCGGACTCCAATCGTGTACGAGTAGCCATGAGCCTGCCGGGTCACACACTTAAGAGCGGGAGCAAGTTCGGATTGGATCTGAACCGGAAATCTGGTCAGGTTGGACCCGAGCTAGATCAGGACTGAGTCAGTGAGTCGGACTCACGGTGGCTAGTATTATATGGGCTTTAATGAATGGGCCACGAGAGTGGAGCCCATGTTCACTCCCTATATATAGTGGAGCACCGTAACCTACAGAGGTTAATCGTTGTTCGGTTAGGCAATTCCATGTGTTGGAAAGCCTAGCTCCACAGCAGTCCTGCCGTCGTATCGAACCTAGCAGTTCGCCGCCGGTGCTCCTCCTTGTACGTGTGGATACAAGCAGAGGTGATGTACGATCAGCACCAGGACGATCGGATCACACAGGACTGCACTGCATCAACTAGCGCGCTTCATCAGTTGTCACATCCCAAGATTTTCCAAATCTTGTAATGTGAAAAATAAATGAATAAAATAAAACTTTGTTGATTTTCAGGGTGAGAAGAAACTTTTTGAATCCAATTGGAAACTTTCAAAACCTATTTGGATCAAATAAAATCCTAAAGGGATTTAAAAAGATAAATAAATAATAAACTTAAAAATATTTAAAATTACTATTTTTGGATCTTTTAATAAAAGATTTGGTTTTCAAAAGAAAAGGTAGATTTATAAATAAGGATTATTTTATAGAGCCAAATTAGACCTTGGCCAAGCTTTTGAAATAAAATGTTTTGTTTTGATTAAAAGAGTAAAGGTTTATTTAAATAAAAATAAGGAGAGTTTATTATTAAACCAATTTTATTAAAATAAAGGTTTTACCATTTTAATTAAACACCAAAACATGTTATTTTATTTTAAACAAGTTTTCCAAGTATTTTATATTTTCAAATAAAACCTACTGATTTGGTTTTGATAATATTTAGATTTCAAATGGAGATTTTTAAATAAATAAATCAAAACCTATTTGAATTAATAAATAAAGTCTATTTTATTTAATTATTAAATAGATCCTAAAAAGAATAAAAAAATTATTTTATTTTAGGACTTAGAATTGTGTTGTTAAACAGAACCAAAACTCAATGCAAAGTTTGGAGGAGTTTTTAATTGATTTGTTATTTGAATGGTTTGATTGAATTTCAAAACAGAATTAAGGATTGGAAAAAGGAAAAAGTATCTGAACAAAAAAAAATGAAACGGACTCGACCCAACTAAGCCTGGCCTAACTAAGCCCAGTTATCCCACTCCCTCTCTCCCCGCAAGAAAATGGTTCGCACTCAGAAACTCACCCACTCAGCGACTGACCGGTGGACCCCTGTTCCCTCTCTTTCTCTAACGCTGCCAAGCGGACCCCACCTGCCTCGTCAGCGTCTTCAACCGCGGACCCATTCCTTCCCCTCACCTCGCCGGCCGCTATAATCCGCAGAATTCGTGTCAATGCCTCGACAATTCAACCCCGTGACCACGCAGTGATAAACGCCAGCACCTCCTCTCTCTTTCCCCTCTCTCGCCCGACCCTCTCTGCCCTCAGGCTGCCCTCATTGCTTGCAACAACCTCCCTGTCTCCGACGAGCTCGCAACCGAATTCCGGCAGCCCTGCGCCACCCCTTGCCTTCTCGAGCACACGGCCGTGATCCCCAGCCTCTAGCGCTTCTCCATGTGCCTTCTGTTCAACCGCGCTCGCCCCAGAGCCTCGGCTTCGACAAACATCCGAGCGCCTCGCTTTTCCGCCACCTGGTAAGTTTCGACCGCCCTGGCACCTCCTATTGATGCTTACTTCATCAGCAGAACAAACCGCATCTAACCATGCCCTTATTCTTCCTCGGGGTGATCTACAACGTCGCCCCCGACGACCTCCAGAGCCACCTGACGCCGCCACCTACTCCGACAAGGAATTGCTGCCGTCCCTGAGCGCCCCTTGCCAAGCAGACCACGCGTTGAGCTTCCCCTCGATCTCGCAAGCACGGTGAGCACCCCCGTTTCCTACTTTGTATCGCCCGGCTGCGTCAGAGAAAGCGTGTCTTGCCGCCACTGTGGTCAAATATGAGCCGGCCGATCCAAATCCTGGCTACGATTAGATTAGATCGAAGGGTAAGTTTGATTCAGAGCCGTAGATTTCATTTAAATCTAACGCGATCGATCACCGATCCACCCGAAGCGGTACCGACGAATAGGAAAGCGCCACGTGGCCAACCTTTGATTTAAAACAGATTTTAGAATCTGATTTAGATGCAAATTTGTAAACCTTATAACTTTTGATCGACACGTCCAAAATTTGCAAATTTTATATCAATGGAATTAGTCGAACAAGCCCTAGCCAACCATGCACTTTTTTTAGTAAAAAGCTTCTGTTAAATTGTTTGTTTTTGCAGAAACATATGTATGCTTGTTTAGGTTATAAAAATTATTTCAAAATGATTTTGAGGATAAAATCTTTTGCAAATGGTTTGTTTTGAACCTACTGACCATAGGAAACACTTTGTGGTTTCAAAAATATATTTGGTGATGCAAAAGAATGAATCTTGGATTTAAAACCAATTCTAGTCAAATAAAAATATGGTTTATTTATTAAAAATGGTTTTTGAAGAAAACCTTTGGGAAATGTTTTCTTTCACACTATCTGACCCCAAACACCAAGTTTTATGATTTGAAAATGTATTTGCTGAACCCTATAGAACTACTACTTTACTAAAGACATTTTCAAACCACATAAAATAATGACTTGGTTTAGAAAATGGTTTATAAAGTGAAATCTTTTTCAAATGACTTTGCCACTTTATAAAATGACCATTAGGTGTTTTCAAATGTTTATGACCAATTAGAAACCACTTTTACAAATAAAACAACCCTTTTGCATGCTTGCATGTATTGTTTTGTTTATTATTTTATTTGATGTTTTGCTTGAATGGTAGATTGAATTATTGTTTGCTTGATTGAATTGTAGTGACTTGAAGTGTGTGAACATTGCAAAGATCAAGGGTGAACTTATACTCTCTACCAAAAAGGCAACCGATGCTTCATACTTTTGTCCCATTACTTTCACTATGCATTAGTGATTTTTCTAAGTAAAACTTGCATTGAATTTTTGCTAAAGTATAAACCATGCTATGGGAAAACCTAGTAGATGAAACCTTAGTAAAATTTCCTATGTTAAGACTCCTACTACTATCATGCTTAGCTTAGCTAATAGAAAACAAGGGTGGAAATATATTCATACTATGGAAAATTTTCTAAGTCTGAGGACTTGTGTTTTGTTTAATAAAACAACTAAGAGAATGAATCACCTGGGTGGAATGGAAGGAATGGTTTGTGTTGAGTGGTTCACAAGGCCCATTTTTATGGTTTACCTTGTGTATCTCACTTGTGGATGGCCACCCAGGAACAAAGATATTTGAGATGTCAAATGTTGAGAAGCTTCAAGTGCAACCACTTGGCATTATGGGCTCTGCCTGGATCATATAGGTTGCAAGAACTTAGCCAAATGGACAGTTGGTGGTAGGGTTTGATAGGTTGGAGCGCGTCCATTTTGGTCTAAGGGAAGGCTTCTGAAAGATCTTGTCTTGGTGAAACCAAGTCTTGTGGGGAAAGTGCACCACCTCTGCAGAGTGTAAAATCTAAGTACTTAGCCATGTCCCTGGCAAAGGACAATTTGAGCATCAAGACATGGAAGCTATCAAGAATCTCATCATCCAAATTTCTAAGTTAAAAACTTGTGGTTGAACAAGGGTTAAAGGATCATAAATCTTTGATTGGTAGATGCCTTGGGTGATTTTTGTCAAGCAAAAACTTAGTGTTTTCAAATGATAAAGAAAAATCTATTTTGAGCAAAGCAAGCCTCAACTCCACTTAGCCAAAAGCATATAGATGATAGACTCCACTATACTACCATAGTATCACTTGCCAATACAATTAAAATGTATTGACCCTTGTGGCTATAACTTGTTATGTTGCAGGTTTGATTGATTTAGTAAAGTGTGTTGATTAGGATTACAAAGTCTACAACCAACATGTCTGCCTATGGCACTTGAAGATGAAGGACCCCATGCTTATAGATATTCTGCTGCAATGTAATGTATTAGCCAAATGAGCTATGTAAGATGTAATAAATTATGTTATTCCTAGTTATAAAGTTGTATTATGACCTTTGTATCTTGATATTACATCTTAACTATAGCATCCAGGGACTAGCATTGTAAACACAGGGGACTCTACCTTATTAAAGGATGAGAACCTTATAGATGGTATCAGAGCACTTTGTTGCCTGTAGGATTGTAACCCTAGGATTGGACAAAACCCCTTAGAAAAATAGGAGTTGTATTTGTTCCAAAACTTATTTACAAACAATCTTGTAAACTCTTTCCTCAACCATTTTGGTTTTGACTCTACATCTCTTCTATTTCAACTTGATGGACAAGCCTACCCCATGGCCAAAGACTTCACCATGTGCAAAGGACTTCTTCAACTCTAATTACTTCAACATCTTCAACTCTAATGACTTCAACAGCTTCAACTCTAATGACTTCAACATCTTCATCATTTTAACCAAGGACTTCAACCTTAGATATTACTAAGGACAAGTGAGACAAGAAATCTTGCTCAAGATTTGGAGATTAAGGAAACACCAAATAGAAGGAGCCATCATCACCTTTGAAGTTTTGTGACCAAGACATGAGAAATTTTCTCCAAGGATACAAAGATTTTGTTCAAGGAGAATCAACCAAGAAGGATGGAAGGATTTCAAGTGAACCATATAGATGGACCACCATATTTAGTTTAAGTCAAACCCACCAACTTATGTGGTGTAACAAAAATATTTTCGGTTGCCTAAAAATATGCTAGAAACTTGTTGTTTGAGTGGAATGTTTGTTTGTGATTGCTTGCACATTGCTTGTGTGAATTGTGATGTGTGTGATTATAATTATTCCCTTAGAAATATTTTGCCTATTCTAATCCCAATCCAACCCAAACAGATGGCTTCTCCAAGAAACCCCAACATCAAGGATGATGACAACAACAATAACCAAGAGAACAACATGAGAAAACAACTACTAGCAAACCAAACCCAGTTGATCCAAGTGACAACCCAACTTTTAGATAACAACAATGGATTAGACCCAGCTATACAAAGTATTTTGAAACTTCAATCCCAATTGTTGCAAGGGATGGCCACTCAAATGATCAACATTGGAGACAACTCTTCCAAAGGAGTTTATGACAACAAGGATGACAAAGATGTTATTTTAGAAGGAACCAAAGCCTGCAATATTTGTGGAGACAAGGATCACACTTCCAAGGAACATGGGGATCAATGCCCCAATTGTGAAGAGGAACATCCAGTTGGCCAATGCCCCACATCTCAAGCTACTTGCTTCCTATGTGAAGGAAATAGTCATGTCCCTATCCAATGCCCCATCTATTCCATAATTCAACAAAGGAAACAAGGTGGAGTGCAACAACTGATTGCAGACTATCAAGCCAAGTCTACCAAGAAGGATGAGGACAAAGGAAAATCTCAACTTGTACCTTCATGCAATATGACCCAATTTAGAGGACCAAATAAGAGACATATGAATTATCCAAGGAGCAATAGAACGTCAAAGAAACCAGTAGACATTCCTACCTATGAGATAACATATGAAGATCATGAACTAGAAGCACTCCTAGCTTTGGAGAAACCCAAGAAAAAGAAGGACAAAAGCCATGTGCAATGTTACACTTGCAAAGAAATGGGACACTATGCCAATGAATGTCCAGAAAGGAAGAAGAAAGATAATAGCCAAGAGATGTGTTTCAAATACAAAGAACCAGGACATTATGCAAGCAACTGTCCAGAAAAGATGAAGCACAAGATAAACCAGCCTATGAAGGATCTCAGCCTTGTCACATGTTTCAAGTGTGAAAACAAAGGACACTATGCAGATGTTTGTCCAGAAAAGTTACATCAAGATCCCAAGCAAGCCAAGATGTAATTTAGTTGGAAAATAATTTAAGGGTGGTAGTACCCTAGATGCTTTTGAACCAACTTGTAACCCCTAGCCTCCCCAAATCTCCGGACGAGATTTATTTTAAGGGTGGTAGCCTGCCACATCCCAAGATTTTCCAAATCTTGTAATGTGAAAAACAAATGAATAAAATAAAACTTTGTTGATTTTCAGGGTGAGAAGAAACTTTTTGAATCCAATTGGAAACTTTCAAAACCTATTTGGATCAAATAAAATCCTAAAGGGATTTAAAAAGATAAATAAACAATAAACTTAAAAATATTTAAAATTACTATTTTTGGATCTTTTAATAAAAGATTTGGTTTTCAAAAGAAAAGGTAGATTTATAAATAAGGATTATTTTATAGAGCCAAATTAAACCTTGGCCAAGCTTTTGAAATAAAATGTTTTATTTTGATTAAACGAGTAAAGGTTTATTTAAATAAAAATAAGGAGAGTTTATTATTAAACCAATTTTATTAAAATAAAGGTTTTACCATTTTAATTAAACATCAAAACATGTTATTTTATTTTAAACAAGTTTTCCAAGTATTTTATATTTCCAAATAAAACCTACTGATTTGGTTTTGATAATATTTAGATTTCAAATGGAGATTTTAAAATAAATAAATCAAAACCTATTTGAATTAATAAATAAAGTCTATTTTATTTAATTATTAAATAGATCCTAAAAAGAATAAAAATATTATTTTATTTTAGGACTTGGAATTGTGTTGTTAAACAGAACCAAAACTCAATGCAATGTTTGGAGGAGTTTTGAATTGATTTGTTATTTGAATGGTTTGATTGAATTTCAAAACAGAATTAAGAATTGGAAAAAGGAAAAAGTATCTAAACAAAAAAAATATGAAACGGACTCGACCCAACTAAGCCTGGCCCAACTAAGCCCAGTTATCCCACTCCCTCTCTCCCCGCAAGAAAACGGTTCGCACTTAGAAACTCACCCACTCAGCGACTGATCGGTGGACCCCCTTTCCCTCTCTTTCTCTCACGCTGCTTAAACCCCCCACCGCCTCGTGCGTCTCAACCGCGGACCCGTTCCTTCCCTCACACGCCATTGGCCGTTTACGGCTATAATCGTCACAGTAATTCGCCAATGCCTCAGCAATTCAACCCCGTGACCATGCAGTGATAAACGCCAGCATCTCCTCTCTCTTTCCCCTCTCTCGCCCGACCCTCTCTGCCCTCGGGTTGCCCTCATTGCTTGCAACAACCTCCCTATCTCCGACGAGCTCGCAACCGAATTCCGGCAGCCCTGCGCCACCTCTTGCCTTCTCGAGCACACGGCCGTGATCCCCGACCTAGCGCTTCTCCTGTGCCTTCGCTCAACCGGCCGCCCCGAGGCCTCGGCCGACAAACATCCGAGCGCCTTGTCGCTTTTTTCGGCGACCTCCCCTTGTAAGTTTCGACCGCCCCGGCACCTCCTATTGATGCTCACTTCATCAGCAGAATAAACCGCGTCTAACCATGTCCTTATTCTTCCTCGGGGTGATCTACAACGTTGCCCCCGACGACCTCCAGAGCCGCCTGACGCCGCCACCTACTCCGACAAGGAATTGCCGCCGTCCCTGAGCGCCCCTTGCCAAGCAGACCACGCGTTGAGCTTCCCCTCGATCTCGCAAGCACGGTGAGCACCCCCGTTTCCTTCTTTGCTTCTTGTATCGCCGATAGACAGCATAGGCAGCCGCGCCAGTTCGTGGTCAAACGATGAGTCTGCCGATCCAAATCCTGTGGCTACGATTAGATTAGATCAAAGGGGTAAGTTTGATTCAGAGCCGTAGGATTTCATTTAGATCTAACTCACCGCATCAGTCGATCCACCCGAAGCGGTACCGACGAATAGGAAAGCGCCACGTGGCCAACCTTTGATTTAAAACAGATTTTAGAATCTGATTTAGATGCAAAATTTGTAATCTTATAAATTTTGATCCACACGTCCAAAATTTGCAAATTTTATATCAATGGAATCAGTGGAACAAGCCCTAGCCAACCATGTGCTTTGTTTAGTAAAAAGATTCTTTTAAATTGTTTGTTTTTGCAGAAACATATGTATGCTTGTTTAGGTTATAAAAATTATTCCAAAATGATTTTGAGGATAAAATATTTTGCAAATGTTGTGTTTTGAACCTACTGACCATAGGGAACACTTTTTGGTTTCAAAAATATATTTGGTGATGCAAAAGAATGAATCTTGGATTTAAAACCAATTCTAGTCAAATAAAAATATGGTTTATTTATTAAAAATGGTTTTGGAAGAAAACCTTTGGGAAATGTTTTGTTTCAAACTCTGTGACCCCAAACACCAAGTTTTATTATTTGAAAATGTATTTGGTGAACCCTATAGAACTACTAATTTACTAAAGACATTTTCAAACCACATAAAATAATGACTTGGTTTAGAAAATGGTTTATAAAGTGAAATCTTTTGCAAATGACTTTGCCACTTTATAAAATGACCATTAGGTGTTTTCAAATGTTTATGACCCATTAGAAACCACTTTTACAAATAAAACAACCCTTTTGCATGCTTGCATGTATTGTTTTGTTTATTATTTTATGTGATGTTTTGCTTGAATCGTAGATTGAATTATTGTTTGCTTGATTGAATTGTAGTGACTTGAAGTGTGTGAACATTGCAAAGATCAAGGGTGAACTTATACTCTCTACCAAAAAGGCAACTGATGCTTCATACTTTTGTCCCATTACTTTCACTATGCATTAGTGATTTTTCTAAGTAAAACTTGCATGGAAGTTTTGCTAAAGTATAAACCATGCTATGGGAAACCTAGTAGATGAAACCTTAGTAAAATTTCCTAAGTTAAGACTCCTACTACTATCATGCTTAGCTTAGCTAATAGAAAACAAGGGTGGAAATATATTCATACTATGGAAAATTTTCTAAGTCTGAGGACTTGTGTTTTGTTTAATAAAACAACTAAGAGAATGAATCACCTGGGTGGAATGGAAGGAATGGTTTGTGTTGACTGGTTCACAAGGCCCATTTTTATGGTTTACCTTGTGTATCTCACTTGTGGATGGCCACCCAGGAACAAAGAGATTTGAGATGTCAAATGTTAAGAAGCTTCAAGTGCAACCACTTGGCATTATGGGCTCTGCCTGGATCATATAGGTTGCAAGAACTTAGCCAAATGGACAGTTGGTGGTAGGGTTTGATAGGTTGGAGCGCGTCCATTTTGGTCTAAGGGAAGGCTTCTGAAAGATCTTGTCTTGGTGAAACCAAGTCTTGTGGGGAAAGTGCACCACCTCTGCAGAGTGTAAAATGTAAGTACTTAGCCATGTCCCTGGCAAAGGACAATTTGAGCATCAAGACATGGAAGCTATCAAGAATCTCATCATCCAAATTTCTAAGTTAAAAACTTGTGGTTGAACAAGGGTTAAAGGATCTTAAATCTCTGATTGGTAGATGCCTTGGGTGATTTTTGTCAAGCAAAAACTTAGTGTTTTCAAATGATAAAGAAAAATCTATTTTGAGCAAAGCAAGCCTCAACTCCACTTAGCCAAAAGCATATAGATGATAGACTCCACTATACTACCATAGTATCACTTGCCAATACAATTCAAATGTATTGACCCTTGTGGCTGTAACTTGTTATGTTGCAGGTTTGATTGATTTAGTGAAGTGTGTTGATTAGGATTGCAAAGTCTACAACCAACATGTCTGCCTGTGGCACTTGAAGATGAAGGACCCCATGCTTATAGATATTCTGCTGCAATGTAATGTATTAGCCAATGAGCTATGTAAGATGTAATAAATTATGTTATTCCTGGTTATAAAGTTGTATTATGACCTTTGTATCTTGATATTACATCTTAACTGTGGATGCTAGCTATTGATCCAGGGACTAGCATTGTAAACACAGGGGACTCTACCTTATTAAAGGTTGGGAACCTTACATCAGTAATCCGCAACTACGCGTCTAGTGGTAAACCTCATGGCCTTCTACCTCAGCTAGATCTTGGGATCACCATGTTAGAGGAAAAAGTTTTGTTTTATCTCTGTGTGGCCCAACTGTGGTATCAGATCAATAGCTTCTAGTTTTAGGCTCGAGATCTCAAATATGTGATATGCGGTTGGCTGTAGATGAGATATCTGTGTTGTTTGGTGGTCGATCTATGAGATAGATCGGTTTTGTAAGAGGTTGATTGGATCAACTGTACTCGGGAAATGGTAGATTTGATTTCCGTGATCATACTGTTGAGGTCATGAAACGACATACCCCTACCGGTCGGCTTCCGCCATCAGGGTAGACTGTGACACATAAATCTAGATGGGGTGATCAAAGATCAAAGAGTTTGATTGAGTCGGAACGATGGTCGGAATCCATGTCGGGACCGCCGGCTTCGCCCTGTCATAGCGCCTTAGATGTCGTTCCGAGTTTCACAACGCCGGTAGATATCGTATCTATGCATAACTTGTTTTTTGCAGGAAGTTGTGAATGGTATGGTTCATGTGCATGTGATGTATGTGTGTAATCCATACGTGATCTGTGAATCATGGTTTTTGTCAGTCGGCTGGAGCCTAGGTGCTGTCATTTTATTGTATAACGACCTGCGTGTCGGATTCTCCTTGTAATTTACTTTCCTAAGCTAGTGTAGCTGTTTGGAAAACCCGGAAGGCATCCAAGGCGATGTACATGTCGGCGACATGGAGTAAGACGGCAAGTGACAAGAGTTGGCACGAGTCGGATTACAGGCTTTGTGGAGATGGAGATTTCCATGAAGAGAGCCATACCGTTTCACATTATAATTGCTTTATTTTGTGTTATTGTTATGTCTCTATTTTACCTCTATTAGATAGTCGGTAAAATTTAATCCCTCAAAGAAGGTCTAGTCGGTTTTCCCGCCAGTGTTTGCACCATCACAAGTCGGACATTTTTGGTAGTGGGCTCAAAAAATTGAGCTGCTGCCAATTCTTTCCGACTAGGTGGGTTCGAGTTGGACTCTTACTGCGGAAACACTCGGTAAGCTAGACGGGTCTATCACAACGGTTGTGGGGCTCGAGGAAAGGTCGGATGGGAGCAGGGGCATGTGATGCCACCCATCCAACAGGAGTCGTATGAGATACGATTAACAAGGAGTTGTCTACCTAGATCACTTGGCGGCTAGCGGTGATGCTAAAGCTCACTAGCCAACTTGCTTATTTAGGATCCTGAATCACTAAGTAACCATCGGAGGGGTGTTGGTTCTAGTGGGAGCATAAAATATTAAAGTTTTTTATATGCTTGCTCTTTTATGAATACATGTATTATGTGTTTTGCATATTTTCTGTTGTAGATCATGGCACCAAGTAGCAGTCACTCTCAGATATCCGGTTTTGCGTTGAGAACCATTCTTGAGAAAGATAAACTGAACGACACTAATTTTACCAACTAGTATCGAAATCTGAGAATTGTTCTCAAACAAGAAAAGAAGGACCATGTCCTAGACAACCCACTTCCAGATGAGCCGAATGAGAATGCGACTGTCGCTGCCACCAATGCCTACCGTCGGGCTAAGGATGAGTCCATGGATATTAGTTGTCTTATGCTTTCTCACATGGAACCGCACTTGCAAAAGCAGTTCGAGAATGTTGAGGCCTACGATATTATCGAAAGCCTCAAAAGTATGTTTCAGGCTCAGGCAAGACTGAGAGGTATCAAGTCTCTCAGGCTTTGCTGAGTTGCAAGATTAAGGATGGTGATCCACTGAGTCCGCATGTGATCAAAATGGTTTGTTATGTGCAGTCTTTGGAGAGGCTTGGCTACCCCATTAGCGAAGAGTTTGCTACGGATATAATTCTGAACTCTCTTCCTAGTGCATATGGGAAGTTCATTTAGAACTACCACATGCATGGTATGGATAAGAAGCTCACTTAATTGCATGGGATGCTCATGCAGGCAGAGGCGGATCTCAAGAAGGGCACTAGTCAAGTGTTGATGGTGTGGAATAAGGCTAAGTTCAAGAAGAGTTCTTGGACTAAGAAGAAGGCTAAGTCTGGAGGAAAGCAGGCTCAGGACCCGGTCCCAAGCGCTTCCTCGGGGACTAAGCCATCTCCTTCAGCCGGATCCACTTTCTTCTACTGCAAGGCGGATGGCCACTAGAAGAGGAACTGCAGAAAATATTTGGCCGACAAAGCCAAGAGTGGAGGTATGACTTTCGACTCAGGTACACTTGTTTGCAATGTTATAGACATATATCTTGCTGATGCACCTAATAGTTCTTGGGTATATGATACCGGATCAGTTATTCACATCTGCAACTCGTTGCAGGGACTGGTAAGAACTAGGAGCGTAGCAAGAGGCGAGGTTGATATTCGAGTCGGCAACAAAGCAAGAGTTGCTGCATTGGAAGTCGGCACGATGCAACTCCATTTTCCTTCCGGATTCATTATGGAACTGAATAATTGTTATTATGTTCCAGTGCTCAGTCGAAACATTATTTCTGCTTCATGTTTGATGAGTCAAGGCTATGAGTCGAATATCAAGAATAATGGTTGTTCTTTGTATTTTACTGATATGTTTCATGGCTTTGCACCCGTCTAGGACGGGTTATTTATTTTGAATCTTGATGGTGAGTCGGTTTATAACATAAATGTTAAAAGGTTGAAACCAAATGATCTGAATATGACTTACTTTTTGCACTGTCGGCTTGGTCATATAAGTTGGAAACGCATGAAGAAGCTCCAGGATGATGGACTCCTAACTTCGTTCGATTTGGAGTCGTTCGAGACATGCGAATCTTGCCTACTCGGTAAAATGACCAAGACACCTTTTGCAAAGAGTTGTGAGAGGGCGTCTGACTTGTTGGGACTAGTACATAGTGATGTATGTGTACCAATGAGCACGACAGCCAGAGGTGGTTATGAGTCCTTCATTACATTCACTAATGATTTGAGTAGGTATGGATATATCTACTTGATGAAACATAAGTCGGAAGCCTTTAAAAAGTTCAAAGAATTCCAGAATGAAGCACAGAATCAACTCGGCAAGAAAATAAAGTTTCTTCGGTTGGACCAAGGAGGAGAGTACATGAGCCATGAGTTCGATGACCATATGAAAAGTTGTGGAATAGTTCCTCAACTTACTCCGCCAGGAACGCTGCAAAGGAACGGTGTTTCGGAAAGGCGGAATCGGACCTTGTTGGACATGGTACGATCAATGATGAGTCGGATAGATCTGCCTTTATCATTTTGGGTTATTGTCTAGAAACAGCGGCGTTCACACTAAACAGAGTACCATCAAAATCGGTAGAGAAGACACCGCATGAGATGTGGACAGGCAAAAAGGCGAGTTTGTATTTTCTTAAGTTTTGGGGTTGTGAAGCATTTGTCAAGCGACTTCAGTCGGACAAGCTTACGGCCAAGTCGGATAAGTGTATTTCGTGGGATATCCGAGGGAAACCTTGGGTTACTACTTCTACAACTGAGAAGAGGGCAAAGTTTTTGTTGCTCGGAACGGTGTCTTCCTTGAGAAAGAGTTTCTACCGGGAGTCGGGAGCACGTGCAACTCAAGAAATTCGAGCAACCGGCTAGTAGCGAGTCGGCAAAAACCTTGGAGGTTGAGCCGGTGGTAGCCGAGCCGTAAGCACCTGTACTACGAAGATCGGCGAGATTACGAAGTGTTCGTGATGTGTTACTGTTAGACAGTGATGAACCGGCAAATTATTCGGAAGCGATGGTGGGATCTGATTTCGAGTCATGGCTTGGAGCCATGAGACCCGAGTTAAAGTCCATGGATGAAAATCAAGTTTGGAACTTGGTTAATCTGCTAGACGGTGCAAGACCCGTCGAGTGCAAATGGGTCTTTAAGAAGAAAACTGATATGGATGGAAATGTTTCCGTCTATAAAGCACGTCTTGTCGCGAAGGGGTTCCGACAAGTTTAAGGAGTTGATTACGACGAGACATTCTCACCCGTAGCGATGCTTAAATCAGTTCGGATCATGTTAGCGATAGCAGCCTATTTCGACTATGAAATATGGCAGATGGATGTCAAAACGGCTTTCCTTTAAGGAAATTTAACCGAGGACGTGTATATGATACAGCCCGAGGGTTTTGTCGATACGGCTAATGCTGACAAGGTATGTAAACTTCATAAGTCCATTTATGGGTTGAAGCAAGCATCTCGGAGTTGGAATATTCGCTTTGATGAGGTAGTCAAATCGTTTGGCTTCATCAAGAGTGATCTTGATTCTTGTTTATACAAGAAGTTTAGTGGGAGCAAAGTAAACTTTCTAATCTTATATGTGGATGACATATTACTGATTGGAAATGATGTCCAGATGTTGCAAGAAACCAAGGAATAATTGGAAAGGAGTTTCTCAATGAAAGACTTGGGTGAGGCAACATACATCCTCGGAATCCGGATCTATAGAGATAGATCAAGGAGGCTCATTGGATTGAGTCAGAGTACTTATTTGGACAAAGTGTTGGAGAAGTTCAACATGGAATCGTCTAAGAAGGGGTTCTTACCGATGTCCCATGGTGTAAAACTTAGTAAGACTCGGTGTCCTTCAACAACTGATGAGCGAAGTCGGATGAGTGCGATTATGTATGCTTCTGCAGTCGGATCCATCATGTATGCCATGATTTGTACTAGGCAGGATATTTCCTATGCTCTAAGTGTTGTGAGCAGATACCAGGCTGATCCTAGAGATAACCACTAGACAGCGGCTAAAATTATCCTAAAGTACTTGAGAAGGACTAAGGATATATTCTTGGTTTATGGTGGTAAAGATGAACTCAGTGTAAAGGGTTACACGGATGCGAGTTATCGTACCGACTCTGATGATTCTCGTTCGCAATCCGGATACGTGTTTATTATAAATGGAGGTGCTGTGAGCTGGAAGAGTTCCAAGCAAGAGACTATGTCTGCATCTACAACAGAGGCTGAGTATATTGCCGTCTCGGAGGCAACAAAGGAAGTTGTTTGGATAAGGAATTTCCTCATGGATCTTGGTGTGGTTCATGGCTCGTCCAATCCTTTAGACGTGTATTGTGACAACAATGGTGCTATTGCACAAGCCAAGGAACCTAGACAACACCAGAAGAACAAGCACATACTCATGCGGTACCACCTGATTTGCCAGTTCGTGGATCAGGGTGATATCAAGTTATGCAAGGTACACATGGATGCAAATATTCTGGATCCGTTGACAAAGCCGTTACCACAGCCGAAGCATGAGGCGCACCTGAGAGCCATGGGCATTAGATGCCTAGACATGTGATGTCGGAAGATTGACTCTAGTGCAAGTGAGAGACTGTTGGGAATATGCCCTAGAGGCAGTCATGTATGATGATATTTCCCATTGTATTCAAAAAGTTATTAAGTTGTCATTGTATAAACATCTGATGTGTATCATTGAATATGTGATTCGGTTATGGAACTATGCATTCATGTTGTTTGTACTAAATATCCTTGGTCATCGAGGTTGTGCTGGACACACAACTTAGACCAATGTGAAAGTAGGCTTGATGACTCGGTTCCACTTATCATGGGCATGGTGATGCTATTCCGACTTACACAGATTCGGCTAAAGAGTTTAGCGAGTCAGATTGACCCATATTGAGGTACAACGAACAAGTTGTCATTTGTATATCTCAATCAATGTAATCCTTAGACCTGAGGTTGTTGCATAGTCCGAGTTGAGGATCACCGACTTAGGTTCTGTCAAACGCTGATCAGTAACTAGGTAGTCATAAAGGCAGAGTTCGGGTCGACTGAGAATCAAGCTGCATGATATGAATAACCAAGATGGGATTTTGCCCCTCCACTCTGAGAGATATTCTCTGGGCCCTATCGGATGATATGATTCGGAAAGCATGGCCATGCATGACTCGGTTAAGTGTTAACCGAGGTGATCGGCTAAGAGTTAGTCGGGTGAATCACTTATCTCGGATCGAGAAGAGAGTTAGACTATTTAAGCGATGACAAATATTCGCCTATAGTCTGACAAGGCATATCGTGAGGCAAAAGGGACTCGGACGCAAGTCGCATTAGAAAGGTAAGTCGTCATGACTCTTTGGTACTTGGGAGTCGGCACGTTCTGCTAGGAGCCGCTGCCGACTGATCGATTGTTAGTTGGACTCCAATCGTGTTCGAGTAGCCATGAGCCTGCCGGGTCACACACTTAAGAGTGGGAGCAAGTTCAGATTGGATCTGCATCAG
Source organism: Avena longiglumis (assembly GCA_030063025.1). Classification (NCBI taxonomy): domain Eukaryota; kingdom Viridiplantae; phylum Streptophyta; class Magnoliopsida; order Poales; family Poaceae; genus Avena; species Avena longiglumis. The sequence continues at coordinate 127,321,543 of CP125978.1, forward strand.
AAATCTGGTCGGGTTGGAGCCGAGCCGGATCAGGACTAAGTCAGTGAGTCGGAATCACGGTGGCTAGTGTTATATGGGGTTTAGTGAATGGGCCATGAGAGTGGATCCCACGTTCACTCCCTATATATAGTGGAGCATTGTAACCCAGAGAGGTTAATCGTTGTTTGGTTAGGTCATTCGATGTGTTGGAAACCCTAGCTCCACAGCAGTCCTGCCGTCGTATAGAACCTAGAAGTTTGCCGCCGGTGCTCCTCCTTGTACGTGTGGATACCAACAGAGGTGATGTACGATCAGCACCAGGACAATCGGATCGCACATGACTGCACTGCATCAGCTGACGCGCTTCATCAGTAATCCGCAACTGCGAGTCTAGTGGTAAACCTCGCGGCCTTCTACCTCAGCTAGATCTTGGGATCACCACGTTAGAGGAAAAAAGTTTTGTTTTATCTCTGCGTGGCCCAACACTACATGTGAGGGTAAACACTAATGAGGGGTGGTAAACAAGTGTATATTATCTAAGTTCAATCTCATGCCTCAGGATGACATCAAGATTATCTAACTTAGGTCAAGTTTTATGCTCTTTATGCTACCTTCAATTATCCTTCTAATATCTACAGATCACTAATTAAACTCTAAGAGAAAGCTTTGATAAAGAAATAAAACACTAAGCTTGCAAGTAAAACTAGGATTAGGGATCAAGTAGTGTAAGCTGGCAAGGGTTAGCTTGCTAAGGCTTGCAAGATTGCAAGTATAGGCTTTCTCAATTAATAGCTTGCTAAGATATTAGTATAGGCTTGCAAAGTTGCAAGTGTTAGCTTGCCTCGTGCACAGCAGTGGTTGAAGTTCTCCTTGGCTTCTTCCTCATAGTATTCTCCTTCCTCCTCGTATCCTTGGTCGGTACTAGCGTCTATAAATAAATACGCGGTACACAATCACCACACAATACTTAACTAGTTCTATTTATCACACCAAGGTTTTCAATAGATGATCTAGGATCATCACAAACATCACCAAGATTAAAGAAATAGTTTTATTCTTTTATTTGAGAAAATTAATTTCTACTCATTGAAAAACTACTTAAGATTTACTATTCTCCAATTAAAACATGGGATCATGTTGACACATGTCATCACCACATATTTCAATACTTGGGAATGTGATTTAAAGTGGTGTCACAATTTAATAAGGTTTAACCTCTTTATTTTAATTAATAAAAGTGACTAGAATGGCCTATTAGGCATTCTTTTATTGCTTGTTCATTATTTGTGCAAGTAATCCTATATATTTTTATATATTCCGAAAGGTCTAGTTAAATGAGATTTTTGAGAGTTGGAATCAACTCAAAAGCTTTTGTGGTTGAATGTTGAAAAATGTTTGAATGCAGAAAAGCTTCTGCCTTGTTATTTTTACCATGGGTGATCTACAAATCTAAATGGTTTGAATCCAACGGGCTTCGATTAAGCATTCTAGTACCTTTATAACAAAATTGGTTTTATGCATTTTGGTTTAGTGAATCGATCTGGGTTGATTTTTAAATCTAGGTATAGAACTGAGTTTGAAACTAAAAGAATAAAACTAAATTTTAAATACTGGGTCGCGCGGGAGGTTAACTGGGTCGGCCCACTGCTCACAGCATGCACGGGCTGGTTTAAGTGGCTGTCTCCACTTGTCAGTGAGACAGAGAGTGGCGAAGCCGTATGGGGGATGTGGACCGCACGATCAAGCTCTAATCCTATGGCTGTGTTCATCGTCCACGTCGGGCAACACCGGCGAGGCAGGACCCTAGTGCGGCTAGTGGGGGTCGTGGGAGGCTCACCGGGGCTTAGGCGATGGTCGGCAACAGGGGCGAACGACGAAGTCGACAATGGAGATCCTCCTGGTACCGGCAGCTCCTCCTGGGGCGGCTTCAATCGATAGCTCACTTCCCCTCCAGCAGTGGCAGACTCCGGCCAAATTCCGGCGATGCGCTGCTTGCCTTGCTCTGGGAGTGAGGTGGGGTGCTTCTGAGAGAGAGGGGAGTGAGATGGTGTGAAGAATTCGTGCTGGGGTGGCCTCTATTTATAGTGCCTGAAGGGGACCGACGGGCGCAGGCTGAGCTCGTCGTGGTCATCGGCACAGCGAGCTAAATGCATGGGCGACGATAGGGGCGGTGTTGTGCTCCCTGGCGAAGCTCAACGGCATGGCCACATGGCGTGGGGCGGTGCGAAACGGTCGGAACATCGCGGCGCTCTGGGCGGGTACGACGGTGGTTTTAATGGTGCACAGCGTCTACCCCGCGCGGTGGTGAATGTGCATGTCTGGGGTGTTACTGGGGTGCTGGCGATCCTGCTTGCACGCGGCGAGGGCAGCACGCGGTCTGTGGGCATTTGTCGCGGTTGGCGCATTGGCGCGCTCTCGGCTCGCTCGCACAGAGGCTTGGCATGCTCTGGCTGTGTGGTCCAGGGGCTGGCAGTGCTTGAGGCTTGGACAGGGGGTGGCGATGGACGGTGGAGAGTGCTCCAGACAAGGTTGGCGAGGCTAGAGCTTCTTCTAGCTTGCTGTTGACATGGGGGTGGCAAGTTAGGCTCGGCCTAGTCACCATTGATGGCTAGGGCAAGCTCATAGTGGTGCTAAAGATTGTTAAAGGGGCTAGATGATCTACTAAGAGCTTGCTGCAAACCAAAGAGGGAACAAGGTTGGCCAAAATCACTGCTCCTAATAGTGTTTGTTGTTTTGTTTGTTTGGTGATTACAAGGTGTTTGATGAAATGGCCGAACGAGATTAAAATTTGAATTTTGGATTCAAACTTGGTGGATGTGTTGGTTACATACTAGGGAGTCTCTGGTTAGTGGGATTGGTCAAGTGTAATTGGTTTGGGTGGTTTTTGAAAAAGGGTGATCTTCACATATGAATCAGATTCAATTTTGAAATGTGATTTGAATCAAGTTGCCAAATGTTTCTGCAAGTTTGAAAGGTGGTCTTTGCTTCACTTTTATTTGGTCTTGTAAGGGGTGAAAATAAATGGAAAAGTTTCTGTTTGAAATCTTGGACTAGAAACACTCAAAGTGGCCTAGTGATCAAGATTGGCAAAAATGACCATTTGCTTTATTTGGTTTGTTTTTTATTTTCTCTTGATTTGTTTCTGTTTGGAAATGTTTTAGATGATGTTATTTTCATATTTAAACCATTCCTTGCTATTTAGATTAATCACACAAGTCCATTCATGCATTCATACAATCATCACATACACACATGCATTCATTTGATTTTTATTTAATAAAAGTTTTTGTTAACCCTAATCTTAGTGATTAGAATTTGATAATCATGATCAATATTTTTGGGATGTTACAAAGTTCATCGCCCCTCGCCCTCCTATCCCTCTGGTTCTTCTCCCCTTGATCTAATCTGTCGCTTCACCCCTTTTCCCCTCTCGAAGAGCACCGGACCGCCCAGGATACGTCGTCGGAGCAGCACTTTGTTGTACTGTTCTAGCCGTCTGTCGTCGATGCTAGAGGAAGCAAAGAAGCTCCCCAACGCCACCAATCCGCTTTTTGTCCTTGCACGCTCCCCGTGGACTACCTCTCCGAGCCAGGAAGTCACCGGAGACGCCGCCACCACCGCCACCCACGTCGCTCGCTGGTGAGCTCTCAAGCTCTGCACCGGGATCGTTGGATCAGGAACCGACGCCTAGGATTAGATCCCTAGGCAAAGTGGTACCAGCCACTCACGAGCTCCACTGTCGCCACAACAAGGTTTCGGGCCACTGGCATGACATGCCAGTGTCGCCTGCATCATTGACTGTAATTTGATTTTTAAAATAGCCAGTAATTGCTGCAACATTGTAAAATTTGTATAAAATTCAGTATTGATCAAAAAAATACAAACAGCATATTCCTGGATTCAGGAAAGTAAAGAGAATATTATCATGCAATAAAATTGTCACTTTGCCCAATGAATATTTTCAGTAGTATTTAAATCTAACTAATGGTATCAAATTCATAGGAAAATTTCCACCACACCAAAATTGGCAAATTTGGTGTCTATCTATTCAGAAAATTGTAATCTATGTCACTGTAGCATTAGTTGATTTTGTTATAGTACAAAATAATTAAGTATGATTAAATCCCTCAAATGAGTACTTTGGATATAACTTTATTCTATAAATCATTTTAAGGTGAAACCAGTGGCAAATGAAAGCTATGAAGTTTGTCTATACAGGAACATGGTTCTCATAATTTTTTTGAAACAACTCTGTACTAAAAGTATTCAGAATTCATTAATGCCTATTAAAAGCCTATTTGATTAATAGAAAATGCCTATGAATAGCTTTTGATCTTGTTTTCTTTTCTAAAATGCATAGATACTTGTATTGTTGTGTTGCGCTACTGTATGTTGTTTGTATTTATTTGTTTTGCGTGACAGATTGCCCGGAGTGTGATTATTGTGATTGCGACGACTATGTGAACGATTACTACAACTGAGGCAAGTGTCACTATCATGAATTTCCCTATTGTTTCTTATGCATTTAGTTTTCAATAGCTTTGCATGTATATGAAATTATTTATATTATATATGCTATGCTATGCAATGGTGTGAGTACCTAGTAGAATTTTCATAGACCCCAGTTGATTCCTTGATAGCCATCGTATTGTAGATTGCTTAGCAATGCTATTAGATGTGTGGGTGGTTTCATGATACATATGTGTATGAGAAGGTTATATTTTTGCTAAAGAGAAAACCACTTAATCAATGAATCACCTGGGTGGAATGGCATTGATTGGGTCATCGAGTGTTGATTTTGGTGGGGATTTCCACCCAAGCTTTGAAGAGATAATAGACGGTCTTGATTAGTAACTTCCATGTACGACCACATGTCATATGGGCTTTGACTTGAGTGAGTAAGTTATGGGATCATGTCCTACTGTGACTAGCAGATGTAGGTGTTGATAGGATGGTACGATCCAGGGTTAGGCTCATGATTATGTTTCCCAAAGGTCTCGTCCTAGTCTTCTCTCAAAAGGGGTTGATCGGGTCTTGTGGGTAAAGTGTACTAGCCTCTACAGATGATTTATGAACTAAGTACTTAGTCGTTTCCCCGGTAACGGACAATTATGAGTAACTTCTCTTGACGCAGTTGAAAAGTCTCATTCATTTCAATTTCTCTAATAAAACTTGATGGGTGAACTTAATGGGTTATAGGATCACTTGAGTGACTCATGTGTCCATAGTTTACATTAGGAGCTCTCAAGTGACTCGAGTTGTCCTTAGTTATTTTGAAGAGCTAAAACCTTATTTAAAAAGGTTGGAGAAAATGCTGCTTTCCGCAAATAGCCTGAACTCCACTAGCCAAAGTGTGCATGTATATGATAGGTTGCCAATTGTGTCCACCTGACATCTTGCCAATATAATTCAAATGTATTGACCCTTCATGGATGCAACTTTTTATGTTGCATGTTATTCCAATGACAAGTAAGGTTATCGTTTAGGTTGTGAATCTCCACTCAGCGAGTTGCCTGTGGCGTGATGGAGTCTTTATATTTTGTCTACTTGTTGAACTATGTTATTTGAGATAGCTGTGAGCTAAGCAACTTTGTAATATTTATATTCTTGGATCAATCGTTATAATAATGTGATGCATTGATACTCTTTATTCATCGAAACTGTGTGTGCTAGCTAATCGATCCAAGGGACTAGCACTGTAAACACAGGATCCAATTCTTGACGGGTTGGATTGCTTCACCTTAAGTTTGTCCGGGATCTAGTGGTGAGATTTGGTCTCCCACATAGCATCATCACCGACAAAGGTAGCTATTAGAGTATATCATGGTTTGGACTATATTTGGTAGTTTAAGCTTGTAATCCAATTCTATCTCTAGTAGTCTTGTTGCCCCCCAAGTCTTGTAATCTATATAAACAACCCTTTGAGGACACAATCAATACAGTCAATATTCCACAATTCTACATGGTATCAGAGCGGTTCTCTCCGCCTAGGGTTTAGCCACCTCTTCCGCCGCGCCACCCCTGGGGAGATCGTACTCCGCCGGGGGCCGCACAATAGTAGATTAGATCTTACTTCGCCGAAATTTTCTCGTCGGCCGCTTGACCGGCGTTTCATCTTCTTTCACCGATCATAGATCGGATTGCGTCGTCCATAACCACATGTCGTCATGACGCGCCTCTACTTCAACCTCAGCGTCGACTCATCTCCGGCAAGGAGGCTCCGCGCGGTGTCCCAAGGGGACGTGCTGCGTCGGCTTCTCTGTCCTCACGTCGGACCGTGTTTGCCAACATTGACCGGCATGCACGTCCCCGAGTACGCGTCTCGCCGTCAACAAAGGGCTGCACCTTCATCACCCGTGGTCATCATCGCCGACAACCATCTACACTAACAACATCGTCGCATCATCGACACCACCACCAATCATGGTCAACGTCAACGCTAATGAAAAGTTCTTCTTCACGAGCGACGTCGTGCTCATACAATCGGAAAATACAGGTCTAATCCCCGAAATCAACTACCACAACAATTCAATCGCCATCAACAACTACCTCGTCGTCTTCGTCCACCACGACCTCGCCGCCAGAGTCGCGGTCTAATTTTTATTTTTGCAATAAATCAATTTTCTTCTTGCAAGTACTTCATCTACTCCGACAAATCGGCGGACAACTTCTACGCACCGACCGTTCACGGAGACTTTCTCTTCTGCTCCCTCTTGGTTTGGCTCGCATGGCTCGTGATGGTCCATGTCTTCGCACGTCCGATATGGGCAACATAGACGCATGCCTTCGTCCCCGGAATGCTCCCGAGTTTGGCAAGCTCGGCAAGGCGTGTCGCCTACCTCGACTACTCTAACTCAAACTACATCTACGTCAACTATTACGGGGAATTCTCTAGGCTCACCAACGACATCAACAACAACACAACGACATGATGAACTTCATCGACTTCATCAATGGTGACTACATCACCAATGGCATCATCGACCACGACTACAACTCCCTACTTTCGTCTACATCGACATCGACATCCTCTCCCATCTCCACCTTCGGATTATGCTCCAGTCAGACCGTTCATGTCACTACCGGTCCGACTGCGGGGGAGTGTTAGATTATATCACAGTTTGGACTATATTTGGTAGTTTAAGTCTGTAATCCAATTCTATCTCTAGTAGTCCTCTTGCCCCCTAATTCTTGTAATCTATATAAACAGCCCTTTGAGGCCACAATCAATACAGTAAATATTCCGCAATTCTAAAATAGCAACTTGTCACTTGGATAAGTTGAGGCTTACTGTTATGAACAAGGCATCTGCCTTTACCTGGGCGGAGGAATTTCCATCTTTTTTGTGGAGTTTATGAACTACTCCCAACAGATCCACCGACTACACCCCTTTCTTCATGGTATATGGATCAGAAGTAGTCCTCCCTTCCGACATCCTCCACGATTCACCAAAAGTTGCCGCCTATGATGAGGATGACACTGAAGAACCTAGACACTTAGATGTGGACCTTCTCGAGGAGGAGCGCGTGCTGGCATGCCAGAGATCCTCCATCTACCAGCAGAAGCTACACAGCTACCATAGTCTCCATGTTTGGCATCGTTCGTTTAAAAAGGGGTATCTGGTGCTCCGACTTAAGCAGAAAACGTCACACAAATTATCCCCGTCATGGGAAGGACCGTTCATCATAAGCAAGGCGCTCCTTAATGGTTCCTATTACCTCATTGATAATCGTGAGTTGAAAGATAGGCCAAACGAGGATTATAAGCGTAAGCGATGTGACCCGGATGATGACTACCCGGAGCTTGATCGGCCATGCAACATAGCACAACTATGTCCTTTTTAAATTTAGCATACTTTACCATCTATTGTGTACCTCTTATATGATCAATGAAATAAAGCTTTTGGTTCACTCATATGCTTGAGTCTTTTACCTCCTTTAGTGTTCATTTTTGGATCATGTAAAACCTTTATGCGCAAGCTTTGCATTTGCACTTGTGAAAATTCCGCCTACAGGCGTTAGCTTAAGTTTTCTAGTCTAGATGTTCTTTGTTGTTTTTATGTGGATTTTGGAGTAGTGACTTTTGGCACTCGAAGTCGGCGATTTTGTGCTTTGGTTCTTGACAGTGCCATTAGGAATCATCACCTGAGCACATGGTTCTGACTGAGGGTCTTCTGACTCATGAAAGATCAAGCATAAAAGCTGAAGTAATGGATAATACATCACTTGCTTAAACATATATACAAATATACATGCTGGAACTAGTTCTTGAGTAGCAGGAAGCTTATAGCCAAGTTTTCCACCTTAAGTGAGCCACATTGTTTTTCCGCATAAATAAATGGCCAGAAGAGACAAATATTACATAATGTTTTCATTCTTATGGCGTAGGGGACTTTGAAGCCGCGTCGTCGGAGACAGGAGAGCCATCTTGTTCATCAACAAAGTCATTGGTTTTTAAGGACTCGGAGCCATCCTGGTCGGTGTCAATCACCTCAAGAGGCATGAAGACATCCGCATTGACCAATTGAGCGACCCTGGTGTCATAGCCAGCGAGCGAAGACCAGATTGCATTATTGTCGATTTTCTTTCCGTCTTCGTCCACGTCGGGGAGACCAGCGGTCACCATGTCGATGTCGGCATCATCATAGTTGGCCTTGACCATGGCTAGGGCCATCCTAGCACCATCCCAGATACATGAAGCTTTTCAGCTTACAATATGCTCGAGAGCTTGGCGGAGGATCTCCGATAACTTCATGAAGGAGTCCACCGCCTTGATGTTGAAGTCCAAAGGCTTGGCGATCTCCTTAGCCTGGGCGATCGCGGTGTCGATGAAGTTGCCGACAAGAATCATGCACTCTTTTGACGGAGGAGCGCTATCACCCAAGTTGGCTAGGCCAATGGGAGCTGCGGTTTCGACAAAAACATTTGAGGACATGAGTTCACCAATTTAGATCAAAATACCTGACTTACAGAAGTACAAGTCGGCCAAAGCTTACCAAAAAAAACTATGCTCTCAGCTTGTTGGAGAACCTCCGCCATGCAGTCCCGTTCCTTCCGGAGAGTATTTTATGCCTCAAGGTTGCGAGCATTCTGCTCGTCGGCAGCTTTCTTCTGCTCCTTGAGGATCACAATCTCCACCTTTAGGCGGCTCATCTCCGTGTTAGCAGACTCTTGCACTGCGGCCTGATACGTCCAAAACGTATCTACTTTCCCGAACACTTTTTCTATTGTTTCTCCTCTAAACTTGTGTGCTTTGGATACAACTAACATGGACTGATGCTATTTTCAGCAGGATTACCTTGGTGTCTAGTTTTTGTGCAGAAAATCAACTATCGGGAAAAATCCCAGAAAATATGCCAAAAATCCTATTTCACCAGAAGATCCACGGAGCCAGAGTACTTTAATATAAATTGGATATTAATAAATCCTCATTATTTTATTTAAATAAACCTTTACTATTTTTATCAAATTGAAATATTTTATTTCAAAGCTTGACCAAGATTTAATTTGGCTCTATAAAATAATTCTTATTTATATTTCTACCTTTACTTTATAAAAACCATATCTTTTTATTTAAAGACCCAAAAATAGTGATTCCAACTATTTTAACTTTATTTATTAATTGTTTATCTTTTTAAATCCTTTAGGATTTTATTTGATCAAAATAGGTTTTGATGTTTCCAATTGGAATCAAAAAGTTTCTTCTCACCCTAAATTTTAACAATTAATTATTTTGTTTATTTATTTTTCACATTACAAGATTTGGAAAATCTTGGGATGTGACAGGCTACCACCCTTAAAATAAATCTCGTCCCGAGATTTGGGGAGGCTAGGGGTTACAAGTTGGCTCAAAGCAACTAGGGTACTACCACCCTTAAAAAATTTCCAACTAGATTACATTCTTGGCTTTCTTGGGATCTTGTTGAAACTTCTCTGGACACTTGTCTGCATAATGTCCTAGCTCTTTGCATTTGAAACACATCACTTGGCTATTATCCTTCTTCTTCTTTGGTATCAATTCTTCTTGTTTATTTCCTTGGTTCTTCTTCTTTTCTAGGCAATCACTGGCATAGTGTCCCATTTCTTTGCAATTGTAACATTGCAAATGGCTTATGTCCTTCTTCTTCTTTTTGGGTCTCTCCAAAGCTAGGAGTTCTTCTAGTTCATGCTCTTCATATTTCACCACATAGGTGGGAAATCTTTCTCTCTTCTTGGGGCATTTACTAGAGATATGACCTTCTTCTTCACAAGAGTAGCAACACTTTGTGATCACTTTGGATTTGGTCTTATGGTGCATAGTTTTGGCTTTGCCTTCATCCTTCTTGGTAGAAGTTGTTCCTTCATGAGGGTTTACAAACTGTTGTTGCACTCCACCTTGTTTCCTTTGTTGGACTATGGAATATATGGGGCATTGTATAGGGACATGATTGTTTCCTTCACATAGGAAACAAGTAGCTTGGGATGTGGGGCATTGATTAGTTGGATGTTTCTCTTCACAATTGGAGCATTGATCTTTATGTTCCTTGGAAGTGTGATCCTTGTTTCCACAAACATTACAAGCTTGGGTTCCTTATAAAATATCATCCTTGACATCCTTGTTGACACAAACTCCTTGGAAAAGGTTGTCTCCCATGTTGATCATTTGATCTGTCATCTTATGCTACAATTGGGTTTGGGTTTCCAAAAACCTTTTCATGGTTGGATATACCTCACTGGTGTTGGCTAAAAATTGAGTTGTCACTTGGTTCAACTGGGTTTGGGTTACTATGAGTTCTCTCATGTTGGTCTCTTGGTTGTTGTTGTTGTCACCATCCTTGATGTTGGGGTCTCTTGGAGTAGTCATCTGTTTGGGTTGGCAAAAGATTTTCTAAGGAATCAATTCTAATCACACACACATCACAACTCACTCAAGCAATGTGCAAGCAATCACAAACAACACTCCACTCAAACAACAAAGTTTGAACACATTTTTAGGCAACCAAAAATATTTTTGTTACACCACATAAGTTGGTGGGTTTAATTTAAACTAAACATGGTGGTCCATCTATATGGTTCACTTGAGATCTTTCCATCCTTCTTGGTTGATTCTTCTTGCATGAGATCATAGTTTCCTTGGTAAAATTCTTGTGTCTTGGTCACAAAACTCCAAAGGTGAGGATGATTCCCAAGTTGTGTTTCCTTAGTCCTCAAGTCTTGAGTAACATTTCTTGTCTCTCTTGTAGTCCTTAGTGATATCCAAGGTTGAAGTCCTTGTTGAGAATAAGGTTGAAATCACTTGAAGATTTTGAAGTCATTAGAGTTGATGAATTCATTTGCTCATGGTGAAGTCTTTGGCCATGGGGTAGGCTTTGTCCATCAAGTTTGAAATAGAAGAGATGTAGAATCAAAACCAAAATGGTTGAGGAAAGAGTTTACAAGATTGTTTGTAAATAAGTTTTTGGAACAAATACAACTCCTATTTTTCTAAGGGGTTTTGTCCAATCCTAGGGTTACAAATCCTACAGGAAACACAATACTCTGATACCATCTATAAGGTTCCCAACCTTTAATAAGGTAGAGATCCCTGTGTTTACAATGCTAGTCCCTGGATCAATAGCTAGCATCCACAGTTAAGATGTAATATCAAGAAACAAAGGTGATAATACAACTTTATAACCAGGAATAACATAATTTATTATATCTTACATAGCTCATTTGGCTATCTCATTACAATGCAGCAGAATACAACAATAGCATGGGGTCCTTCATCTTCAAAGTGCCACAGGCAGACATGTTGGTTGTAGACTTGTAATCCTAATCAATAAACTTCACTAACATCAAACAAACCTGCAACATAACAAGTTACAGCCACAAGGGTCAATACATTTGAATTGTATTGGAAAGTGATACTATGGTAGTATAGTGGAGTCTATCATCTATATGCATTTGGCTAAGTGGAGCTTAGGCTTGCATTGCTCAAAATAGATTTTCCTTATCATTTGAAAACACTAAGTTTTTGCTTGACAAAAATCACCCAAGGCATCTCCCAACAGAAATTGGTCATCCTTCAACCCTTGTTCAACCACAAGTTTTTAACTTAGAAATTGGGATGAGGAGATTCTTGATAGCTTCCATGTCTTGATGCTCAAATTGTCCTTTGCCAGGGACATGGCTAAGTACTTATATTTTACACTCTGCAGAGGTGGTGCACTTTCCCCACAAGACTTGATTTTTACCAAGACAAGATCTTTCAGAAGCCTTCCCTTAGACCAAAATGGACGCACTCCAACCTATCATTCCCCTACCACCAACTGTCCATTTGGCTAAGTTATTGCAACCTATATGATCCAAGCAGAGCCCATAATGCCAAGTGGCTGCACTTGAAGCTTTTCAACATTTGACATCTCAAATCTCTTTGTTCCTGGGTGGCTATCCACAAGTGAGATACACAAGGTAAACCATAGAAATAGGCCTTGTGAACCACTCAACATAAACCATTCCTTCCATTCCACCCAGGTGATTCATTCTCTTAGTTGTTTTATTAAACAAAACACAAGTCCTTGACTTAGAAATATTCCATAGTATGAATATAATCCACCCTTGTTTTCTACTAGCTAAGCTAAGCATGATAGTGGTAGGAATCTTAAATTAGGAATTTCTTCTAAGGTTTCATCTACTAGGATTTCCCATGGCATAGTTTACACTTAGCAAAATTCCATGCATGTCCTACTTAGAAATATCACTAATGCATAGTGAAAATAATGGGACAAAGTATGAAGCATCACTTGCCTTTTTGGTAGAGAATATAGGTTCACTCCTTGATCTTTGGAATGTTCACACACTTCAAATCACTACAATTCAATCAAGCAAGCAATATTTCAATCTACCATTCAAGCAATTCATCACATAAAATGATAGAAACAAAACAATGCATGCAAACATGCAAAAGATTGTTTTATTTGTAAAAGTGGTTTCTAATGGGTCATAAACATTTTAAAACCCCTAATGGTCATTTTATAAAGTGGCAAAACCATTTGCAAAAGATTTTACCTCATAAACCATTTTTAAACCAAGTAATTATTTTATGTGGTTGAAAATGTCTTTAGCAAAGTAATAATTTTTATAGGGTTCACCAAATACATTTTAAAATCATAAAACTTGGTTTTTGGGGTCGGAGAGTTTAAATCGAAACATTTCTCAAAGGTTTTCTTCAAAAATCATTTTAAACCATAATCAACATTTTTATTTGGCTAGAAATGTTTTTAAATCAATGATTCATTCTTTTGCTTCACCAAATACATTTTTGAAACCACCAATTGATTTATATGGTTAGTAAGTTCAAAACAAACCATTTGTCAAAGGTTTTATCTCAAAAATCATTTTAGAACAATTTTTATATTCTAAACATGCATACACAAGTTTCTGCAAAAACAATCTAATTAACAGAAGCATTTTACTAAACAAAGTGCATGGTCAGAAAGTACTTGTCTTGCTGATTCCATTGATATAAAATTTACAAAATTTGGATGTGTGGTTTGAAAGTTATGAATTTTTTAAATTGGAACATCTAATAGGAAAATTTCTATCTATTTAATTCAAATGCTGGCCACGTGGCGTGATTTCACTGGCTGATACCGTTTCGCTCGGATCAACCTCTCTGGTGTGTTGGATCTAAACAGATCGCGCAGCTCTGGTCCAAAGATACCACTTCGCTTAGTTTCTTTCCCTTGTGTTGGATCTACATCTTATGGCTGTTGATCAAGCAACCATCAAGCAATGGGCGGCGCAGTGTGGCAGCGGTCGACGGTGCAGTGTCGACGCCTTCTGAAGCGAGAGAGCGAGGGGAGATGCTCACCAAGTTCGCGGGGCCGTGACGATGCTCAACGTGGTGATAGCTCGTCGAGGGGCGCACGGTGGTGACGGCAATCGCTCGCCGGAGTTTCTCCTGGCGACGGGTGCGCTCAGGCGTCGTCGGGGATCGATGTCTGGGGTGCAAGCGAGTAAGGAAACGTGTCAGGAGGGTGCGCAAGTTCGTACAGGTTGAAGTGGAACTCACCATAGGGCAAGGGGCACACGGAGTCGACGACAGTAGCTCGAGCCGGTGCGCAGCGGTGGTTCCCGAACGAAGACGGCGAGGCGTAGAAAGCGAGCATGTGGGAGAATCGGAAGAAGCGCACAGTAGTGGTGAACGAGCTCGTAGCATCCAAGGGGAAAGGGGAGGCAGGTACTGGTCGGAATTAAAGAAAATACCCACCGAAGCAGGGAGAGGTTTCGGGTGAAATCGGTGCGACCTGGTGGCGTAGAGGATCTGGCGAGTGAGGGGAAATAGAGAGAGAGGACGTAGGCGCTTTAGTACGCGTGATTGAGGGGCCGTTTCCTGACGTGGTTAAAGCGTATTCACGCCGGCATTCATACAGCTGCAACAGCCGCCGAGGCGTGGTCAGCGGGGTGGGTGAAGACGATGACGACGTGGCCGTGGGCCTGGTTGGTCAGCGAGAGAGGAAGAGGGGAGGTGGGGTCCGAACGTCAGTGATGGTGTGGGTTCAATCCGCGGTGAGAAAAACGTTTCAGGGGAGGGGGTGTGCGGTGGGCTGTTGGGCCAGATGGGTCTTGCTGGGCTGGGTCGGCCTTGTTCATTTTTTTTATTCTGAATGATTTTCTCTTTTTCCATTTCTAATTTCTGTTCTGATTTTTGCTTAATTAATTCAAACATCAATTTGAATTCAAACCTCAACCAAAATTTGTGTAGGTTTAAATACTGATTAGTAACACATTCCAAAGTCAAATTTAGAATAAAATATTTATTCTTTTTAGGGTTTTATAATTATTTAAAATAGGCTCTAGTATTAATTAAATAAGATTTAATAATATTTTTAAATCTCCATTTGAATTTAATCATCACCAAACTTTGGGTGAAGTTTAATTCTGTTTTTCAACATATTTCAAAGTCCAAAATAAAATAATTCTTTTAGGATCTATTAATAATTAAATAAATAGACCATAGTTTTTAATTCAAATAGGTTTTAATTTATTTTAAAACTCTTTTTGAAATCTAAATAATATCAAAATCATTTCAGTAGGTTTCATGTGAAAACATAAAAACACTTGTAAATCTTATTTAAAATAAATTAACAAGTTTTAGTGTTTATTTAAAATGGAAAAGCCTTTACTTTAATATAAATTGGATATTAATAAATCCTCATTATTTTATTTAAATAAACCTTTACTCTTTTTATCAAATTGAAATATTTTATTTCAAAAGCTTGGCCAAGATTTAATTTGGCTCTATAAAATAATCCTTATTTATATTTCTACCTTTGCTTTATAAAAACCATATATTTTTATTTAAAGACCCAAAAATAGTGATTCCAACTATTTTAAATTTATTTATTAATTGTTTATCTTTTTAAATCCTTTAGGATTTTATTTGATCAAAATAGGTTTTGATGTTTCCAATTGGAATCAAAAAGTTTCTTCTCACCCTAAATTTCAACAATTAATTATTTTGTTTATTTATTTTTCACATTACAAGATTTGGAAAATCTTGGGATGTGACATATGCCTACCGCACTCATATCCTACTGCTTGCTGCTACTGTTACTATTGCTCATGTTTTACTGTTGTTGTTGTTTTGCTATTGCTACTACAAACTGTTGCTACTGATGAACTTCTATGAGCAAGAACTATTTCCAGGTGCAGCTGAATTTACAACTCAGTTGTTAAGGCTTCCAAGTATTCTTTGGCTCCCCTTGTGTCGAATCAATAAATTGGGTAATACTACCCTCGAAGACTGTTGCGATCCCCTATACTTGTGGGTCATCAAGACTATTTTCTGGCGCCGTTGCCGGGGAGCATAGCTTTATTTGTAAGTTCACTTGGATCTACTATTGTTCACTGCTACTCCGTTCATCATGGGTAAGTCTCGTGATGGAAAGTTTCCTATTTTAGCATCCACTACAAGAAGAGGTACAGTACTAAACACCTCTGCTATTCTTGATTCACCGTCTGTTATAAGTAAGCTTGTTACACCACCACCACATACTCATGATACACACACTGATACTACTTCTGAATCTGAAACTGCTTTTGATACTCATGATGTTACTTCTACTGTGCTTGATGCGAGTGGTTCATTAGGTCCTTTCCTAGATGCTACTATGGCTAGTCTAGGAAATACTGAAACTCCTAGTGAAGACACTGTTACACCTGTTAGCTCACCAGAGTCTAGAGAGAGATACGATACCAATGATGGTTACATTGATTTTACTGATGAATTTATTGAAGAGTGTCGAAACACACATGGAGCTAGTGCTATTAAGAGTCTCCTTGAGAGACGTACCGTTATTCCTAAACTTTCCTCTGATCCTATGTTTGCCACCTCTCCCATATATATTAAAGATAAATATTATGATTTCTCTCTTGATTTATCCTATTTAGACATTGTTGAGAAAAAACCATTTTGTGGGACTGAAAATGAGAGTGATGTAGCTCATATGAATGAGATTTCCACTATGAGTGCTTTATTCTATGATGATTTTAAGATGCGCAAGTACTTTGTTACTAAGATCTTCCTTTTTCACTAAAAGGAGAAGCTAAGGCTTGGTTTAATAGATTACCTCCTAGTTCCATTGATAGCCCTGATTGCTTCTTTCTTCCAAAAATATTTTGCTCCCAGTGCTAGACATGCTGCTTTGCAGAGACTTTTTGATTTTAAATAGGAATAAGAAGAGAAATTGCCTGAGTCATGAACAAGGTTCTGTTCCTTGATTCATGCACATCCTGGATATCCATTACCTAAAAATGAGCTTCTTGATATTTATTATAATGGACTAACTGATGATTCTAGGACCTACCTAGATAGCTTTGCTGATTGTGTTTTCAGGAAAAGAACTCCTACAGATGCTGAAGAATTAATGGCTAAAATAACCAAGAATTATGATGATTGGACTTCAACTGAGCTAAATACACCTGAGCCTATTACTCCTCAACCAGTTGTGCCTAAACCAGTTCCAATACCAACACCAAAGAAGAGAGGAGTAATTTCATTAAATGATGAAGTTATGAAGGAAGCTAAGAAATGTATAAAGGATAAAGGTATTAGAGCTGAAGATGTGAAGAATCTACCTCCTATAGAAGAATTATGTAAGCCAATTCCCCACTCATCTACTATTGAGGTACATTCTCTCCACTTTGATGAAGATGATATTCCCTATGGTAAGCCTCCTGATCAATGTCTAGAGGAACTTGACACATTTATTGTTAAACAAGGTAATTTTAATAAACAAGTTTAGAATCATTTATTGGAAAACTCTAGAGCTATTAATGAGTTGAAAGATATTGTGGAAAGAACTGCTAATGATATTAAAATGCTTTGTAAACACTTTCAAATGGTTCAAACCCAAATTGATCAACTTGCTAAGGTACAAAAAGATATGCTAGTTAATGTCTCAGGAGATAAACATGCTTATGGAATTAGAACTAGGAGTGGTATAGCTACTCAAGATCCTTTATATCCTGGAGGACACCCTAAAAGAATTGAGCAGGATTCTCAACAAGGTGAAAGTAGTGGTAGTCCTCGTAAGATAAAGAAAAAGAAACAAAAAATAGTTGAGGAACCACTTGAACCAGCTGTAGATCCTAATAGTATATCTATTTCTGATGCTGAAACTGACAGTGGTAATGATAAAAATGATGCTCCTGATAAGGAGGAAGTTGATAAAGAACCTGAGAAGCACACTAAGAACACTATGTACACTAAGGAAGATTTTATTGCTAAAAAACATGGTAGTGAGAGAGAACCTTGGGTGCATAAACCTATGCCTTTTCCAAATAAGAAACACAAGTCAAAGGAGGAAGAACACTACAACAAGTTTTGTGAGTGGATGAAACCTTTATTTTTGCAAATTCCTTTGACTGATGCTATTAAGTTTCCTCCTTATTCAAAGTATATGAAGGATATTGTCTCTAATAAAAGGAAGATTCCTAATGAGGAAATTTCTACTCTGCTTTCTAATTATTTCTTCAATGGTAAGGTTCAAAAGAAACTTGGTGATCCAGGTATACCAACTATTCCTTGCTCTATTAAGAACAATTATGTTAGAACTTCTTTATGTGATTTGGGAGCTAGAGTTAGTGTTATGCCTTTTTATCTCTACAAGAGACTCCAGTTAGAAAAGTTGATACCAACTGATATATCTTTGCAAATGGCTGATAAGTCAACTACTATTCGTGTTGGTATATGTGAGGATGTTCATGTTCAGGTGCCTCATAATTGCTTGGTTTTGACTGATTTTGTTGTGCTTGAAATGTCTGAATATGATAATATGTATATTATTCTTGGGAGACCTTTTCTTAATACTACAGGTGCTATCATTAATTGTAATCACGGAAAAGTAACTTTTAATATTAATGACAAAGAGCATACTGTATATTTCCCCAAGAAGATTGCTAAGAGCTATTGCCTGAATTCCATTGAAAATATTGATAGCATCAAGGTTAGAGAAATATATTGTCCCATTTCACAAGAAAATTTTGAAACTATTATGCATGGGACCATTGCTATCAAATTTGAGGTAACATAATCACTTTGCGGAATGCAAAGTTTTGTTTCATATAAGATTGTTTTGGTAACAAGACTTGATCAACCTTGTTAACAAAAGGATTTTAATAAAAATAATGTTTTCACCGTGGTTACACTTGCTCACTTTTACTCTTCTCCTTCCTAGTCTTTGCTTTTTTTTTCTCTTGCTAGCTTCGGTTTTCCTAGTTGTTTGCTTGTTAGAGTGTCTTAGAACTTATGTAGTTTTGGTTCTGGTTTGCTTTTGATTCTTCTAAAAAATCTTTTCTGCGATAAAATCAAAAATAAAGTTTTCCAAAAAAAACCAGAAAATTCATATTAAATTTTTCTCGAAAAAAGGGGAAGAGGGACACCTGGAGTGGCTCAGGGGGGCCCCAGGCCAGCACACTGTAGGGGTTCGTAGCATGGAAAACAAAAAATTTCTATCGCATACAAACAAACAAGCCAAGATCTATCTACTAGATTGTATCAACGAGTCGATGGAATAACTTACCCTCGAAGATTCCAAAGCGGTTAACGAGAGCAGATTCTCGTGGATGATGTAGTCGATTCTCGATCTCAAGATCGCTACAGACGATCCTTCCCAAGGCCTGCTAGCAGCCCTCATGATCACATCGCTCGGTACTGACGAAGACCTTCCTCTCCTTGTTCCAAAGAAAAGCAGAGGTTGTAGCACTCCTCGCGATTCCGGCAAAGACAACGTGGTACCTAAGTAGAGGAGATCCGCAGGCTTCGCCTTAAGCCGGAGCGAGTATGGTGGAGTATGAGAGAACTATTAGTGGTCTAGGGTTTAGACACACCAATTAGAAGGCTCTAATCAAGGCTAGGGCAATTAGAAGCTCTAAACCAAAACGGCTCTAAACCGGAGTCTAGGGCGAGGTTTTAGATTAGAGGATAGGAACTTGTGTGTCTAGCGGCGGCGGCCCTGCCCCTCCTTTCATAGGTGGAGGGTGCTTGGCCCCGGGGAGGAAGGAGTCCTCCCCAACTCGGCCTGGAGGCGCCACGGTTGAGGAGGATTCCTCCCAACTCGGTTTTGCCCCCTTTCCTCTTTCCCTCTCTTTCCTGTTTTAGCCGTTTGACTTTTCAAACTTGCTATTTGACTTTTTAGTTTAGGATTCAATTTAATCCTTTATTTGGAACAGCGAGAACACTTATTACATGATGCAATCATTCCAATATCTAATGACACATTCATGTACCCCTTCCCCGGAGTCTGGGACATTAGGAACCTTCTAGAACATTCCCGATGAAAACATAATCATTTCCGAACTCAAACGGACTTTCCTTATATGAATCTTATTCTCGGGACCATTCCGGATCACCTCGTGATATCCGGATCCCATCCGAGACTCAACAACATTCGGTCTCTTTCTCATAATACCATAACTACTCAAACAACGTCGAATCCTTAAGTGTGTCTCCTACGGTTCGTGAATTATGCGACATGATCGAGACACTTCTCCTAACAATAACCAATAGAGGAATCTGAAATTCATATGGCTCTACATATTTCTACGATTACTGCGATCGAATGAACCACTTACATACGATACCAATTTCCCTTTGTCTCACGATAGTTTACTTATCCGAGGTTTGATCGTGGTATCTCGCATACCTAGTTCAACCTCTACGATAAGTACTCTTTTCTCGTTCCTGTGATATGTGATCCCTTGTGAGCCAGTCACATGCTTGCAAGCTAATTGGATGACATTACACCGAGAGGGCCTAGAGTATATCTATCCGTCATATGGATGGACAAATCCCACTCTTGATCCATGTGTTTCAGCCAATACTTTCCGAACACTCAATGCCACCTTTATAGCCACCCGATTCGGTGTGGTGTTTGATGTCATCAAAGCATCCATCCGGCAAAGGTGATATGCATGATCTCATGGTCGAAGGAATTAGGTTACTATGTATCAGAAAGCATATAGCAATTGAACTATTTAAAATGACTTGATCTTTATGCTACGCTTATCTATAGGAGTATGTCCATCACATCATTCTCCTGATGATATGACCCTGTTGTTAATAACATCTCTATGTTCATGATCAGGAAACCATGATCATATATTAACCAACAAGCTAGTTTAACAAGAGGCTTTACTAGGGACTCTTTTATGTTTACAAATCACACAAGTATTAATGTTTCCTGTCAATACAATTATAGCATGGTATGTAAACATTTATCATAAGTATGAAGATATGATAATAACCCACTTTATTATTGCCTCTTGGGCATATCTCCAACAGTCTCCCACTTGCACTAGAGTCAATAATCTAGTTTCAAACTTTTGTGTATTCAACACCTATGGCTTTCTGGTGTTGTAAGTACACGTTCTCTAGTGGTCAACTGATCTCCGGATCTGACACCTCCAGGTCCGTGTGTAATTGCATGTCTTTGCGTCTCTACGCATCACTCATTCTCTAATGAGATGGCTTTGTATAATTTTGGTCCTTTGGTGAGACCTTTAGTTCTTTGGGGTTAAAACATGTTGATAATATTGTCGTACAATATATCTTCATAGTATTATCCCGCTGTGAACTACACCTAGTTTGGTAACAAACTACTTGACACAAATGCCCTCTTTTGCTGCTATTATAGCAGTCATATACTTAGCCTTTTGTTGTAGTATCTGTCACAATGTCTTAACTTTGGAACTCATCCAAATCCATTATGGAACTTACTTTCCATTATATTGTGCCACCCTTAGTTTAGATTTAGATAAACTTAATTTGTACTTTGTGACAAAACTAGTATCAATGTAATTCATTTACAATGAACTAACCATCTATTTGTCACTTCCACAAATAATATACTCTTAGTTCTTCCAAAAGATCATAAGAATATCCTTACTATTGTCCAATGATCAACTTATGAATCATTCTGGTATATGCTCATAACATTTAGAGTATAGGACATATCTGGATTTGTACATATCACAGTATGATTGATATAAATACTCTTTGTGATTTCATACATCAAGTATCAATCTATACTTGAATCTTTGTTTCACTTACCCAGTGTCAATACACTTGAATATATCATCAATATTGAACTCATTCAATCCTTTTCTGTGACAAGAACCTTTCTTGTAGTTTCTATATTGAACTCATTCAATATCTCGTCTATGTACTTCTGGCATAACCATATTAGCGTCTATTCATGCCAAATATTTGGGTTTTGCCTAAGTCTTTCATCGGGATGAAATTCTTAATATGTGTTAATAAAAGATACATCATTTCCAATCAACAATATGTCTTCCACATAACGTATTAGAAACATGTCTTAGCGCTCCCACTTAATTTCTTGCAAATGCAAGCATCTTCATTGTCTCTGATGAAATTAAACTCTTTTAACAGTTTCATCATAGTGAAGATTCCAACTCCGCTATGCTTACTTCAACCATTGAAGTTTGCATATGCTTTTAGCATCCTTTGAATTAACAAAACCCTATGGACCGTGTTACGCACATGTCCTAGGTAACAATTCTATTAGAAGAACTTGTTTTGTTTATTCAACTACCACATAACAAATTTATATGTAGTGGTTGCTACATTAATCCGTCTAGACTAAATATCGCTATGAAAGATCAGATCTTGTCATAGTCAACCTTTGAACATTGTTGTGAACACTTTCCCAACATGTCGACTATATTCATTGATGGGGATATGCCTACTGGGTATCCTCAGCGGGACGTTTCCGACTGGCCCAAAGGCTGGCGAGTGGGCCTGCAGAACGGCGAGTGGATCAAAGCCCATCAGGGTACTAGGCGACTGGAGGTCGAAGGCCCAAAGTAGTAGATAGGCCTCGGTTCGAGTTAAACGATTGACAAAGTT
The DNA here is from genome assembly GCA_030063025.1 of Avena longiglumis. Lineage (NCBI taxonomy): Eukaryota > Viridiplantae > Streptophyta > Magnoliopsida > Poales > Poaceae > Avena > Avena longiglumis. Next base: position 127,343,917 of record CP125978.1, read on the forward strand.
GTAACCGGATCGGTTGAGATATGTAAACCCTAGGGAGGTAAGCCTATATAAACCTCCCTAAGGGGTGAGTAGAGACGCCTCATACACCCAAGCAACTCGCCGCCTAGCCGCCGAAGTTCGCCCATTGTAAACACCTCCATAATACAATCTAGGAGTAGGTCTTTACCCGGGGCCGAACTGGGTAAAACCTCGAGTCTCCGCCTCATCTCGCACCGCAGATGGCTGGCCGCCTTGCCCTTCGTTTCTACTACTGCCGCCGCAAAGATTCGCCGTGGTCATTCCCACGATGGGCGCCCACTGGGCCTGGCGGTCTGGCCGGTGTTCTGCGGCGAGATCCAATCTGCCCATCAACGAGACGGCCGCCACCGGCCGCATGATAGCGATTGGCGAGATGCTCCAAATATTTCCAAGCAGCTACGTCCCGGCGGCGCGACCCGTCACACACAGCGTGATCCTGCCGGTCGGCACGATCAACCTCTTCGTCGGCCTCACCGACGTCATCGTCTCGGAGGACTCGGCTTGCATCCGCGAGTCGCCGCCACGCGATCGGCTCTCCGAGAGCCATATCCGCACGATCCATCGCCTCGCCAAAGTACGACTCGGCCACAAGAACGTGGCGAGAATTCAGCGGCTGAAGACGTGACTCACCGACGACGCCGACTTCGGCGACCCGGCGTCACTCCGGATCCATCACCGCGGCCTCGTCTGGCTCCATCGCCAGGTCTCCAACGCTGGAGATTTCGAGGACCCTCCATCCTCGGATCTTCGACTTGACTCGGTCGGAGAACTCCGCCGACCTCCACGACGGTGCGATCGCCACGCCGCGACCTACATGGCCACCGCACCGATCCGCGGAGGACCTTTCTCCACCCGATCCTCCTAACGCCACGGCGACGAGGTCGAGGAACTCCGCTGGCGGAGGCAAGACGAAGGAGCAGGCCGAGCGAAAAATTTCGCCTCGAGCGGTGACAGCCGCAGAACTGTCACGCTACCACCAGCGGATCAGGTCACGCTGAACCCCACCGTTCAGGGCGCGCCGAACTTCGACGACGAACGACCCTCAAGATAGCCGAGCGCGTCCGCGAGAACGCGCCACCAGGAAGCAACCGCCCGCCAGATCAACGGCGATGGGTGCCCCACCACCCAACCGCACTCCTCCTGGACCACCGCGGATAGTCGTCTCCTCACGGAGCGCGACGAACGGCCTTCCACCGTTCTCCACCCGATGGACAACTCGTGGCAGGCCGAGCCGCGCCGACAAAGATCACGGCGACCGCGACGGCGCCTTTACAGATCCAAGATGTCGTGGCCCTACTCGCGAAGGCCGTGGAAGCAGCAGGCGCCGACTCGCAGGGCGGTATACTCGGCTCCTCGGAAGCAGGGCGGCCTCAGCGGCCGCCCAGCGTGGCAACACCCTCAATTGCCCGCCGCCAGAGCCACCGCAGCTCAACGGCGACCCGCGAATGCGGCACTCTCCACCAACGATCCCAGGCCGGCGACCAACCTCGCCGCCGCCAATGGAGAGCCGATTGACGCCGACTCACATCATCAACAACCAAAATCGGCAAGACGCCAGCCCGACGACTGCGGCACACCCTAATTACTACGCGATGGCGAGCCTATGGGGTCGCTCGATCGACTAGGGTCAAGTGCCGGACCAATGATCCGAGAAAAGTACCCACCAACTTCAAGGCGCCAAGGAGATCGAAAATACGACTGTGACGACCCCGATGCGGCTTGACATACCTCATGGCAATGGGGATCGCGGGTCACCGACCTACTCGCCGCCCGTTACCTCCCAATCGATGATGGAGGGACGCAGCAATGGATCAACACGCCCCGGGACGATGATCGACTCACGGGAGGAAATGCGAGACGCCCGCCGTGCACTTCGAGTGCTCCTACACCCGCCACCACCATCGAGGACCTGAACGACGCGCCCAGGGACCCATGAGTCGACCCGCAGCTGGGTCCAACGGTGGCAAGATCTACGGTACAACGCGGTCGGCATCCACCCGACACCGCCATCCATTGCTTCAAGACCTCGTGCCGCCATTTAGCCTCTAGTCGCCAAGCTCGTTTACACGCCCGCACACTCGACAACATCCCGACCTCCTCGAGATCGCCAAACGATACGCCGAGGAAGATCCCAATCAAGACGTCGACGAGTCCGGCGGACAACGACGCGCAGGCGGCAACGACGGCGGCCGCCGAGCAGACCTACGCTATGGCACTTCGCCACGTGCAAGCGCCAACGATGGGCGAAGTCGACTTGCCGCCAATGCCGGGCACGCATAACGCGACCCCAAGAGCTACCGCCGCGACGGAGGGCAACGACGACGGCGGGAATTACAAGAACAAGCCAAGGTTTGATCCCGCCCTCCTTAACCAACCATGTGCGTTTACAAGCAGGAAGGAAAGCCCGCCACGCACACCACCGCCACACCCTCGTGGAGATCGAGAAGGCACGGCACGCGGAGGACACCGACAACGACCCGCAAAATGGCGGAAAATTCGCAAAGTGGCGGCTCGCTCCACACCTTCACCGGCTTCAACACGGCGAGAAGAAGGTCATCGCCGCTGTCGCAATGCCAACGCGGTGGCCTGACAGACGTCCCCGCCTCTGGTCGGAGCAGCCTATCACCGGAGCCGCAAGACCACTCGCCACGCATCGAGTACCGGTGACGAGTCGCCGTGGTCAAGCCCAAGGTCGGCGACCATGCTCCCCAAGACTCGATGGCGGCGGCAGCTCCATCAACATCCTCTACCTCGACACCTTCAGCGATCATGGCCCCGCAATCGATGATCGAGACAACCCACACCACGTTCCACGGCATCGCCCCGGTCGGAAGGCGTACCGATCGGCAAGGTCACGCTACCCGTCACCTTCGCACCGCGAACTTCCGCGACCGAGCGGATCGTCTTCGAGCTGGTGCCCTTCGACCTTTCTTACCATTGCGTCTGGGCGCCAGCTCGCCAAATTCATGGCGGCACCCCACTACGCTGCATAACGCGATGAAGCTCCCGGCCGTGCGGCGTCATCACCATCAACGGCGACTCGACATGGCCGCCGAACGCGAGGCCAAAGGAGCCGAACTCGCCGACGCCGTGATCGCGGAAGCTAGTCACGCCGATGAGCTCGCCAACACGCGAGCGGGTCAACAACGACCCACAATACTCAAGAAGCCCAACTCGAGGGCACAAACACCTCAACCTTTGAGGCCACGACGACACCCACTGCCGAGCTGGTCCCAGCGACCCCACCAGACGGTGACGATCGGGACAGCATGAGCCCAGCATAGGAAGGCGCGCTCATCGAGTTCCTCCGAGAACAGGGACATCTTCGCATGGAAACCCTCCGACATGCCCGGTGTCCCTAGGGAGCTCGCGAGCACAAATTAAACGACCCCAAAGTGCGACCAGTCAGCGATCGCTACGGCCATTCAACGAAGAACGCCGGCAATCGCCGAGGAAGTGCAGCGTCTACTCGCCGGCTTCATTCGCCAATCAAATACTCCAAGTGGTGGCAAACCCAGTCCTGGTCGAAAAGAAAAACGGACCGGAGAATGTGTATCGACTACACAAACCTGAGCGCCTGCCCAAAGGAGCGATTCGTCCTCCCGGATCGATCAGATCATCGACTCCACCGCTGGCTCGAGTCGTTGTGTTTCGACGCCTACTGGGTATAACCAGATCAAAATGGCTGTCGAGGACGAGGAGAAGACGGCGTTCATCACGCCATTCGAGCCTTCGCTACACCGCCATGACCTTCGCCTCAAGAACGCCGGAGCAACGTATCAACGGTGCATGCAAGAATGCCTCGCGAGCCAAATTGGCCGCAACATCCACGTCTACATCGACGACGCGTGGTCGAAATCCGCCGCCAAGGCGACCTACTGCCGACCTCGCAGAGACCTTCGCCAACCTGCGGAGGTACAAGATAAAGCTAAACCCAGTGCACCTTGGTGTACCCGCGGGCAATTACTAGGTACGCTGCTCCAAACGAGGGATCGAGGCAAACCCAACGAAGATCGACACGATCGCCTGCTCGGCAAACCCGAGTATCGCGCGACGTCCGAAGCTGGCCGGGCGTAGCGGCTCGCCGCTTCATCCTCCGCTGGCGAAAAGGCGATGCCCCTATACCGCTTCGATGCAAGAATCCCACCTTCCAGTGGGACAAGGAGGCGGACGACGCGCTCGCGACCTCAAAAGGTGCTACTCGCCGCACCACTACCGCCGCACCGTCGACAAGGAGCCCATGCTGGTTTACGTCGCGGCGTCCGAGCGCCGTCATACTGTAATGGTCGTCGAGCGACCAGAGGAAGGAAAGAGCGCCATCCAGCGGCGGTATACTACATCAGCGAGGTCCTAACCGAGTCGCGCCCGATACCCACAATACCAAAAGCTGGTATACGGTTCAGAGCTCAGCGGCGCCGCCGACTACTTCCGTGAGCACCCCATCACGGTCGTCTCCTCCGCTCCACTACAAGACATCATCCGCAATCGCGAGGCGACCGGGTCGCCAAGTGGGCCGAGATCGGCCCACAACATTAAGTACGAGCCACGCAGGCGATTAAGTCACAGCATCGGCCGATTTCTCGCCGACCGGGAGGAGGCCCAGAGCGAGAAGCCGTCGTTTCCATTATCGAGCCTGACCATTGACGGTCCAAGAACGCGGACGGCGCAGAGCGGGATAGTGCTGACCTCACCAAAGGCGACAAGCTCCGCTACATCCTCCGCCAATTCACGCCCGCACCAACAACATGGCCGAATACGAGGCCCTACTCCACGGCATGCGAGCCGCAGCGAGATGAGCGCAATCGCCTCGATGCTACGGAGACTCCGACCGTTGGGTCAAGTCGCCGCACCGCGACGCCGTCTCCCTACCATGGCGGCATACCGCCAAGAGGTGGACAAGGTGGGCGCCACTTCACCGCTACTGGCCGAGTGGATCGACAGAGGAAAACGAGGAGGCCGACGCCCTCTCGTGCATCGGGTCGGACGATCCGCACCACCCGGCCGTGTTCCTCGACACCATCTTCACGCCGGGTCTCTCCTCGAAGGAGATCGACATTGGAGTCCCGCTCCAACCAGAGGCAACCTTGGTCGACTTCGTCACCGAACCGCACGATCGACCAAGCCCTACATACCGCTTCTACAGGCACCGCAACTGCCGACAGAGCAGAAGCTCGAATCGATTGATTGTGCAATGCAAGTCCTACATCATCATCGACGGGCGAAGCACACAAGCGCGCGGTCGGTCATTCATTCAGCTGCGTCCAACCAGCTGAAGGACGCAAAATCTTACACGACATCCACTCAGCGATTGCGCCACCACGCCGCGCGCTCCTGGTCGCCAAAGCCATGCGACACGGCTTCTATCGCCCATCAGACACGCCGACGCTGCCGATATCGTCCAGCCGCGCGCCGGTGCCGGCACGCCAACCAGACGACGCTCCAAGTTCGGCGCCAAAACAATCCCCATCACCGCCATTCGCCGTGTGGGGCATGGACATGGTCGGCCCCTTCAAAAGGCCCCTCCGGCTACACCCACCTGCTGGTCGCCACGACAAATTCACAAAGTGGATAGAAGCCAAGCCAGTCCGAAATGCGACGGAAGATCGCCACTAAGTTCCTACGAGCTCATATACCGCTACGGTTTCCCAAAGCATCATCACGGACAACGGCACAAACTTCGCCAAGGGAGCAATGGCGAGTTCGCGAGGAGCACCACATCCGCTCGACCTCGCGTCAGACACCCGAATCCAACGGCCAGGCGGAACGAGCCAACCAAAGCATCCTCCACGGCCAAGCCGACTCAAGTACCACTCGAGCGCACCGCTGGTTGGGTCAAGAGCTTCCTCCGTCATCCGGGAATCCGCACCTCGGTCAACAGTCGACGGATTCACCCTTCTTCATGGTCTACTGGCGAAGCCGCCATGCCAACCGACCTCGAACACGACTCGTCACGGATCGTCCACTATACGGAAGCCGCAAACGAACTGGCCCGCCAAGACGGGCTCGACCAACTCGACGAAGCGACCTCCCGATCGCGACCGCTATCTATCGGCAAGGGCTCCGCTACCACAGCCGACGGTGAAAACCCGCACCTTCCAGGAAGGCGACTTGGTGCTACGCCTCATCCAGACAAGAAGGGCATGCACAAGCTCTCCCTCCATGGAAGGCCCGCTCGCTATCGGTAGCGTGCAACGACGCCTACTACCTCGCCGACGTCCGGGGACGGTGAACTCGACGTCAAGCCGTGGAATGTAAATCTCCCGAAGTTCTATACCTAGAACCCCACATATGTATTCTCCAGTTGCTATGAATAAAAGAACGGTTACCACAAAATTGTCTACTCTCCATGCCTTGTGCCACTCGACTTTTCGTAATTAACGTCATGCTAAAATACAGAAGTCAACCCTTGGTACAGCGATCGCACGGCTAAGTAGTGCGATGTAAGAGCACCGAGTCATTTCAGTCTTGCATCGCCCACTTAAAAACGCCAACTGAGCCCCATCGAGTCGCTTAGCTCGACTGGTTTTACGAACCAAGACATCTCCTCGCTTCCCAGCGACCCTGGTCCTCCGCATCCTTGGCATAGCGACTCGAACGGCTAAGTACCACGCCGGGACTGGATACCAGTTCGATCGGACAGGAAAACGCCAAGTAAGAGAGCGTGCTCAGACTTCGCCACGCCGACCCACCGGGCAGCGAAGCGACGCTAACACAAACGCTAAGTCCTCAACCACCCTCGAGTCGCGCTTGAACTACCAAGTACCACGCCGGGGACTCGGCCACCCGCCGTCACAGACGGGAAAACGGTAAAGCTGAGCACTCGAGGAGTCGCTTGCATCGGCTCTCCGAGCTTCGCGAGTCGACTCAACCAACAACACATGATAAACAACAAAACATCATATCTAAGGTGAACCCCGCAAAAGGGCGGACGCGCTCGGGGACTCACCCAAAATCAATCCAAAACACGCAAACAAATAGCAAAATGAACACAACGTTCCATTCAATCGCATATCGCATTGTCTTACATTACAAAATATGCCTACTCGGCAGAATTGTTACTAACACTATTCCGCAGGCTTCGACGATGATGCACCAGCGTCCCGGCGCTTCCGGATGAATACAGTGTACGGGTTCGATGGATAAGTCGTCAGCTGGCCCGCCATCGCCGCGGAAGGGCTGCTCGACCTTGAAGTCGCGATGCGCGCTTCGGCGTCGTCAGCGCGACGACCGCTTCTGAATGCGGAAGAAGGTCGCCCATCGCCCAAACACGCCCGAGTACGCGCGACGCTCCTGCAGCTTAAGAACTTCAGACAAATCCACCGCCGACGATGAAGGATAACCACTGTCACGCCGTCGAGGTCGAAATCTTCGGGAAGTGGGCGAGTCCCAGGCTCGAGCCGCCGACGCTCCACGAAAAAGCCGACCGCCATGAACTCCACGACGGGCGCCTTCTCCAAGTACTCCCACACCTCAACGAGGTCACCGAATAACCTCCGTGGGCGACATCTCTTGAAGGTAGGCGCGATGCAGTCGCCGACAGCGTCGCCGAAGTCGACGAGCATGCTCACGCACTCCCTCGCATCAAGAGAACTCGCTTCATGGCTACCAATCATACGGCCTGCTAGATGGAAACAGTTGTGAGAGCACCACGGAAACCACAAACAATATAACCACAAGGCGGGAAGACGACTCACCGATCAACGCGGGCGAGCCCGATAATGAAGCTTTGAAGCGATGTCTTATCGCCCCGAAGCCCAACGATGAGGGCTTCCGACACCTTCGTCTTCCTCCGCGCAGCAACGGCGGCCTTAGCTCGCCTGTCACGAGCTCGCTTCTTCTTCGCCTCCCAGATTCAAGGCCGAGGTCGGCGATCCTTTGCTCAGCAGTGCTTAACGCAGACTTCGCCGCCGTCAGCTCGCCAGCAGGGACAAGCTCCTGGCGAGCCACCTCTGCCTGCGCAGCAATTGCCTGAAGCTCCTTGTTTACTTCTTGGAGAGCGCCCAACTCCTTCTCAGCACGCTGCTTCGCAGCCAATCGCTCTGCCGACTCCAGTTGTAAACCCTGCAAAGTTTCAAAGTCAGTTCACACGAAAACAACTCAGTGCCCACCCGCTACAATTTAGCGGGTGCGCACTCGGGGACTGGCGGCTCGAAAATTACTCAGTGCCCACCCGCTACAATTTAGCGGGTGCGCACTCGGGGACTGGCGGCTCGAAAATTACTCAGTGCCCACCCGCTACAATTTAGCGGGTGCGCACTCGGGGACTGGCGGCTCGAAAATTACTCAGTGCCCACCCGCTACAATTTAGCGGGTGCGCACTCGGGGACTGGCGGCTCGAAAATTACTAAGTGCCCACCCGCTACAATTTAGCGAGTACGCACTCGGGGACTGGACTCGAACGCACAAAACAAGTAACTATAAAGAATCAGGCGCGCCAAAACACCGACCGATCCTCGGGACCGGAGGTACTGGATGGCGCGCGCCAAGCATCTTGCAGTGCAGGCGTCCACGGACGCAAGCGCCGGTGTGCCCGCGACGTTGGTCAATCTCAGCGTCGGCCTGGAGCAGAGGTTCGAGTCGCAGCCTCACTCGCCGTGGCCGCCTTGGTCATGAAGCGGGGGAAGGTAGCACCCGCCCCAAAGGAGCTCGCTTCTTCCGGTCTAGGCAACGAAATTCCTCCCTTCGTGGACGCGGTCGCTTCCACGGCGGGCCCAGCCGGCGCGACTGCCGTGTCGTCAGAGACAGTGACGATGTCATCGCCCTTGGCCTTCTTGCTGCCTTCCATGGAAGCGGCGACCTCATCCACCTTCCTCTTACGGGAAGGGTCCTCCTCGCTAGTGGCGAGGGCACCTTGGCCACCGTCGGTGGCTCATCTTCTTCACTCCGTCCCACGACGAGACAATTCAGGAAAAACATTCAAAATACTAAGAGAGAAGGCGAAAGCCGAGTACACTCACTTGGCGACGGAATGAAACGCAGCCCATGCGAAGGCCGGTTTCTCCAGCTGGGGCCAAGCCGGCGATCGAGCCCAGGTCCAGGCCAGGGCCTGTGACACGGACGGTTTCTTTGATGTTGAGGTAGCGGTTGGCGCCTCCAGGCGCCTTACGGAGGTTTCCTTGCTAGGAGCCGCGACCGGAGCCTCCTTGCGAGGCGAGACCACGTTCGGGACCCCTTTGCGAGGCGGTCGCCACCGGAGCCTTCCTAACCCGAGATCGCCAAGGGCGGGGCATTGAGGCCAGCGGTGCTTCCATGGATGGTGCGTCTAAGCGTGGTTGTTGCCGGGCCGCCCGTCACCGGCCGAGCTGGGCATCGGAGCTTTCGCCGAGCGGCGGTGAGGCCACCTTCGGCTTCGTCCTCCTCCTTAGGGGGGCCTCGCCTCTTTCTCCTTCTTCTTCTTGGGGAGTGGCCCGAGCGAGGTGGTCTCCGGAGTTCCTCGTCATCGTCATGACGCCGAGGCTTCGCCGAGTTCGCTACGACGTTGCTGGGTCTTCGGACCAGGGCGATCTCCTTCGGATTCGTCCTCATCGTCCTCATTGCCCTTGGCGGAGGCGACTTCATGGTGTCTGGGCGGATGGCCCGAGCTCACATCGGTGGGAGCCACCTTCCACCACTTGGAATAGCTGCGTTAAACATGGAACAAAGTTAGAATTACCGCGATCGCATATGCTCATTGCGAACAAGATCAGGTTATTACCGTTGGAGCCGGACGCCTGTGGTGTATGGAGGGAGCCCGCTGCGCATCCGTATGCCGCCTGGGTGATCCTCTTCGCCAGAGGTAGTCCTCCAGCTTCCACTCGGCGAGGCAGGCCTTCGTCGAGTCTTCTCGGCCGTATCGGGTACATGTAGTGCTCGCGTTAGGCGAACGAGCAATCGCCGCCAAGCCAACAGCAGTACTGTTCACCGTCTGAACCCTTCTTCTTCGCGAATGGTCTGGAGCATCTCGTCGACGACCATCCGCGATCGTCGGAAGCTTGGCGACCGGAGATTGCGCGGCTCGAGCGGTCGGTCGAGTACCGTGGGATCGCCGCCCTCCGGGTCGCCTCGGTCATAAAACCAAGACTTTTTCAGCCGCTCATTGCTTTGGCGGCAGATCAAGTCAAGAAGGAGGCTTTGGATTTCACCGAGTTGTTAAGCCGCTTGGTTAGCATTGGGCCGCCTCCTCGCGCTGATCCGTCCATGGAACAGATCTTGCCACAAGGGAAAATAGGGCCGGCAGCCCAAGTAGCACTCGCAGAACGCCACAAAGATGGCGAGCTGCTCGATACTATGGGGACCCAGATCCGAGGGCTGGATCCCGTAGTAGGCGCAGAAGCGCCGGAAGAACAGAGAGTGGGAAACCCTAAACCCCGCTCGAGGTGACTAGTGAAGCAGATGAACTCTCTCGGCTGGTTCGGGTCGTTCTCCGGTGCGGGGATTCGCCACAGCCGCCAGGATTCCGCCTCGAAGGAGGCCGGCCATGCCTGGTGCACTTGGATCTACCCAAGGTTCGGTGGAGAGGGCCATGGCGAGGATTTGCGGAGGTGAGGATCATGGGTCGGATCGCGAGATCAACGGGTGGAAGATGTGCGACTCGGGAGAAATGGTGGGCGGCTTTCCGATGGCCAACCATTCCTCTTATATAGCGAAAGCTGCCCGCCAAATTAGGGGCGTTACGCTGCGATGATTACGCTGAAAAGTTACCGCGGTTACCTTAACGGCTAGTTTGACCACGCCCGACGGTCCGCCTCCGCCACTCGGCTCGCTGAGTTATTCGCCGAGGTCACAATTCGCTGGTTCGGTACACCCAAAACGCGACTGGTCGCTGGATTTTTTCCTTCAGACAGAGCCCGCCGACGATTCGATCGATGCCAACTTGAAGTCAGATACTCGATCGCCAGCCACCCGCGCCTAATCAACGACGGCCTCGGGGACTACTGATGGGGATATGCCTATTGGGGTATCCTCAGCGGGACGTTTCCGACTGGCCCAAAGGCTGGCGAGTGGGCCTGTAGAACGGCGAGTGGATCGAAGCCCATCAGGGTACTAGGCATCGGAGGTCAAGGCCCAGTAGTAGATAGGCCCACCGGTCGAAAGTTAAACGATTGACAAAGTTGTAAATCAATCGGTTGAGATATGTAAACCCTAGGGAGGTAAGCCTATATAAACCTCCCTAAGGTGAGTAGAGAGACGCCTCATACACCCAAGCAACTCACGCCTAGCCGAAGTTCGCCCATTGTAAACACCTCCATAATACAATCTAGCAGGAGTAGGTCTTTATCTGGGGCCGAACCTGGGTAAAACCCTGAGTCTCCGCCCTCATCTCGCACCGCAGATGGCTGGCCGCCCTTGCCCTTCGTTCTACTACTCGCTGCCGATTGCAGCATCTGCCGTGGTCATTCCCACGACATTCATGTCCATTTCTTTATAGATCCAAACACAACTGTAAGGTCTTACACCTTTCTCGAGGGTCCTTCAAGTTCAAAACTTGATTTCTCGTGTATGGAACTATCACAGATTTTATGGCTTCAACCCATTTGACGGAGTCAGGGCTCATCATCGCTTCTTTGCATGTAGTCGGTTCATTATTCTCAAATAATGATTCAACCCTCAAATCTTGGTATTTGATTGTTTACCCGACCTACTTGTTTCAATAGGAACTTAGATCTCCATGACCACAACCTTTGAGGCACGTGAGCCATGAGCATTATCGCTGCCTCCGGAACACTCTTCGGTGCTGCGCAACTCTGCACATATAGCTAAGGTTCTTTTAACCTTATCAAAGTTCTTTTGTCCTCCCACTTAACTTTTCACGAAAAATTCCTTCTCTAAGAAACTTGACGTTCTAAGCGACAAACATTTTTGTCTCCGATGTTATGGAGGAATAGTTATTCGAAATAACATACAAAGACAGGTTCATCCGACTTTGGTTGCAAACATCTTTCTTATGCGTAGCATACCAATGTTTAAGAAAGGACAACTTGGGTTTTATCCCAAACCATAACTTTATATGGTGTCATTTCAACGGATTATGATGGAGCTCTTTTCAGTGGAAAAACGGTAGTCTCTAAAGCTTTTAATCTTTTAAAATATAATGGCAGTTTTATGAATTATACCTTTGATCTTACCATGTCAAACAAGGTTTAATTACATATCTCGAACTCTCCATACTCTTATGGTGTTTCGGGAAAATGCAAATCCACGGAACGATTCCTTAAATCTTAGGTATTATGCTAAACTTGTAACTCAAATATCTTCCTTTATGATTTATCATAAACTATTTATATTCTTGTTACAATGATCTTGCACTTCATCTTGAAAGTCTTTGAACTTTTCAAATGTTTCATACTTCATCCTTATTAAGTAAATATTCATATATTCACTCAAATTTTCGGAGAAAGCATATGAAGTTGAAATCCGTCGCTCTTGACTACACATAATGGACTTCGTACAACAATATGTATAAGTTCCAATAGGCTAGTCATTCGTTCCCTTTTGGCCTATGAACGAAGTTTTAATTATCTCTAGGAAAGTTTCACAAGTGTCATGTGATCAAAATCAAAAGACTCCAAAATTCCATCCACATGGAGTTTCTTCATGTTTTCTTTCAAATATAATTTAAACGGCGATGTCACTTCCTAAGTGATCTTTCAATCAATTTGTCTTTCGACATTTTTAGCACTAGTTTTATGGATGTGATTTCTCCAACGAGATTTGTGAATCATCCATCTTTTATGGATTACGGCAATTATTTGAACAACCCTTTTGTTCTCATAATACCTGATAAAACAAATCCTGAAGGCAAGCTTTGATGTTTAGCGAGCAACACAATAACCCTTTATTTGTTCTCGATGAACATCATCACATATTCTTTTGCTAGTTACTTAGGCCATTGTAGTTCATGAATTGTGTTGTTTCGTATGACGATTCACACCAAAAAATTCAGTATCAAATACTTAAGAACCACATTGTTTAATAAGCAAAGAATATAGCCATAACATGTATATCATCTATATACTTAAACTGAACAATTCTAGTCTTTTCTTTTCTGCCATATATTTATGAGATTCTCTTTCAAGATTTCCTTTTACATTTGAAAGAATCTATCAACATCAATAGTGGAGTCATACATATGACATATAGTCCAAAGCGTGTATAATTAAATACCAATGTCTTTGGACTTGCACTTTGAAGTAGATCACCATCATCAAATGTTTGGTGTTCTTTCAAATTCCTTTCTTTAGTAATCTCTTGGTGTAGTAAACATTTTACCTACATCAAATATTCACCCTTATCATGGAATCGTCCATGATCAAGCTACTTTTAGCTTATAACGATGAATTACGAGTATAATGTTGCTATCCAAAACCTTTTGGAGGATTAGGACAACTAGTGTCTCCAACCTTTTGCAAATTCTCATCAAATATGAGAACATGACTTTTGCCATATTATACTCTATCATGTTGCAACCAAAACTTCGTTTCAGATATCACAAAATCTTCATGGTTTCTGAAACAACTCTTTCAGATCCTAGATAAACTTGATATTAAGACAATTCTTTGAATATCAAGAATCATGGAGACAAACATGATACTCATACACTAACTCTTGGAATTGTCACTCTTGTTTTAATACCAATTATTAAACTTCATGGAGTAACCGGAATTTACTGAAAGTTTGCAATAGGACTTTTAAACTTTAGATTAACACTTCAAAACAATACGATACCAGTTCGTAAAGTAACTAACCAGAATTCTATAGTTCTATCATCTCAATTAAAACTAAGTGCAAGGTGGTAAAACGGATGCCAATGACTACAACAACTATGCAAATTCACTTTGATTTAATTTATGATAAATAATGTTCAAATTTTAATCATATTGCCGTTGAACTCCCACTTAAAACAATATCCCTCACATTGTTTTAGTGATCACACGAACCAAATCCACCACATCAAAACCGATCATCACGAGAGTTGATGTAGCTTCAATGGCGAACAATCAACATGTTCATCATATCTACTATATGACGCATGCTTTACCTTTCGGTGATCCGTGTTCCGAGACCATGTCTGTACATGCTAGGCTCATCAAGATCAAACCTTAGTTTCCGCATGAGAAAATCTGGCTTGCTCACGTTGTATACACTTGCGGAATCTAACACACCCGATCATCACGTGGTGCTTCGAAACAACAAGCTTTAGCAACGGTGCCAACTAAGGGTGAACACTTTATGACTTGAAATTCATGTGCATGAGGGATCATCTTATAATGCTACCGTCGTCTACTAAGCAATACAAGATGCATAAAGGATTAACATTACATGCAATTCATAATATGTGATATGATATGGCCTTTCTTCTTGTGCTTCCGATCTCCATCTTCAAGCACGAACATGATCTCCATCATCACCGGCATTGCATCAAGGTCAATGACGCTGCTCCATGGTTGTCGTCCACCGACTTCAACTATTACAACTACTTTGAATAGACACGCGGGTCTTAACAGAAATTAAAGACAACCATATGGCTCCGCGGTTGCACTTACAATAAGGAACATTGCATACATCATATATAATCACAATCATGGCCATATCACATCACTACACACCCCTGCAAAACAAAGTTAGACGCCTCTACTTTCTTTGCATATTTTACGTGGTTTGGGGCTTTCAATAAGTGTCGTTCTAACTTACGAACAAGAACCACAACATTGATACTAGTATTGTTAATCACCCGTTGTAAATTGGATCTTAACTATGCTAGGAGAAACAGCACCATAAAGCCACTTATGCAATACAAGTTGCATGTCAAGCGTGGAGCAAGTCTCATGAACGATGTCATGTAAGGTTAGCCCGCTTCATCCCAACATACCGCAAGATGAAAAGTACACAAGAAGCAATCGACAATAAAAGCATCAACGCCCACAATGACCATTGTGTTCTACTCGTCTGTGAGATCTACATATAGACACGGCTCGATACCACTTGTAGGGTTTCGTAACATGGAAAACAAAATTTTCTATCGCATACAAACAAACAAGCCAAGATCTATCTACTAGATTGTAGCAACGAGTCGATGGAATAACTTACCCTCGAAGATTCCAAAGCGGTTAACGAGAGCAGATTCTCGTGGATGATGTAGTCGTACTCTTTCCGATCTCAAGATCGCGCAGACGATCCTTCCGGCGCCACGTTCCGGCAGCGCTCCCGCAGTCGGTCACACGTTCGGTACTCGACGAAGACCTTCCTCTCCCTTGTTCCAGCAGGCAGCGGAGGTTGTAGCACTCTCCTCGCGATTCGACTGACAACGTGGTACAGGAAGTAGAGGGAGATCCCGCTCAGCTTAAGCCGAGTATGGTGGAGTATGAGAGAACTATTAGTGGTCTAGGGTTTAGACACACCAATTAGAAGGCTCTAATCCGAAGGCTAGGGCAATTAGAAGCTCTAAACCAAAACGGCTCTAAACCGGAGTCTAGGGCTAGGATTTAGATTAGAGGATAGGAACTTGTGTGTCTAGAGGAGGAGGCCCTGCCCCTCCTTTTATAGGTGGAGGGGCCGGCCAAGGGGAGGGAGGGGAGTCCCTCCCCAACTCGGCTTGGTGGAGGCGCCGCCGGTTGGAGGAGGGATTCCCTCCCCAACTCGGTTTGCCCCCTCTTTCCTCTTTCCCTCTCTTTCCTGTTTTAGCCGTTTGACTTTTCAAACTTGCTATTTGACTTTTCAGTTTAGGATTCAATTTAATCCTTTATTTGGAACAGCGAGAACACTTAGTACATGATGCAATCATTCCAATATGTAATGACACATTCATGTACCCCTTCCCCCAGTCTTGGACATTAGGAACCTTCTAGAACATTCCCGATGAAAACACCGGAATCATTTCCGAACTCCGAAACGGGACTTTCCTTATATGAATCTTATTCTCCGGACCATTCCGGATCACCTCGTGATATCCCGGATCCCATCCGAGACTCCGAACAACATTCGGTCTCTTTCTCATAATACCATAACTACTCAAACAACGTCGAATCCTTAAGTGTGTCTCCCTACGGTTCGTGAATTATGCGGACATGATCGAGACACTTCCTAACAATAACCAATAGAGGAATCTGGAAATTCATATGGCTCCCACATATTTCTACGATTACTTTGTGATCGAATGAACCACTTACACGATACCAATTTCCCTTTGTCTCACGATAGTTTACTTATCCGAGGGTTTTGATCGTCGGTATCTCGCATACCTAGTTCAACCTCGTTACCGATAAGTACTCTTTTCTCGTTCGTGATATGTGATCCCTTGTGAGCCAGTCACATGCTTGCAAGCTAATTGGATGACATTACACCGAGAGGGCCCGAGTATATCTATCCGTCATATGGATGGACAAATCCACTCTTGATCCATGTGTTTCAACCAATACTTTCCGAACACTCAATGCCACCTTTATAGCCACCCGATTACGGTGTGGTGTTTGATGTCATCAAAGCATCCATCCGGCAAAGGTGATATGCATGATCTCATGGTCGAAGGAATTAGGTTACTATGTATCGTAAAGCAAAGCATATAGCAATTGAACTATTTAAAATGACTTGATCTTTATGCTACGCTTATCTATAGGAGTATGTCCATCACATCATTCTCCTAATGATATGACCCTGTTGTTAATAACATCTCTATGTTCATGATCAGGAAACCATGATCATATATTAACCAACAAGCTAGTTTAACAAGAGGCTTTACTAGGGACTCTTTTATGTTTACAAATCACACAAGTATTAATGTTTCCTGTCAATACAATTATAGCATGGTATGTAAACATTTATCATAAGTATGAAGATATGATAATAACCCACTTTATTATTGCCTCTTGGGCATATCTCCAACACACACCCCCTGGTGGCGCGGCCAGCCCCAGGTGGCGCTTGGCCAGGGTGTGGCCCACATGTGGCCCTCCAAGATGCCTCCTCCCAGCCATCTTCTTTCTCTCTCACGAAAAACACCGGAAAACTTTCTCAGGCTCGAGTTCCTGCTGCTTTTGCTCCCGAATTTCGATCTCCTTGCTCAGCCCATCTTTACTGCTGATTTTGGAGGGATTGCTCTTTGGTATGTGCCTCCTCCGCTTGTCTAATTAGATTTGTGATTGGTACATTGTATCTTGAGTATTTTGATGCTATAGGTGTTAGGTTGTGTGAGATTGCATGCTTGTTCTTATCTTAAAGATTACATTTTGATGCATGTGTAGCCCTCTAGCAAGTTCCTATAGTAGTTTCTCATCATTTATCAACTTGGAAATCACTTGGTTCGATGTTTGTCTAAAAATTTCAGAAAAAAGAGGTCATGGACAACCACACCTTTGGTGAAATATTTGAGAGTGATGCACCTAGGAGGTCAAGGCTTCAAGATCATCTTCCCAAGCTAGGCCTTCATACAATGAGGATCTCATTACACCGCGATTTAGCGACGAGGGAGATGAGGGGGATGTACACCCTTCTACCTTTCCTTGTCCTGCCTTTTTGTGGGCTGCTGGGATTCTCAATGATTTCCTATCCTTGGTTCAGAGGGTTGGATTAACGAGTTATATGCAGGATGAGAGTGTGTAGTATGCTACGCTCACTAAAACCTTTGTGGAGAGCTTCTCTTTTTCTAACAGCCTGTTCAAACCAGACGTGTCTTTCAAAATTTATGGCAGGCCTTACTCCATGACATTGAAGAAATTTTGTGAGATCCTGGGTATTGGTATAGCTAGGACGGTGAAGAAGATTCTAGCTCAACCCACTGATTTGTTGGATCTCTACCGCGGGATAACCAGTGATAATGGCCGTAGAGCCCAGCGAGGAAAGATAAGAAATATTCAACTCCCAGCTATTAGGTACTTTTCTTATTATCTGTCCACTAGTGTTCTTAGTAGGGAGAATACTAGCAATATTTCCAACTATCATTTAGCCTTCCTAGCTGCTGCACTCAACAATGAAACCAGGTACAATCTTGGTTCTCTTATTGCTCGTCGCTTAGTTGCTAAGGGACCCATTTATGGGGGAATTATTGATGCACGTGTTGTTGCTGCATTAGACCTTGCTGTTGATCCAAATGATATAGTTTTGGCTCCTCAGAGGCTTGATCTTGCTGCCATGAAAGCGCATCAGTTTGTCACTACTCCCTCTACCCTTGAGAGCCTAGTTTATAGAATGTTGTTTACTGACGGGGAAGAGAGAGAGAGATCCCTCTCCCCCAAACCACTTTGTTCAGTATTCCCCAGGGACCTTTGTCACGCTCCAAGGAGGAGATGGACGAGAATCTGTGCATTCTTGGTTTCCATGGACGCTATCAGGGGGACGCGCCCTCATAAGACCCCTCTATGCACTGCACAGGGGAGTCCTCGAGGTCGTACCAAGACGAAGGAGCCTCCTCGTCGTACTAGGGAGGTGCACCTTCTTGGTCACCATGGAATTGAGCCCCACTTAGGCCAAAAGCCTAAGCTTAGGGGGAGGTATACTGATATCACACTCATCTATATATCATGTTCGTCGGTTCTTTGTATATCCATTGTTTCGCTTTCTGTTTGGTTTTTATTTTTGTTTTTCCTAAAACACAAAAATACCAAAAATATTTTTGTTGTTTCTCTTGGTTTGTTTCTTTGCTTTTTAGCTTTGGTTTTCCTTAAAAAAATCCAAAAAGACTTTGCTTTGTTTGTTTTTGCTTGGTTTGTGTTTGCTTTGTTTTGCTTGCTTTAAAAAAATCGAAAACGCCAAAAATATTTGTTGTTCTTCTTTGGTTTTGTGAGTTCTTTACAGGGTTCATCCGTCCTCAGTGGAGTTTGGTTTCATGTTATTATTCAAGTCACACAAGTGAATGGCAATAATGAAGATTAAGACAACTTGAGTATTCACTTGAACTTCAGAGGTGCCTTGGCATTTATATTGTGCTATACAAACAAAGGCAAGCGAGATACCACTCTATATACCTTATTATGAGCATTGCAATGTTGCTTATGTTTATGTTTCATGCTACTTATTATTATTGAGTTGGTTTCTCTTCATAGCTTGCAATGACTATTGAGTAGACTTAGTTGCATACTCCTTATTATGCATGGTTTAAGTATCTACTCCTCTGCTGAGAATATATACATCATATGAAGCAAATATGTTCATGAAAGTTCTTTTATCGCACTCAGTTTTCAACTAAATTTCTTGAGGACAAGCAATAAGCTAAGTTTGGTGGGAGTTGATATGTCCAAAACATATCTACTTTCCCGAAGAATTTTGCTATTGTTTCTCCTCTAAACTTGTGTGATTTGGATACAATTAACACTGACTGACGCTGTTTTCAGCAGAATTACCTTGGTGTCTAGTTTTTCTGTAGAAAATCAACTATCAGGAAGAATCCCAGAAAATATGCCAAAAATCCTATTTCACCAGAAGATCCACGGAGCCAGAGTACGAGACGGAGGGGAGCCCTAGGTGGCCCACACCCCCCTGCCGCATGGGGGGCCCAGCCCGCGCCTGGAAGGGGTGTGGCCAGCCCAGGTGCCCCCTCGGGCTCCCTCTTCGCCTATAAGACGCCTCTTGACCTAAAAACTGAGGGGGGTTCGAAGTTTTTCCAGAAAGAGTTCCGTTGCGCCGCCACCACCAGAAACAGCGATTCGGAACCAGAAACTCCGTTCTGGCACCCTGCCGAGACGGGGAATTTAGGGAGGATCATCGTCATCACCAATGCCTCTCCATCAACCATCAATGTTTCCCTCATTCATGAGTGAGTAATCCCCCGCTGTAGGCTATGGGGATGGTAGGGATTGGATGAGTTCTATCATGTAATCGAATAAGATTGTTAGAGCATGGTGCCTAGTATCTCTATTAGTGCTATTTGACTTTGTTGCAACTTGTTGTGCTTAATGCTTATCGCTTGGGCCCGAGTGTCATAATCTCATATCTGAACTTATTATTGAATCTTTATGATAGTATTGTTTGTGATCTTATCTGCGAGTTGTGTACACATATCATTGTCCGGATCCAAAGGCCCCGAAGTGACATAAATTGGGACAATCGGAGGGGGTGGCTGTGATGTGAGGATCACATGTGTTCACGGAGTGTTAATGCTTTGCTCCGGTGCTCTATTAAAAGGAGCATCTTAATTGCCAGTAGTTCCCTTGAGGCCGTGCTGCAACGGGCTGGCAGGACAAAAGATGTTGTCTGAGTTCTCATTGCGAGCATGCATGGCTATATATGGAGCACATGCCTATGATTGTTCAGTACTTGGATGCTTATTCTTATTTATCTGCAATTGGCCTACATCTTGAAGTTACATGTTTAGACTCGTCCATGCAACGCCCGTCCATCCATCCCTATGTCTATGACTATTGCTCATGTTTTACTATTGCTATTGCTTTGTTGTTGCTACTACAAACTGTTGCTACTGATAAACTTCTGTGAGCAAGAACTATTTCTAGGTGCAGCTAAATTGACAACTCAGTTGTTAAGGCTTGCAAGTATTCTTTGACTCTCCTTGTGTCAAATCAATAAATTGGGTAATACTGCCCTCGAAGACTGTTGCGATCCCCTATACTTGTGGGTCATCACGGCCAGTGCTTCTTCATGCATCTTAAGAGTGTCAGCTCTTTCCTGCTTCAAGATCTTGTTTTCGCTATTAAGCTCTTGAATGTTCTTAGACTGCTCCACAATTTCTTTGGCCTTGGCAAAAGCTTCTGCAATTCAGAGAAATAACAACACATAATGAGTAGTCGGAAGATGAAGACACAAGATAAAGTTGAGGATGAAACTGATAAGAAACCAGACTCTTTCTATTGATGATTTGTTCCTTCAAATAGGTTGTTTTACCCTTTTTAGCTTCAAGATCCTTGCGTATCTTGTGGAACTTATCCTTGGCGGTCACCCTCCGAGCATTCTCATTATACAGATACAAAAAAAGATACTTAGTATACTTGGAGCATCTAGCCGGAAATATTCCGTTCCACCTAAAGGCTCGGAGGCTACAGTACGAGTTTTTTTTAACTCAAAGCTATGCTTAGTCTTTCTTTAAGCATCTAGTCGGAACTATTTTTATTTCAACTAGAGGCTTGGGGGCTACAATATTGAAAATGACAAACACTGTGTATGCTACTCTAAAAGTATCTAGTCAGAATTATTCATTTAAACTACATACTTGGGGGATAAATAACAAAGTTTTGTACCTAGTCACTCTTTGAGCATTCAGACCAAAATACCTATGGTTTTCCATCTAAATCCTCGGGGGCTACAATGGGATATTATATGTGAAATATAAAGGCATAGAAAACTTAGATATGCGATGATCTTGAGGTTGCTGGCACTCTTGGTGAACAGTTTGCCAAAGGCAAACGCGTTAACTCGGAGGATTTTCGCCTACTTGAGAAGCTCCTCAAGGCTGCATGTTGGAGAAGTCCGCGCTACACCTGGAGTCGCGGTAGAGGTGCTCGGATTAAGCACTGGAAAGATGATATTAGGGGCCTCTGCCTGGCTCGTGGTCGCCATCGATCCGCCTACCACCATTAACTCCTTACCTCTTTTAGTGGCATCCTTAGCCGGAGCTTCAGCCACTTTAGAGGAGGTGCTCTCCTGCGTCGCCTGCTCGCCGGGAACGAGGATCAACACGACAGCATCTGGGACCTTCTGTGAAGGAGTGTTGTCCACTTCCATGACGGCAGGGTCAGATGCCACCTTAGCCGGAGATTCGACGGGCGCGTCATATGGTTGGGCGTCAGGGGAGGATCGACGGCGGGAGAGGCCTGGACAAACATATCTCTAATATTTTGTAAGCCCCCATTGTCTTGGAGGTCTTATTCAAACTCAAACTAGACTTTTTCCTGAAACATACAAAGTGTAATTACAAGAATAAGAGAAGCAAAGCGACAATGTCGGAGGAAAAGAGTCTTACACAACATTCGGCGCCTTGGTTAAAGGGATGATGGCTAATCTTCTTTTCTCCGCCTCCAGGGAGGCGGTGGACTTCTTGGAGGCTCCACCCTCCGTCTTCTTCTTCTTGTCTTTGTTGGCATCTTCAGAGGTGGAGCTCTTCCGCTTTCGCGCCAGCGGGACTTCATCATCAGACACGACAGTGACTTCCTTCATCTTGGGGTCATAGAATTGGGGAGCCATGCAGGTATCCTCCAACTCCCCCAACTGTTAAGAGAAACAAACATGTTAGACGGAGGTACGTGTTCAAGTCGGAAGAACTAGAGCATATGTCAAAGCAATAAATGAAAGTTACCTTTGGGAACTTGTCATCCTCGAACATGTCATAGGTGATGGTGAAGCCACGCTTGGGATCCTTCACCTTGACAATATCCTTGAGGCGGAGCTTGATGGAGTCACTGGAAAAGTTATCCTCGGAAATCCGGAGGCTATCTTTTCTGTCCTTGGTGTACTGACAACATCAACTTCTCGCGATGCTGCAGAGGCTGGATCCACCTGATGAACTAGCACATGGTTAGGTCCAAGCCGGTCAGACCCGTCTCTACGGACCAGTCAATCCGCCTTACGGCGCAGGAGGCTTCGTCGTCAGAGGGGAGGAGGCCTTGCGATCTCCATGTAGGGGCTTCAGCGGCGGCCCCGTCGATGAAGTCCGGATACGATGCTTCTCGGTTGGCCAGAGGGATATCTGGGCCATAAAAGTATGTACGCTGGTAGTTCTTGCGGGGCTCATGTCCTACAATGTAGGGAAACCGTCGGCCAGGCCGGATCTTGAAGCTAATGGTCCCATAGTTCCTGAGCTCCTCTTTGCTCACTAAGGCTTCCCTCTTGACGGTGAAGAAGTATATGAACAGATCTAACCTAGTCCTAATCCCTAGGTATCCCTCGCACAGAGCCGCGTAGTTGGTAAGTGCAAGGATGCTATTGGGGGAGAGGTTCTGAGGTTGAACCCGGAAGTGTTGGAGGACTTGGATGCAGAAGTCGGACAACGGCAAGGAGACGCCGCATACGAATTGAGCTTGGAGGTATACCTTTTCTCCGGGTTGGAGAGAAGGGACGACCTCACCGGCCGGTGCCGGCCGCCAGACCAAACCCTCCGTCGTAGGAGGTACCCCTCGGATATCATCTCCTTGATATCGCTATCGGAGATGTCCGAGCCACGCCACTGCCCCTTATGGGAGTCAGCTTCCTCCTCCTGCAGCTCGAGCGCCGCTGGAATATGGTTGCCGCCGATGGATTCAATCACTACGGAGCGCGGCACCACCACACCCTCCGACGGGACATGAACCGTGTTGGACGGCTTGGCCGAAGCCTCGCCGGATGTCGCCATCGATGGGATGCCGCTGCTGCTCTCCATTGGAGTGGAGGAGGTGGACTGGAATATGGGGAAAGATTAGGGTTTTCTCTGTGCATGCACGCGATGTGCTCGAGGAAGGTTTGGGCTGGAGGAAGAAGACGTGTGGGAGCGAAGAAGGTGAAAAGATAAATTGCACCGCAAGTTAAAATATATAGCTCCAGCATCAAGATTCATGCAATATGATCTAACGGTCGACGCGTGGACAGCGCGTGCAAGAACGTGCGCGGAGATTTCGCCACATTGCCACCGTCGCCGCTCGACGTTTCGAATTTCTCGTGTGGGAAAATTGCTATGATTATGTTTGCTGCATGTATGAGTTACAAGGTGTCGCTAACCTATGGTCTATGTCATTTCACTGACATATGCAGACGAACAGTCCCATCTAAAGATTCTGGCATGGACGGATTCTCTCCGGCTACGAGAAGAGTACGATGGAAGACTCAGTGATTCTCTGACTTACGTATTAAAGGCAGAGAATATTGCAAGGTTCGTTGGAGGACTACAAGATAGTTCTTGACGATTTGCCGACATTACCTAGACGGAGCATTCAATCTAAAGAGGCAAGACGGCGCAAGATCTCAAAGTTCTCCAGGGGCTACTGTTGGGGATATGCTAAATGGGTACCAACATAACATGTCTCTAATCCGGATAACCCAGGTGACCCACAGTTGGTAGCAAGGCCCATGGCCTGCTGGACAATCCAGTTAGATAGATCCAGAAGGGAGGCTCGTGCCGGATAAAGAAAGGCTACGATGGAGTCACCAACATACTCGAAACCTTAGAGTGCAAGACACGTAGACTAGTTGGATTTAGTATAGGACTCTGTAACCTATCCGGATAGGACTCTTTCCTGTAACCCTAGGATCTGGCGTCTTTATAAGGCGGACCTATAGGAGCCTTTAGGGAAAAGGACAACTCATACCATCTCGCACATCGAACCAATTCCTGTAACTCAGCATATCGTCGTGGAACCTGAACCTGGATAAACTATGTTACCTCGTACCCGCCAATTTACCGCTTTCCCCATGTCTCTAAACACGCATTATGAGAATCCCTTCATGGCGTACTCGTCGGCAATACCACGATAAGCTCGGTATTAGGTTCAGCCCTATGCCCACCCACCATTGCCGGCGCTAATCCGTCGACCCGTGTCTCCGGAGAGGACAAGGAACACTCACGCTAAGTCCATCTTTTTTTATCTACCTTAGATTAATGCAACTAGGTGAGAAGTGGTACTAAAATGACTGTGTTTCAACAAGAAGAAACCACATCATATACTCCATACATATATATAGCATTATTAAAGGCCGGATTTATACCAAACATGCACATAACAAAAGCGCACACTCTGAATCTCTGATAGAAAAAGGAAACAAAGTCACAGGTCACAAAGCATGTACTGCACCAAGTTCAGGAACATATGCCACGGCCCACGGGTATATATCATCGCGCTCTATCTAGGTCGCTCGTCTCGTCGGCCCTTTGATCATCAGACGGCGTCCTCGATGTTGCTCCCGGCGACGTCCACGACGAAACGGTACCTGACGTCGTTGCGCTCGAGCCTCTCGAGCGCCTGGTTGACGTAGTCCATCTTGACGACCTCGATCTGGGAGGTGAGCCCCTTGTCGACGCAGAACCTGAGCACCTCCTCCGTCTCCTCGATGCTCCCGATGAAGCTCCCGGTGATGGACTTCCTGCCCAGCATCACCATGGGCGACACGAAGCTGAGCGGCTCGGCGATGACGCCCATGAGGACCAGCTTCCCGTCCATCTTGAGCAGCGCCAGGTAGGGCTCGAGCGGGTGCTTGACGGGCACGGTGTCGATAATGTAGTCGAGCGAGTCCGTGGCGGCGGCCATCTGGGCCTCGTCGGAGCTGACGAGGTACGCGTCCGCGCCCAGGTCGTCCATGGCCTCGGCGCGCTTCTTGTTGGAGGAGCTGATCACCGTGACGTGGTGGCCCATGGACTTGGCCACCTTCACGCCCATGTGGCCCACGCCGCCCAGGCCCAGGATGCCGCCTCGCAGGCCCGGGGTCATCAGGCCGAAGTGCTTCAGCGGGCTGTACACCGTCACCCCCGCGCACAGCAGCGGCGCCGCCTGCTCCGGCGCCAGCCCGGCTGGGATCTTCACCACGAACCTGCACGCAGATGCGAAAGGCTGCTTATTTTCCTCATAAATTTGATTAATATCCAGTGACCTTTTCGTATCACGGCGTTTTGGTCACAAACTTCCACTGAAGAACACTGATCACACTATGCATGGTGGTACAATGGTTGTACCAACCGAGTCGACTTCAGGGTCAAACCGCATGCAGAAAAGCGATCCTCCCAACAACCAGGGGAGTAGGTGATGAATTCTGAGGCGTGATGGAAAGCGAAGAGGCCTCACAATTCCACAGAGTATAGTGGGAGAGCACACTGCAGGCGAGCACACCTGACCTACCCTTGCCTTTTCTCATCGCCATCGCACCGCCGACTTCCTACCATCCGCACGGCACCATACCTTTCTCGGTTTCAGATAACATCTTGATCTTGCCATACTTCTTTCCAACCTTTTTTCTAGATGGATCTGATCCACTTCTGGGTGTCACATAACGTCTTGCCATACTTCTTTCCAACCTTTTTCTACAAGATGGGTCTGATCCACTTCGAAATGTGCAGTCTGACAACAATGACGATTTTATGCGGCGGAGGTACGTAGTACTCACTTCTGGTCGACGACCATGGCGGAGGAGAAGCCGCCCTGCGTGGGCCTGCCGTCGGTGTAGACGTCGTTGTAGGACCAGATCTTCTTGTTGCAGTACTGCTCCACGTTGGCCTTGCACGGCCGGCAGTCGCGGCAGCACCCGACGATCACCCCCACGCCCACCACGTCGCCGACGCCATATTTGCTCACCTCCGGCCCGACCTCCACCACCTCGCCCACCACCTCATGCCTGCAAGAAAGAAGAATTATTCGGTCACTCACCAAGAAAACCATTAATCTTGACAGACACGCTTCCATGATGCGGTTTTGTTTACGCACGCGTGACGTTGGGAACTCCATCTCAATCTCTACCTACCATAACAGGAGAAAAGAAAAAGGGGAATGCTAGAAGTGATGCACTATCTATCTCGATTGGTGTCCCTTGGCTTTTTGGAAAGAAAAAAAGCTCACAGATCCAACCACCAAAACTGCTAGTGCAAGTTTCATGATCTGTTATTCTATTATTATTCCCTAAAAAAATGATCTGTTATTCTTCTTTCATGCATGAGCTTTGTGTTGCGAATTGACAGGTTCTGTCTTCTGTTTACTAATAAGGAATCAGAGACTTAATCTCGATTTTATTTGCGCTTGTGCATGCTTACCCGGGAACCATGGGGTATTTTGAAGCACCAAGGTGGTTCTTGGCCTGGTGGATGTCAGTGTGGCAGATGCCGCAGTACAGAACCTTCACCACCACATCTTCAGGCCCTGTCTTCCTGTTGACATATCACATGCCAAAATACAAACACAGGACCAAAATGGTTAGTTTTGCATAAGATGATTATATTATTCAGTCGTTTAATAACTGTATAAACAGATCCTATTGTACATATATATCACGACAAAAGTGCCAACGTGCAACTCATTCAGTTTCAGGCATGCGGCACTCCTGAAATGTGCAATTCATTAAGTTTCAGGCATGCGTCACTCCTAAAACCGACTAGAACTACTCCCTCCGTTCCAAAATATAAGACGTTTTAGGTTTGTGAAAAAAATGAATCAAAACTTTTTTTAGTGTGTAGATTCATTCCAAAGTTGAATGAACTACATACTAAAATAAGTCTAGATTTGTTTTCTTCACAAACCTAAAACGTCTTATATTTTGGAACCGAGTGAGTATTTATTTATTCAACCACGAGGCAAAATGCAGAGCATGCACATGCAGACGACAAATGGCCTGCGGGGCAGTAGTACTCAGTGTCAGTTGTAGAACGCGTACCAACTTAATTATTGGCGTTTATGACAGTGTACGAAGCAAGGAACACGTTTCTTTTGGTTATCTAAAATCTCCTGAAATCTCAGACATCTAAAAACTGTACACCTGTGATCCTAAAACCGCATTCTAGAAGGAACGTAGTTCATGGGGTATATTATATATAGTCCATGTATAGGTGATGTTTAGAGTGATACTTCCTCCGATTTATACTAATTGTCGCTAAAACAGATATATCTAGACATGTTTTAGTGCTAGATACATCCAATCTAGCGACAATTAATATGGAATTCGATGTCAGCCCAAACCCTTAAACAATGTGACTGAGATCGTCTAAAAAAATATCCGGAGTTGCGAGATCCGTACATTTTTTCTCTGTTTTCTAAATTAAGCTGGCCAGTACATGTTCAGGTAACACGCGCAGCTGCACCACTAGTGTTTGTTTTTTCGAATGATTCTCCCACAAAGACAGGGAGTTCACTTCGAGGAAGGAGCACGTCCACATTATCTACTAGTACGTACATACGGCATAACAAACAACAAACTATGGATCAATTATCAGGCGCGGATCTGGAAAGTGCTATCTAAAGCGTAACGGGGCTGCAAACACGTCGTGCGTTCATCATCATCATGCTGAGTTTGCTGGTTTGTGGGTTGGAAAGTAGCTTTTCAGACTAAAATCTCGCAAGTTTCTACGCATCAGATTCTCGGGCAGGACGCCATAGTTAGTATCTCTCTTTCTCATATGATCAATGGAAGACGACACGCAAGATCATCAACAGACTCCGCCGAGAAAAGCAACACGAGCAGAGGAAGAAGAACCACCGGGGCGTCGATGGGCGTGGTACCTGAGGGTGTATGTGTAGGGGGAGAGGTGGCCGGCGGCGTCCCTGGCGGCCCACCCGGTGACCGTCCTCTCGGAGGCGTCGACGCTGCCCATTAATTCTCCTGGCACCGACCGAAGCGACGAGAAGAGATCGGAGGTGCTGCTGAGGAGTTGGTGGATGATTGGGAGTGGGGAGAAGGGACTAGCTTGCTCCCTCGTTTATAGGCTCGGTAGCACGGGATGGATGGAATGGCTGGAGAGAGCTATATAGGGAAAGCAAGCCGTCACGGCGTGCCGGACTGACCGCCGATGGCCAGTAGGTGGAGTGGAGACGACTGGGCTGCCACTTTACCAGCCAACAAGATCTTCTGTGCCCGTAGGTTCGGCGCCGTTTCTTTCAGCAGCCCAGCCTGTCCGTCGGTAGGGATCGTGTTACTACTGAATTAATCCGCAATAGTACTAAGTAAGCGTATCCAGCATTAATATTCAAAACCATTGCATATCTACAAAAATAAATGCAAACCATATATTTGACGAGAATATCCTCAGGAAATATTGCAAAAGACATGATTTATGGTATAGTGGATGTTATCGAACATTAATATCATGCATATGATACATGTGCATGATATTATTTCTATAATGTATAGTATAATATATTTTTTTTGCTAGGAAAGAGATTTTATTTAAACCAAGGTAGAGTTACAATCAGCCGCTGCTCGAGCGCAAATTTCAGGGGGAAAATTGCCTAACCAAACAGCTGTTTTAGGATCAGCCCTACCAATCTTTGCTAGTTCATGACTTACAGTGTTAATAGTCCTACTAATTCTAGCAATTTTGATGTCTCTCTCCTTCAGGAGTTCTCTGATAGCATGGATTCGCGACGCATGAACTGACATATTGGGTGTGTCCTCTCTCAGCAGTAGGCAGGCTTCAGCGCAGTCAGTTTCTACCTGGATCGGTAACGCCGTCCAGTTGATCGCCGAATTGATTCCTTCCTCTAGAGCGCCCAGCTCCGCATCCACGGTATCCGTACAGTGTAGCAGCTGCCGACATGCAGCAAATATCATTGTACCTTGACTATCTCGGAGGACCATGCCAGCCCCTGCAGAGCCATCATTCATGAAGGAACCATCAACATTTAGCTTTGCGTGGCTCGGTGGTGGCTTTTCCCATTTGTCAGGTGGCTCCTTGTGTCTACCTCTTGCATTCTTTGCTTGCTTTTGCATCCCCGCTTCGTGGTCCAGGATTTCCTTGCCTTTCGCTGGGTCGGCGCCTGGATGCTGCTTTAAAAGAGTTAAGGAGTCGAGATAGCTCACCAGAAATCTGGCCGAGCCTTCGATGGAGGGTAGGTCCTTGTAGTGGGTCACTTCGTTATGCGCATGCCAGATGCGCCATAGGAGCATTAACACCCGCGTTCGCTGAGTCTCATTTAGCTCCTGCAGCAGGGTCAGTAACCACTCTGTTCCTGTGTTCTTAATATTTGCAACTTCCGGCAGCCTCCAGTCAGGTGTGAGCCTTTGCCATAGGCGCACCGCGTGGGGACATCGGAGGAAGACATGGAATGTGGATTCCTCTTCTGTACCACAGATTAGGCAGGATGCTGGAGTGTCGATGCCACATTGGCGTTTATTTAGCTGGGTGGCCAGGGCGTTGCGCGCAATCCGCCAAGCATGCGTTCGTACTTTGGGTGGGACAGGGCATTGCTAGATGCTTTTCCAAATGGTGCGCTCTCCTCCTGGACTAGAGCTGGAGGCACCAACATTGCTCTCATTCATATGAGCCTCCATCGCCAGGTTGTAAGCACTCCGGACTGAGAAGATTCCACGTTTATCCGGCTGCCAAGCGATGAAGTCTGGGTTGTTGTGGTTTGACGGTTTAATCTTCCTTATTGCTTCCACATCGATTTGTAAGAATGATTCCTGGAGCCGTGGGATATTCCAGGCTCTATCCAGGCCAATGAAATCAGAGACCCATTTGTACCTACACCGTCTTTGCCTTGTTATAGGCGTATAGCACGTTGCTCTTGGAATCCAGGGGTCCCGCCATGCCCGGATAGTAGTCCCCGTTCCAACACGCCAGATGACACCCTTTTTGACCAGCTCTAGTCCATGCTCGATAGCACTCCAGGTAGCTGGTTTGTTTCCTGAGAAAACAGTGTCAAGAAGCGATCCGTTTGGGTAATACCTTGCTTTAAGAATCTGGGCGCAGAGTGGGTCAGGGCATCGGAGCAGGCGCCACGCTTGTCTCGCGAGTAGGGCTTAGTTAAACATTCGGAGGTCACGAAACCCCAGTCCCCCTTTAC
Source organism: Avena longiglumis (assembly GCA_030063025.1). Classification (NCBI taxonomy): domain Eukaryota; kingdom Viridiplantae; phylum Streptophyta; class Magnoliopsida; order Poales; family Poaceae; genus Avena; species Avena longiglumis. The sequence continues at coordinate 127,374,297 of CP125978.1, forward strand.
ACTTTGGTCTAAGGAGGTTGTCCCAGGAGATCCAGTGCATCTTCCGTTTCCCATCCTCTTTGCCCCACCAATAGTTGCGGATCATCTGTGAGAGTTCATCACACAGCCCATAAGGGAGCTTAAAAACCCCCATGACATACACTGGTAAGGCTTGGGCGATCGCTTTAATCAAAATTTCCTTAGCCGCTTGGGTAAGGTAGTTGTCGTTCCATTCAACCAGTTTCCTTGCTAGAGCTGTATGGAGGCTTTGGAATTTCTCTTTGCTCATGCGGCCTTCTGGGGTTGGCAGTCCGAGGTATTTTGCATCAAAAGCTTCACGGCTGACCTCCAAAATTTCTTTGACACTTTTTGCCGTGGCTGTTGGACAGGCCTTCCCAAAGTATATAGATCATTTCTGGGGGTTGAGCAGTTGTCCCGTACTTGTGGCATAATCAGAGAGAGTTTGTTTAATGCGCTCGGCCTGCAGGGGCAAGCTTTGAAGAATAGCAGGGTATCATCCGCAAACACTAGATGGGAGACCCCTGGAGACCTGCGACAGATGCGGACAGGTGTGATGCCCTCCTGGGCCACCTTCCTCTGGAGCAGAAGTGATAGCCCATCTGCAATGAACAGGAATAGAAAGGGCGACAGGGGATCACCTTGCCGTAAGCCACGGGAAGGCGAAAACGAATTCAGGAGGGCTCCATTGAATTTAACTTGGTATCTCACAGTGGTTACGCACTCCATTATCCAATCAACCCATCTGTGAGCGAAGCCCAGCCTTTTCATCGCTTCCTTTAGAAATTCCCAGTCGACCCTGTCATAAGCTTTAGATAAGTCCAGCTTATAAGCACAGACCGATAAATATTCAAAACGGTTGAATATTTAAACCAATAAATGCAAACCATATATTTGACCGAAGGTCCTCAGGAAATACAGTAATGCTATAGACGGGTTCTATAAAATTTTCTTACGGACAACCAACTCAAGACACATCAGATCAGTACGTGCTCCGCAATTTAAAGGAGGAAAAAACTTCAGGCCAAACACAAGGCTCCACGTTAGTCCCTAAGTATATTTTGTAGGATATTTTTCGTAGGTGTAGGATTATTGCAAAAAGTATGCTCTAAGCTGGCCATAATGGGTAGTATCAAATACTAATAATATCATGCATGATAATGTACGATATTTAGTAGTCCATCATATTTATTGATGTGTAGAATCTAAATATAAAATTGCATACACCATATATTTGACATTAATTTTTCTAGTTTATGTGCTATGATACAATATCTACTTTAATATCACTACCATCTTCTGGATATATTTGTAAAGATTATGGTTTGGCCTCTTGGCTGCTTAATATAAGAAAATCTACATCGCATGGGTATCACCTTGGTAATGCTCTTAAAAAATACCACTATCATATGTTTTATCATTAATTGCAATAACACATCAACTTTTTATGCATGGTGCTAGCTACGATACACCCACTATGGCTAGTCTAAGAGCCACATAGCAGTTGTCGTGAGCATGAGTTGTACTACTGAATTACAAGTAAAAGCATATCATGGTAATTATATTCAATTGTTTACCTACTTAAAAACTATATGCACAACTTACATTAGACCCTTAACCCCTCGGAATAGAAGATATCAACCATCCAAGGTGACAATGATTGCGATGTGGGAAGTCCGGTGGTCATAGGGTAGTTCGGTTTCTCGGTTTGGTCTATTCGGTTCTCATAAATCCAATTTCTTATATATGAAAGCTAGAGTCCACTATGTCCAAACAGAAGACTAAACCCATATAGATATAAATTTTCAGTTCGGTTTATTCGGGTACTCCAAGAACCTATCTACATGCAAGGTAAAAAGTGTCATGCCAAATCTGGGGACCCAAATGGGTGTGATATCGCTTGGGCGCATGCGGCCATCAAGTAACACGGTGATGGCAACACATGGAAAAGAGGACGTCTGGTTGAGGTCTATGGAGGCGATTGCTGACTCAAGCAACAAGTGTGGCGTTGCATGTGGAGACCTATTAGGGGTGGGGTTAACAAAAGATGGGGCGACGGTGCTACTAGAGTTGAGAGCGACATAGGAAGGCAACTACCCCCCATGACTCATGCATGCCTATATTGCCAAACGAGGGCTTGCGATAACAAAGGTGGAGTTGAGGAAGATAGGAGGGAGAAAATTTCGATTGAGGTAGGGATTAGGTTAGTGTATGTGTGTGTAACACCCTCAGAATCGACCCTATGCAAGTTTTAGCGAAACCCGCCAAACCCGCATAGAAACGATTCAAAGGTGCCCACCAGGCACTTTCGTGCGGGTGGAAAACGAAGTGATAACATTACACAACAGTCCTCGATGGGACCCACAGAACAGATATATATATACAACAGCGACTCAATGAGTCAAGAATACAGATATAATATACAAATATCCAAATCACCATGAAAACGATATAGCGTCCAGCTACGGACAAGATGCAAATGGGGCTAAGAGCCCTGAAGAATAACCAATGGCGTCCATAACCCTGCCCAGGCCAAGCCGGAAGGGTAACCCTGCTAACGACGTCGATCTCAAAACCTGCTTAAACAAAAGGGGTGCCGACAAAGGGCCAAAGGAAAAAGAGGAGCGTCAGTACTGAGGCCAGTACACGGCGAGGCTAGAATTCGGCGGTCCTCGCCTACATAGGTATGGTGGACTGAAGCGGCAGCGGCAGCATGCACTGAACACCCTATAGAGACTCGATACAACTGGCGGCAATCAGAGAGGGGTGAGAAAGACCTATTCGGAACCAACCTGATACTACCACCAAACAAACCCATCCTGGTGTTTCCCCCTCGAGACCAAACGAGGAAGTCAACCGAGGAACTCACACAGTTGGCAGTTTTATTTATTCAGATATCGTTGCAGCAATTACTAGTCAGGTATAGATAATCATTCTGATAAAATAAGCAGTGGGCCGTTTTAGTTAACCATTCCATAGTAGTTGCGACACTTACTAGTCAGATACAATCAGCATGAGATAACCCAAAACCCAGCAGTTGTTGGTACTTTTATTTAGCCATTCCGCTAGAAGTTGCAATACTTACTAGTCGGTACAATGGTATAGCGCAGTTTACACCCAAACAAGCAATTGTAGGCAGTTTTATTTAGCCATTCCATTATAGTGAAGCTGATTACTAGTCATTATAAAGTCAAATTTATAGCACTACTTTAGTTATAGTTGTCTATGATCGAGATCTGTGCTCCAAGCCGTCCATAACATGGACACGGCTTTGAAAAGTTTTACCCGGCGGGTGCACCAATAGCAACACACACTCGATCAACCTCGGAAAAACCAAATCAAAACCCGAGGCCTTCACGACAAAGCAATCACAGGATTCAGAAATATTTGAGGCCACCCTTAAAGTAGACCATAGCGAAGCCCGGCCCGAGACGGACTCAAGGTTGTGGGGACGGCTGTAAACGACTGGGAACCCAAAACTGGGCTTGTTGATACCGCGGAATCGTGCAACGAACCTAAACAGTACAGTGTGCTCCTCGCACAATTGTAATAAAGCAGTAAAGCATGGCATAAGTACAGGATAGTAATAAAACCTCAAACTAGTTTGTGGCCCCAAGAAATAAGAATGAATCAAGCTCTGGCTCAGGGGGGGTCCCATAATCCTCCCGGATGTGGATAGCGCGAATATTCAAGGAACAGGTATCAAGTACTCGGGGTCCTACGGGACACAAGTGGACGGTTAACAACCAAATAACATCTATTACCCACCTGTGCCTCTGCTTACCTACTTCACTTTTAGTTGTTAAACAGTAATTAAAGTGAACAATAAGTAAAGCCATGATCATCTCCAACATCAAACATGCGGCCATACTCCAACAACTGTGGTACTTGACGACACGCAACAGCACTTGAGCAAGCGACTACGACGCGCAAGTCCAACTATCTACCAAACAACAGGTAATAGGATGTGTCCGAGGCAATATAGGGCTGCACGGAATATCACAGGTACGGAAACTAGAGCATCGCAACACAGATAGCAATGGATCAACAGGAGGGAATAAAGACTATAAAAGTAAGATAGATAGAAAGGGGGAGAATGATCGCCTGAAAAACATTGCCGAAGGTTCATCCGAAGATCGGTTCTACACTCGCATTAACTCAACGGCCTTATCCGCGAAGAAGCAAAACACTAGAATAAACACCGGATGCACTATTTAATACTACGGCAAAAGATCGGGCATGATGCATGTATGATGTATGGCATGGCAAAGGTGCAACGCAATTAGATCATATTAAGCGGAACCGGGGGTCCCGACAATTAATTAAACGATTCAAGTTATTTATCTACCCCGCAAATTAAATGTTGTTGAACAAGGCAAAATATAGCACCGGTTCGCTATACCAATTTAAATGAGGCCAATATGAGACTAGATTTGCCCGTATATGGGCCCCATATTTAATTATTAGGTGAATCGGCATAAGGCCCCCAAACCACACGAAAATGCATGCGAGATGAACAATTAATATGCGACAAGTTGTATTATATTATAAAATAGGGTTTCGGGAAGGGGTTCACACATTAGGGTTCGGCAGATCTTGGGGTTCCGAGGAGTTCGGGGTTGGTCTCAGGGTTCAGGGTTCGACGGGTTCGGTCTTCGAGGGTCGGATACAAGATGGAGAGCTTGTCGTGTCGTGTCGAAGAACTTGGTTCCACGCGGTCGATCTTGCCGTCGCGAAGATCTTGTCGGGTCGTCGGTCTTGTCGTTCGGGAAGCAGAACTTGGCGTCCCGCGGCGAAGTGCTTGACGTCATGTGGTTTCATGTCGACGGTCTTGGTGTCCTCGATGGAGAACTCGGTGTTCCGTGTGGAAGGCCTCGAGGGTTCGGTGACGGAGATCTTGACGGGTCCGAGAGAAGAACTTGGGTCGGCATCGGATCGGTCTTGTGGATCGAGCCTCGGGTCCGTGGAGGAGATGTCTTTAGGGTTCTGCCATCGGAACCTTGAAGGGGTCATGGCGTACGTGAGGCGATCTAGGCGTTCACCGAGAGGGGTTCGACAGGGTTCGGGTCTTCGGACGCCGCGAGGGAGGTCTTGAGGTACCGGCGGGTTCGCTGTCGGATCGGTCTTCGGAGGCTCGGGATCTCGGCGCCTTTGGATCGGGGAAGGCGATCTTGGGTGTTCCTGATGGGTCTTCGGGTTCCGCAGCAGAGTACTTGGTGCTCCGAGAAGGCGATCATACGGGTTCCGGGCAGAAGATCTTGTCGTGCTTCACGCGATCCTGCACCAACAGGTGTCCCTGGTACTGTGGAGGGGTGTTGCGGTCGAGTTGTTGACTTCAGGTAGAGGCGCACGGGAAACCTGTGTTTGGCCGTGCCAACACGGGCACCAAACGGTACTGGAGACTGGCAACGCAGGGGACAGCGTCACGGCTAGAAGACGCGGCCGGAGGCGACGGAGAGGACTCAGCGCAGAGCGGCGAAGCGAGGCGCCAGGAAGAGATGGCCAGACCGGAGGGCAGTGGAGGAGGCTCGAGGCAGCGAGGGTCTGGCGGCCGGAGGAGGCGACGGGCCGACGCCGGGGAGGACGACGCAGGCGGTGGCGGCTGGTTGGCGGCAGGTTGGCGTGGCGAGCAGCCGGCAGAGGAGGGTTGCGAGAGGAGGCGGACGGAGGTGGTGGTGCGGGACCACGCGGCGGACGACGAGGAGGGCGGTGGGGGAGAAGGTCGAGGGCGGTGGCGGTTGTCAGGGAGGCGAGGCAGCGGAGCTCGAGGGGCCAGACGGAGCACGGGCCGCGGAAGGCGAGGAGGAGGCCGGAGGCGAGGCGATGGCCCGAGGGAGAGGCAGGCGGCGGAGCTTGGGGGGTCCGGCGAGGCGGAGGCTGGCCGGCGGGAGCGGAGGGCAGAGGCGGTGAGGCGGAGAGGGAGGAGAGAGAGGAGGCGGGGTCTCGGGGTCAGGTGGGCAGGCGTGGGGATCGGGTGTGGCTGTGGGGGCATGCGTGTGTGCTGTTGTGTGTGTTGGGGTGGGGGCTGTGGGGTGTGTTGTGTGGCAGGGGTGAGAGAGGAGGGAGTAGGTGACGTGGCAGCTAGGGAGTGGTGGAGGGAGGGAGAGAGGTGAGGTGGCGAGAGAGGATTGGGTGTGGTGAGGTGGCTGGAGGGGTGGATAGATTAGGTCTGGGTGCAAAAGGGGTTTAGGGTGGGCCGATTTTATTATGGGGGTGGTCGACTGGGTCGAATCGGCCCGTTCGACTGCCCCACTAAAAATAATTAAATATTTTATTTATTTCAAACAGACTTTTGCAAACCGATAGCAAACAAAACAAAATAATCCGGTGTCCCGGGTTTTGCGTTTGACAAAGACGGGGCGTTTAGAAAACAAAAACAGGTTTTCCGCAAATAGTTTTATGCAAGCAAATGCAAGATAATGACGATGCTCAAATGCAATGTGGCATGATGACATGAGCATGCGGTCATGATGATGCAATGCACAAAAACAACGCGATTTTCTAGTAGTGGTTTTGCGGGATGCCACAATTCGACACCACTAACAATGGATCTCGCCCTCGAGATCCGCCTCATGGTACCGGAAGGAAGGTCGGCGATCTGATTCTTCTCGCATCGTGTAGATTCTCGCGACACCACTAACAAGAGGTCGTTGTCCGTGATCGTCGAGGGAACACTCCGGATCAAAAGGTCGAAGGCAGAGGTATCAACAAATAAGGCCACCTCTAGCTTCCGTGGACGGAGTAAAACTGCTGGATCCACTGATTCGATGTACAAGAGCGAATGATAAGAGTAGTCGGATGGTGATCAGTCCATCGCGCACCCAAACCATTACTCTGCACACGAATAGGCGGATTATGCAACCAACTCTCGGAATTAGACTGAAGATCTCGACAATCGAGGTTCGGAAACAAAGGAGTGATGCAGACTCTGCATCGGATCTGGCGTGGATGATGTCGTCGTCATCGGAAAACACCGGGAGGCGCAAACAAGGAACATAGGATGGTACCACAGATAAAGGCCACACAGATAGCAGGCGAATCGGATGTAAAAACACCGTTATTAGAGGAGTAAGCGAAACCCTGAAGGTACGACGGAACCCAACCACGAGAAGTCCTGGACTCGAACAAAAAGACGAGAGCGGATTCAAAACACGTTGAGGTAAGAGGAGAGCAGCAGAGGGGTAAGGAGTAAAATCAGACCTAATCAGAACTATCCAACCGATTTTTCAAAAATAGTTTTGACACTCTACTTTGGCCGTTAGCTAGGTTATCCTACAGGCTGGACTTGTGGGGTATCATCGCCGAGCTCGATACCACTCAGTAACACCCTCAGAATCGACCCTATGCAAGTTTTAGCGAAACCGCCAAACCCGCGAAAGCGATTCAAAGGTGCCCAGCACTTTCGTGCGGGTGGAAAGCGAAGTGATAACATTACGAGCGGTCCTCGATGGGACCCACGAGCAGATATATATACAACGACTCAATGAGTCAAGAATACAGATATAATATACAAATATCCAAATCACCTTGAAAGCGATATAGTCCGACTACGGACAAGATGCAAATGGGGCTAAGAGCCACGAAGAATAACCAATGGCGTCCATAACCCTTGAGCCAAGCCGGAAGGGTAACCACCGCTAACGACGTCGATCTCAAAACCTTAAACAAAAGGGGTGCGACAAAGGCCAAAGGAAAAGAGGAGCGTCGATCGAGGCGATTGCGGCGAGGCTAGAATTGGCGGTCCTCGCCTACATAGGTATGGTGGATCAAGCGGCAGCGGCATGCCTTGAACACCCTATAGAGACTCGATACAACTGGCGGCAATCAGAGAGGGGTGAGAAAGACCTATTCGGAACCAACCTGATACTACCACCAAACAAACCCATCCTGGTGTTTCCCCCTCGAGACCAAACGAGGAAGTCAACCGAGGAACTCACACAGTTGGCAGTTTTATTTATTCAGATATCGTTGCAGCAATTACTAGTCAGGTATAGATAATCATTCTGATAAAATAAGCAGTGGGCCGTTTTAGTTAACCATTCCATAGTAGTTGCGACACTTACTAGTCAGATACAATCAGCATGAGATAACCCAAAACCCAGCAGTTGTTGGTACTTTTATTTAGCCATTCCGTTGTAGTTGCAATACTTACTATTCAGGTACAATGGTCGCAAGCGACACCCAAACAAGCAATTGTAGGTAGTTTTATTTAGCCATTCCATTATAGTGAAGCTGATTACTAGTCATTATAAAGTCAAATTTATAGCACTACTTTAGTTATAGTTGTCTATGATCGAGATACTGTGCTCCAAGTCGTCCATAACCGCGGACACGGCTTTCAGAAAGTTTTACCCGGCCGGGGTGCACCAATAGCAAAACACACTCGATCAACCTCGGAAAAACCAAATCAAAACCCAACGAGGCCTTCACGACAAAGCAATCACAGGATTCAGAAATATTTCAGGGGGCCACCCCTTAAAGTAGACCCGCAACGAAGCCGGCCGGCTCTGTGGCATCCCGCAAAATCACTACTAGAAAATCGCGTTGAATTTGTGCATTGCATCGTCATCGTCATGCATTGTTGCATAAAACTATGTTTGCAAAGCCCGTTTTGTTTTCGAAAACGCCCCGTCTTTTATTTAAACGCCAAACCCCCGGATGTTCCGGATATTTTTGTTTGTCTAAAACTAGTTATAAAAGCTATTTTTAGAATAAATAAAATATTAAATTATTTTTAATAGGGGCAGTCGAACGGGCCGAGTGACCCGATCGACCACCCCAGAAAAATATAAACGGTCCAGCTGTACCCGTCCTTCTAAATCCTATTCCTACCAACTAATCTACCCAACGCAACCCTCCACCTCACCCTGGCCACTCACACGTTGCCACCTCACTACACCCCTCACCCCCACCAACCGTGGGCTGCCACTTGGCCTCTTCCTCCTCTCACCCCTCCCTCCACTCAACCTGCCCCCACCAAACACACACAGACTCACGCACACAAAGAACGACCAGTCCCACGCCTGGCCCCACCACTGGACCCACCGTCATACCCCACCTGCCCCAGCCCTCTCCCACTTCCCGGTCCCAAACTCCCCACCGCGCCCCACTGGACCCACCACGCCCCCACGACGCAGCGTGCCCTCTCCTTCCCCGCTCATCTTCTTCCCTCGGCCCAGCGCCACGTCCACGCACGCCTCGCCCGACCCTCCCCGCACCACCGCTGCCTCTCTCCACGCTGCCCGTCCCGCTCAAGCCCGGCCCCGCTCGTCCCCCCTGCGTCTCCGTGAGCTCCCGGACCCAGCGGCTCCTCCGACCTGGCGCCTCCCCCAGGCCTCCCGCCTCCTGCCTGCCCGCTCCCGGCGCCGCCCGCGACACCCCGCCTCCTCCTCGGCTGGCCGCGCTCGCCCGGCCTTGCCGCCGCCAACTCCGCTGTCGACCCGCTCCCTCCGGTTACTGCGCCTCCTCGACCTACTCCGCCCGCTCCCCCAAGCCACAGACTGCCGCCCGCCCCTGCAAGCTCCCTTGGCCGCCCAAGCAGCCTCGCCGCCCACGGACGCCATCGACCACGCGTGCTGGCCAGGCCGCCTACGCCGCGCGGCCGCCTCTTCAGCGCTTGGCCAGGCGACCAGCGCCGCCCGTGCGTGCCTCCTCCAAGATGCCCCGGCTCGGCGTCACGCGCCCCGCGGTTCCTGTTCCGGCGCGCGCCCGTGGAGCTCCGCCACCAGCGCCAAGTCCGTCGTCGGCCTCGCCTATCCGCGACCCGCCTCGCCTCTATGTCCCGGTGGTGTGCGTGAGTTTTGGTGTAAGCGTGTTGCGGTGATGCTAATTGAGCTGTTGGACAAAGAGGACCATGACGCCGAAGTTCTACTTCTTAGCGTGTCGCCATCGACAAGACCGCCACATGAACTCCTTCACGGATCCCAGGACCCCGAAGCCCGATCCGAAGGCCGAACCCGCCGACGCCAAGATCTCCTATCGGAACCCAAGGACGCCAAGACCCCGACACGACAAGAACTCCCTCTCGCGCGTCGAGAAGACGCCAAGGTTGCCTACGAACGACGAGCGCCGCCGCGGGCGCCAAGCAGATCCGATGCCAACCCAAGTTCTTCCTCTCGGACCCGAAGACGCCGTGACCCGAACGCCTAGATCTCCGCATGATACGACAAGACCTACCCCGATAACCTCGAACGATCCCGTCGAGGCCGAACCGTCGAACCCTGGACCCTGTCGAACCCTGAACCTTCGGATCCCCAAGATCGTCGAGACCCCTAATGTGTGGCCCTTTTTCCTCGAACCCCATTTTATAATATAATAACAACTTGTCGCATATTTAATTGTTCATCTCGCATACATTCATGTGGTTTGGGGGCCTTATGCCGATTCATCTAATGATTAAATATGGGGCCCATATGCGGGCAAATCTAGCCTTATATTGGCCTCATTTAAATTGGATATAGCGAACCGGTGTTATATTTTGGCCATGTTAAAACAACATTTAAATTGCGGGGGATCTAAACAACATGAACCTATTAATTAATTGTCGGGACCCCGTTTCCGTTTAATATGACCTAATTGCATCGCACCTTTGCCATGCCATGCATCATACATGCATCATGCCGATCTTCTGCCGTTGTATTAAATATTGCATCCGGTGTTTCTTCTAGTGTTTTGCTTCTTCGCGGATAAGGCCGTTGAGTTGATGTGAGCTTCGCCCGACCTTCGGGTTGAACCTTCGACAATGTTTTCAGGCGAGCATCTCCCCCTTTCTACCTATCTTACTTTTATAGTGTTTTATTCCCTCCTGTTGATCTTTTGCTATCCGTGTTGCGATGCTTTAGTTTCCGTACCCGTGATATTTTCCCTGCAGCCTCATATTGCCTTGGACACACCCTATTACCTGTTGTTTGGTAAATAGTTGGACTTGCGCGTCGTAGTTGCTTGCTCAAGTGCTGAAGTGTGTCGCCATATGCCACAGTTGCTGATGTATGCCGCATGTTGATGTTGGAGATGATTCTAGTTTTACTTTTTGTCACTTTAATTTCTGTTTAACAACTAAAATTGAAATAAGCGAGGCATCGGTGGGTGATAGAAAATATTTGGTTTCGAGCCCACTTGTGTCCCGTAAGACCCCGAGTACTTGATACTGTTCCTTGATTTATCGCGCTATCCACATCCGGAGGTATATGTGACCCCTGAGCGAGCTTGATTCATCTTATTTCTTGGGGCCACAAACTAGTTTGAGGTTTTATTCGATCCTGTACTTATGCCATGCTACTTTCTGTATTTACTTTTGTGCGAGGAGCACACCTTTGTCTTGTTAGGAATTGTGACCCGTTTACGTGGTAGCGACAAGCCACACTTCGGGTTCCCGATCGTTTCTGCCCCACAAACCTTGAGGCCGTCTCGAGTCGGCTAACCGTTCGGAATCTACTTAAGGGTGGCCCCAAATATTTCTGAATCTGTGATTGTTCGACCGTGAAAGCCTCGTTGGGTTTTGAGTTGGTTTTTCCGAGGTTGATCGGCGTGTGTTGCTATTGGTGCACCCGGTCGGGTAAAACTTTCAAAGCCGTGTCATGGATATAGGCGACTTGGAGCCGATATCGATCATAGACACGCATAACTAAAGTTTACTGCTATAAATTTGGCTTATAATGACTAGTAATCAGCTTCACTATAATGGAATGGCTAATTAATACCGCCCACAATTGCTTGTTTGGTTGTCGCTTGCGACAATTGTATCGACTAGTAAGTATTATTCTAGCGAAATGGCTGAATAAAAGTACCAACAAGCTATTTGGGTTTCGGATTACATCATGCTATCATGTCGATTAGTAATTGCTGCAACTACAACGGAATGATTAACTAAAAGGGCCATCGCTACTTTATCGAGCGACTATCTATACAGCTAGTAATTGCTGCGATAACCAAATAAGTAAAGCGCCAATCGTGAGTTCCTCGGTGACTTCCTCGTTTGGTCTCGAGAAACGAGATGGGTTTGTTTGGTGATAGCTTCAGGTTGGATCCGAATAGGTCTTTCTTATCCCTCTCTGATCACCGCCAGTTGTATCGAGTCTCTATAGGTTGTCTAGTGCATGCTGCCGCTGCCGCTCAGTCCACCATACCTTTGTAGGCGAGGACCGAATTCTAGCCTCGGTGTCTTGGCCTCGATCGACGCTCCTTCTTTTTCCTTTGCCCTTTCGGCACCTTTTGTTTAAGCAGGTTTTGCGATCGACGTCGTTAGCGAGTTACCCTTCCGGCTTGGCCCGGGGTTATGGACGCCATTGGTTATTCTTCAGGGCTCTTAGCCCCATTTGCATCTTGTCCGTAGTCGGACGCCCCATCGTTTTCAAGGTGTTTTGGATCTTTGTATATTATATCTGTATTCTTGACTCTTTGAGTCGTTGTTATATATATATATCTATTCTGTGGGTCCCATCGAGGACTGTTGTGTAATGTTATTACTTCGTTTTCCACCCGCACGAAAGTGCCTGGTGGGCACCTTTGAATCGTTTCTATGCGGGTTTGGCGAATTTTGCTCAAACTTGCATAGGTCGATTCGAGGGTGTGAGTGGTATCGAGCCCGGCGGTTGCGATACCCCACAAGTCCAGCCTGTAGGATAACCTAGCTAACGGCCGAAGTAGAGTGTCAAAACTATTTTTGCAAAATCGGTTGGATAGTTCTGATTAGGTCTGATTTTACTTCTTACCCCTCTGCTATTCTCCTCTTATCTCGACGTGTTTCAGAATCTGCTCTGTTATCTTTTCTTCGAGTCCAGGATTTCTCGTGGTTGGGTTTCCGTCGTACCTTCAGGGTTTCGCTTCCTCCTCTGATAACGGTGATCTATCATCCGGTGTTCAAGCTGCCTGAGGAATCCGTCTACTGCGGTACCATTCTTTGTTCCTTGTTTGTGCCTTCCGGTGTTTTCCGACGCGACGACATCATCTACGCCAGATCCGATGCAGAGTCTGCATCACCCCTCTATTCCGAACCTCGATTGTCGAGATCTTCAGTCTGAATTCCGAGAGTTGGTTGCATAATCCGCCTATTCGTGTGCAGAGTAATGGTTTGGGTGCGCGATGGACTGATCACCATCCGACTACTCTTATCATTCGCTCTTGTACATCGAATCGGTGGATCCAGCGATTTAACTCCGTCCACGGAAGCTAAAGGTGGCTTTATTTGTTGATACCTCTACCTTCGACCTTTTGTTCCCGGAGTGTTCTCTCGACGATCACGGACAACGACCTCTTGTTAGTGGTGTCGCGAGGATCTACACGAAGCGAGAAGATGCCCGTCGTCCCTCCTTCCGGTACCATGAGGCGGATCTCGAGGGCGAGATCCATTGTTAGTGGTGTCGAATTGTGGCATCCCGCAAAATCACTACTAGAAAATCGCGTTGAATTTGTGCATTGCATCGTCATCGTCATGCATTGTTGCATAAAACTATGTTTGCAAAGCCCGTTTTGTTTTAAGCATACATCTTTTATTTAAACGCCAAACCCCGGATGTTCCGGATATTTTTGTTGTCTAAAACTAGTTATAAAAGCTATTTTAGAATAAATAAAATATTAAATTATTTTTAATAGGCGGTCGAGCGGGCGAGTGACCCGATCGACCACCCAGAAAATATAAGTCCATTGTACCGTCCTTCTAAATCCTATTCCTACCAACTAATCTACCCAACGCAACCCTCCACCTCACAGCCACTCACACGTTGCCACCTCACTACACCCCTTCCCCCACCAAGTGGGCTGCCACTTGGCCTCTTCCTCCTCACCTCCCTCCACTCAACCTGCCCCCACCAAACACACACAGACTCACGCACACACAAGAATCCCAGTCCTGCCCCGCCCCTCAGGACCCACCGTCATACCCCACCTGCCCACAGCCCTCTCTCCCCACTTCTGCCTTCCCGGTCCCAAACTCCCCGCCGCGCCCACTGGGACCACCCACAGCGCCCCTCACGCAGCAGCGTGCCTCTCCTTCCCTGCTCATCTTCTTCCTCGGCCGCCTTGCCGTCCACGCACGCCTCGCCCGACCCTCTCCTTCGCGCACCGCGCCTCCTCTCCTGTCGCGCCCGTCCGCTCAAGCCCGGCCCGCTCGCCCCCCCTCACCCGTCTCCGCGAGCTCCTCCGGACCCAGCTCCTCTCAGGCCTCGCGCCCTCCCAGCCCCCCGCCCGGCCTCCCACAGCCGCCCGCCTGGCCGCTCGCGCCAGCAGACACCCCTGCGCCTCCTCCGCTCGCACCGCCCGGCCTCCGGCAACTCCGCCCGTCGACCACGCTCCCTCGGTGCGCCTCCTCGCGGACCTGCCCGCGCTCCCTGCAAGCCACATGCTCCGTGCCCGCCGCCGCAAGCTCCGCCCGCCTTCGCCCAACAGCCTCGCCACAGGACGCCATCGACCACCACCGCGCGCTGGCCGCCTCTGCAGCCTTGCCAGCCGGCGACCCGCCCGGCGTCGCTCCCTCCTCCAAGATGCCCCGGCTCGGCGTCCGGCGCCGCGGTTCCTGTTCGCCGCCGTGGAGCTCGCCACCAGCGCCAAGTCCGTCGTCGGCCTCGCGCCTATCCCGACCCGCCCGCCTCTATGTCCCGGTGTGGTGTGCGTGAGTTTTGGTGTAAACGTGTTGCGGTGATGCTAATGGAGCTGTTGGACAAAGAGGACCATGACGCCCCGAGTTCTACTTCTTAGCGTGTCGCCATCGACAAGACCGCCACATGAACTCCTTCACGGATCCCAGGACCCCGAAGCCCGATCCGAAGGCCGAACCCGCCGAACGCCAAGATCTCCTATGGGAACCCAAGGACGCCAAGACCCCGACACGACAAGAACTCCCTCCCGCACCGATGCCGAGAACCGGACGCCAAGGTCGCCTACGGAACGAGCGAGCGCCGCATGAACGTCAAGAGATCCGATGCCAACCCAAGTTCTTCCTCTCGGACCAAGACGCCCGGACCGACGCCTAGATCTCCGCATGATACGACAAGACCTACCCGATAACCTCGAACGATCCCGCCGAGACCGAACCGTCGAACCACGGACCTGTCGAACCACGAACCCTCGGATCCCCAAGATCGCCGAGACCCCTAATGTGTGGCCCTTTTCCTCGAACCCCATTTTATAATATAATAACAACTTGCATATTTAATTGTTCATCTCGCATACATTCATGTGGTTTGGGGGCCTTATGCCGATTCATCTAATGATTAAATATGGGGCCCATATGCGGGCAAATCTAGCCTTATATTGGCCTCATTTAAATTGGATATAGCGAACCGGTGTTATATTTTGGCCATGTTAAAACAACATTTAAATTGCGGGGGATCTAAACAACATGAACCTATTAATTAATTGTCGGGACCCCGTTTCCGTTTAATATGACCTAATTGCATCGCACCTTTGCCATGCCATGCATCATACATGCATCATGCCGATCTTCTGCCGTTGTATTAAATATTGCATCCGGTGTTTCTTCTAGTGTTTTGCTTCTTCGCGGATAAGGTCATTGAGTTGATGTGAGCTTCGCCCCGACCTTCGGGTTGAACCTTCGACAATGTTTTCAGGCGAGCATCTCCTCCCTTTCTACCTATCTTACTTTTATAGTGTTTTATTCCCTCCCGTTGATCTATTGCTATCTGTGTTGCGATGCTTTAGTTTCCGTACCCGTGATAGTTTCCCTGCAGCCTAT
Organism: Avena longiglumis; assembly: GCA_030063025.1. Taxonomy (NCBI): domain Eukaryota; kingdom Viridiplantae; phylum Streptophyta; class Magnoliopsida; order Poales; family Poaceae; genus Avena; species Avena longiglumis. The sequence goes on from CP125978.1 coordinate 127,389,982, forward strand.
ATTGCCTTGGACACACCCTATTACCTGTTGTTTGGTAGATAGTTGGACTTGCGCGTCGTAGTTGCTTGCTCAAGCGCTGATGTGTGTCGTCATATGCCACAGTTGCTGATGTATTGCCGCATGTTGATGATGGAGATGATTCTAGTTTTACTTATCGTCACTTTAATTTCTGTTTAACAACTAAAACTGAATAAGCAGAGGCATCGGTGGGTGATAGAAAATATTTGGTTTCGAGCCCACTTGTGTCCCGTAAGACCCAGTACTTGATACTGTTCCTTGATTTATCGCTATCCACATCCGGGAGGTATATGGGACCCCCGAGCGAGCTTGATTGATCTTATTTCTTGGGGCCACAAACTAGTTTGAGGTTTTATTTACGATCTGTACTTATGCCATGCTACTTTCGTATTTACTTTTGTGCGAGGAGCACCTCATCTTGTTAGGAATTGTGACCCGTTTACGTGGTAGCGACAAGCCAGCCACACTTCGGGTTCCCGATCGTTCCGCCGGCCCCAAACCTTGAGGCCGTCTCGAGTCAGCTTAGCGTTCATGGAATCTACTTAAGGGTGGCCCCTGAAATATTTCTGAATCCTGTGATTGTTCAATCGTGAAAGCCTCGTTGGGTTTTGAGTTGGTTTTCCGAGGTTGATCGGCGTGTGTTGCTATTGGTGCACCCGGCGGGTAAAACTTTACGAAAGCCGTGTCCGCGGATATGGACGACTTGGAGCCGATATCTCGATCATAGACAAGCATAACTAAAGTTTCTTGCTATAAATTTGGCTTATAATGACTAGTAATCAGCTTCACTATAATGGAATGGCTAATTAATACGCCCACAATTGCTTGTTTGGTTGTCGCTGCGACAATTGTATCGACTAGTAAGTATTGCAACTTCTAGCGAAATGGCTGAATAAAAGTACCAACAAGCTGCTGGGTTTCGGGATTACATCATGCTATCATGTCGATTAGTAATTCTCGCAACTTCTAGCGGAATGATTAACTAAAAGGGCCTCGCTTACTTTATCGTAACGACTATCTATACGGCTAGTAATTGCTAGCGATAACCAAATAAGTAAAGCGCCAGCGTGTGAGTTCCTCGGTTGACTTCCTCGTTTGGTCTCGAGAAACGCCAGGATGGGTTTGTTTGGTGATAGCTTCGGTTGGATCCGAATAGGTCTTTCTTATCCCTCTCGATCACCGCCATTGTATCGAGTCTCTATAGGTTGTCTAGTGCATGATCTGCCTCTCGATCCACCATACCTTTGTAGGCGAGGACCGCGAATTCTAGCCTCGGTGTCTTGGCCTCAAGATCGACGCTCCTTCTTTTCTTTGCCCTTTGTCGGCACCTTTTGTTTAAGCGGTTTTGAGATCGACGTCGTTAGCGAGGTTACCCTTCCGGCTTGGCACAGGCAGTTATGGACGCCATTGGTTATTCTTCAGGGCTCTTAGCCCCATTTGCATCTTGTCCGTAGTCGGACGCCCCATCGTTTTCAAGGTGTTTTGGATCTTTGTATATTATATCTGTATTCTTGACTCTTTGAGTCGTTGTTATATATATATCTGTTCTGTGGGTCCCATCGAGGACTGTTGTGTAATGTTATTACTTCGTTTTCCACCCGCACGAAAGTGCCTGGTGGGCACCTTTGAATCGTTTCTATGCGGGTTTGGCGAATTTTGCTCAAACTTGCATAGGTCCGATTCTGAGGGTGTTACAGGCTCCGAGACGGACGCAAGGTTGTGGGGACGGTTGTAAACGACTGGGAACCCAAAACTGGGCTTGTCGATACCGCGGAATCGTGCCACGATCCTAAACAGTACAGTGTGCTCCTCGCACAATTGTAATAAAGCAGTAAAGCATGGCATAAGTACATGATAGTGATAAAACCTCAAACTAGTTTGTGGCCCCAAGAAATAAGAATGAATCAAGCTCTGGCTCAGGGGGGTCCCATAATCCTCCCGGATGTGGATAGCGAATATTCAAGGCAGTATCAAGTACTCGGGGTCCCACGGACACAAGTGGATGATTAACAACCAAATAACATCTATTGCCCACTGCGTTCTCGCTACTTCACTTTTAGTTGTTAAACAGTAATTAAAGTGAACAATAAGTAAAGCCATGATCATCTCCAACATCAAACATGCGGCCATACTCCAACAACTGTGGTACTTGACGACACGCAACAGCACTTGAGCAAGCGACTACGACGTGCAAGTCCAACTATCTACCAAACAACAGGTAATAGGATGTGTCCGAGGCAATATAGGGCTGCACGGAATATCACAGGTACGGAAACTAGAGCATCGCAACACAGATAGCAATGGATCAACAGGAGGGAATAAAGACTATAAAAGTAAGATAGATAGAAAGGGGGAGAATGATCGCCTGAAAAACATTGCCGAAGGTTCATCCGAAGATCGGTTCAACACTCGCATAAACTCAACGGCCTTATCCGCGAAGAAGCAAAACACTAGAATAAACACCGGATGCACTATTTAATACTACGGCAAAAGATCGGGCATGATGCATGTATGATGTATGGCATGGCAAAGGTGCAACGCAATTAGATCATATTAAGCGGAGGGTCCCGACAATTAATTAAACGATTCAAGTTATTTATCTACCCCGCAAATTAAATGTTGTTGAACAAGGCAAAATATAGCACCGGTTCGCTATACCAATTTAAATGAGGCCAATATGAGACTAGATTTGCCCGTATATGGGCCCCATATTTAATTATTAGGTGAATCGGCATAAGGCCCCCAAACCACACGAAAATGCATGCGAGATGAACAATTAATATGCGACAAGTTGTATTATATTATAAAATAGGATTTCGGGAAGGGGTTCACACATTAGGGTTCGGCAGATCTTGGGGTTCCGAGGAGTTCGGGGTTGGTCTCAGGGTTCAGGGTTCGACGGGTTCGGTCTTCGAGGGTCGGATACAAGATGGAGAGCTTGTCGTGTCGTGTCGAAGAACTTGGTTCCACGCGGTCGATCTTGCCGTCGCGAAGATCTTGTCGGATCGTCGGTCTTGTCGTTCGGGAAGCAGAACTTGGCGTCCCGCGGCGAAGTGCTTGACGTCATGTGGTTTCATGTCGACGGTCTTGGTGTCCTCGATGGAGAACTCGGTGTTCCGTGTGGAAGGCCTCGAGGGTTCGGTGACGGAGATCTTGACGGGTCCGAGAGAAGAACTTGGGTCAGCATCGGATCGGTCTTGTGGATCGAGCCTCGGGTCCGTGGAGGAGATGTCTTTAGGGTTCTGCCATCGGAACCTTGAAGGGGTCATGGCGTCCGTGAGGCGATCTAGGCGTTCACCGAGAGGGGTTCGACAGGGTTCGGGTCTTCGGACGCCGCGAGGGAGGTCTTGAGGTACCGGCGGGTTCGTTGTCGGATCGGTCTTCGGAGGCTCGGGATCTCGGTGCCTTTGGATCGGGGAAGGCGATCTTGGGTGTTCCTGATGGGTCTTCGGGTTCCGCAGCAGAGTACTTGGTGCTCCGAGAAGGCGATCATGCGGGTTCCAGGCAGAAGATCTTGTCGTGCTTCACGCGATCCTGCACCAACAGTGTCCACAATCTTGTGGAGGGGTGTTGGTCGAGTTGTTGACTTCAGTAGAGCGCACGGAAACCTGTTTTGGCCGTGCCAACACGGCACCTAGCAGACCGAGACCGACAATGGGGGACAGCGTCACGGCTAGAAGACGCGGCCGGAGGCGACGGAGAGGACTCAGGCGCGCAGCCCGACGACGGCGAGGCGCTTCAGAAGAGATGGTCATGGACGGAGGGCGACGCGTGGAGGAGGCTCGAGCAGCCGAGTCTTGGCGGCGGAGGAGGCGACGGGCGCACGGAGGGGAGGACGACGCGGCTAGCGGTGCTTGGCGGCGCAGGGTTGGCGTGGCCGACGCCAGAGCGGAGAGGGTTGCGAAGGGCGGCGGACGGAGGTGGTGGCGCGGGACCACGCGGCGGACGACGAGGAGGGCGGTGGGGGAGAAGGTCGAGGGCGGTGGCGGTTGTTAGGAGGAGGCAGCGGAGCTCGAGGGGCCGGGCCGGAGCACGGGCCGGAAGGCAGCAGGAGGAGGCCGGGCGAGGCGACGGCATGGCGGCCCGTGGGAGAGACGAGGAGGCAGAGCGGCGGAGCTTGGGGTCCCGAGGCGAGGCGGAGCCTGGCGCGGGGAGCAGGGCGGGGCGGTGAGGCGGAGGAGCGGGAGAGGAGAGAGAGGAAGGAGAGGCGGGGTCTGCGGGGTCGGTGGGCAGGCGTGGGGATCGGGTGTACGTGGGGGCATCGTGTGCTTGTTGTGTGTGTTGGGGTGGGGGTGTGGGGTGTGTTGTGTGTGAGAGAGAGGAGGGAGTAGGTGACGTGGCAGCTAGGGAGTGGTGGAGGAGGGAGAGAGAGGTGGCGAGAGAGGATTGGGTGTGGTGAGGTGGCTGGAGGGGTGGATAGATTAGGTCTGGGTGCAAAAGGGGTTTAGGGTGGGCCGATTTTATTATGGGGGTGGTCGACTGGGTCGAATCGGCCTGCTATCGCCCACTAAAAATAATTAAATATTTTATTTATTTCAAACAGACTTTTGCAAACCGATAGCAAACAAAACAAAATAATCCGGTGTCCCGGGTTTTGCGTTTGACAAAGACGGGGCGTTTAGAAAACAAAAACAGGTTTTCCGCAAATAGTTTTATGCAAGCAAATGCAAGATGATGACGATGCTCAAATGCAATGTGGCATGATGACATGAGCATGCGGTCACGATGATGCAATGCACAAAAACAACGCGTTTTTCTAGTAGTGGTTTTGCGGGATGCCACAGTGTGTGCATTTTATTGCTAGTCAGGCTTGTTGTGTATACATTGTGGAGTATCAGAAAGCTTTCGGTCTTTATAATGTCTACTCGGGCATTGGGGGCGAAACTCAATCTTCAACTAAAAACTCGAACACTGACAAAATAGGAAATGAACCTAATTACCCGACAATTTGGTCAAATTGGGTCCTGTTTGGTTCACCTTTTAGGTTGTCCAAACATGCTCCCTGTAGTAGCAGAGTTGGCTCCATTTCGTACCCGTGCAAGATTCAATGCTACTGATGCGGAGATACACCTTTTTTAAGAAGACCCCTCCCATGTTGCACTTGTGCCAATGTCCGATGACCATGTTCTCTGTTGGTTGGATGTAGTCTTGATTTTGCTTAGGACGTCTATAAAAGTCTTTCAAGCCCTATGTGTGGTCTACCGCCCCACTAGCTTAACAAGGTGAACTTTTCACCTATGGAAGTTAAAATGTTCATCTTGATTCTTGGTCGTTGAAAAAAGTACCTAGACTTCCTTCATCATCTCGTGAGCTTGGTTGTGGAGACTGCCTATTCTGTCAAGGTTGTGTTGAGACTCTCTCGGATGCGGTTTCGGTTTATATGGAATAACATCTTGAAGGACAAGAATATCGACTTAATATTTGATGTTTGGAGTATCAGAAGGCTTTCGGTCTTGATAATGTCTACTCGGGCATTGGGGGGCAGAACTCAATCTTCAACTAGAAACTCTAACACTGACAAAATAGGAAATGCACCTAATTACCCGACAATTTGGTCAAATCAGGTCCTCTTTGGTTCACTGATACGTCCATTTTGCATCACCATTCTATATCATAATTTGCCTCTATTCATTGATATATTTCATATTAAGATGTGATACTTATGTCTTTTCATCTGTTTTTGCATGTTACCGAGTCAGGATTCTGATGGAAAAAGTGGTGTTTTGATGCAATTTCATGAAGATCGGAAAAATACCAGAAAAACTACGAAAAATCCTATTTTCCCAGAAGACGAAGAATGCCAGAAGGGGAGGCGAAGTTAGGCTATAGGGGGGCCACCCCCCCCCCCCAAGCATGGGCCACCCTAGACTGCGCCTACAGGGGGTGTAGCCATCCTAGCCCACCTTTGGCGCCGCCCTCTCGCCTCTATCTTCTCCTCGAAACCCTAATACACGGGGGCGACCACAGATAGATTTCATTGCCTCTGCAAGGTAGAAAACACCAAGAGAGAAAGAGCTCTCCGGCAGACAGATTTCTGCCAGGGAAATTCCTTCCCGGAGAGGGGAGATTGTCACCATCAACACCGTCATCAAGCTAGACTTCATCGATATCATCATCATCCACACCATCATCGCCACCAGCACCATCATCACCACTCCATCCCGCTGTAACAATTGTGTTGAATCTTGCATAGTTCTTAGGGGAAACTTTCCCGGTGTTGATTACTATTGTTGTTGATGCTTGTGATTGGAACCGTTGGATTATTTTTTATGTTCAGATTGTTATCCATCACCATATCATCTTTGATCTTGATCCATATGATGTCTCATGAGTAGTTCGTTTAGTTCTTGAGGACATGGGAGAATTCATGTTGTTAGTAGTGGAATTGTGTTCAGATATTATTCAATGGTTTAATATTTAAGTTGTGGTGCTATTCTTCTAGTGGTGTCATGTGAACGTCGACTACATGATACTTCACCATTTATGGGCCTAGGGGAATGCATTGTGTATTTGGCTACTAATTGTGGGGTTGCCGGAGTGACAGAAACCTGAACCCCCGTTAGGAAACCTTTGCACGAGGGAGTGTAGGATCTCAGAGTTTAAGGTTGTGGTTAGGTTTATATCTTAATTGCTTTCTTGTAGTTGCGGATTCTTGCAAGGGGTTTAATTACAAGTATGTATTAGTCCAAGTAAGGTCAGTACATTAGCACAGGTTCACCCACACAGCACTTATAAAACCAAAGAAGACTACTCAGCTATATGAAGCGAAAGCACTTGACAGAATTCCCATGTGTCCTCGAGAACGTTTGGTCCTCATTAGTATTTCCACCGGCTTGTCCTTTGCTAAGAAAGGATTGGGACACTTGCTGCACTTATTTTATATTTTATTTACTTGCACTTTATTTCTTTGCTTTATAAAAAAAACTAAAAATCCATTTGCTAAGTATTTACAGAGATTTCCTGCTCCATACCACTAGTCAACACCTTCTGCTCCTCGTTGGGATCAACACTCCAATTTATCAAAAGTACTACGATACACCCGCTATACTTGTGGGTCATCAAGACTATTTTCTGGCGCCATTGCCAGGGAGTGAAGCGCTATTGAAGAGTGGAACTGGTAAAGGAAACTTCTACTATGAGTATTGCTTTTTATTTTTGTTTGTTACTTTGTTTCCAATATGGATAACCCACTTGGTTTTCTGTTTGGGAAAACTAATACCACTGTTAGGGTAGTAGATGAACCACCGCCTGTTGAGATAGATCCTTTTAAGATACCTACAAGTATTGTTGATTGTGTTATGGATAATTATTATTTAGGGGATGGAACTGTCCATCCTGGTGATCATTTGCTTTTTATCCATGAATTATACGAGTTGTTTAAGTGTGCAGGTATCACAACTGAATAGGTGAAAAAGAAGTTACTATCTATATCATTGAAAGGAAGAGGTTAAGAATGGTATAAGCTGCTGAAGAATGGACAATCCATGGAATGGGAGGAAATAGTACCTCTCTTTTATTCTAAATTCTATCCTCCCAGTGAGATTCATAATGATAGGAATCCGATATATAACTTTTGGCCTCGTGATGGATAGATTACAACTCAAGCTTGGGGGAGATTGAAGTTACTAATGCTTAAATGTCCTATTCATGAACTCCCTAACAATATTATTATCAATAACTTTTATGCAAGGCTTTCTCTTCATGATAAAGATTTATTAGATGCTTCTTGTGCTGGATCATTCACATGTATGAAGGAAGAAGCTAAATGGGATCTCCTAGACCATATTCAAGAGAACACTGAAGCATGGGAGAATGACAAAGGAAGAAAGTCAGGTATAAACTATGATTATGAATGCATTAAATCCTTTATGGGAACTGATGACTTCCGTGATATTAGTACTGAGTATAGTCTTGATTCTCAAGTTCTTGAAAAATGTTTTAAAGCCTTTGCCTCTTATATTGAAATTCCCAAAATGAGTGGGACAAGTACCATGCTCCTTATTAATATATTGTTACCCATGTTCTTGCTAGCATTGAAGTTTCTACTGTTGATCCTATCTTGCCTGAACCTTATGTTGAGAAATTCCCTTTTCCTGCTAAGGTAAAGGAACATTCTATCATAGCTAATGTGGTTAGCAAAAGTGCAAAGAAAATTGTGGAACCTGATGAGCAAATAAACATTGAACCTGTAGTAGCTATTGTGAAAGATCTTGTCACTAAAAATATAGAGGATGAGCACATTGTATTCTGTGAAGATGCTTCTAATATTGTCTCTCATCCTAGAAAAACTAGTGTCCTTGTGATTTCTGTTAGAATTGGTGATCATTGCTATTATGGTTTATGTGACATTGGTGCTAGTTCTAGTGCTATTCCTTATGAGCTTTACAGGGAAATTATGCATGAAATTGGTCCTTGTGAACTTGAGGGCATTGATGTGGTTATTCACCTTGCTAATAGAGAGACAGTCTATCCAATTGGCATTGTAAGAGATGTGGCGGTTCTTTGTGGTAAGATTAAATATCCTGCTGATTTTCTAATGCTTGGTTCTGAAGCTAGTAAAACATGTCCTATTATATTTGGTAGACCCTTCTTGAATACTTGTGGGGCTATCATAGATTGTAAGAAGGAAAGAGTTTTGACTAATTTTGATGGAGAGTATTATGAGTTTAAGTTTTCCAAATTTGCTAAAACTCCTTATGAAAATGAATTGCCTAATGAGGATTTCAGAGTTGAACAACTTTCTACTATTTCTCTTGCTCCTAACAATGCTTTGCAGCAGTTTATGGAAGATCATGAAAGCGAGGTCTTCATGAAGGAAAGAAATGAGATTGACGAGATTTTCCTTCGTCAACCTGAGTTACTTAAGCATAATCTACCTGTGGAAGATTTGGGTACCACACTACCACCTAAAGGGGACCCTGTTTTCGAATTAAAACCTCTACCTGATGATCTTAAATATGCTTATCTAGATGATAAGAAAATATATCCTGTTATTATTAGTTCTAAACTTTCAGGAAGGAAGAGTGAAGATTATTGGAAATATTGAAGAAGCACCGAGGAGCTATGGGGTATACTCTTGATGATTTAAAAGGGATTTCTCCTACTATATGTCAGCATACTATCAATATAGAACCTGATGCAAAACCAGTTGTTGAACACCAACGTTGTTTAAATCCTAAGATGAAGGATGTGGTAAGAAATGAGGTATTAAAACTCCTTGATGCTGGTATTATTTACCCTATTGCTGATAGTCAATGGGTTAGCCCTGTTCATTGTGTTCCAAAGAAAGGGAGAATCACTATTGTGCCTAATGAAAATAATGAGCTTATACCTCAAAGAGTAGTGGTTGGTTATAGGATGTGCATTGATTTTAGAAAGGTTAATAAAGTTACTAAGAAATATCATTATCCTCTGCCTTTTATTGATCAAGTGCTAGAAAGATTGTCTAAAAAGACCCACTTTTGTTTTCTTGATGGTTATTCTAGGTTCTCTCAAATTGGTGTGAGAGCACATGACCAAGAGAAAACTACCTTCACTTGTCCTTATGGAACTTATGCTTATAGGCGTATGCATTTTGGTTTATGTAACGCTCCTGCTACCTTTCAGAGATGTATGTCTGCTATCTTTCATGTTTTTTGTGAAGAAATTGTGGAGGTTTTCATGGACGATTTCTCCGTCTATGGAACTTCTTTTGATAATTGTTTGCACAACCTTGATAAATTTTTGTAGAGATGTGAAGAAACTAACCTTGTTCTTAATTGGGAGAAATGCCACTACATGGCTAATGAAGGGATTGTTCTTGGACACAAAATTTCTGAAAGCGGTATTGAAGTAGACAGAGCCAAAATTGAAGGAATTGAGAAGATGTCTTGCCCTAGGGATATAAAAGGTATTCGTAGTATCCTTGGTCATGCTGGTTTCTTTAGGAGGTTTATTAAATATTTCTCCAAAATTTCAAAACCCCTTACTAATCTTCTTCAAAAATATGTACCTTTTGTTTTTGATGATGATTGTAAGGAAACTTTTGAAACTTTGAAGAAAGCTTTGACTACTGCTCCTATTGTTCAACCACCTGATTGGAATTTACATTTAGAAATTATGTGTGATGCTAGTGATTTTGTTGTCGGCGCTGTCCTTGGGAAACGTGTTTATAAAAAATTGAATGTTATTCATTATGCTAGTAAGACTCTAGATGCTACTCAAAAGAATTATGCTACTACTGAAAAGGATTTCTTAGCTGTAATCTTTGCCTGTGATAAGTTTAGGCCCTATATTAATGATTCAAAGGTTACTATTCATACTGATCATGCTGCTATTAATTACCTTATGACAAAGAAAGAGGCTAAGCCTAGGCTTATTAGATGTGTGTTGCTTTTACAAGAGTTTGATCTGCATATTGTAGATAGGAAAGGTGCGTAAAATCCTGTTGCTGATAATTTATCTCATTTGTAAATCATTTCTTTTGACCCTATGCTTGTTAATGATAATTTTCCAAATGAGTAGTTGGCTGCAATAAGGATAAGCCCGCATGAGAGTCCTTGGTATGTTGATTATGTTAACTTTATTGTTTCCAAGTATTTGCCTCCAACCTTTACAGCCTAGCAAAGAAGAAAATTCTTTTATGATCTGAGGCATTACTTTTGGGATAACCCACATTTATATAAAGAATGAGTAGATGGTATTATGCGAAGATGTGTTCCAGAGTATGAACAACAAGAGATATTGAGAAAATGTCATGGCAGTGCTTATGGAGGACATCATGCTAGGGATAGAACTACACAAAAAGTTTTACAATCTGGATTTTATTGGCCTACCCTTTTCAAGGATGCAAGGAAGTTTGTTTTATCATATGACGAATGTCAAAGAGTTTGTAACATTTCTAGACGAAATGAAATGCCTATGAATTATTCTCTTGTTATTGAACCTTTTGATTGTTGGGGATTTGACTTTATGGGTCCTTTTCCTCCTTCAAAAGGGTATACTCATATTCTTGTTGTTGTTGACTATGTAACAAAGTGGGTAGACGCCATACCTACGAACAACACCGATGGTAAGACCTCTTTAAAAATGCTTAAAGATGTTATTTTTTCTAGGTTTGGTGTGGCTAGATATCTCATGACTGATGGAGTTTCTCATTTTATTCATGGTGGTTTTAGGAAGACTCTTGCTAAATATGATGCTAACCATCGAATTGCTTCAGCTTATCACCCCCAAACCAGTGGGCAGGTAGAACTTTCCAATAGAGAAATTAAATCTATCTTGCAGAAGACTGTTAATAGATCTAGGAAGAATTGGGCTAAAAAGTTGAATCACGCTTTATGGGATTATAGAACTGCTTATAAAAAATCCTATGGGAATGTCTCCCTACAAAATGATTTATGGGAAAGCATGTCACTTGCCTCTAGAATTAGAACACAAAGCTTATTGGGTAGTGAAAGAGCTGAATATAGATTTTAAACTTACTGGTGAGAAAAGATTTCTTGACATGAGTACTTTAGATGAGTGGAGAATTGAAGCTTATGAAAATGCTAGACTTTTTAAGGAAAAAGTAAAAAGAAGGCATGATAGGAGAATTCTCAAAAAGGAATTCCATGTTGGTGATAAGGTTCTTTTGTATAGGTCTTGTCTCAGATTCTTTGCAGGGAAACTACTCTCAAAATGGGAAGGACCTTTTGCTATTGAGGAAGTGTATCGTTCAGGGGCTATCAAAATATCTTCTTTGAAGGACAACACTACACATGTGGTGAATGGTCAAAGGCTCAAACATTATATTTCTAGAGATTCTTATAATGAAGATGTTGATATTATTCAAATGGTGACTCCGGAAGAATTTATTAGAAACCAAACTCCAGAATCTGCAGAGTCCGTCTTTGAATAGGTAAAAAGTGGTGAAAATAGAAGGTTCGTGAAAATCTTATCTTTTTATATTTTTGATGTTTTTATTACATATGGAAGGTTACAAGACGAAACAGAGGAGGAAACGGAGGCCAGGTGGGCCACACCCACCCTAGGCGCAGGCCCAAGCTGGCCACGCCTGCAGGGGGTGTGAGCCCCCTGGAGTCCATCTCCGCCTCGTTTTCGCACAATACCTTCCTTATGCATTGAAAGTTTGTAATATATAACCCCCGGATCCCCCGAGGTTCGTGTATTGTGTTCTCGTCCTATTTTTGTTTCGATCTATTTTTGTCAAGAAGATTCTTAGTTTTGGAGCCATGATGTCTTCCTCTGAATCACCCATGAAGGATCCCTCCACGGGTGACATCAACCCATACATGTATGAGTTGAAGATTCATCCCAAGGAGTTGATTCTCAAGGATGGGAAGGTGCAGATGAAAGAAGTTCAAGGCCCTAAAGGAGAATGCAGTCTAGAAGACAGGATGAAAGCATTGGAGCAGGAAGTTTTCAGGTACAAGAAGATGGCGGAATACGAAGTGGATGTCATCCATAAGATAAGTTCAGAACTCATTGCCAAGCATAAGGAGGAGGTTGCTGAGCTTCGAGACGAAATCCTCTCACTCCATCAGACCACCAACCAATTACAAGCACAACTCTATGACATACAAAATCAAAACTGTGAGTATGAGGCTAGATTTAATCGCATAAGCTTTGCTACTAGTTTCAGAATTGTGGAAACCAAGACACTGTAACACCCTCAGAATCGGCCCTATGCAAGTTTCAGCGCTTCCTGCCAAACCCGCATAGAAACGATTCAAAGGTGCCCACCAGGCACTTGCGTGCGGGTGGAAAACGAAGTAATAACATTACACAACAGTCCTCGATGGGACCCACAGAACAGATATATACAACACGACTCCATGAGTCAAGAATACGAATATCTGAACAAAGATCCAAATCACCTTGAAAAGCGATAGGCGTCCACTACGGACAAGATGCAAATGGGGCTAAGAGCCACGAAGAATAACCAATGGCGCCCATAACCCTTGAGTGCCAAGCGGAAGGGTAACCACGCTAACGACGTCGATCTCAAAACTGCTTAAACAAAAGGGGTGCCGACGAGGGCAAAGGAAAAGAGAGAGCGGTCAAGATCGAGGCCAAGACACGGCGAGGCTAGAATTCGCGGTCCTCGCCTACATAGGTATGGTGGATGGCGGCGGTGCAACATGCACTAAACAACCTATAGAGACTCGATATAGCGCGGCTATCGAGAGGGGTAAGAAAGACCTATCCGAACCAACACGATACTACCACCAAACATACCCATCTGGTGTTTTCCCCTCGAGACCAAACGAGGAAGTCAACCGAGGAACTCACACTGCTGGCGCTTTTACTCATTCCGTTATAGTTCGGCAATTACTAGTCAAATATAAATAGCATGAGTCATCACGATATAATAAGCGTGGGCAGTTTTAGTTAACCATTCCGTTGTAGTTGCAACACTTACTAGTCAAATATACGATTAGCATGAGATATCCCAAAACCCAGCAGTTGTTGGTACTTTTATTTAGCCATTCCGTTGTATTGAAGCTGATTACTAGTCATATCGGATACAAGTCAAAGTAAACTTTAGTTATAGTTGGCTATGATCGAGAACTGTGCTCCAAGTCGTCCATAACCGCGGACACGGCTTTTGAAAGATTTAACCTGCGGTGCACCAAAGTATCCACACGCCTTGACCCTTTTGCGGATCAATTAACATACACCCATCGGTATGTCGGCGGGCCTAAGTCATGATGTTTCCACCAAAGTAAGTACATGGGGCCACCCACCAAGTATATCCATAGCGAAGTCGGCGGTCTCGAGACGGACTCGGGGTTTGTGGAGCCGGTCAGAACGACTGGGAACCGAAAGTGTGGGCTTGTCGACAAATAAAACGGGTCACGATCCTAAACAAGACTGGTGCGAGACATCGCACAATTGAAATTAAGCAGTAAAGCATGGCATAAGTACAGAATAGTAATAAAGCCCCAAACTACTTGTGGCCCCCAGTACATTACTTTGAAATCAGGTACTAAATCGATGGGGTGCCCATACATCCCACATGTGGTTAGCGCCGATCTCGGCAGTGTCAAGAACTCGAGGTCCCACGGACACAAGTGGACGGTTAACAACCAAATAACATCTATTGCCCACCTGTGCCTCTGCATTACCTACTTCAATTTTAGTTATTAAACGATAATTAAAGCCATGATCATATCCAACATTAAACATGTGGCAAAACTCCAACAACTGTGGTACTTGACGACCGCATAAAGCACTTGAGCAAGCGACTACGACGCGCGAGTCCAACTATCTACCAATCAACAGGTAATAGGATGTGTCCAAGGCAATATAAGGCTGCAAGGGATACCACGGGTACGAAAACTATAGCATCTCAACACAGATAGCAATAGATCAACAGGAGGGAATAAATACTATAAAAGTAAGATAGGTAGAAGGGGGGAGGTGCTCGCCTGAAAACATTGTCGAAGGTTCATCCGAAGATCGGTTCGACACTCGCATCAACTCAACGACCTTATCCGCGAAGAACCAAAACACTAGAAGAAACACCGGATGCGCTATTTAATACTACGGCAAAAGATCGGGCATGATGCATGTATGATGTATGACATGACAAATGTGCGATGCAACTAGGCCACATTAAGCGGAACCAGGGTCCCGACAATTATTCAGATGGTTCAAGTTATTTAACTACCCCGCAATTTAATTGTTGTCTTAACAGGACAAAACATGGCATCGGTTCGCTACACCAATTTAAATGGAGTCCGGAATAAGACAACGATATCCCGCAGATGGACTCCATATTTAATTATAAGGTGAATCGGCATAATGCCCCAACCCACATGATATGCATGCGAGATGAACAATTTAATATGCAACAATTTGATATTACATTTATAAAATAGGGCTCGAGAAAGGGGTCACACATTATGGTTCGGCGATCTTGGGGTTCGATGTGGTTTGGGGTTCGGTCTCAGGGTTCAGCGTTCGACGGGATCGGTCTTCGAAGGTCGGATACAAGATGAAGAGCTTGGCGTTCCGGGAAGAAGGACTTGGTGTGGCGTCGGGGGCGCATCGGACTCGCCCTGGTCGGTGTCGAACTTGTCGGGCCCGCGTATCAGGTCGGTCTTGGCGTCCGGGATGAAGAACTTGGCTTTATCGAGAAAGTACTTGGCGTATCCGTGTCGACGACCTGGGCGTCCGGGTTCTCGGGCATCAGATCCGGGAAGAAGTACTTGTCGCATCTGCGGTCTTCGGGTTCAGGTGGAAGAGCTCGTCGTCCGGGGATTCTCTAGGTCCGTGATCTGCGGTAGCTAGTCTTGGCGTTCCGTGAAGAAGACCTCGTCGCTCCAGGAGAAGATCTTGTCGAGGCCCTTAGGTCCTTTTGTCCTTGCCACAACACAGGCATCGGGCGCTCTAGGTGACAGCAACAAACAAACGGCATCGGTCCAAACATGTGCCTGGGACACAATTGAGTAGCCCAACCAACCTCCTTGGGTGCATCCAGGAGGCACAGCTCTGAGGAAAGGCGGAACTGTGAGCGGAGGGCCGAGCCGCAGCGGATGACGGGGTTGGGTGGAAGCAGGCGGGCTGCCAGGCCTGGGCACGAGGCGAGGAGAGGCCCGGCTCGATGGGGCAGGGGAGCTCGGGTCGCGGAAGGCTCGGCTCGTGGTCTGCGGGTGGTGGAAGCGATCAGAGTGCGACACGAGATGGAGATAAGGCCAGAGAGGGGAAGGGCGCAAGTCGGCGGACGGCAGCGGCGGGGTGCTCAAGCGCCATGGCGGTCAGCGGCGAAGGCGGCAGCGAAGCAACCAGGCGGTTAAGCGGGCTTTCTGAGAGGAGACGGCTCGCGGACGATGGGAGTTGAGGCCAGCGGCGCCAGGCAGGTCGGAGGAGGACCAGAGGCGGCGGCTCGGGCGGCGAGGCTCGGCCGGACTAGAGCGGCGGCAGGGTGAGGCAGGCGGGCGAGGGAGTTAGTGGGCGGCGCCGGGCTCGGTAGAGGCGGAGGCGCGGGGAAGCTCCGCGGCGCCGGTGGAGAGGTGGTGGCGCGACCACCAGCGGAAGGGCTCGCCTCGGCCGTGGGGATGGGAGCCGCTGGGAGGAGAGGAGATGCCGGGGTCTGCAGGTAGAGGATCAGCGGTGGCGTCGTTAATGGCGAGGTGAGCGGCGAGAGGTGGCGGCGCCGCTCATGGGTGGGCGTGTGGGGATCGCGGAAGGGAGTGGGATTCAGGGTTGGGTATCGATGCAAGCAGAGGTGGGGCCGAAGGGGGTTTGATGGGTGGGGCCAGACGCGGGAGTGGGGTGTTGCGTGGCCGGGGTGGTTGGCGGCTGGAGGAAGGGAGTAGGCGGCAGGGTGGGGTGATAGGATATCTGGGGTCTGGGGTAGATGGGGATCTAGGGTTTGGTTAGATGTAGGGCTAGGATTAGGTCTAGGGTTTGCTAGGTGTGTTGGGCCGGGTGGTAGATGGTCTGGACCGGTTGGGCCTCTGGCCTGACCGGCCGGACTGTCTCCCCGGACAAAAACGTTTTATTTATTTTGTTTAGTTTTAAATATTCTTTTGGTAAAATAGTTTAGGCAAACAAAAGATCCAGGCGGACCGAGGGTTTGATTTGAAATAAAAGATGGGGGTATTTATAAAAAAAATAGAGACTTTTAGAGAAATAGTTTTAGGTTAAAAGATGCACGATGTAATGATGATGCATAAAGTAGTAATTAGCAAGCAATTTTCTGGTAGTGGTTTTATCCGGGGTGCTACAGACATCCTTTGTGGATGGGGAGCCTTTACCTTGGAAGTCTGACGATGACAAGGTAACACCATCACCACCGAAGGAGTAATTCGTCATTAGGTTTGGCATCCCCTTGGCTTGCTCCAAGCTTGGGGGAGTGTCGCGGTATCACATCATTATATTTTATCTTTTTTCCTTTTAGTAGAATCATATCTTGGGTAGAGAAGTTATCTTATAGGTTGGTTTTCATTGTGGAAGTATCTCTTCTTTAGTTGGTTATCTATGTATCCCTTGGTGTGAGAGCCTTTATGGAATACTAATGAGAAGTTTCATCTTTTACTTTTTGCACTTCTTATTTTAGTTTGCAATCTCTATTATATGATTGATCTTGTTGATCAGTATTGGCATCACTTTGGGAGCATCAAGTAGATTGATGACTCCTTGGTGACGCCAGAGAACTTGGTGCTTGATGTGGAGTCTTGTTGGGAACCCCAAGAGCAAGGTGCGAAGAGCACAGCAGCAAGTCTTCCCTTAGTTGAGACCGACGTTATCGAACCAGGAGGAAGGAAACGTCACACAGGTGTTGCAAGCAACGCGGAGACCTTCACAACACAAACTCAAGACTTTGCCCCAACGAATCAGTGAGGTTGTCAAGCTCACCGGTTTGCTGTAACAAAGGATTAAACGTATGGTGTGGAAGGTAATGGTTTACAGCAAGTAAACAAGTAACAACGGAAGATGTATCAATGGTAAATATTGGACCGGGGTCCATAGTTCACTAGAGATGCACTCCTTAGATAAACAACATGGCATGAAGGGTAAACAAATTACAGTGGGGCAATTGACAGGAACTGAGCAAGGCATAACAATGCAATTACTAGTCAGAAAGATTCTATGAGGTTGATTGGGCAATACAACAATATACATAGACCGCCATCCAACTGACTAGAAGTCCACCTTCAGGCTATCATCCGAACCCCCTCCAGTATTAAGTTGCAAGCAACAGACAACTGCTTTAAGCAAAGTGTGTAAGGTAAACAGTCCACATGTTCCATGAACAAGAGACTGTTGTGTTCTCCCTAGTAGCAACATCACATCTACAACCGAAGAGATTATTGTCACTTCCCTTGGAAACTAGAGGCATGAACCCACTATTGAGCATAAATACCCCCTCTTGGAGTCACTAGCAACTACTTGGCCAAGATAACCACTCGCAACGGAGAGCATGAAGGATCACAAACAACACAGACATGATAGAATCATAAAGACAAAACCATTAATCAAATCAACATAATAATCTCAATATCCATCGGATCCCTGCAAACACAATATGCATAATTAAAAATAGATTAGATCTTGATCATGAACGGAGCTCACAAGATCTATACATGAAAGCACAAAGGAGGAGATACAACCATCTATCTACTACATGGACCCATAGTCCAAGGTGGAACTACTCACGCATCATACCGGAGAGAAGGCCTCCAGGATGATCTCCCCTCCGGCAGGGTGCCAGGAAGAACTTCAGATCCCCCCAATCTAGGGACGATGGTAGCGGCGACTACAGACAGTTTCGTGGATTTCTGATCGGGTCCTCGGGGTTTCTGCATCTAGGGCTTCTTATAGGAGAAGGGGGAGACGGAGGGGTCGGCCAGGTCAGGCAAACCCTAGCCAGGAGTGGGCTAGGGCCCACCCGTGCCTAGGGTGGGTCTGACCCCCCTGGCTGGCCACCCGGGCTCCCCTCTAGACTTCTTGTTCCCCACGGAAAGTAATTGACTTTTTCCTTTGTCCCATCCAATTCCGAGAATATTTCTTTACTAACTTTTCTGAAAACAAAAACAGCAAAAACAGGCATCTATCACTGTTGCAACTTGTTAATAGGTTAGTACCAGAAAACATTTAAAAAACACCTCAAAGTGTGGACAAGTAAAGCAAAGTAGATATTAAACAAGCATGGAGCATAAAAATTATAGATACGTTTCCAACGTATCAACATCCCCAAGCTTAACTCTTGCTCGTCCTCGATTAGGTAAGTGATAAACAGAATAATATTTGAGGTGACATGCACCCTCACAATAAAGATCCAACCATTTGCAAACATTGAAAGATGGGATCAAAGAACTATAAACATGTGCATGAAAGATGGAGTTCTAACAATAGGACATAGTAACTATGCATGCAACATGGCAAGCTACAAACAAAGATCATGAATAAGCTAAAAACATTTGTTTGTTTCACATACAGAAAACATAGCATATAGTGGCAATCAGCTTGTCCCTCATAGAGTAGCAATTAAATGCATATGACACCTACAAAGTTCACAAGTGTTACTAGAAACAAATAGCACAAGAACAAGTAATAACACAATATGCATCAATTAATAAGCTTTGGAACACTGCACACAGAATGAAACAATGCTCTCTTAATGGTGCCTAAAGGTAGAAGGTGGAGACTCAAAGTGGTGTAAGAAAGGCCTTTTATAAAGGAAGCAGGGATTACAAGTTTCAAAAATAGCTTCCAAAAATTATGGTACTTGTTAGCTTTCAGACCTCATTGCCCCTATCCTAAGCATCTTGAACTGGTTAAGGTTAAAGTGGCAAAGCTGGAGTATATTCTTGACGAAGTATAAGTTGGCAATCTCATGCCCCTTGAATACGAGGGCCACACCTCATGCATACTCAACTTTGGGTCCAGGTAAGTTCTTGTCACTATAAGTATTTGCATATCATTGAGAACATGTGGGTACCCTTGCACATGGTACAGGAGCTTTCCCATAACCAAAATGATAAGGCAAGCAGACAATGAGCATCTCAACAATCTTTTTATTTACCATATGCATAGCTTTTTATTGAGGATGCTTCATACATAGCTCATTATGGTGATGCTGCAAGTTTCCACCATGATTAGGCATGGCTTAGGCTAGCGGCACAGGCGTTTCCCTAACACAGAATACAAACTCCATGGACTTACAAGTCCCCTCTTTATTTCACACCAGTGACATCCATAGACAAAAGAACATAATATCAACTAAGTACAACAAGGTACAAGTGCAATGTTGAAAACGTTCCCCATGACAGCACGGTTCTGCTAATTTCAACTTATAAGTGCAAGCATATACAACAAAGTTGTCACAAGGTTCAAGTTTATTAGGGGAAAAGAATAAAGTGTGCCATCAAGTTCGTGAGGGCTTTAATCACTAAGTTTTCACATAACAAAATAGTTTCTAACTGGAAGATAGTTGAAAACAAGAATATACTTGGAATGGTGTCGTGGGAATGGTCATGGCAGATGCTGCAATCGGCAGCGAGTAGTAGAACGAGGGGCAAGGGCGGCCAGCCATCTGCGGTGCAAGATGAGGGCAAAGACACGGTTTTACAGGGTTCGGCCCGGAGGGTAAAGACCTACTCTGCTAGATTGTATTATGGAGGTGGTACAATGGGCGAACTCGGCAGCTAGGCGGCGAGTCGCTTGGGTGTATGATGGAACGTATCTCTACACGCCCCGCAGGGAGGTTTATATAGGCTCACCTCCCCTAGGGTTTACATATCTCAACCGAATCGATTAAGGTTTGATGCGCGTTTAACCTAATCCGACCGCCTATCTACCGCTGGGCCTTGACTTCCGTCGCTTGGATCCTCGCGGGCTTTGATCCTCGCCATCCTGCAGCCCACTCGCGGTCTTGGGCGATCGGAAGCGTCTTTGGGTATACCGTGATGGCGCATCCCCATCGATAGTCCCCGAGGCCGCCGCCTATTAGGCGTGGTGGGCTGGGCATGGAGTATACGGCCGCTGTGTAGACATCCAGTCGAATCGTCGGCGGGCTCCTGTATAAAGGAAAAGACTAGTCATTCTGATTGCAGCTTTGGCGAGTCGAGTCGGCAAAACACTGTCGTAGTGACCGGGTCGGCGAGCCGAGTGGCTGAAGTTGGACCGTTAAACGTGGTCAAACTAGCCGTTGGGGTAATCCAACGGTAACTTTCGACGTAATCACCGCGTAGTAACGGCTCCCTGATCTGGCGGGTAACAACCGCTATATAAGGGGAATGGCAGGCGATCAGAGAACCACCTTCTCACCAATTCTTCCAACTGCGCGCACTTTCGCCTCCCTTCGCATCGCGATCCAGCCGACCAGAAATCCTCCGACCCCCCCACAAATCTTTCCGCCATGGCCCTCTCCACCGAACCTTGGGGTAGATCTAAGTGCACGAGGGTGCAACTGGCTTCCTTTGAGGAGGCCGGGATCCTGCGAGCCGGCTGCTGGCGCATCCCTGCGGCCGGAGAGGTGACCCCGAACCCGCGAGAGAGGGATTCATCTGCTTCACCAGCCATCTTGAACGGGGGCTAGGGTTCCCCACGTCCCTGTTCTTTCGGCGCTTCTGCGCCTACTACGGGATCCAACCATCGGATCTGGGTCCCCACAGTATCGAGCAGCTCGCCATCTTCGTGGCGTTCTGCGAGTGCTACTTGGGCTGCCGGCCCTACTTCCCTCTATGGCAAGATCTGTTCCATGGACGGATCAGCGAGGAGGCGACTGACCCAATGCTTGCCGGGGCCTAACCTTCCGTGAAGTCAAAGGCTTCATTTTTCGACTTGATGCTGCCCGCCAAGGCGAGCGATGGAAGAAGTCGTGGTTCTATGTTTCGAGGCGAGCCGGAGGCGGCAGCGATCCCAGTACTCGCCCAACCGGTCCGAGCCGCGCCGTCTTCAAATCGGCAAGCTCCCCAACGACCAGCGGATGGTCGTTGACGAAATGCTCTAGACCATCCGTGGTTTGAAGAAGAAGGGCCTCCAGACGATCAACCTATACAACTGCTGGCTCGGGCGGCGGCTCGTCCCTCTGGCTCGACGCGACCATTATATGTACCAGTACACGGGCCAGGAAGACTCGACGAAGGCCTGCCTCGCCGAGTGGAAGCTCGAGGACTACATCCCGGCACTGAAGAACATCACCCAAGCGGTGTACCTGGACGCACAAGCTGGGGTCGCCCCTTACACCGCAAAGCGTCCATCCCCAACGGTAATCACCTCGCTTCATTCGCAGTCGCGGTTTTTGCAGTCGCGGTAATTCTAATTTCATCTTGCATTCTTTGCAGCTGTTCCAAGTGGTGGAAGGATGGCTCCCGCCTTCGGACGACGAGAATTCGAACTCGTCCGTCCAGGACATGGGCGGGTCGCCTCCCACCAAAGGCGATTCCGGGAGCGACGAGATCAATGACGACGACGAGTCCGAGGAGGAGGTCACCCCGCTGGTTCGCAAGACCCGCGGGCAGCGACAGCGTGAGCTTGAGGCGGGTAAAAGCCTCGAGCGTCACGATGACGACGAAGAACTTCCGGAGACCACCTCGCACTGCCAGGCTACTCCGTCGAAGAAGAAGAAGAAAGAGAAGGAGGCAAAGGCCCCTTCGAAGAGGAAGACAAAGTCGACGAGGCCGGCCTCGCCGCCGCACTCGGCGGATTCACGCCCCACCCGGCCAAGGGCGAGGCGCCGCCGGCAACCGTGCTGGACAGCCACCGTCGAGGTACCATCGGCTTCAATGCCTCGCCATTCGCCCAGTCTACTGGGGATGCTCGGCTGGCCGCCTCGCGAGGAGGCTCTGCCGAAGATATCCTGAGGCTCGGTTGCAGCCTCAACGACGAAGAAGCCGTCCGTGTCTTGGGCACGACGTCCACGGAGATGGGGCTCGATCGCGAATGGGCCTGAATCGAGAAGCCGGCCCGGCCTCATCGGGCTACGCTTTATTCCAGTCGCCAAGTGAGTACCCTCACCCTCCTTTGTCTTCCATAACCGCTTGAATTATCTTTGCTTACACGATTGATGTACAGGACCGGAGTGAAGGGGATGGGCCACCCGACCGTGGCTAAGGTGCCGTCCGTCGCCAGTGAGGAGGATCCTTCCCGTAAGAGGAAGGCGGATGAGGTCGTCGTCCCTACGGATGGCAGCAAGAAGGCCAAGGGTGATGAAGTCGTCACAATTTCTGACGACACGTCGGTCGCGCCAACGGAACCCGTAACAGAGGCGTCCGCACCCACGAAGGAGGGCGCTCCCTCGTCTAGAACGACCGAGCCGACCTCCTTTGGGGCGGGTGCCTCCATCGCGACTTTCCCGCGCTTCATGGCCAAAGCGGCCACCGCAAGTGGAACTTCACCCTCGATCCGTGCACCTGGGGTCGCTGATGCGGAAGTCGACCAACGTCGTGGGTACACGCCGGCCCTCCTCGCGTCCATGGACGCGATACAACTTCATGGCATGCTTGGCGCAGCCATCCAGGTATGTCCAGTCCCCGAGGATCAGGTCGGTGTCTTGCAGCAGTCTGATCCTTTTGGCATATAATTTGTTATTTTGTGCGTCCAGTCCCCGAGTGCGTACTCGCTGAATTTCAGCGGGTGGGCACTTAGGAAGGTTTTGATTTCCAGTCCCCGAGTGCACGCTTGCTGAATTTCAGCCTGTGGGCACTTAGGAAGTTTTTGATTGCCAGTCCCCGAGTGCGCACTCGCTGAATTTCAGCGGGTGGGAACTTAGGAAATTTTTGATTGCCAGTCCCCGAGTGCGCACTCGCTGAATTTCAGCGAGTGGGCACTTAGGAAGTTTTTGATTGCCAGTCCCCGAGTGCGTACTCGCTAAATTTCAGCGGGTTGGCACTTAGGATTTTGCTTTAATTAACTGTTTAAACGACGTGCGTGGTGCATAACGTGAATCGGTGACCGATTGGCAGCAGCATGCGGAGAAGGAGCGCCGTCAAAAGAGGTGAATAGGGGGCTTCAGGCAGTTGCCGCGAAGGCGGAGGAAGCTCGCCAGGGACTTGTCCCCGTGGGTGAATTGGCGGCGGCCCAATCGGCTTTGAGCTCGGCTGAGAAGCGGATCACCGATCTCGAGCGCGAGCTGCGGGAAGCGAAGGAAGAAGCGAGCTCGGCTGACGGAAGAGCCAAGGCCGCCATTACAGCCGCCGAAGAAGATCGTAAAGTGTCGGACGCCCTTGTTGCTGGGCTTCAGGACGATCATACTGCGCTTCAACGCTTCATCACGGATCTCGCCCGCCCGCTGATTGGTAAGTGCACTTGCCTCTGCCAGTAGCTTGTGTTGTTTGTGATGTCCAACGTACTCACTGTTGTCCTCTACTCTCAGGTCGCATCATTGATAGCGCGGAAGAGGCGAGCTCGTTCGACGCGCGGCAGTGTGTGGGCATGCTCGTGGACTCGGCGACATTGTCGGCAACGTGCATCCGAGCCTAACTCCAGGAGATATCACCCACGGAGGTGATTCCCAGCGACCTCGTCGAGGTGTGGAAGTACTTGGAGAAGGCGCCCTCGGTTGTTGAATTCATGACGCTCGGCGTTCGGCGGGCGACAACGACTCGAGCCTTGGACTTGCTCACTTCCCGAGGACTTCGACCTCGACGTGACGAGCGGCTACCCTTCGTCGGCGGCGCGGTGGAGCTTTCCGGTGCTGAAGTTGACGACGGCGCCGCGTGTACTCGGGCGTGTTCGGGCAATGGCGACCTCATACTGCCAGAGACGGTCGTCACGCCCGACCTCGAGCCTCCGCCGGGATTTCAAGGTCGAGCAACCTTTCCGCGGCCATGGCGGGTGGTGACGGCGTACGTCAAACCCATACGCCCGTTCATTTGCGATCGTGAGTCTTTGGCGAGTCGTCGTCAAAGCCTGCAGAATAGGGTAGTTTGCCCTGAGGCGTTAGTAGCAGGTCTGCCGTATGGGCATATTTTGTAATGTGAGACAATGCGACATGCTATTGAATGAGACATCGTATCTGTTGGAATTTGTCATGTGTTGTGTGATTGTGGTTTGAACGAGTCCCGAGCGTCCGCCCTTTGTGGGGTTTACCTGTATGATATGTTTGTTGTTTTGAATGTTTTGTTATTGTGGTCTACTACTGGACTCGAAGAGCCAGTGCAGCGACTCCTTGAACGCTCTGCATTTCACCGTTTTCCCTTGTGACGGGCCGGGCCAGTGAGTCCCCGGCGTGGTACTTGGTTGTTCTAGGCGACTCGAGGGTGGTTGAGGACTTGGCGCGTTAGTTTGGGCGCATCACTCCGCAGCCCGTTGGGTCGGCGTGGCGAGTCCTGGGCATGCTCTCCTACTTGGCGTTTTCCCGAGCCGCTCGCGATGAACTGGTCGTCAGTCCCCGAGCGTGGTACTTAGCCGTTCGAGTCGCTATGTCGAGGATGCGGAGGACCGTGGTCGCTGTAAGCGGCAGTTGTCTTGGCTCGTAAAGCCAGTCGGGCTAGGCGACTCCAATGGGGCTCCGGGTAGGCGTTTTTCATGGACGATGCAAGACCTGAGGTTACTCAGTGCTCTTGCACCGCACTACTTAGCCGTGCCGATCGCTGCACCAAAGGTTGACTTCTGCGGTTAGCTGGATGCTGTTATTACGAGTGCGAGTGGCACAAGACATGGAGAGTAGGCGCAATTTGCAGTAACCGATTCTTTTTATTTCATAGCGACTGGAGAGTACATATGTGGGGTTCTAGGGGTAGAACTTCCGTAGGAGGTTTACATTCCATGGTCGCTTGACGTCGAGTTCGCCGTCCCCGCGGACGTCGATGAGGTAGTAGGCGTCGTTGCCAAGTACTCGCCCGATGGCGAATGGTCCCTCCCACGGAGGGGAGAGCTTGTGCATGCCCTTCTTGTCCTGGATGAGGCGCAACACCAGGTCGCCTTCCTGGAAGGTGCGAGTTTTCACCCGCCGGCTGTGGTAGCGGCGGAGTCCCTGCTGGTAGATGGCGGTGCGTGACCGAGCGAGGTCACGTGCCTCGTCGAGCTGATAGACTCCGTCTTGGCGGGCGAGTTCGTTTGCAGCCTCCGTGTAGTGGACGACCCATGGCGAGTCGTGCTCGAGATCGGTGGGCATGACTTCCTCGGCGCCGTATACCATGAAGAAGGGGGTGAATCATGTCGACCTGTTGACCGAGGTGCGGATGCCCCAGATGACGGAGGGCAGCTCCTCGACCCAGCACCCGGCAGTGCGCTCGAGTGGTACTTGGAGTCGCGGCTTCAGGCCGTGGAGGATGCTTTGATTGGCCCGTTCCGCCTGGCCATTGGATTCCGGGTGGGCGACCGACGCGAGGTCGAGCCGGATGTGGTGCTCTTCGCAGAATTCGGCCATGGCTCCTTTGGCGAAGTTGGTGTCGTTGTCCGTGATGATGCTGTTTGGGAACCCGTAGCGATATATGAGCTCGCGTAGGAATTTAGTGGCGGTCTTCCCGTAGCGACTCCGGACTGGCTTGGCCTCCACCCACTTTGTGAATTTGTCGACCGCGACCAGGAGGTGGGTGTAGCCGGAGGGAGCCTTTTTGAAGGGGCCTACCATGTCCATGCCCCACACGGCGAATGGCCAGGTGATGGGGATTGTTTTGAGCACTGAGCTCGGCACGTACGTCTGGTTGGCGTACTTCTGGCACCCGGTGCACCGCTGGACAATGTCGACAGCATCAGCGTGTGCGGTGGGCCAGTAAAAGCCATGCCGCATAGCCTTGGCGACCATAGAGCGGGCGCCGGCGTGGTGGCCGCAGTCACCGGAGTGGATGTCGTGAAGGATCTTGCGTCCTTCGGCGGGTTGGACGCAGCGTTGGAACACGCCGATGACGCTGCGCTTGTGGAGCTTGCCGTCGATGATGGTGTAGGACTTGCATCGGCGGGCGATCATCCGAGCGTCCGTCTCGTCTGCCGGCAAGGTGCCGGCCTCCAGGTAGGCGATGTAGGGCTTGGTCCAGTCGTCTGGCTCGGTGACGAGTGCGACCAGGGCTGCCTCCGGCTATAACGGGACTCCGATGTCGATCTCCCTCGGGGGAGAGACTGATGGCTTGGTTATTGTGTCGAGGAAGACGCCAGCGGGTGGTACGAGTCGAGCCGACCAAATGCGAGAGAGGGCATCGGCCTCCTTGTTCTTCCGCCTGTCGATCCACTCGACGGAGTAGCCTGTAATCGGCAGCGAGTAGTAGAACAAGGGGCAAGGGCGGCCAGCCATCTGCGGTGCGAGATGAGGGCAAAGACACAGGGTTTTACCCAGGTTTAGCCCCCCAGAGGGTAAAGACCTACTCCTGCTAGATTGTATTATGGAGGTGGTACAATGGGCGAACTCGGCAGCTAGGCGGCGAGTCGCTTGGGTGCATGATGGAACGTATCTCTACACGCCCATGGTTTATATAGGCTCACCTCCCTAGGGTTTACATATCTCAACCGAATGTTAAGGTTTGATGCGTTTAACCTAATCCGACCGGGCCTATCTACTACTTTGGGCCTTGACTTCGATCGCTTGGATCCTCGCTGGGCTTTGATCGATCAGCAGTCTGTAGGCCCACTCGCCAGGTCTTGGGCCAGTCGGAAACGTCCTGCTGGGTATACCCCAGTAGGCGCATCCCCATCAAATGGTGTAACACACCATGCATATGAGTTTATAGTGGACACTTTGGAATAACTTGGTTTCTTGGGAGTTGGAAGCATGAGTAGAACTTACTCATACAAGTGGAGGATAGCAAAAGACTGGGAGCAACCAACTAAGAGAGCAATAATGGCAAAAATCATGCAATGCAACAAAGCAAACTAATCAAAGCAAAGAGTTGTACTACAAGTCAAGGACTAAATGATCATAGAGGCTAATGGTGACTTGTGGGAGTCATAACATGGTGTAAGCATGTGCAAAGTCAACCCAAGCAAAACATCAAAGGAGAAAACCACAATACTGTGCTTTTGCATGCTAAAACACCGCATAATTTCTGCAAGACACACTAAGCCATCCCAATTGTTTGGAAAAAGACATGCTACAACAATAATCACTAATCATAAGGTCAAAACAACACCTAGCATGTCATGCTAAAGTCTAAGTCACAGTCAATGCAAGCTCCTCTTGCATTTCAAGCAAGAACTTACTACTCCTTTCCTAACACGAAGCAACTTATTTGCAAAACAACACAGCGAGAATGGGGGTCCAAACTACTAAAGCAAAATAAAAAAATTAAGCAAAGCAAATGAAAACTAAGACGCTCCAAAAACAACACAACTGTGCATGAAATAATAAAAACGAAGTGCCTAGACAGACCTGAGCTTTTTATTGATAAAGAAGGGGATGCCTTGGGCATCCCCAAGCTTTGACGCTTGTACCTCTTGGATATTTCTTGGGGTGACACCATGGTGGCATCCCCAAGCTTGAGATTTTGTCCATTCTTCATCTCATTGCATCATTCTCTCTCTACACCTGAATTTTTTCCTTCGTACAAAACTTCACACAATCTTCATTAGCAACATTAGTTTATTCAAAAGATATTAGAACACTGGCAAAGCTTTGGAACAACAAGGCTTTTCACTAAGAACACAAGCTACTGTAGTAACTCCTTCAAAAAGTTCAATTTACCTGAAGAGAACTCGAAAAGGAATTAATAAGAAGCAAATGCAGACAATGGCAGAAATCTGTCAAAACAGACCAGCAGGTAGAAACCGATTTTTTTGAACATCTTCTGTTGCTCAAATGTGTTGAACTAACGAAAGTTAGCTAACATACTGGGGGGTTTATTCATAAATTTTGAGCTCAATCGAGTTAGAGAACTTCCTCACGAATTTTTTTGGTGGAGGACAAAAATCTGTTTCGGGACAGGAACTCGCCAAATCTTACTTCCCTCTCATTAGAGGTCATTCTTGGCACGAAAAGCAAACAAAAAGGATAAGGAGAGGTCATTATAGAAGTAATAACTTCCAAGTCTCAAGGAAACTCTTGGGTTATCTCCCAACAAGTATTTTTCTTTAACGCCTTTAAGTTAGGCACAAGAAGCAAGAAGAATCAAGTATTTTCAAATGAAGAAGCATTAACATTCATACTTGCAAATTCTTCAACTATGAAAGGTATCTCATCCAAATGGGTCTTGGTGGATCCCTTCTCATCTCTGTTTGGTCTACTACCTTCATCAAAAAGATTTTCAGGAGCAATCCAATCAAAATTATTTTCAAAGGCTTCATGCATTCCAACAAGCTTAAAGTGTATGGGTATATTGAATTCCTCTCTAGGCTTAGTTTTATTAGAAATACCCACAACATCTACACTTGAACCTAGCATATTGAAACGTTCAAAAACCTTTTTGGCCTCCCTAGCAACATCATGGAATTCTTTTGATAAAGTTCCAAGGATGAATTCCCTTTTTTCAGCATTCATCTCTTCTTTTAGTTTTTAGGAATAAAAATTGTATGAAGGGGTTAAGGCTAACAAACCTAGCCTCCAACATATGAACTAAAGAAGCTACAGCAATCTCATAATTAGGATCAAGCTCTGCTATAGATTTATCCTCAATATCCTCATGCTTGCTAACATAATTAAAGAATTCTTCAATATTATCTTTCCCAATTATGGAGCCACTACCTATTGCAAGGTCTTTGTGGGTGAACTTGGGGAGCAACATGGTGAGCTAGAGCAAGGTGGCAACAATAGCAGGTACTAATTTTTTTGTGTTTTTTGAATAAAGCAAGCAAACCAAACTAGAGCAAACAAAACCAAGCAAAAGAAACAAAGCAAACTAAAAACAAAGTAAAGACAAAGGAAGTGAAGGACTCCCCTAGTTAATACGTCCTTAGCCTCCCCGGCAACGACGCCAGAAAACTTGTTGATGACTCCTTGGTGGCGCCAGAGAACTTGGTGCTTGATGTGGAGTCTTGTTGGGAACCCCAAGAGAAAGGTGTGAAGAGCACAACATCAAGTCTTCCCTTAGTTGAGATAGAGGTTATCGAACCAGAAGGAGGAAGGAAACATCACATAGGTGTTGCAAGCAACACGGAGACCTGCACAACACAAACTCAAGACTTTGCCCCAACGAATCAGTGAGGTTGTCAAGCTCACCGGTTTGCTGTAGCAAAGGATTAAACGTATGGTGTGGAAGGTAATGGTTTGCAACAAGTAAACAAGTAACAATGGAAGATGTATCAATGGTAAATATTGGACCGGGGTCCATGGTTCACTAGAGGTGCACTCCTTAGATAAACAACATGGCATGAAGGGTAAACAAATTACAGCGGGGCAATTGATAGGAACTGAGCAAGGCATAACAATGCAATTACTAGTCAGAAAGATCCTATGAGGTTGATTGGTCAATACAACAATATACATAGACCGCCATCCAACTGCATCTATGACTAGAAGTCCACCTTCAGGTTATCATCCGAACCCCCTCCAGTATTAAGTTACAAGCAACAGTCAACTGGTTTAAGCAAGTGTGTAAGGTAAATAGTCCACATGTTCCATGAACAAGAGAATGTTGTTTTCTCCCTAGTAGCAACAACACATCTACAACCGAAGAGATTATTGTCACTTCCCTTGGAAACTAGAGGCATGAACCCACTATCGAGCATAAATACCCCCTCTTGGAGTCACTAGCAACTACTTGGCCAAGATAACCACTAGAAACGGAGAGCATGTAAGATCACAAACAACACAGACATGATAGAACCATAAAGACAAAACCATTAATCAAACCAAGATAATAATCTCAATATCCATCGGATCCCCGCAAACACAACATGCATGATTACAAATAGATTAGATCTTGATCATGAACGGAGCTCACAAGATCTATACATGAAAGCACAAAGGAGGAGATACAACCATCTAGCTACTACATGGACCCATAGTCCAAGGTGGAACTAATCACGCATCATACCGGAGAGAAGGCCTCTGGGATGATCTCCCCTGGCAGTCTTGGGGAAGAACTTGATCCCCGATCTAGGGACGATGGTGGTGGCGGCTCTGAGGCGGTTCGTAGATTTTGATCGGGTCCTCGGGGTTTCGTGACGGAGTTCTTATAGGCGGGGGGAGGCAGAGGGCGGCAGACAAACCCTAGCCAGGCGTGGGCTAGGGCCCACCCGCGCCTAGGGTGGGTCTGGCTCCCCTGGCTGGCCTCCCGGGCTCCCCTCTGGACTTCTTGTTCCCCACGTAAATTAATTGACTTTGTCCTTCGTCCCGTCCAATTCCGAGAATATTTCTTTACTAACTTTTCTGAAACCAAAAACAGCAGAAAGCAGGCATCTGGCACTGTTGCAACTTGATAATAGGTTAGTACCAGAAAACATGTAAAAAGCATCTCAAAGTGTGGACAAGTAAAGCAAAGTAGATACTAAACAAGCATGGAGCATCAAAAATTATAGATACGTTTCCAACGTATCATAGATCTAATTTGGTTTTGGCAAACCGAGCTCTGGTCAGTAGCAACACTTTTTGTGTTTTGAAAGGAAAAGAGAAAAAAAGCTTACACGTATTTTGTATCATTTATTTTCTTTCTTGATTGGCTCCTAAGCTTCGTATTCTTTATTTAAGATCTTTTTTGTCTTCAAGGAAGATTGCATGTTTGGCTTTATCACTTGTAGGTTTGCTTGTTTCCTTCCACTCTTTTGCTTGCTACACAGCCTTGCTAGCCAAAAACCTGTTTTGAGAGGGCATACTTCTCATGCATCCAACTCCCTTAAACCAAAACATGTGCCATTTGTGTCCACCATATCTACCTATTAGCATTATTGCTATTCCAAGCAAATTCTCAAGCTTCATCTATCTTTGGAATTAAAAATTATTTTGTTATGTGAAAACTAGTTAGTAAAGCTCTCATGAACTTGATGGCACACCTTATTTTCTTGCCCCTAATAAACTTGAACCATTGTGTCATCGAAGTTGTATATGCTTGCATCTATACGTTGGGATTAGCAGAACCGTGTTGTCATGGGGAACGTTTTCAACACCTGTAAATACATACCCAGTTGATATCATGCTATTTTGTTTGCGGATGCTGTCGGTGTGAAATAAAAGGGGAGCTTGTAACTCCATGGAGTTATGTATGTGTGTTAGAGAAACGCATGGGACGCTAGCCTAAGCCATTCCTAATCATGGTGGAAATTTACAGCATCACCATAGTGAGCAATCTATGAAGCTTTCTTCTTTAAAAAAAAGAGAGAGATATTGAAAAGAGGAAAAAGAGAAAAAAGTGCCATTTTCCCATGGCAAATAAGAAGATTGCCGAGATGCTCATTGTCTGCTTGCCTTGTCATTTGATTATGCGATAGCTCCTGTATCATGTGCAAGGGGTACCCCGTTGGCGGTTCTCTATGATACACATGTACTTACTATGACTAGAACTTACCGATAACTAAAGTTGAGTAGCATGAGGAGCGGCCCTCGCACTCAAGGGACATGAGATTGCCAACTTATATTTCGTCAAGCATATAATCCATCTTTCTTCACTTTAACCTTAATCACCTCAAGATGCTTATGATAGGGGCAATGAGAGCTCAAAGCTAATAAGTACCATAATCTTTTGAAAGCTCTTTATGAACTTGAAATCCCTGATTCCCTCTATGAAGGGCCCTTTCTTCTATCTCTAAGTTGAGTCAGTAAACCTATTTATCTCTATCTCCATCAAGCATTTGAGTTGTTGTGTTTCAAGCATTCATATGATGATTTATTCAATCATGTTCTTTATCTTCTTTGTTTGCACAAAACTCTTATATAAATGAGTATTACTTTGAAAGCTATCATTATGAAAAACCTTTTATGTTTGAGAAAAGAGTACTCCTCTTATGAAACTTCTTTACAAAAGCTTTGCTTGAAAACTGTTTGCCAACTGTTCTCTGACCAAAACAAAGTTTGCCAATTCCAATTATGATTTATCTTTATGCATCTTTATTGTGACTCCCATACTTGTTGCAAGCTAAGTTATATAATGGTGAGTTGCTTTCTACTATGAGTTGTGTATTGGTAAGTGTGATGCTTCATGTCCGTATTCTTTTATTGACACTTCACCCCATAAACCTGTGGACATGTTTACTAAGCTCAATTTTCGCTTCGGGATAAGCGAAGGTCTAAGCTTGGGGGCAGTTGATACGTCCATTTTGCATCAACATTCTATATCATAATTTGCCTCTATTCATTGATATATTTCATATTAATAGGTGATACTTATGTCTTTTCATCTATATTTGCATGTTGGATGATTCTTGGAGGATGAACTACCGGAGTCAGGATTCTGATGGGAAAAGCGGTGTTTTGATGAAATTTCGCGAAGATCAGAAAAATACCAGAAAAACTATGCAAAATCCTATTTTACCAGAAGATGAAGAATGCTAGAAGGGGAGGCGGAGTTGGGACACAGGGGGCCCACAACCTCCCAGGCGCGGGCCACCCTAGGTCGCGCCTACAGGGGGTGTGGCCACCCTGGCCCACCTCTGGCTCCTCCCTCTCGCCTATGTCTTCTCCTCGAAACCCTAATACACGAGGGGCGACCACAGAAAGATTCCGCCGCCTCTGTGGGGTGGAAAACACCGAGAGAGAAAGAGCTCACCGACAGACAAATTTATGCCGGGGAAATTCCTTCCCGGAGAGAGGAGATCATCGCCATCAACACCGTCATAAAGCTAGACTTCATCGGGATCATCATCATCATCCACACCATCATCTCCACCATCACCATCATCACCACTCCATCCCGCTGTAACAATTGTGTTTAATCTTGCATAGTTCTTAGGGGAAACTTTCTCGGTGTTGATTACTATTGTAGTTGATGTTTGTGAGTGGAACCATTGGATTATTGTTTATGTTCAAATTGTTATCCATCACCATATCATCTTTGATCTTGATCCATATGATGTCTCGTGAGTAGTTCGTTTAGTTCTTGAGGACATTAGAGAAGCCATGTTGTTAGTAGTGGAATTGTGTTGAGGTATTATTCAATGGTTTAATATTTAAATTGTGGTGCTATTCTTCTAGTGGTGTCATGTGAACGTCGACTACATGACACTTCACCATTTATGGGCCTAGGGGAATGCATTGTGTATTTGGCTACTAATTGTGGGGTTGCCGGAGTGAAAGAAACCTGAAACCCCGTTAGGAAACCTTTGCACGAGGGAATGTAGGATCTCAGAGTTTAAGGCTGTGGTTATGTTTATATCTTAATTGCTTTCTTGTAGTTACGGATGCTTGCAAGGGGTTTAATCATAAGTATGTATTAGTCCAAGTAAGGTCGGTACATTAGCATAGGTTCACCCACACAACACTTATAAAACCAAAGAAGACTACTCAGCTATATGAAGCGAAAGCACTTGATAGAATTCCCATGTGTCCTCGAGAACGTTTGGTCCTCATGAAGGGAATATGCCCGAGAGGCAATAATAAAGTGGTTATTATTGTATTCCTTATTTATGATAAATGTTTATTTTACATGCTATAATTGTATTAGTACGGAAACGTTAATACATGTGTGTTTAATAAACAAAAAGGAAGTTCCTAGTTATGCCTCTCTTATAAACTAGCTCGTTGATTAACATGATGATCAAAGTTTCCTGATCATGGACATTGGATGTTGTTAATTACGAGGTCACACCATTAGTGTAATGATGTGATGAACATTCATCCGAAGTATAGCATTACGATCAAAGTCATTGAGTTTATATTGCTATAACAACTTACGAAGTGATCCTAATCCTTAGACCATTAGATCATGTCAATCACTAACAGGAAGAGTTTCGATGACATCAAAGCGTCACACCAATCGGGTGATTATAAAGATGGCGGAACTACTAAAGTGTTATGTTGATACCAGGATCGAGAGTGGAATTTGTTCATCCCGATGACGGATAGATATGATCTGGCCCTCGGTGATATCACATTGATTAGCTTGCAAGCAAGTGATTTGATCACTAGAATGTTATATCAGGAGCGAGAAAAGAGTGCATGTCGATGCGAGATCAAACTAGGTATGGAGATACCGATGATCGAATCTCGGACATGTAATATATCGTGAAACAAAGGATTAAGATACTAGCGTAAAAGGTTCACACGATCACAGAAGTCATCGTTGAATGTGTGGGAGTCAGTATGGATCTCCGGTCCGCTCACGATTATTGATCGAGAAGGGTCTCGATCATGTCCGCATTATTCATGAACCGTAGGGTGACACTTAAGGGATCGACACCATTCTAAGCAAATGATATGCGAGAAAAAAGAAAAGCAAAGCATTTATTTCACTAGACACAGGCTGTTTGGTTGAAATTCTAAACTGGTTACGCATGTGAAATTGAAATGTTGTAAGGGGTTTTATGTGAATTTTGTTAATTAAAGTAATTAACAAAATTCTGAATAAATAAATAAAGAGTTTTATTTAAATGAGATCTTGCATTAAATTTGGTGGAAATTTAATGCATGTGAGTGGATTTTAAGTGGAGGCTTTTAATGGGAATGGAGGCTTTTCATTTTGAGTGGAGCTCCACCCACATGAATGTGGAAGAGGTGGGCGAGACCCCATGGCTGGGCGCCATGCCCCTTGGTGCCCTCTCCCCTATAAAGGCCCCCTCTCCTCCTCTCAAAGCACACCTCCTCATGAAGGATCTCTCTCCCCTTTAGAATTTCCCCATGGTCTCGGATCGTGAGATACATGTTCAGGTGGATTTTTCGGAAGGATTTGTTGCTTCCGCCTTGCTGGAGGCGGGCGCGGAGGTTGTCGAGGTACCCGCACGTGTGCGATCACGGATGCACCACTACTTTGAGGTCTTGGACTTGATCGTCTTTGGACCGGGGACGGATGGACTTCATCACAATCTTGATATCGGCAGCGTTCGTCACATCATCCACGAGTACAACCTCGTTAACGCTATTCGGTCTTCGGTATGTATTCTATGGATGTATATCCACCCGTGGCTTATATCTAGTAGATAGATCTTTGTACATAGATGTTCCCATCGTAGGAAATTTTTTGTTTTCTATGCTGCGAACCCTACAGTGGTATCAGAGCCGGATCTATGCGTAGATGCTTTGCACGGGTAGTACACATATGAGTATGTGGGCGATGATGATCATTTTATTGCTTCTTAGTTGTACTTTGGATATTGGTGGCATAGTGGGATGAAGCGGCCCGGACAAACTTTACATGTCCTCGCACATGAGACCTGTTCCACGCTTGACATGCAACTAGTTTGCATAAGTGGCTAGAGGGTGTCTGTCTCTCCTACTATAGTAAATATCTAATTTTCAACGAGTTGTCAACAATTTGGTTATCCTCGTTGTGGTTCATGTTCGTAGGTAAGAACGGTTCTATCTTCGAAAGCCCTAAGCCACGTAAAATTTGCAATGGATAAATTAGAGACGTCTAGTTTAGATTGTTGCTGGGCTAGTGTTATGATATGGTGATGTTGTAAGTAGAAGTATGATATGATACTCTTATAACACACATAACGTGTAATCTCCATAGACCTTGGACTTACACATATAGGTATGATAGTGATCATACCACGGTGCACATGATAGAGATCATATGCGGGAACCATATCATTCCACTAATAAACATGTGATGTTTGATAGCATCTTATATTGCTTGTTTGGCGTTTTATTAGCATAATAAGATGATCCCTCATTTAGATATCAAGATAAAAATGTGTTCTTCCTTAAGTATGCACCGACAATGTTTCGTAGCTTCAAGACATCACATGATGATCGGGTGTACTTGAATCCACGATCATATCTCGGGTGTAAGACAGTTTTCACACGCGAATACTAAGATTCTTACTTGGTGGTCCTAGCATGTACAGACATGGCCTCGAAACACGGACCGAAAGGTTAAGCATGAGTCATATGTTTTGATATGATGACCATATGGATGCTCGCCTTTGAAGCTACACCGACTCACGTGATGATCGGACTTGGTGTAGTGGATTTGGTTCATGTAATCACCAAAAAGACACGTGGGATGTCGTTTTTGAGTGGGAGTTCATTTCTAATTTGGATTAGTAGAACTCAATTTATCACAAATTAAATCAAAGTGAATTTGCATAATTTGTTGTAGTCATTGGCATTCGTTCACCACCTTATGCATAGTTGTAATTGAGATAATAGAACTATAGAATTCTGGATATATACTTTACGAACTGGTATCGTATTGTGTTGAGTGTCAATCTAAAGTTTAAAGTCCTATTGCAAACTTTCAGCAAAATTCTATTTACTCCGTGAAATTTAATAATTGGTATTAAATCGAGAGTAACAATTCCAGTGTTAGTATCTTAAGTATCATGTTTGCCTCCATGATTCTTGATTATTTTAATATCAAGTTTATCTAGGAGCTGAAAGAATTGTATCAGAAACCATCATGTGTGGCGAGATATGATATCTGAAACAATGTTTTGGTTGCAATATGATAGAGTATAATATGTGTTCTCATATAGGATGAGAATTTACAAAGGTTGGAGATGCTAGACATCCTAATCATCCAAAAGGGTTTTGGAAAGCAACATTATACCCACGATTCACCTTTATAAGCTACAGTAGCTTGATCATGAAAGTCGTCATGATAAGGATGAATAGAAGATGTATGTAAAGTGTTTACTATACTAAAGATTACTAAAGAATGGTTTTGAAAGAACGCCGATCATTTGATGATGGTGATCTACTTCAAAGTGCAAGTCCAAAGGTATTATTATTTGAATATACACGCTTTGGACTATGTGTCATGTATATGGCACCACTTTTGATGTTGATAGATTCTTTTAAAAGGAAAAGGAAATGCTGAAAGAGAATCTATAAAATATATTTGGCAGAAAAGAAAAGATTGGAAATATCCAATTTAGGTATATGGATGATATGCATGTTATGGTTGTATTCTTTGCTTGTTAAACAATGTGGTTCTTGGGTATTGGATACCGAATTGGTTGGTATGAAATTTCATACGGAACAACGCAATTCATGAACCACAATGGCCTAAGTAACTAGCAAGAGAATATGTGATGATGTTCATCGAAAACAAACAAACCGTTGTTTGTATTTCTCGTTGACATCAAAGCTTGACTTCAAGATTTGTATCAATAATTGTTATTTAAATCAGGTATTATGAGAACAAAGGTTGTTCAAATAATTACCATATTCCATATTAGATGGATGATTTACAAATCTAGTTAGAGAAATCACATCCATAAAACCTAATGCTAAAATGTCGCAAGACAAATGATTGAAAGATCACTTACGAAGTGACATATGTTTAAATTATATTGGAAAGAAAACATGAAGAATCTCCATATTCATGGATTTTTGGAGTCTTTGATTTGATCAAGTGACGCTTGTGAGACTTTCCTCAGGGTAATTAAAAACTTCGTTCAAAGGCCAAAGAAGAACGAACGACTAAAATATTGGAATTTATACATATCGATGTATGTAGTCCATTATTTATAGTCGTAAGCGATGGGTTTCAACTTCATATACTTTCTCCAGAAATTTGAGTGAATGTTCACTTAATAAGAATGAAGTATGAAATATTTGAAAATGTTTCAATGACTTTCAAGATGAAGTGGAAAATCATTGTAACAAGAAAATAAATGGTTTATGATTTTATCATAAGGGATTTGTTTGAGTTACAAGTGTAACAAGAAAATAAATGAATTATGATTTTATCATAAATGGATTTATTTGAGTTGCAAGTTTAGCAAAACACATAGATTTACATTTCCCGAAACACCATAGGAGTATGGAGTGTTTGAGATTTGTAATGAAACCTTGTTTGACCTGGTTGGATCAAAGGTGTTATTTATAAAACTGCCATTATGTTTTAAAAAGATTAAAGCTTTAGAGACGTCTTCTTTTTACACTGAAAAGAGCTCCATCTTGATCCGTTGAAATGACACCATATGAGTTATGGCTTGGGGTAAAACCCAAGTTGTCATTTCTTAAATTTTGGTATGCTAAACATAAGTAAGATGTTTACAACCAAAGTCGGATGAGCATGTCTTTGTAGGTTATTTCGAATAACAATTGGTTATTCCTCCATAACACCGAGGACAAAAGGGTTTGTCGCTTGCAATGTGAAGTTTCTTGAAGAAGTAATTTTTCATAAATGTTAAGTGGGAGGACAATAGAACTTTGATAAGGTTAGCGAACCTTAGCTAAATGTGCTGAGTTGCGCAGCGCCAGAAATGGTTCTAGAGGCTGCCATAATGCTCATAGCTTATGTGCCTCAAAGGTTGCGGTCACGGAAGTCTAAAGTTCCTATTGAACCAAGAAGGTCGGATAAACAATCAAATGATTGAGATTTGAGAGTAAATCATTATTGTTTGACAATGATGAACAGACTACAATGAAGCGATGATGGGCCCTGACTCCGTCAAATGGCTTGAAGCCATAAAATCCGTGATAGTTCCATACACGAGAAATCAAGTTTTGAACTTGGAAGACCCTCCGAAAAGGTGTAAAAACCTATCGGTCGTATTTGGATCTATAAAGAAACAGACATGGATGTTTTACATCTATGAAATAGTCGACATATCGGTAAAGTATTTTACGACAATGTTCAAGGAGTTGACTATGACAAGATTTGATCTTTCATAGCGATATTTAGTCTGGACGGATTAAAGTAGCAACCACTACATATAATTTGGTATATGGTAGATGAATAAACAAAACAAAGTTCTTCTAATATAATGGTTACCTAGGACGTGTACATGACACGGTCCAAAGGGTTTGGTTAAATTCAAAG
This sequence comes from Avena longiglumis, assembly GCA_030063025.1. Lineage (NCBI taxonomy): Eukaryota > Viridiplantae > Streptophyta > Magnoliopsida > Poales > Poaceae > Avena > Avena longiglumis. The sequence continues at coordinate 127,429,167 of CP125978.1, forward strand.
GATGCTAAAAGGGCGTGCAAACTTCAATAGTTGAAGTAAGCATCGCGGAGTTGGAATCTTCACCATAATGAAAAAGGAGTTTTTCATTAGGAGACGATGAAGATGCTTGCATTTGCAAGAAATTAAGTGGGAGCGCTAAGACATATTTATAATACATTATGTGGAGGACATCTTGTTGATGAGAAATTATGTATCTTTTATTGACAAAGGTTAAGAATTTCATTTCGATGAAAGACTTAGGAAAAACCCGAATATTTAGCATGAATGTCTATAGTGGATAGACTGTGACGCTAATATGGTTGTGCCAAACGTACATATATGAGATATTGAAGGAGTTCAATATAGAAACGACAAGAAAAGGTTCTTGTCGCATGGAAAAGGAATTGAATCAAGATTCAAGTGTATCGACACTTGATAAGTGAAACAAGATTCAAGTGCTTTGACACTTGATGAGTGAAATCACGAGAATGTGTTGATCAATCATACCATGATATGTACACATCCAGATATGTCCTATGCTCTAAGTGTTATGAGCATATACCAGAATGAACCATAAAATTATCATTGGACTATAGTAAGGATATTCTTACGATCTTTTGGAAGAACTAAGAATATATTTGTGTAGAGGTGACAAACAATTACAAATAGTTCATTGTAAAGCGTTACATTGATACTAGTTTTGTCGCAAGATACAAATTAAGTTTATCTCAATTGAAACTATGAGTGGCACAATGAAATGGAAAGGAGTTTTCATGATGGATTTGGATGTATTCCAAAGTTAGGACATTGTGAAGAATACTACAACAAAAGGATAAGTATATGACTGCTATAGTAGCAGCAAATGAGAGAATTTATGTCAAGTAGTTTGTTATCAAACTAAGGTGTTGTTCGCAACGGGCTAACACTAAAGATATATTGTACGACAATAGTATCAACATGGTTTAACCCCAAGGAACTAAAGGTCTCACCAAAAGACCAAATTTATACAATGCCATCTCATTGGAGAATGAGTGATGCGTGGAGACGCAAAGACATGCAAATACACACGGACCTGAAAGCATCAGATCCGTAGATTATGTTAACCACTTGCGATTCGTATATGGAACACCGAAAGCCATAGGTGTTCAAACGCAAAGTTTTCAAACTAGATTATTGTCTCTAGTGCAAGTGGGAGGCTGAAGGAATATGCAGAGAGGCAATAATAAAGTGGTTATTATCGTATTCCTTATTTATGATAAATGTTTATTTTACATGCTATAATTGTATTAATACGGAAACATTAATACATGTGTGTTTAATAAACAAAAATGAAGTTCGTAGTTATGCCTCTCTTATAAACTAGCTCGTTGATTAACATGATGATCAAAGTTTCCTGATCATGGACATTGGATGTTGTTAATAACGAGGTCACAACATTAGTGTAATGATATGATGAACATTCATCCGAAGTATAGCATTACGATCAAAGTCATTGAGTTTATATTGCTATAACAACTTACGAAGTGATCCTAATCCTTAGACCATGAGATCATGTCAATCACTAACACCGGAAGAGTTTCGATGACATCAAGCGTCACCGTGGCGGGTGATTATAAAGATGGCTTCAAAACTACTAAAGTGTTATGTTTAGACCCATGGATCGAGAGTGGAATTTGTTCATCCCGATGACGGATAGATATGATCTGGGCCCTCTCGGTGATATCACATTGATTAGCTTGCAAGCAAGTGATTTGATCACTAGAATGTTATATCACGGAGCGAGAAAAGAGTGCATGTCGATGAGATCAAACTAGGTATGGAGATACCGATGATCGAATCTCGGACATGTAATATATCGTGAAACAAAGGGATTAAGATACTAGCGTAAAGGTTCACATGATCACGAAGTCATCGTTGAATGTGTGGGTCGATTATGGATCCCCGTGTCCCATCGATTATTGATCGGAGAAGGGTCTCGATCATGTCCGCATTATTCGCGAACCGTAGGGTGACACACTTAAGGGATGTCGACACCATTCGGAGCAAATGATATGCCAGAAAAAGAAAAGGAAAGCGCAGGAATTTATTTCACTAGACACCGGAACTGTTTCGGTTGAAATTGCTTGGCCAGTTACGCATGTGAAATTGAAATGTTGTAAGGGTTTTATGTGAATGTTTTTAATTAAAGTAATTAACAAAATTCTGAATAAATAAATAAAAGAGTTTTATTTAAATGAGAGCTTGCATTAAATTTGGTGGAAATTTAATGCATGTGAGTGGATTTTTGAGTGGAGGCTTTTTAATGGGAGTGGAGGCTTTTCATTTTGAGTGGGAGCTCCACCCACATGAATGAGGAAGAGGTGGGGGCAGCCCCCATGGCTGGGCCATGCCCTTGGGTGCCCCTCTCCCTATAAAGGCCCCCTCTCCTCCTCTCAGCACACCTCCTCATGAAGGATCTCTCTCCCCTTTAGATTTTCCCATGGTCTCGGATCAGTGAGATACATGTTCCGGTGGCTTTTTGGAAGGTTTTGTTGCTTCCGCTGCTTATTTGGAGGCGAGCGGAGGTTGTCGGGGTACCCGTATGTGTGTGCGATCACGGATGCACCACTACTTTGAGGTGCTGGACTTGATCGTGCTGGACCAGATGGACTTCATCACGATCTTGAGATCGGCAAGCGTTCGTCTACATCATCCACGAGTACAACCTCGTTAACGCTATTCGGTCTTCGAGGGTATGTATTCTATGGATGTATATCCACCCGTTGCTTATACCTAGTAGATAGATCTTGGTACATAGATGTTCCCATCGTAGGAAAAATTTTGTTTTCTATGCTGCGAACCCTACACCTCATTAGTGTTTCCACCGTCTAAAAAAACCTAAAAATCCGTTTGCTAAATATTTACAGAGATTTCCTGCTCCATACCACTAGTCAACACCTTCTGCTCCTCGTGGGGATCGACACTCCTATTTATCGAAAGTACTATGATACACACCCTATACTTGTGGGTCATCATTCACCTTTTGGGTTTCGGTCCAAACATGCTCGTTGTAGTAGTCAGAGTTGGCTCCATTTTGTACCTCTGCAAGATTCAATGCTACTGAGGCGGAGATACATCTTTTTTAAGAAGACCCCTCACATGTTGCACTTGTGCCAGTGTCCGATGACCATGTGACATGGTTATACCCTGCGGGTATACGACCTTAGCATACCTGGTCCAGCCCAAGGAAGGCCCACGGAAAATATGCACCAGCCCATGAAGATTTTTGGGTGGCCAAGGCCCATGACGCCTTCGGATCCTTGGAGAGCAAGACTAGAGTAGATAGAATATTCAAAGGGGTAAACCCTAAAACACAGAACTCCTCGATCATGCTCGGACATCTGCCTCTATATAAAGGTAAGGAGTACACGACGAGGAGGCTCTCTCGCATACCACCGCATACACACCTCCACGCCAGATTGCATCTGCGCATCCCTGTAACTTTTGGTTCCGCCGTGATCAAGAAGCGGAACGGAGTAGGGTTTTCCTCAGGGCCTAAACCTGGGTAAACTTTGTGTCCCCGTGTTGCTTGTTTGCTAACCATTCTGCGATCTCCAGCATCCCCATCTTCTCCAAAACCCAAGTCCATAACAATGGGCATTGGCGAGATTAAACCTCGTCAACATGTTCTTTGTTGGTTGGATGTAGTCTCGATTTTTCTTAGGACGTCTATAAAATTCTTTCAAGCCCTATGTGTGGTCTACCTCCCCACTAGCTTAACAAGGTGAACTTTTCACCTATGGAAGTTAAAATGTTCATCTTGATTCTTGGTCGTTGAAAAAAAAAGTACCCAAACTTCCTTCATCATCTCGTGAGCTTGGTTGTGAAGACTGCCTATTCTATCAAGGTCATGTTGAGACTCTCTTGGATGCGGTTTCGGTTTATATGGAAAAACATCTTGATGGACAAGAATATTGACTTAAGATTTGATGTTTGACGTGCTTTGTCTATGGACCGTTCATCAAGGGAGTCCTATCAGGTACATCGTCAACGTCAACCCATCATTTGGAAATCAAGGAAACACATGGCTTCCGATGTGTTCTACTCTTTGGTGAATCACCCGAGAACTTATCCTAACGATAGTGAATGGAGATGTAAAAAACCATGAGTGATATGTTAAACAGTAAATTGCACAAAGACACACCTATTCGGGCCATCATAACTAAAACACCGACTATTGGGAAATTGTAATAGACACTAGTTTTTCGATATCGTAATAACAAATACCAAAGATTTAAAAAGTTAAGTGTAATGATAGAAATTATGACATATGGAACCCACCTTTTTTAGTCTAGACTGACTGATCCAAATACTTAGAATATTACAATCTAATTTTTATAAATTTTGGTTCCTTGAGACCAGTACAATTCAATCACACTTGATCAAAAAAGGTTGGTGATGTGTACGCACTTCTATTCTTGTAGACAGTTTTTGGGCCTCCAAGTGCAGAGGTTTATAGAACAGCAGTAAGTTTCTCATAAGTGGATTATCCAAGGTTTATCGAACTCAGGGAGAAAGTGGTCAAAGGTATCCCTCTCAAGCAACCCTGCAATCAAGATACAAGAAGTCTCTTGTGTCCCCAACACACTCAATACACTTGTCAGGTGTATAAGTGCACTAGTTCGACGAAGAGATAGTGAAATACAGGTGGTAAAGGTGCCGCAAAAGAGCTTCTGACTTTTTGTTGATGTGGGAGAGACTAAAGGAAAACTGAAATAAATATGAAAGCAAGCAAACATGCAACAGATCTAGATGCAAACGGTGTTTCAATGCTTAGAAACAAGGCCTAGGGATCATACTTCCACTAGTGAACACTCTCTCATATAAATATCCTCTCTTCATGATACTACTCTTAACTACTCTCTGGTTGGACACTCTAATCATCGGAAGGGCTATAATAACACTCCTCAAAGTCCGTCTTCCCCTATCTAGATAACCCCACACTGTCACCTTGAGCGCTAGATGGTTCCAACAAACATCACAATTTTATAAAGACATCCAACTCTAAATATAACTCATAATAAGTATTTATAAACTCTAGCCTAAGTGCCACCACGGCGTGCACGCTGTCACTTTCACACACGTGGGGAGAGCAGAGATCTATAAAGCACTTGAGCAGTAGAGTAGATCTACTTGATTACAAAGCTCATGATCGTAATAAGATCATGCATAGAGAGAGAGATGAACACATAGCTACCGGTAGAGCCATTAGCCTCGAGGAAGAACTACTCCCTCCTCATCATGGAAATAAGCAACGACGATGGAGATGGTGGCGGATATCGATGGAGATGGCTCCGGGGACACTTCCCCATCCCGGAAAGGTGCCGGAATAGAGACTTTCTGTCCCCCGAATCTCTCCTTCGGTGGCAGTGGCCCAGCGAAACTTTTCGTGGATTTTTTATGGATGATCTAGGGTTTTCTCCCAGGGGCTTATTATAGGCGAAGGGGCAAGGCGAGGAGGCGGCCAGGGGGGCCACACCCCCTGGTGGCGTGGCCAGGGTGGGCCGCACCACCCTAGGGGGTGCCCACCCTGGTGCCTTACTCCGTCTCTGCTTCGATTTTTCGTATCGTTCAGGGAAAAATATAAAGATTGGATTTTGTCCCGTTCAATTCCAAGAATATTTATTTTTTTAGCTCTTCTGAAACCCAAAACAGCAGAAAACAGGCAACCGGCACTGTGGCATCTTGTCAATATGTTAGTTCCAGAAAGTATATAAAAATATCTTAAAGTGTAGGCAAAACATAAGACAAATGATATAAAACAAGCATGAAGTATCAAAAATTATAGATACGTTTTCGTCGTATCAGTTGGTTCCATATGTTATAACTTCATCATTGCTAGTTAACAGAGAGCTCACTAAGGTGTGAGAAGAAGAGCAGTCTCGTGCACGTCTCCGACACCGCACGCCTCGTCATGACGTACGCGCCACACGTTACGGGAATGAGCGGATCCGAACTCAGGCTCATAGATGATGTTTATATTTGACGTTTGAAAAAATTAATTATATTTTAATTATGTTAACGGATGTGCTAATTAATCAGTTGTTTTCGATTTTTTTTGGACTATTGGTTGTTGCTAACTCAGATGTGGACCTCCTCGAACTACACTATAAAAACTCAGTCGCGAGCCTTACGCCGCCGTCATCGTCTCCATAATCCCTTTTTGGTGTGCACTGCTTGCCGGCACAGTAAACCTTTGAAACTCCACCCCTCGAAGGCATGTACAGATGAGGGATGATCAAGTTTTTTGAAGAAAGTTCTAGCGTGACTATTGGCAACACGATATCATTCAACGACGACTTCTCCAATGACTATTTTTTTCGAACGTTAATAATCTCTTTGGCAACCTCAACTTGCATTTTCTAAAGATGATTCCCTAAAAAAGACTACTCCAGCACTCTATTTTATATAAGGAGCTGAGGCTATGTTTGGTAGCAAAGTATTTTTAAAGTATTCAACAATATTTTAGTTTCTCAAAATACTTTGATGTGTTTGGCTATGATTAAATAGCATGGTATTAATCGGAAATCCCTTTCGACACGCCCGGGTATGAAAAAACATATTTCAAAATATTGAAAATTTTGAAAATAAATATGATCATGTGTAGCTTCATGTTTGAGGTGCACACGAATTTATTCCAGCAAAAACCAATATTTTTTGTGTGCTGTGTAAAAAAGACAAATTTTTATGTCGTGGAGTACGTTACTTTAGCACCAAATTTTGTCTTCTTTGCACAAGCCACACAAAATGTTCTTTTTTTGTGAAACGGTTTTGTGCGCACATAAAACTTGAAGTTTTATGTGCACATATTTTTTTGAATATTTTTAGCATTTCAAAATTTGACAAAGATCAAATTCAAATAAAGGGTGCTTGTGCACCTGAGAGAAAAAGAAGCCATGTCCGATATTAATACTTTATTATCTCTCAAAACGTGCTATTTTTAAAGTATTGGAAAAACAATTCCGGACCTCTTTTAGCAGCATACATATGTGCCTTTTGCATTCGTACGTTCATTCCGATCTGCGTCGCGGACAACGTTCGGTTTGATCGACCAGGTGCCACGTGTTTATACAAGCTGTGTGGGCAGTGGACTCAATTAGCCTCCTGGTCTGGTCCATGTAGTAGCAAAACTCAGCGTTGGTCACGGTCGGGCAGAACACAGAAGATCCGCGCGAGAGGGGAAGCGGAAGGGTGGTAGGGGAGAAAGAGCGCTCGCACTCAGTACTAGGCACGAAAGTAACGTGGCACGGCACGTAGAGGGAAGTGGATTAGACGGGAAAACGATGCCGGGTTGTTGGAATTTTGGAAGGCGGGGTAGGTGGATGGGGCCCGTTCGTCTCTTGTTGTCGAACATTTCGGCTCGCCTCAGCACTCAGAGCGCACCAGCTACCGCGGGCAACATTCTCAGTCGGGTGGAGGAATCGGTTACCCTTTTTTTTTTTCAAGAACACGAAACTGACTGCATTTCTCTGCATTAAAACCTTATGAACAAACGTGCAAAGGAAATCGACGGCGTAGGTCGCCTCGGATTATTGCAGGTTAGCTACCTCGGAAACGGAGACTCTACAACCAGTTCTTTTTGATAAAGTGGGAACGGTCTTGAATGTTTCGTGAGATTTTAGACCATCTCCACTGGTTGGATCAACGTAGAAATGGAATGAATTTTAGCCGACGAAATAAGTTTTTAGTGCAGACGTCGAGTTTTCTCGGCGTCAAATTTCGAGTTTCCGTGTTCGGCTAAAATTCAGACGAGTTTGACAAATTCTGACGGACTTCATTAAGATGGACAAATATAGGCGGATTACATCGAATTTAAACTAGATAATAAACTAAAACATTTTAAAAGGCTGCCATCGTAGCGCCGCGCGATCTTGTCGCCCGATCGTCGCCGCTTCTACATGGAAGTTGTTGTAGAAGGGCGTGTGGCCGGATCGACCGCCGCGTCGTCCTTGCCGTCATCGTCGCTTTCGACGGATGTGGCGGCATGACTCGGCGGGTCGCGGCTCCACGGTAGTAAGAAGGTCGTCCTCCTCGTTGTCATCAAGGACGAAGCATGGCCCGGTGCAGCCGGCGGACAACGATGTCCGCCGCTGCTCTCGACTTTCTTCGCTGCGGTGGATCTTATTCTTTGCTCCGTCTCCTCCCAATCCATACTGGACCATTCGGGATGTCCGTGAGGACGGCTCCAATAACGGCAGCGGCTGAAGTCGCGGAAGCGATCGCTCAACGACATCCTCAAGGCGCTATCCTCGGGTGGCGCCGAGCCTTTAGCTCGCTCGAGCTTGAGCGGTAGAGCCTTCCGGCTCGGCGGTGACAAATCGGCCAGCTGGAGCCGACAAGCCAGCGTGGCTCGTCGATGCAGCCTTGATGGCAGTCATGGCAGCGCCTGAGCGAGACCGCTCGCGGCTGACTGGCCCGACGAAGGACCACGTCGACATCTGATGGGGCGTGGATGAAGGGAATATGCCCCGAGAGGCAATAATAAATTGTTTATTATGTATTCCAAGTATATGATAGATGTTTATTTTGCATGCTATAATTGTATTAATACGGAAGCGTTAATACATGTGTGTTTAATAAACAAGCAGAAAGTTCCTAGTTAAGCCTCTCTCATAAACTAGCTCGTTGATTAACAAGATGATCAAGGTTTCTGATCATGGACATTGGATGTTGTTAATAACGGGATCACAACATTAGTGTAATGATGTGATGAACATTCATCCAGTATAGCATTACGATCAAAGTCATTGAGTTTATATTGCTATAACAACTTACGGTAATCCTAATCCTTAGACCATGAGATCATGTCAATCACTAACAGGAAGAGTTTCTTGATAACATCAAGCGTCACACCGTAACAGGGTGATTATAAAGATGGGTTCGAGAACTAATAAAGTGTTATGTAGAGGCTCATGGATCGAGTGGAATTTGTTCATCCCGATGACGGATAGATATACTCTGGGCCCTCTCGGTGATATCACATTGATTAGCTTGCAAGCAAGTGATTTGATCACTAGAATGTTATATCACGGGAGCGAGAAAAGAGTGCATGTCGATAACGAGATCAAACTAGGTATGGAGATACCGATGATCGAATCTCGGACATGTAATATATCGTGAAACAAAGGGATTAAGATACTAGCGTAAAAGGTTCCGGCGATCACAAGAAAGTCATCGTTGAATGTGTGGGAGTCGATATGGGTCTCGGATCCGCTTGATTATTGATCCGAGAGGGTCTCGATCATGTCCGCATTATTCACGAACCGTAGGGTGACACATAAGAGACACCGACATCCATTTGGAGCAAAAGTTTCATGCCGAAAGAATAAACAAGCGCAGGAATTTATTTCACTAGATACAAACAGGTTTTGGTGAAATTATGTAAAGTGGTTATGCATGTGAAATAGAATTCTAGCAAGGGGTTATTTGTGAATGTTTTTCATTAAAGTAATTGACAAAATTCTGAATAAAATAAAGAGTTTTATTTAATGAGAGTTTGCATTAAATTTGGTGGAAATTTAATGGGATCTTTGAGTGGGATTTTGAGTGGAGGAATTTGGAGGAGTTTTGTGAGTGGAGTGTCCACCCACATGAAGAGGGAGGGCAAGGGGCAGCCCCATGCAGCCACCCCCTTGGGTTCCCCCTCCTCCTATAAAGGAGCCTCCTCTCACTTCTCACTCACACCTCCTCGTGAAGGATCTCTCTCCCCTCTAGAATTTATCCCCCATGGTCTCGGACTAGCGAGATACATGTTCGGTGGCTATTCGGCAAGAAAGAGTTGTGATTCCGCTGCATCGCTGGGCGAGGCGGAGGTTGCTCGGTGCCTCGAGCGTGTGTGCGAACGGATGCGCTGATTTCTTGGCGCTAGGACTTCCTCTCGATCTTGAGATCGGCAGAGATCGTCTACATCAACCACGAGTTTGGACTCGTTAAGCTGTCGGTCTTCAAGGGTATGTTCTCTACGGATATACATCCGCCCGTTGTTTGTATCTAGTATAAATAGATCTTGGTATATAGTTCACATCGTAGGAAAATTTTTGTTTTCTATCTGCGAACCCTTGATTGGTATCGAGCGGATCTATGCGTAGATACTTTACAGGTAGTACACATATGAGTATGTGGGCGATGATGATCATGTTGTTGCTCCTTTCTTGTGATTTTGGATATTGGTGGCATAGTGGGATGAAGCGGCGGACAAACTTTACATGTCCTCGCACATGAGACCTGTTCACGCTTGACATGCAACTAGTTTGCATAAGTGGCTAGCGGGTGTCTCTCTCCTACTATAGTCAATATCTATTTTGCAAGCGAGTTGTCAACAATTTGATTATCCTCGTTGTGGTTCATGTTCGTAGGTAAGAACGGTTCTATCTCGAAAGCCCTCACCACGTAAAACTTGCAATGGATAAATTAGAGGCGTCTAGTTTAGATTGTTCTTTGGGCTAGTGTTATGATATGGTAGTGTTGTAAGTAGAAGTATGAGATGATACTCTTACAACACACATAGCGTAAAATCCATAGGCTGTGGATTTACACATATAGGTATGATAGTGATCATACCACGATGCACATGATAGAGATCATCTGCGGGAACCATATAATTTCACTAATAAACATATGATGTTTTGATTGCATCTTATATTGCTTATTTAGCGCTTTGTTAAGCATAATAAGATGATCCCTCATTTTAATATCAAGATAAGAATGTGTTCTTCCTTTAGTATGCACCGATTATGTTTTCGCAGCTCCAAGACATCACGTGATGATCGGGTGTACTTGGATCCTCGACCATACTTGGTGTAAGAGCAGTTACACGCAAATACTAAGGTTCTAACTTGGCGAGCCTAGCATGCAGACATGGCCTCGGAACACGACGAAAGGTTAAGCATGAGTCATATAGTTGATATGATGCCCATTTGATGCTCGCCTTTGAAGCTATCGACTCACGTGATGATCGGACTTGGTGTAGTGGATTTGGTTCATGTAATCACCAAAAGGACACGAGGGATGTCGCTTTGAGTGGGAGTTCATTCGTAATATAGATTAGTTGAACTCAATCTATCATACACTTAGTCTAAACTTTACAAATTCTGTTGTAGATGGCACCACCGCTTTTAATTTCAATGCGTTCATGGAGAAAGAGAAACTAGCAAGCGGTAGCAACTTTCTTGAATGGGCCATGAATTTGAGGATTCTCCTCTCGCACAAAAGCAATATGTGCTAGAAGCGCGTTAGGCCCCCCACCTTGGACGGCGATGCCCCGAGGAGAAGAATGTCTATCTGACTCGTCAGGAGGACCACAACTTAGTTCATTGCGGCATATTGTATGGGCTAGAGCCGGAACTTCGAAAGCGTTTCGAAAACGGCAATGCTTTTGATACAATGGGTGAGTTGAAAATGATTTTCGACACACATGCTGCTGTAGAGAGCTACTCCCTCCGTTTAGAAATATAAGATGTTTTAGATTTGTGAAGAAGATGTATCTAGACACGTTTTAGTGTATAGGTTCAAATGAATCTAGACACTAAAATGTGTCTAGATACATCTCCTTCACAAACCTAAAACATCTTATATTTCCAAACGGAGGGAGTACAATGCTTCAGAAAAGTTCTTTAGTTGCATGATGGAAGAGAACAGCTCCGTTAGTGAGCATGTACTCAAGATGTCGGGTTACGCCAATAAGCTTGTGTCCTTGGGAATAACGATTCCCATTGACTTAGGCATCCATCGTGGTTCAGTCTCGCCACCTAGCTATAAGAGCTTGTGATGAACTATAATATGCAAGGCATGAAGAAGTCTCTCCCAGGCTTGTCAATGCTTAAAAGCTGCAGTGGAGATCAAAAGGAACATCAAGTGTTGATGATCAATAGGAACACTTGGTTTCAAGAAAGACAAGAAGGAAAGCGGAAGGAAGTAAGGCGGCAAGCTGTTGCAGCGCTGAAAAAAACCCGAGTTGGACCTAAGTCGATGAGTGCTACTATTGTAAGGGGGAGCCTGGAAGCATAATGACCCAAGTATCTGGCGAGACAAGAAGGCGGCAAGGCAAACAAAGGTATATATGATATACATGTTATTGATGTGTATGACTAGTGCTCGCAGAGCACCCGGGTATTTGATACGGTTCGATTGCTAATATTTGTAACTCGAATCGTGGGTGCGGAACAGCGACCGCTAGCAATGGGTGAGGTCAAGATGCGTGTCGGCAATGGATCAAGTGTTGATGTGATCGCCGTGAACGCTGCCTCTCCACTTCGTCGGGATTAGTTATAAACTTAAATAATCGTTATTTGGTGCCCGTGACCGAGCATGAACATTGTATCTGGATCATGTTTGATGCAAAGTGGTTTTCATTCAAATCGAGAACAATGGTTGTTCCATTTATATGAATGAAATCTTTTATGTTCATGCACCAATGTTGAATGGTTTATTTCTGTTGGATCTCGATGATAATGTTACACATATTCATAATGTTGATGCTAAAAGGATTAAACTTGATGATGATATATCCGCATATATGTGTACTTGCCCGTCTAGGTCATATTGGCATTAAGCATGAAGAAGCTCCATTCGGATGGACTTTTGGAATCACTTGATTATGAATCATTTGATACATGTGAGCCATGCCTTATGGGCAAGATGACTAGAACGCCGTTTTCGGTTCAATGGAGCAGGCTGATTTATTGGAAATCATACATTCGATGTATGTGGTCCAATGAGTGTGTCGTGAGGTGGATATCGTTATTTTGTTACTTTCACGGATGATTTGAGTAGATACGGTTATATCTACTTGATGAAACACAAGTCCGAAACCTTTGAAAAGTTCAAGGAATTTGAGAATGAAGTTGAAAATCATCGTAATAGAAAGATCAAATTTCTACTCGACCGTGGAGGTGAGTATCTAAGTTACGAGTTTAGCACTCACATGAAAGAGTGTGGAATTGTTTCACAACTCACACCGCGGAACACCAATGAAATGGTGTGTCGAACGTCGTAATCGTACTTTATTAGATATGGTTCGATCTATGATGTCTCCGACGGACTTGCCGTTGTCATTTTGGGGTTATGCACTAGAAGCTGCTGCATTCACTTTAAATGGGCACCATCTAAATCCGTTGAAACGACCGTATGAATTGTGGTTTGGAAACAAACCTAAGCATCATTCTTAAAGTTTGGGGTTGCGATGTTTATGTGAAGAAACTTCAACCGGATAAACTCGAACCCAAAGCGGAAAAATGCGTCTTCATAGGATACCCTAAAGAAACTATTGGGTATTCCTTCTATCACGCATCCGAGGGCAAGGTTTTTGTTGCCAAGAATGGATCCTTTCTAGAGAAAGAGTTTCTCATGAAAGGTGTGAGTAGTCGGAAGGTAGAACTCGAAGAGGTTGTGGAACCTTCTCTTCAAAGTATGGCGAGTAGCGGCAGCGGAAGTCGTTCGGAGTTGGCTCCACCTGTTGAAGAGGAACTAATGATAATGATCATGAAACTCGAAGAGAGTACTCGAACCTCGCGGTCAAGCAGACGCGTCGGCTCCCGAGTAGACGGAAATCCTGTCATAAATTTCATGGTTGATGAATATAATGACCTGCGACGTATGAAGAAGCGATGATGAGCCCGTTCAAAAAATGGTTAGAAGCCATGAAATCGAGATGGAATCCATGTATGAAAATCAAGTTTGGAACTTGGTTGAATTACCTCACGAGAAAGGCCGTGGAGAACAAATGGATTTTCAAAAGGAAAACGATCTTGATGGTAATGTGACCATCTATAAAGCTCGACTTGTCGCAAAGGGGTTTCGACAAATTCAAGGAGTTGACTACGATGAGACTTTCTCTCCGTAGCGATGCTAAAGTCGATTAGGATTATGTTAGCAATTCTGCATATTTGATTATGAAATATGGCGGATGGATGTCAAAACGCGTTTCTCAATGGTAATATTGAAGAAGAGTTGTATATGATACAACCAAAGGGTTTTGTCGATCCTAAGGATGCTAACAAGGTGTGCAAGCTTCAACGATCCATCTATGGATTGAAGCAAGCATCACGAAGTTGGAATCTCCGCTTTGATGAGGTGATCAAAGAGTTTGGATTTGTCCAAACTTATGGAGAAGCTTGTATTTACAAGAATGTGAGTGGGAGCAATGTGGCATTTACGATATTATATGTGGATGACATATTATTGATCGGAAATGATATAGAACTTTAAACAGTGTTAAAAGTTATCTAAGCAACAAATTTTCAATGAAGGACCTAGGTGAGCGTCATACATATTAGGCATAAAGATCTATAGAGATAGATCTAGGCGCCTAATAGGGCTATCATAAAGTACATACCTTGATAAGATTTTAAAGAAGTTTAAAATGGACGGAGTAAGAAGGGGTTCTTACCTATGTTGCAAGGCAAGACATTGAGTAAGACTCAAAGTCCGCTTCATGGAAGAAAGAGAGATAATGGACAAAATCCCTATGCTTGACCATAGGCTCTATTATGTACGCCATGCTATGTACAAGACCGGATGTGGCACACGCTATTAGTTTAACTAGTAGGTACCAATCGGATCCGAGTTGAACCTTTGGATAGCGGTCAAGAATATCCTTAAGTACTTACGAAGAACTAAGGATATGTTTCTTGTATCTGGAGGTGAAGAAGAGCTCGTCGCTAAGTGTTATGTCGACGCTAGCTTTGACACCGATCCGGATGACTCTAAGTCTCAATCTGGATACGTATTTCTCATGAATGGCGGCGGTTAGTTGGAGGAGCTCCAAACAACTGTGGTAGCGGGATCAACAACGGAGGCGAATATGTTCTTTGCTTGAGCGGCTCGAAGCGCTTTGGATGAAGGAGTTCATATCCGAACTAGGAGTTGTGGCAAGCGTTGGACCCAATGGTGATCTATTGTGACAACAATGGTGCCATTGCCAATGCCAAAGAGCCAAGGTCTCACAAGCATTCCAAGCATATTAAGTGCGGTTTCACTCCATCCGCGAGCATGTCAAGGATGGAGATATAAAGATTTAAAAGTACATACGGATCTCAATGTAGCGGATCCGTTGACTAAAACTCTCCTAGAGCAAAACATGATCAACACGAACTCAATGGGTGTTAGATATATCACTATGTAACTAGATTATTGTCTCTAGTGCAAGTGGGAGGCGAAGGGAATATGCCCGAGAGGCAATAATAAATTGTTTATTATGTGTATTCCAAGTATATGATAGATGTTTATTTTGCATGCTATAATTGTATTAATACGGAAGCGTTAATACATGTGTGTTTAATAAACAAGCGAAAGTTCCTAGTTAAGCCTCTCTCATAAACTAGCTCGTTGATTAACAAGATGATCAAGGTTTCACGATCATGGACATTGGATGTTGTTAATAACGGGATCACAACATTAGTGTAATGATGTGATGAACATTCATCCAAGTATAGCATTACGATCAAAGTCATTGAGTTTATATTGCTATAACAACTTACGAAGTAATCCTAATCCTTAGACCATGAGATCATGTCAATCACTAACAGGAAGAGTTTCTTGATAACATCGACGTCACACCGTAATGTGGTGATTATAAAGATGGGTTCAGAACTAATAAAGTGTTATGTAGAGGCTCATGGATCGAGAGTGGAATTTGTTCATCCCGATGACGGATAGATATACTCTGGGCCCTCTCGGTGATATCACATTGATTAGCTTGCAAGCAAGTGATTTGATCACTAGAATGTTATATCAGGAACGAGAAAAGAGTGCATGTCGATGCGAGATCAAACTAGGTATGGAGATACCGATGATCGAATCTCGGACATGTAATATATCGTGAAACAAAGGGATTAAGATACTAGCGTAAAAGGTTCCGACGATCACAAGAAAGTCATCATTGAATGTGGGAGTCGATGGGTCTCGGATCCCGCTTCTGATTATTGATCTGAGAGGGGTCTCGATCATGTCCGCATTATTCACGAACCGTAGGGTGACACACTTAAGAGACACCGACATCCATTTGGAGCAAAAGTTTCATGCCGAAAGAATAAACAAGCGCAGGAATTTATTTCACTAGATACCGAAACAGGTTTTCGGGTGAAATTGCGTAAAGTGGTTATGCATGTGAAATAGAATTCTAGCAAGGGGTTATTTGTGAATGTTTGTCATTAAAGTAATTGACAAAATTCTGAATAAAATAAAAGAGTTTTATTTAATGAGAGTTTGCATTAAATTTGGTGGAAATTTAATGGGATCTTTGAGTGGGATTTTGAGTGGAGGAATTTGGAGGAGTTTTGTGAGTGGAGTGTCCACCCACATGAAGAGGGGAGGGCAAGGGGGCAGCCCCCATGCGCCACCCCTTGGGGTCCCCTCCTCCTACAAAAGGAGCCCTCCTCTCACTTCTCACTCACACCTCCTCGTGAAGGATCTCTCTCCCCTCTAGAATTTATCCCCATGGTCTCGGACTAGCGAGATACATGTTCCGGTGGCTATTCGGCAAGAAAGAGTTGTGCTTCACTGCATCGCTGGAGCGAGGCGGAGGGTGCTCGGTGCCTCGAACGTGTGTGCGAGCACGGATGCGCTGCTGATTTGCGGCGCTAGGACTTCCTCTCGATCTTGAGATCGGCAAGAGATCGTCTACATCAACCACGAGTTTGGACTCGTTAAGCTTTGTCGGTCTTCAAGGGTATGTTCTCTACGGATATACATCCGCCCGTTGTTTGTATCTAGTATAAATAGATCTTGGTATATAGTTCACATCGTAGGAAAATTTTTGTTTTCTATGCTGCGAACCCTTCAGTGGAGCCTGATGAGTGGGAGGCCGAGGCGGAGGAGAAGGAGCTCAGGCTGGCTATCCTCCTCGGCATCCAGTTCGCCAGAGGACGCCGCCCCGACCTGGCCGCCGGCGTGGGTGTGCGCGGGAAGCCAAGACGCGGCGTGTTCCCGGCGTTGATGTGCTCCAGCACCGACTTAAGCGTCCGGCCTGGCGTACTCCAAAAACGCCGACGACCAGCCGTGTTGTTGCGCTTCGGCGGCGACTCTTCCGACCGCCTCGTGGCGGCGAGCTCTGGCGCGTTGCGTAAGAACGCTCCCAGAGAGGAGGTTGTCGGGCTCGGCGGAGGGATCATCCATGGCCGCGATGAACTCCTGGATCTCGTAGGGTAGTTCGTCTGGCGTCGGCGCCGGCGGGATAGGGATGCCGCCGGCGCTAAGCTTCCATCCCGGAGGATTCCGCTTGTCCGGTGGCGCCATGTAGCCGGCTTCGTAGAGCATGCGTGCCTCCCAAGCCTGGAGCGTGCGCCGGTCGAAGCCGTTCGCCGCCGCACCGTCGCCGGGAAAAGCACTCGGCCATGGCTAAGTAGGGAGGGGAGAGTTGTGTGTTCGCCGGAGTTTTGGGCTGGTGGGCTGGGGAGCTGTGAGAGTATGAGGAACTCCGGCGAGGGATACGACTTTTATAGGCCGAGATGGCGGCGATGACGGGAGGGGTGTAGCGGCGAGGGCGGAAAAAGGGGAAACGGCCGGAAGTTAGTGTCCGCCGGTCGTCGCGCCGGCGGTGGCGGCGGCGTGACGCATGGCGAGCGGCAGATTATTGTCCGTGATCGCCGCGTGGTTCCAAGGATGACGACGACTCGGCTTCCGTCGCTGACTCGGCGGGTCCACATGCCGCTTCATTTTTTTTTCACCGAGTTCGCTGCGTCCCGCGTCCCCATGGCATACCGGGATTCTGGGAACGACATGGATAGTCCGGACCAAAGTTGCTCCAAATTCAGATAAAAACAGGTTTCTGAATACGCGACTGGCCAATTTTCGGCGTCCTAAATTTGGCGTTCGGATCGACATAGAGTGGAGATGCTCTTACATGATCAGAGAAACCGATGGTAGGTATACAGTTCCACTTTGCACAACAGCAGCTAGGAACTTTTTATGCTTTCAAACATAAACTAGGAGAATAGTGTTCTTAAATTTTTTATTACTATCATAAGTTACAATTAATTATTTTCAGAATATTTATTATTTTTCTTAGTATAAGATTTGAGGTGTGCGCGTGGCCACACGGCACACACGTAGGAGGCAGTAAGCAACCACGGCAGAGGCAGTGCGATGGATGAGGTGGTCCATGGACTAAGTTTAGATGCTTCATGCCATGGACCAAGAAACAAGAGCTAAAATTAGCATAGTTGGATGAGGTCCGTTATTAACTAAGTTTAGATAAGGCATTCGACCATGCATGTATTCGTTGGCATCTGCCTGCCACGTACGGCTGGACGGTGTATATATATAGGCTAACGAGGTCCAGTAATCTGTCCCACGGATCGGTCCTTAGGGCCAAACAATGGCGTCCACCATCTCCTTCCTCATCGTCCTCCTCGGTCCAGGCGTCTCCCTTATTGCCGACAAGTACCCGGCGATGTCTCAATGCTGGCCAGTGCTCAACTTCCTCGGGGAGGCGAAGAAGAAGCACATGCGCTGGAACTATGATCCATGTCGTCATCAGGAGTCCAAGAAGAAAGTGGATGCCAAATCCAAGGAGAGCGATCTTGAGAAAATCACCTTAAGATCGTCGTCCACGGAAATGACGCCCACCTTTTTCTTGGAATTCCTCATGGTGACATAGTATCGATTCAATTCCACTTGCTTCTTGTCCGCCTCATCGAGAAAAACTCGTGGTCTGGAGCATATCGTCATGAGGGAGATGGCATGGAGATCTCCAGCACGTGGAGCATCGAACATCTTGGCAAATCTATGTGTAAAACACATTAACAATAACGTAACCGAACCTTGAATCCGCGGTGTCAGGTAATTTGGTCTTCCAAGAAGAAGAGTGAAATTACTAATATGTTCTCTCCTGTAGTTTCATGGAGCTTATGGAATGTTTCGTGAATCTTTCTGTTTTCAGGGTGTGGACAAGTATGAAGCCAAACTGGAGTCTGGAGTCTAGACACAGATGATCCAATATCTTCACTGTGCTGGTGGCCCCTGTGCAAATCCCCGACATGCCTCATCGATCCATCAGACTCCCGGAGGCTTAAGCGCCAAGGGCCGAAGTGTTGTGAATCGCCTTCGAAGATTGATGCAGAACGCCCCCACAACCTGGCGATCCATACAACGGCCAGGCAATCCCACTGTGACTGAACTCCAAATGTGCTACGTAGCTAGTTTAACATGTTGCTCAAAACTCTCTGTAGGCTTTATTTTGACGGCGGTCTTACCTGGTTCATGTAACTCAGCAGGAGCCTGGATGCGGTGACCAATCTTGCCGCTATGGCACCGTTTCATTCAGGAGTCGCAAACTCCATTCAAGATCTCCTTCGCCTTTTGGTCGGGAAAAGGAACCGGTGTTGAATAGCGGATAATAGAATTACTATATGGTCGGAGTCACTACCACGTATCCCTATTTAAAGACAATATATGTCTCCTTTCTACAATCTATATGCAATACATTTTTCCTTTTGAGAATCATATTTAACACGTTAAACATTGATTTTTTTTGTAGGGAGTTAAACATTGAAATATGAGTGAATTCCACTTTTTACCATCTATTTGTGCATTTGAGACACTAATTACCCTATTTAGTAGAAGTTTTATTCGAATGTCTTATTTAAGAAAATTATAAGCATGATTTTATCCCGTTTTAGCATCCAACACGTATTTTTGGATAAGGCTGACATGTTAGGACGATGTGTCCCCACAAAATATGTCAAGATCGGAGGACGTCGCCGTCGATCATATCTACCATTTTCTGCGCCAAATGTTTTATTCTTTGTTGTCATCTTGATAATTTTGAGGTTCAATCGTCACCTCACACCTTACCCAATAGATATGCATCAGAAAAATAAGGATTTAAAGTTTTTGAACATGGTAATTTAGATGAATTTTCACTACATAGAATAATTAGTGTAATAGTGGAATTCACTCTTGAAATATTTAGGCTTCACAACAGAAAGCTCTTTCGAATGAAGCCCCGGGCTGCAGAGAGCCCTTTTGTTTTTTCCCCAAACTCCGGAATATTTGATTCCAAAGTTTGTTAAAAAATTCTGAAAAAAATATCTACATGTAGCCAATCACAAAATATATTATTGTGTAGTTTTTTTAGCTCAAAATACTATGTATTGTAGACTCACAAAAAAGACAAAATTGTACAAAAGACAAAGTCCGACTTTAGTTAGTGTTTAACTGAATTTTTTATTTTTGCTAAGCCTAAAATATAAAGTATTTTGGTCTAAAATTTTACACTCTGGGCAGATCTCATTGTTCACTACATCCAAGTATTTATTTTAAAATATTTCAAAAAAATTGAAAGCCCCAGAGCCACGGCACCATCCTCAAATTTGGACCTCCTTTATAAAACCAAAATAGGAAGCTCTTACGATAGGGTCGAATGGCTTACTGGCTGACAAATCTCTTACAACTATCCAGGAGATGTTTGCATTTTTATCTCAGGGTGGGCTCAGTACACTCAAAAGACAAATACTATTCACCTGAGTGTGCAAGGCCCATCGAGTTTCATGCTCTGTGTCAAGCCAAATTTCGAGCCGAGTACATAATGCTAGAGTAACCGAGCCAACGGCCTGCAGTGTAATCAAGTTGGGCCGGCCACTGCACGGCGTAAAGTAAAATCACGTCCCATGCCACCCATGAGAATGTTGACAAAAATAAGTTCCTAACATATCTTTTTCTTTTTGAAAGAAGCATATATTATAGCAAGACCACTGTTTAAAAACATATATTATATCAAAATTATATATTATGAAAGTAAATTTTAAAACATATCTAGTTGTACCAATTTGGTGTCATAGATGTTTCTACATTTTTTTATAAAGTTGGTTAAACTTTACTAATTTTGACTTATGATAAGGCTAGAAGTACACTTATTTGCGAACGGAAGGAGTAATATTAAATTATTATTATTTTCTTGGCTTGAAACTAGCTCGATGAGATTGTTATGAGCTGAGTATGAACCACGTTTTACAGTTAAACCTTGAGCTCAACTCAGTATGAGCTCGCTCGAATTCTAGCAAGACCACAATGGCTAATTCCTACCATGCCTAGTAGTATTCCCTCGATAAGTTCCATTATTTTTTTTGGAAATGAACTAAACGAGCAACACTTAATATGGAATGAATGGAGCACATTACTCGTCCAGATCTGGTATAGCAAGCAAGTCTTTCGTGTACAAGTACTCATCATTTCGTTCCTGAAAACGGTGCTCATCAGTTTGTTCCTGAAAATTTTCTGTGCGATTTTCATGCATTTTTGGAATACGGTACCCATTGAAGCTTAGTTCCCAAACTGGTTAACTGAATAGACTTGCCAATACTGATCTCATCCGAGAGTTTTTTTTTCCGGAATTCTAGGAGCCTCTCTCTGCGAGGCGATTAGGGTTCCTGGGACTTGGCGGCGCACGTCCGATCTCATCGACGGGGCGCGTATCTTCTTCTCGTTGTGGAGCTCTCCTCCTGCACTGCTTGCCTCCCAGGATCCTCCTGCTTTGTGGCTTCGGGTGATTAAGAGGGCTCAGCCTTGCCCATCCTTGGCGGCGGTCAGATTCAGTTGTGTTTCTGCTAGGCACGCGGTGTGTGGAGGTTGGGATTCCGTCATGACGGGTGCAGCAAGCAACGGCAAGGGCAAAGATAGCCCACTATCGCCCCGTTCTGCGCAGATCCAGATGGAAGAAGCACTTGGGAAGCTGGACATCACGGAAGAGGAAGCGACTCCCCTGGTGCTTGATGATCGTGAGGAAGAAGGAGTGAAACAGAAGTGGTCATTGGCTGGGAAGGTGCTGTTTCGGGGTACCTTCCACATTAATACGATCTCCGGTGCCCTACGGCCGGCATGGGGTAACCCGAAAGGGCTGTTCTTCAGATCAATTGGCGTGAATATGTTTGTGGCAGATTTTGAGTCCCAGCGTGATCGTGATCGTGTCAAGGCTGGTTCACCGTGGCATGTGAGCCACAATGCTGTTATTCTGGAGGAGTTCGTGGATCATATGCGTCCGTTGGAACTGAAATTTGACAAGCTCCAGTTATGGGCTAGAGTATTGAATCTTCCTTTTAATCTGAGGAATGAAACATGGGGGAAAGCATCGCAAAGCAGCTGGATAAGAATGCATCTTGATGATTGACCTGGGTGGCTACCGAGGGCCGAAT
This sequence comes from Avena longiglumis, assembly GCA_030063025.1. NCBI lineage: Eukaryota > Viridiplantae > Streptophyta > Magnoliopsida > Poales > Poaceae > Avena > Avena longiglumis. The sequence continues at coordinate 127,451,312 of CP125978.1, forward strand.
CATAGTGGATGTGAGTAAACCCCGAGGAGAGGTATGTTGATTGAGTCGCCAAGAGAAAGAGTACAGACCGGTATGAGATTCAAGACGAGCAGATTCCTTATTTTTGCTTCTCTTGTGGTCGGTTGGGACATTCGGATATTTTCATCCGACGCCGGAAGCCGTGGACGCGAAGGCAATCTCCCTTTGGGCCGGAGATACGTCTGACATGTGAAGAAGGCTAACTCGGCGGAAAACTCGTCAAAGGAACAACCATTCTCGCAAGATAGTACACATGCGTCTAATTCCTCGGGTACAGCTGGTGAGAAAGGAGCAGAAGTGACCTCGCCGGATAAAAGGAAGACGCAGAATAAGCGGAAGGGAGGTCACGTGCAACAAGTTTATCGGAAAGTGATACCGCCTGTCCTTGCTATCATGGATAGGGGAGGCGCAGGGATGGATGTGATGGATTTCACGACAAAGGACACTGCTTCACTTGATGATGATATTGAGCAAGATCATCTGAAGGATGAGCAACCCAGGAAGAAAAAACCTACACCAACAAATTCAGGAAATGTGGCAGAGGCTGCGGAGCAGCCCTGCCCGTCCAAATGAGTTGTGCATCTTTGAACTGTCGGGGGGCTTGGGAACCTCGAGACAGTTCGTGAGCTTCGGAAACTAACGAAGCAAGAAGGACCTACTCTTCTCTTTGTAATGGAGACAAAGATTAGAGGTATGAGAGTGGAAAATTTAAGGAGCACGCTGGGTTTTGCAGGGTGCTTTGTTGTGGACAGTGACGGTCTAAGTGGTGGTATTGGGCTGTTCTGGTCTAGAGATGTGTCAGTGGAAATAGTGAACTTTAGCTTCAACCACATTGATGCTATGGTGCAACTTGCTGATTTATGTTCGCCAAAGTGGAGGTTCACGGGGTTCTATGGGGAGCCTCAAGCGGAAAATCGTCATCACAGCTGGTGGTTTCTTCGAACCTTGCACGCAACGAGTCAAGGCGCATGGCTTTGCATGGGGGATTTCAACGAGACGCTTGATGGTTCAGAACATTTTAGCAGAATTCCCAGGCCGGAATGGCAGATGCGTGCTTTCTGTGAGGCGGTGGAGGATTGTTCGCTCCAAGATTTGGGATGGACAGGTGTGGCTTATACATGGGATAATAAACAAGCTGGACAAGCAAATGTGAAAGCCAGACTGGACCGTGCCCTGGCAAATGCTGAATTTTTACAGTGTTTTGAGCACGTGCGCGTGCGTCATATAAGCACAATTGAGTCGGACCATTGTTTGGTGTTGACAGAGCTGAGAGAAAGGTTAAATATCACCCGCCAGCGTGCACCGAGACAATTTAGATATGAAAATATTTGGCAAACACACATTGACTATGACCAGTTAGTCATGGAGTCGTGGCATAGGAACCAGCATGCTCAAGGTTTACTGGGCGTGGTGGATTCACTTAATTCCTTGCAAAAAGAATTGGAGCCTTGGGGTGCTAGAGAGTTTGGCTGTCTAGCTAAAAAAGTTCGTAAACTCCAACAAAGGCTGGACAAGCTACGATGTCGATCTGTGGGTGGTGGGCCTACGGAGGAGGAGAAATCTCTAGTGAAACAACTTCGTGAAGCTTTGCGTCTGGAAGAAATTTGGATGCGGCAACGGTCGCGTGTCCAATGGCTTCGCGAGGGTGATCAAAATACTGCCTATTTCCACGCGCAAGCTACTCATAGAAAACGTGCTAACAAGATATCTGGTTTGAAAAAACTAGATGGGTCGTTTTGTGGTAATGAAATGGAAGATCGGGCTGAGATACAGGCATTCTATCAGGAGCTATACACATCTCAAGGTTTCAATGATATGAGTGAGCTGTTGAATTTTGTTCCGGAACGTGTGACACCGGAGATGAATGATTTACTTGATAAACCTTTTGATCCGGGTGAGGTGCGAGACGCGCTTCGGATGGCGCCTCGAAGGCTCCAGAGTCGATGGCTTCACGGCTGGGTTTTTCCAACGCTGGGACTTATTGAAGCAATCAATAGTGCCGGCAATTCTTGATTTCTTGAATGGCGGTGAGTTGCCGGTGGGTTTAAACGATACATCTATTACCTTGATCCCAAAGGTACGTAACCCACAAGTGATTGCATAATACCGGCCTATTTATTTATGCCTGTTTACAAAATTGCTGCAAAACTGTTACAAATCGTCGAGAGGTTGCTTAGATGATATTATAAGTTTAAGAGCGAGTGCTTTTGTCCCTGGTCGTTTGATCAGACAATGTTTTGGTTGCATATGAGAGTGTACATTCCATGAAAAGGAGGAAAAGGAGAAGAACTTTTCTTGTGCGATTAAATTGGACATGATGAAAGCCTATGATAGGGTTGAATGGCATTATTTGGAAGCAGTTTGCATAAATTGGGCTTTAGCATCCAAATGGTTAGACTGATCATGAAATGTGTCTCATCGGTCAGGTTTGCATGAGAGTAAATGGGAGTTCGCCTTTTTACCCCATCTCGGGGATTACTACAGGGAGATCGGCCACAGTTTGCAGTGAGAGTAAATGGGAGTTTGCCCTTTTTACCCCATCTCGGGATTTCGGCAGGAGATCCGATGTCCCCATATCTGTTCCTCTTGTGTCGAGGGCCTCACATCGTTACTAAAGTTCTTTGGTGGTAACTACGTGACGAGGAATTAGAGTCTTTCGAGCTCCTTGGGTAAACCATCTTGTTTGTCGATGATAGCCTCATCTTTGTCGGTCTAAATAACCGAGTGCGTTCGACTCAATGAAATTTTGAGGATCTATAATGCTTGTTCTGGACATCAGGTCAATAGAGATAAGAGTGCTATCTTCTTCACACCTAATACCCCGGCTGCTCTTAGACAAGCTTTGAAGAATTCACTTGGCATCTCTGTGGAGGCGTTTAGTGAACGTTACCTTGGTCTTCCGACTGCTGTTGGAAGGATTACGAGTGGTACCTTTGATCATATCGGAGAGAGAGCAAGGAGTAAGATGCAAGGATGGTCGGAGAAGCATATGGCTTGTGCTGCGAGGGAAGTGCTTCTGAAATCGGTGATTCAATCAATCCCTGCGTATAGCATGTCTGTGTTCCTACTGACGAAGAAGGTTTGTAAGAGTCTTACGTCAGCGATGGCAAAATTTTGGTGGAGTAGCTCATTGGACAGGAGATCGATGCACTGGGTCTCCTGGAAAAAATTAGCTTCACCAAAAATTAAGGGCGGAATGGGTTTCCGTGATCTGCATCTCTTCAACCTAGCACTTCTAGAGAAGCATGGTTGGCGTTTCATGACAAATACTAACTCTCTTTGTGCTAGAGTTTTGAAAGGAAGGTATTTCCCAGATTGTGATTTCATGCAGGCTATTGTACCTAGATCAGCATCAGCTACATGGCGTGCAATAGTGGCCGGTCGTGAGGCCCTGCAGACTGGGCTAATCAGCGAGTGGGGACGGATCATCTATTTCCATACGGGTGATAAATGGATCCCGAGTCTTTCTATGACACCCTTGTTTAAACCAGATGATACTGAGATTGAGAAGGTTAGTGAACTGATTGATTCTGAGAATTGGACTTGGCGCAGGGATATCATCCGCGACGTCAATTTGTTTGCACTACCAGATGCTGAGGCTATCCTTAATATTCCTCTGCGAATGGGTGGTGGCGAGGATTTCTATGCATGGAATCATGAAAGATCAGGTGTCTACTCTGTTAAATCAGCGTACCGGGCTCTAGTGACTCAAAAAGAGCATTTAGCTCTAGAAGAAGGGACGGTTACAGAAACTTCATCGACAGAAAAACAGATGTGGACTGCTTTATGGAAATTAAAAGTGGTGCCGAAAGTAAGAGTATTTGGTGGCGGGTTTTACGTGGAATCCTGCCTGATGAATGTACTTTGAAGCGGCGACATATAAAAGAGATTAGCAGATGTAATCTTTCTCTGGCGATGGATGAAGACCTAATGCATGCATGGATTAATTGTTCTCATGCCAAGCGTTTTTGGGATGAAGCTTTTACATGGCTTGGTGTTAGTCTCCCGCGGCTGCACCCTCTAACATGGGCACGCGATATACCGTGTGACCAGCGGTTCACGGATCAAGATCGAGCTAAAATCATAACAGTTATGTGGTCTATATGGCATTCTCGGAATAAGGGGAAGCATGACCAAGAGAAGATTTATCCGGTGTTTTCTGTCAAGACTACAAGGAAACTCTCTCCTTCTAGCCTTTCCTCAACAAAGGTGGTGCTGCCAGACATGGATGGCGCCCCGAGCTCGGATGTGTCAAGATCAATACCGATGGCGCTATCAACTTTGTCGATGGTAAGGGCGGCGGCGGTTGCAAGATCATCATTTAACCTTGTCGGTCGGAGCAAGCCACCCGGGATCATGATCCTCTTATTCTTTGAGTGTATGGCGGTGCGTGATGGTGTCCTTTTCGCGAAGATCGAGGACTCACGCATGTATCTTTGGAGACGACCGCCGGAGGTCGTAAACCTCTGGAACTCTCGCCACAGTAGACTTTCTATTGTGGCTCCTATTTTAGTAGATATTAGAGAGCTAGCTTCCTCTTTTATTTCTTTTGATATTCAACATGTAATGAGAACCTCCAATTACCCGGCTCACTTGTGTGCGAAGCGTGCTAGCACTCTGAATGTGACCGAGAGTTGGATGGTTGAGACCCCTAGCTTCCTGATCAGCAGCCTTCTGGCTGACTGCCCAGCGAATGCCTTTGTTTGAATAAAGCTCTCTAAAGTTCAAAAAAAAAAAAAAGAATAGACTTGCCAATACGGTCTACTGACAGAGAGATGGATGCAGATTACATGTACACAAGCTGTGAAGCTTCACCCTCCCCAAGCACAGTTTTGCAGTTGTGTATGATGACAAGAGGACTGCGACGAGTCCCATTCGATAGAGCCATTTCATCTACTCCGTATTAATCTGACTGATTCGCGGAAGAAATTAGTCTGATCGAGAACTGCGTCACTTCAGTCTTCGCAGCGTGCCGTTACGTCGGTCTACAGAAGGAATGAAAGGCGGAGTAGAAGAAGAAGAACGCCAGGATGGTTGCGACAGCACAGGACGCGAGCCACAGTTTCGACCGATTACGATTGAAGGCGGCTGTCGAGCTAGCTACCGGCGGTCTGGCGCCTCAAACATCTTGAATTGCTAGGGCCCAGAAACCGATTGATGATGTTTGCTGCTAATCCAGTCTCCCTGCCGGGCTGCTGGACCCAAATCTAAGCCGGAAACCGTGCCCCACTCCGAGCTGGACCGTCCAGCCTGGACGCTTGATCCTGACAGGGTACCCCCAAGCAACTAGCTCCAAGTGCACCATGTAAACGGGTCAAAATTATAAAATTCCGACGAGTTTACAGTTTCGCGAGCGAGAGAACGAGCTAGCAGACACCGTACTCTGGGCCTGGCCCGTTAAACAGGCGGTGGATAGGTACAAGTACCGACATGAGAGGAGGACACGGGGCTAAACCCTCATTTTCCATCACATCGAACCCTAGCACCGCCGCCACCCGCACCAAAAACTCCGGCGAGAAATTAGTAGCGATTGAGAGGTAGATCAGCGCGATGTTTAGCGGGTGCGCGCTATTTGGGATCAGTGGCGGCCGTAGCGGAGGTGGCGAGGGGAGGAGATCGATCGATGCGACGGTGCGATGATCTCTCCAAGAAGGAGAGGAAGCACCTTCTCCGCTCGGACAACACGAATAAGTGGGCGGCGCGGAAGTGGACCAACCACGGCTCGTGCCCTCCACCATTGCTCTGTCTCTACGCGTTGCCTCTGCAGCGGTTTTGCACACCGTCGCCGGAGCACGTCCCCACCACCCGCAAGTACGCACACGCCGACTTCCGCCCCTTCGGCTAGGGATCCTCGCGCTGCGCTCCTTCGTCCCTCCCCATCTCCGACGAATGGAGCTCTCCTTCCTTCCCGCGCCTACGCGTGTTGTCGTCACCTCCGACTACACGCAGGATTCCGACGAGGAACGTCTCGCCGTGGAGATGCTCACGCGTGAGTATGAGCGCGACCACGAGAAGGAGTAGAGGCACATAGTAGTCGCGTTCATCGAGGCGCGTCTAGCCAGGGAGAGCGAGGAGGCGTGCCTGGCAGCCATCGTCGTCAAGCTGTAGGCGGTGGACCTGGTGGACCTCTTCGAGGAGTGATCACACCATAGCTCCACCTACGCCGCCGCACGCCGGAGCTCAATTTTGGTCTGGAATGTGTCGGAACCCCCTCCTCCTAGTTTAAGTTGTAATCGAGCAGCTTTTGAATCGCTTCCTAAATGTTGTAAATTTTAATAGTATTGCTGCAGTTTGTGAACAATCGAACCACGTTTGTCGTTGAGATTTGCCACGAGTGCAAGAATTCGAAAAGTTCAGTTTCTATTACCGTCTCCGCGCACACATTTTTGAAACTGCAAAGTACAGGTACAGTCGCCTGTAGTATGGTTTTGCAGTTACCGTTAGAGATGCTGTAACACGGCCTCCACGCGCATCACGAGTGCGATCGACGGTACGCGTACGAGCGCATCGGCCTCGATGTCCGCTTCTTCCTCGATGCCCATTGGCGTTGTCCCAATGCAGAGTCAGATCGCGATGGAGCACGTGAGAGCCGTGACCTCGATCCCTCTGCCCAAGCGCCATCAGTGGGACCATTAATTGGCTCGATGATCGAAATCAGCCAACTGGGGCGAGTCAATGGCATCTGCTCGCCCAATCGGACGTTCCTTCTAGAAGTACAGTACTAGTTGGCTGTCGTTGCTCCGCCGCGCCGGCAGGTCACGCCGCCGGGAGCCTAGTACGCATCAGGTCCTCGGACACCAGGTGCACCGACGGGCCATGTGCCCAGCCGAACGTTGTGCGTGTCCTGAATTTGGTCGCGATCATAGCCGTAGCCGATACCTGATTGATTCGCCTACAAAAGGGCCGCACTGGAGCACTGGTATTACTAGTAAGTAGAGCATGCTATGTTTCCGAGTATTGTACTCCCAGGTGTGAATGAAACATGCATGGTTCGCTCCATGTCGGACCATTTCAATGCCCGAGCTTTCTTTTTGTTCATTTTCTAAAGAACAGAACAATCATAGGATGCAGTGCACGTAGCTGTCAAAGCCTCCGTGGCCAAGACGTTTCCAAAGTGGATCCAATTTCCCAATGCCTAATGGCCTACCTTGTAAAGGGGGAGCTAGAATTCCGGCACAAAACGACATGTTTTTTTTACTGAATTTCTTGACATTGTAACGCACGCAGTTGAAATCGCGTACCATATGCCTGGCTCATTGTATGACCGACGATAAATATAATAACATGATCAAACAAAACGAGAAAAGTAGTATAAATTCATAGTGCTGGTTTGCTTCTTTACCTGCTTCACCGCTAAGTAGTACTCCCTCCGTTTTAAATAAAATATAAGATGTTTTACATTTGTGAAGAGAATATATCAAGATTTGTTTTAGTGTGTAGTTTCACTCTAAACATGAGTAAAACTACGTGCTAAAAAAAGTCTAGATATATTTACTTTACAAAACTAAAATATCTTATTTTTCTTTAAACCGGATAATAGGCTTGCCATTCTATTGATATAGTAGTAGAAAAGAGTTGACCAGTTTATGAGGAAAACCGGCCGAAAACCAAATAACAACACAACACTACACGCCGGCCCCGAGACCGCGCACCACACGAGTCGACGGCCTAACCACCCAAGTGGCCAAGGTCGTCACCCAAAACACCTCAAAAACGCGACAAGGCGGAGGCAAAAACTCGGAGCCGCCGCTCCAACATCCACGCCAACCCCCGGGGCCGCGCACCACCTAGCCGAAGACGAGCAAAGGATGACACCGACAAGACAAACAAACCAAACACCGACACTTGCAGTGAAGGGCCTCTACAGAGATGCCTCCAAGAAGGGGAGCGATTTAACGATAAGCCATCATCACCGGCCGAGGCGGTAGGATTTTCACCCAGGAGCACACCAAACTGAAGCCGTGTCCGCCTGACCGCCGAGTCGAGGTAGCCCAGCAGCTCGTCATCACTAATAACCAATTCACTCCACTGGTCCCCCTTACCGACGGAACATCCAAAGCAAGGACCACAAGAGGCAAAATGATACAAGAAGCGCCACCCCCGCCCGATCCCGCGAGGGATCTAGAGTTTCTCCCGAAGAACCCGGATAGAGGCACGAGAGCACCACCACGACGACGCCTCCAAGAAAAACGCGGCGCCAAAAGGCGTCGCCACCGTCGGTTCCGGCCGGACCACCACCACCACCAACCCGCCCGTCCCTCGCGAAACTAGGCGCTAGGCGCCGGGGCATACAACGGAGGGAGGAGTACTAGCATACTCCAATTAGGAGTAAAATGCACCTATAGTCCCGCAAGTTGCTGGCTAGGTCCAAAACAGTCCTTAAACTTAGAAATTGCTCCAGCGCAGTCCTGGAAGTTGGTCTGTGTGGCATCCCGCAAAACCACTTCTAGAAAATCGCGTTACTGTTGTGCAATTGCATCATCATGACATTACTATGCATGCATGTTTTAACTAAAACTATTCCCGAAGAGCCCCTCTTTGTTTTCTAGATAATCCCCATCCTCAATCAAATATAAAACGCTGGTGTTTCCGAATATATCTGTTTGTATAAAAACAATTTACAAAAGCCTTTTAAAATATAATATAAATAAAAATGTAAATATTTTAGTGGGGGAGGCAGCCACCGGCCAGGCCCAAAAGGCACAAACCGGCAGCCACCTACCACCCCACTACAAACCCTAAAACTACCTACATCCCCATGTTTTCCTTCACCCGCCACACCCTCCTGCACTCATGCAGAAGAACCACACCAAACCCACCCGGATCCCATGCTCTCGCCACCCTCCTCGAGCCGCCACTGCTTCATGAGTTCCGGCGACCACCGCCAAAGACGCCTCCCGCCGACCGCATCCGCCCCGCGCCTGGTCCCTCTCCTCCGGCCTCTCCTCGCCGTTCCCCATTTCCCGGCCTCCCGCTGACGCCGGCGCCGCCTGTCCCGTTGGCGTCGCCTGCCTCGTCTCTGGCTACACTTGCTTCGCCGATCTCGCCGGTGTCGAGATCCTCCACCGCCACAGAGCCCTGTGACGCCTGCCCCGAGCCCGGTCATCATCTTCCCCGCAGCGTTGAACGCCTCCTTCCTCGGCTGTGTTCCGCCGCCAAGGTCCGCCGAGCCCCACTACCGAGCGCTTCCATGGCACCGCAGCCGCCGAACTCGTACCTCTGCTTTCTTCACTGCGTGGCGTCGCTCGTTACCCATCGCCAAGTTACGCTCGATCGCCTCGAGTGGATGCCTCTGTTTGTTCGGGTACGGCTCCAAGCACGCACGGTCTCGCTTCCAGCTTCGGTCGTCGTCATCTTTTAGGCTATATCGCTCATGATACTTTTGTTGCCGACCAAGGTCCGCTAGTGAACAAGCCCAACAGATTAGACAAGGAGGTCCAATGACAAGTTTTCCAAGATCCTCTTGAACTGCACCGCTTGACCAAGGTCGACACCGAACCAAAATAGCGCCTATTACAAGATCTTCGCCCCGGCCAACAAGATCTCCATCGCGGGCTCAAGTTCCCCCTCGGATGCACCAAGATCTACGGACGCCGGGACCCCCGAACCCGAAGGCCGATCCCGTACCCGGTGCCGCGCCAAGATCTCCGAAAACCCGGTACCGGACAAGTTCGCCTTCGACCTCGAGAACGCCTACACGGAACCACAAGACCGCCACCCGGAGCGTCAAGATTGCCTCACGGAATCCGAAGCGCGGACCCGACGAAATCCTCGCGACGATAAGAACGGCACCGACCCGGAAGAATCCGACGCGCCCCCGACACCGAACCCATCCTTTCCGGAGTTCGAGAACGACGTCGGACTCACGGACCTGTCGAACTCGAACCGAACCCCAAGATCGTCAAGAACCCTAATGTGTGACCCTTTTCCCGAACCCTATTTTTATAACATAACAACTTGTTGCATGTTTAATTGTCATCTTGCATGCATATCATGTGGTTCGGGGGCCTTATGCCGATTCACCTAATAATTAAATATGGGGCCCATATGCGGGCAAATCTAGCCTTATATTGGCCTCATTTAAACATGTGTAGCGAACCCGGTACTATCTTATGCCATGCTAATACAACATTTAAATTGCGGGGATCTAAACAACTTGAACCACCTAATTAATTGTCGGGACCCCGGTTCCGCTTAATATGACCTAATTGCATCGCACCTTTGCCATGCCATGCATCATACCTGCATCATGCCGATCTTCTGCCGTGTATTAAATATTGCATCCGGTGTTTATTCTAGTGTTTTGCTTCTTCGCGGATAAGGCCGTTGAGTTGATGTGAGCTTCGTCCCGATCTTCGGATGAACCCTTCGGCAATGTTTTCAAAGAGCATCTCCCTTTCTACCTATCTTACTTTTATAGTATTTACTTCCCTCCTGTTGATCTATTGCTATCTGTGTTGCGATGCTTTAGTTTCCGTACCCGTGATCTACCGTGCAGCCCTATATTGCCTTGGACACACCCTATTACCTGTTGTGTGGTAGATAGTTGGACTTGCGCGCCGTAGTTGCTTGCTCAAGTGCTGATGTGTGTCGCCATAGGCCACAGTTGCTGATGTATTGCCGCATGTTGTTGTTGGAGATGGCCCTAGTTTTACTTATTGTTCACTTTAATTTCTGTTTAACAACTAAAATTGAATAAGCAGAGGCATCGGTGGGTGATAGATAATATTTGGTTTCCGAACGCCCACTTGTGTCCCGTAAGACCCCGAGTACTTGATTCCTGTTCCTTGATTTATCGCTATTATCCACATCCGGAGGTATATGGGACCCCGAGCGAGCTTGATTCATCTTATTTCTAGGGGCCACAAACTAGTTTGAGGTTTTATTTACGATCCTGTACTTATGCCATGCTTTATCGCTTTATTTACGATTGTCAGGCGAGCACACGATTGTTTAGGAATTGTGACCCGCTTACGTGGTAGCGACAAGCCCAGCCACACTTTCGGTTCCCGATGCCATCACCGCCCCACAAACCTTGAGGCCGTCTCGAGTCATTAGCTTCGCGGAATCTACTTAAGGGTGGCCCTAAATATTTCGAATCTTGTGATTGTTCACCGTGAAAGCCTCGTTGGGTTTTGATTTGGTTTTTCCGAGGTTGATCGAGCGTGTTGCTATTGGTGCACCCGGCCGGTAAAACTTTCAAAGCCGTGTCCGCGGATATGGACGACTTGGAGCGCTTCTTGATCATAGACAAGCATAACTAAAGTTTATCGCTATAAATTTGACTTATAATGACTAGTAATCAGCTTCACTATAATGGAATGGCTAATTAATACCCACAATTGCTTGTTTGGTTGTCGCCATACAAGTGTATCGACTAGTAAGTATTGCAACTACAACGAAATGGCTGAATAAAAGTACCAACAAGCTTTGGGTTTGGGTTTATCTCATGCTATACATGTCCGATTAGTAAGTCTTGCCACTATAACGGAATGGTTAACTAAAAGTGCCCACTGCTTACTTTATCGTGACGATTATCTATACCGACTAGTAAGTGTCGCAACTATAATCGAATAAGTAAAATTGCCAACCGTGTGAGTTCCTCGGTTGACTTCCTCGTTGGTCTCGAGGGGGAACGCCAGGATGGGTTTGTTTGATGATAGTATCAGGTTGGATCCGAATAGGTCTCTCTCACCCCTCTCTGGTTGACGCCAGTTGTATCGAGTCTCTATAGGTTGTTTAGTGCATCTCGCCGCCGCCATCCACCATACCTATGTAGGCGAGGACCGCCAATTCTAGCCTCGCTGTAATCGCCTCGATCGACGCCTTCTTTTTTTTCCTTTGCCCTTTGTCGGCACCCCTTTTGTTAAGCAGGTTTGAGCTCGACGTCGTTAGCAGGGTTACCCTTCCGCCTTGGCCTGGGCAGGGTTATGGACGCCATTGGTTCTTCTTCAGGGCTCTTAGCCCCATTTGCATCTTGTCCGTAATGGACGCTATATCGATTCAAGGTGATTTGGATCTTTGTATATTATATCTGTATTCTTGGCTCCTTGAGTCGCTATATATATATCTGCTCAGGGTCCCATCGAGGACTGTGTAATGTTATTACCGCTTTCCACCCGCACGAAGTGCTGGTGGCACCTTTTGAATCGCTTTCTATGCGGGTTTGACAATTTTGTTCAAACTTGCATAGGTCCGATTCGAGGTGTTCTGAGTGGTATCGAGCTCAGCAGCGATACCACAAGTCCAAATGTAGGATAACCTAGCTAACGGCAAGTAGAGTGTCAAAACTATTTTGCAAAATCGGTTGGATAGTTACGATTAGGTCCGATTTTACTCCTTACCCTCCGCGATCTCCTCTTATCTCGACGTTTTGAATCTTCCTTATCTTTCTTCTTCGAGTCCAGATTTCTCGTGGTTGGTTTCCGTCGCACCTTGAGTGGTTTCGCTTCCTCTTCCGATAACGGTGCTCTACCATCCGTGTTCAAGCTGCCCGATGAATCCGCTCACGGTGTTACCGCCTTTGATCCTTGTTTGTGCTTCCGACGCGACGACATCCTCTACGCCAGATCCGATGCAGAGTCTGCATCACCCCTTTGTTTCCGAACCTCGCTTGTCGAGATCTTCAGTCTGAATCCGAGAGTTGGTTGCATAATTCGCCTATTCGTGTGCAGAGTAATGGTTTGGGTGCGCGATGGACTGATCACCATCCGACTACTCTTATCATTCGCTCTTGTACATCGAATCGGTGGGTCCCGCGATTTTACTCCGTTCACGGAAGTTAGGGGTGGCTTTATTTGTTGATACCTCTACCTTCGACCTTTTGTTCCCGGAGTGTTCTCTCGACGATCACGGACAACAACTCTTGTTAGTGGTGTCGCGAGGATCTACACAAAGCGAGAAGACGGAGAACGCCGACCTTCCTTCTGGTACCATGAGGCGGATCTCGAGGGCGAGATCCTTTGTTAGTGGTGTCGAATTGTGGCATCCCGCAAAACCACTTCTAGAAAATCGCGTTACTATTGTGCAATTGCATCATCATGACATTAGTATGCATGCATGTTTTAACTAAAACTATTCCCGAAGAGCCCCTCTTTGTTTTCTAGATAATCCCCATCCTCAATCAAATATAAAACATGGTGTTTCGAATATATCTGTTTGTATAAAACAATTTACAAAAGCCTTTTAAAATATAATATAAATAAAAATGTAAATATTTTAGTGGGAGGCACCACTGCCAGCCCAAAAGGCCCAAACCGCAGCCACCTACCACCCCACTACAAACCCTAAAACTACCTACCGTCCCATGTTTTCCTTCACCCCGCCACCCTCCTATGCACTCAAGGCAAAGAACCACACCAAACCCACCTCGATCCCATGCTCCTCGCCACCCTCCCCGAGCCGCGTTTCCAAGGAAGTTCCACGGCGACCACCGCCAAAGACGCCTCCCGCCGACCGCATCCGTCCCCGCCCGGTCCCTCTCCGGCCTCCCCGCCTCGCTTCATTGCCGGCCTCATGTGACGCCAGCGCGCTGCCTCGGCCCCTGCTTTGGCGTCGCCTCGCCTTCGGCGGCCACCGCTGTTTCGCCGCATCTCGCGGTGTCGCCGAGATCGCCTCCACCGCCACGAGCTCCGCACGCCCGCCCCGAGCGGTCATCATCTTCGCAGCGTTGAACGCCTTCCTCCGGCCGTGTTCCGCCGCCAAGGTCCGCCGAGCCCACGCTCGAAAGCGCTTCCATGGCACCGCATCAGGCCGCCGAACTCCTCTGCCTTTCTTCGGCCAGAAGGCGTCGCCGTTACCATCGCCAAGTTCGCTCGACGCCGAGTGGATGCCTCATTTGCGGGTACGGCCTGGGTACGCACGCGGCTCGCCAGCTGGGTCGTCGTCATCTTTAGGCTATACCGCCGAAGATTTCTTTGTTGCCACCAAGGTCCGCTAGTGAACAAGCCCAACAGACAGAAGGAGGTCCAGACAAGTTTTCCAAGATCCTCTTGAATCGCTGCTTGACCAAGGTCGACACCGAACCAAAATAGCGCCCTATTACAAGATCTTCGCCCTGGCCAACAAGATCTCCATCGCGCTCAAGTTCCCCTCGGATGCACCAAGATCACGACGCCGACCCCGAACTCAAGGCCGATCCTGCATCGTGCCGCGCCAAGATCTCCGAACCCAGATCGACAAGTTCGCCGACCTCGAGAACGCCTACACGGAACCACAAGACCGCCACCCGGAGCGTCAAGATTGCCTCACGGAATCCGAAGCGCGGACCCGACGAAATCCTCGCGACGATAAGAACGGCACCGACCCGGAAGAATCCGACGCGCCCCCGACACCGAACCCATCCTTTCCGGAGTTCGAGAACGACCCCGTCGGACCCTGGACCCTGTCGAACCCCGAACCCCGGAACCCCCAAGATCGTCAAGAACCCTAATGTGTGACCCTTTTCCCGAACCCTATTTTTATAACATAACAACTTGTTGCATGTTTAATTGTCATCTTGCATGCATATCATGTGGTTCGGGGGCCTTATGCCGATTCACCTAATAATTAAATATGGGGCCCATATGCGGGCAAATCTAGCCTTATATTGGCCTCATTTAAACATGTGTAGCGAACCCGGTACTATCTTATGCCATGCTAATACAACATTTAAATTGCGGGGATCTAAACAACTTGAACCACCTAATTAATTGTCGGGACCCCGGTTCCGCTTAATATGACCTAATTGCATCGCACCTTGACATGCCATACATCATACATGCATCATGCCGATCTTCCGCCGTATTAAATATTGCATCCGATGTTTATTCTAGTGTTTTGCTTCTTCGCGGATAAGGCCGTTGAGTTGATGTGAGCTTCGCCCCGATCTTCTGATGAACCTTCGGCAATGTTTTCAGGCGAGCATCTCCCCCTTTCTACCTACCTTACTCTTATAGTATTTATTCCCTCCTGTTGATCTATTGCTATCGTGGTTGCGATGCTTTAGTTTCGCATTCGTGATCTCACCAAATTTACCCTATATTGCCTTGGACACACCCTATTACCTGTTGTGTGGTAGATAGTTGGACTTGCGCGCCGTAGTTGCTTGCTCAAGTGCTGATGTGTGTCGCCATAGGCCACAGTTGCTGATGTATTGCCGCATGTTGTTGTTGGAGATGGCCCTAGTTTTACTTATTGTTCACTTTAATTTCTGTTTAACAACTAAAATTGAATAAGCAGAGGCATCGGTGGGTGATAGATAATATTTGGTTTCCGAACGCCCACTTGTGTCCCGTAAGACCCCGAGTACTTGATTCCTGTTCCTTGATTTATCGCGCTATCCACATCCGGGAGGTATATGGGACCCCTGAGCGAGCTTGATTCATCTTATTTCTAGGGGCCACAAACTAGTTTGAGGTTTTATTTACGATCCTGCATTTTATGCCATGCTTTATCGCTTTATTTACGATTGCGAGGGCACACTGTCTTGTTTAGGAATTGTGACCCGTTACGTGGTAGCGACAAGCCCAGCCACACTTTCGGGTTCCTCGTTCTGCCGCCCCACAAACCTTGAGGCCGTCTCGAGTCACTAGCTTCGCTATGGAATCTACTTAAGGGTGGCCTCAAATATTTCTGAATCTTGTGATTGTTCACCGTGAAAGCCTCGTTGGGTTTTGATTTGGTTTTTCCGAGGTTGATCGGCGTGTGTTGCTATTGGTGCACCCGGTAAAACTTTCAAAGCCGTGTCCATGGATATGGACGACTTGGAGCACAGCTTGATCATAGACAAGCATAACTAAAGTTTATCGCTATAAATTTGACTTATAATGACTAGTAATCAGCTTCACTATAATGGAATGGCTAATTAATACCGCCCACAATTGCTTGTTTGGTTGTCGCCATCGACAAGTGTATCGACTAGTAAGTATTGCAACTACAACGAAATGGTGAATAAAAGTACCAACAACCTTTTGGGTTTGGGTTTATCTCATGCTATCAGATTCCGATTAGTAAGCACGCGCCACTATAACGGAATGGTTAACTAAAAGTGCCCACTGTTTACTTTATCAGACGATTATCTATACCGACTAGTAAGTGCCGCAACTATAATCGAATAAGTAAAATTGCCAACCGTGTGATTTCCTCGGTTGACTTCCTTGGTCTCGAGGGGAAACGCCAGATGGGTTTGTTTGATGATAGTATCGTGTTGGATCCGAATAGGTCTCTCACCCTCTCGACGCGGATGTATCGAGTCTCTATAGGTTGTTTAGTGCATCTCGTCACGCCGCCACCCACCATATGTAGGCGAGGACCGAATTCTAGCCTCGCTGCAATCGCCTCAAGATCGACGCCCTTCTTTTTCCTTTGCCCTTTGTCGGCACCCCTTTTGTTTAAGCAGGTTTTGAGATCGACGTTAGCGTGGTTACCCTTCCTTCCCGGCAGGGTTATGGACGCCATTGGTTATTCTTCAGGGCTCTTAGCCCCATTTGCATCTTGTCCGTAGCTGGACGCTATATCGATTCAAGGTGATTTGGATCTTTGTATATTATATCTGTATTCTTGGCTCCTTGAGTCGCTGCTATATATATCTGTTCTGTGGGTACCATCGAGGACTGTTGTGTAATGTTATTACTTCGTTTTTCACCCGCACGAAAGTGCCTGGTGGGCACCTTTGAATCGTTTCTATGCGGGTTTGACGAATTTTGTTCAAACTTGCATAGGTCCGATTCTGAGGGTGTTACAGTCTGAAAGCCCACGTACGGTCCAAACTACGGTCCGTCATGGTATCTTGCTGATGTGGCAATGAGCAAGGTAGAGAGCACAGAACAAAGACCCTGACGCGTGGAAGATAACCATGATGACGTAGATTCGGTGTTTCCGGTTCGATTCTTATGAAGGGGAGCTGCACGATGAGTTAGGGATATCGCTCCGCCGGACTCGCGACTTCGATGATGGCAAAGATCGGCGCAACTTATTCCTTTTTCAAAGGAAGAAGACACGACTTGCTAAAGACGACAATCGGAGGCGACACGCAGTCCGGCTCCAACGGATTTAGCCCCGATAGGCGAGAGGATGAACTGTCAAGACACACCGTGCTTGGCTCCATGCCAAAAGAAAGAGAGCACACACATGGACGATCTTGGTGCGGCATTGCTCGCCATGAGTAAGGAGCCTAGGCCATCGGCTGCCAGCGCCACGAGCATGCGGTGGTTCTCGAACTCAAAATACCCCGCGGTGGGACCTTGTCGCTGGTGTTGGTGATCCTTCCCACAAGCAAGGAGCGACGAGCGGAGTTGGAAGAACGTCCGTGGCACGTGACGACCTCCGCTGACAAGGTCTAGAAAACGGCGCGTGGAGCCCGGTTGACATGGTCGGGAGGAGTGGCCGTGGCGGAGATCTCGCTCAACGAGGTCGGCAGGAGCGGCGGCAGATCCCCCGTTCGCGCTTGGAGCGGGATCAGACGGCGAGGAATTGCGGTCGCCGGGAAGAACTCGGGCAGCGGTCAGGGACAAGCTCGGTCGGCGGCTCGATCTGCTGGCGTTTCTCCTCTGTTCCCACGGGAAAGAGAAAAGGGATAAACAATTTTTCTTATTTGTTTTTTTTTTGGTCCCGTGCGTGGTAGAATAGGCAGGTGAATGCTGGTGGGGCACCCTCGACGCGGTGGGGCGCCTTAAGTTCCATGTCAGCGAGATACGCTGATTAATCGTATTTAGGACCGTAGATGGACGTTAAGAGCAACTTTCAGGACTGTATTAGAGCAATTTATGAGTTTCAGGACTATTTTAGACATAGCCAGTAAGTTTAGGGACTACAGTTGCATTTTACTCTCCAATTAGCGACGCCGACGATTAGTCAGAATGTGATTCTCATCGTACCGATCGATGCTTCCTACGGATGTGAACATCTACCAACGACAAAGCTGCTTTTACCTGGGTGTCTGGGTGGTCGTCTCTCACTTTTTGTGAGCTACAATAAATATCTGAGCATTTATTCATTGGAGATCGACGGCCTAAAATTACCGACAATAATAGCAATGTGCCTGGCTCACTGTATGATCCACAGAAAATAACAAACGTAATAACTTGATCAAACAAAATGAGAAAAGTATAAATCCCTAGTGCTGATCTGCTTCTTCACCGAGCACTGTAAATGTTTCACCGCTAGCATGTCCAGCATCATAGCAAATCAGGGACGATTAGTCAGGCGGCGACGCTCGTCATACCGATCGACGCTTTCCTACGAATGTGAACATGTAATCTTTGAGCATATTTATTCGTTGGAGATCCACGGCCTAAAAATAATCCTCTAGTTTCATTCTCATGAGTACTAATAAACGGAATCAAATTCAAATCTTACTGTTCCACAGCCACGTGCTCCTTATCCGCACGCGCGCCACCCGCTCGCGCCACCACCTCGTCCACGAACGCCTGCACGTGCCGGTCCGACGACCCGCCGCTCGACACGGCCGTCGTCGCCGCCGCGCTCCACGCCCTCGCGTTCTCCGCCATCGCCGCCGCGTCCGGCCCGGCCACGGCGGCCTCCACCGCGTCGCGCACGGCGTCCCTCCGCAGCGGCGCGCCGATGCGGACGCCCATCTTGAACTCCTCCACCAGGTACTTGGCGTCCGTGCACTGGTCGCCCCACTGCGGGAACGCCACCACGGGGACACCCGCGGCGAGCGTCTCCAGCGTGGAGTTCCAGCCGCAGTGCGTCAGGAAGCAGGCCGTGGACGGGTGCGCGAGCACCAGGTCCTGCGGGCTCCACGGCACCACCATGCCGCGCCCGGCGATGGATTCCAGGTACCCTTCCGGGAGCATCGCGCTGCTGTCCGGCCGCACGACCCACAGGAACGGTCGCCCCGAGGACGCGAGCCCGTACGCCAGCTCGGCTAGCTGCTCCGCGGACAGCACCACCACGCTGCCGAGCGACGCGTACACGACGGACCGCGGCGCCTGCGTGTCCAGCCAGCCCACGCAGTCGTCCGCCGCCTTCAGCATGTCGCCGCGCACGGAGGCGTCCTCGGCGAGCTCCACGAGCGGGCCGACGGGGATGAGCGGCGGAGGCGCCGGGGACACGCCCGGGAGCGCGTCCACCACGTCGCGCTCCAGCTCGGAGAAGGAGTTGACGAACACCCAGGACGCCTTGTGGATCGTGCGGAACTGCTTCAGTATCTCGTTGGCCAGGAGCTTGTACGGGTTGGAGGGAAGCAGGAACGACGGCACGTCGGCGACCGACATCGCCGGGAGACCCGGGAGCTTGACCAGCGCCTCGAGGTCGTCCTCGGGCGGGAACTCCACCAGCCCGTGCACGTGGTGGTAGTAGAGGGAGAAGACGGCGCACGACTGCACCCACAGCACGGCCGAGGGTATCCCGGCGTCGTGGGCGACGTCGATCGCCCAGGGGAGGAACGGGTTCCCGACGACGCAAGCCACGGGGCGCCCGGCCTCCTCCTGCCGCCGGATCAACTCCACGAACGCAGGGGGGCCGACGGTCTGGAGGTGCCTCATCAGGGGGTCGAGGTCCGTGAGGCCTTCCGAGTGGTCGTCCAGGAACTCGAACCGGATGCGCCCGAGGCCCAGCGGCACGCCGTCGCCGCCGGCTTCCACGCCTGTGGACGCCGTGATCTTGGCTCCCACGTCGGAGGTGGAGGAGAAGGTCACCAGGAGGCCCTTCGCGGCGAAGCGCTTGGCCAGTCGGAGCATCGGGTTGACGTGGCCCTGCCCCGGGAAGCATATCAGTAGCAGGTGGGGAGCCGACGACATCGCCGCCGCGGCGACCGTGCTCACTACGGCCTCCTCGCCCATGGTTGCAAACTTGCGATCGAGCTCCTGCGGCGGGGGAGAGAGGTCGTGTTTGATTCTTGTTCGATGTTTCCGAGCTGGCTAAACTGCACCGGTGCAGATGCGCGATTACTGCATCGATCCAACTAGGACCGCTAGCTACGAATGTACGGTGCGGAGCTAGCTGCTATTCTCCAGCTACCGCATTTATACGAAAAATTGTTTCAGTGATGACGTGGGCGATTCCGTCCGATGTGCCGTGGCCGTGACAACACGGCAGACATAATCGTGCAGCCATTTTGTGCCGTCTAGGCGCGATCGAAGCGGGAGGGGTCAAGTTGGCCTCTCACTTCTCCATAGAAGAACGAATACTTGGCATCTCGCCCTCTCCACGTATTCTGGTTCTCCAGCGTTACGATATACTTGAGGTATACGTACTCCCTGTTTTAGGTTTGTGAATAAGATGTATCTAGACATCTTTTAGTGTCTAGATTCATTTAAACCTATACACTAAAATGTGTCTAGATACATCTCTTTCACAATCCTAAAACATCTTATATTTCTACGAAGGGAGTATTATTGTACAGCATTATAGCAAAAACCTTAACCTAGAAACAGCTTCGAATACTTTTTGAGTGTGTCTAATTCTCAGCGAATGTTGTCATGCAATCTTAGTTACACACAACAACAAAAATATTATATATATATATATTACTTCACCGTTAAAAGGGAAGCCGGAGTGAGCAAGAAGGAGCTCAGGAATTGTGGAACCATCTGTTTCAAGATCCGGCCTGACCGGTGGTTCGCTGACATTGTACGACACGAGTCCTGCAAACACTGGCAGCAGACGTATTTCTATGGCCCAGTTATCCCCCCTGGTTGGCCGAGAAGCATCGTACCCGGATTTCGTTGATGGGACTTCCGTTGAAGCCCCCACATGGAGATCACAAGCCACTACTAGAAAATAGCTAATTCGACGCGCAACTGTTTTGGCTATCTATGACACATTAGGGGTGTGCCACAAGGCGTGCGATGCGGCTAAAAGTTAGCCGTGGCGCACTAGCTGGTGTGCCACGCATATGAAAAGTTAACCGTGGCGTACTAGGTGTTGTGCGCCACGCGTATGAAAAGTTAGCCATGGCGCACTGGGCGTTGTGCGCCACGGGTACAAATTTCAAAATTAAAAAAAGCGAGAGATTTGGATCTCGCCGTCCCCGCAGCCGTCGGTGTCGTCGCTCGTCGGTGCGGGTCATCGTCGTCGCCTTGTCGGAGTGGTCACCGCCGTCGCCTCATCGGAGTGGTCACCGACGTCGCCGTTGCCTCACCTCGTCGGAGAGGTCACCGTTGCCTCGTCGGATAGCTCGCCGTCGTCGTCACTACAAGAAGGAGGAGGAGGAGGAGGAGGAGGAGAAGGAGCCCGCCGTCGCCATCGTCACTGACTCACTGCAAGGAGGGATGAGAAGGAGGAGGCCACCCTCACCATCTTCACTATAAGGAGGAAGAGAAGGAGAAGGAAGAGGAGAAGGAGGAGGAGAAGGAGAAGGAAGAGGAGGAGGATGAGGAGGATGAGGATGATGAGAATGAGAAGGAAAAGGAGAAGGGAGGAAAAGTAAAAGGAGAGAAGGGGGAGGGAAAGTAGAGGGGTAGGTGGGCGGGGTGATGATTCGAATTTCGAATCCTGCCCACTTACTCGTGGCGCACTAGGTGGTGGTGCGCTATGTAGGGTTCACAGCATAGAAAACAAAAAAATTCTACGATGTGAACTATGTACCAAGATCTATCTACTAGATACAAACAACGGGCGGATGTATATCCGTAGAGAACATACCCTTGAAGACCGAAAAAGCTTAACGAGTTCAACTTGTGGTTGATGTAGACGTTCTCTTGCCGATCTCAAGATCGAGAGGAAGTCCTAGCGCCGCAAATCAGCAGCGCATCCATGCTCGCACACACGTTCGAGGCACCAAGCAACCTCCGCCTCCTCGCCCAAATGCATGAAGCACAACTCTTTCTTGCCGAATAGCCACCGGGAACATGTATCTCGCTAGTCCGAGACTATGGGGATAAATTCTAGAGGGGAGAGAGATCCTTGACGAGGAGGTGTGAGAGACAAGTGAGGAGGGGCTCCTTTTATAGGAGGAGGAACCCCAAGGGGTGGCAGGCATGGGGCTGCCCCTTGCCCTCCCTCTTCATGTGGGTGGACACTCCACTCACAAAAGTCCTTTAAATTCCTCCACTCAAAAGTCCACTCAAATTCCCATTAAATTTCCACCAAATTTAATGCAAACTCTCATTAAATAAAACTCTTTTATTTTATTCAGAATTTTGTCAATTACTTTAATGACAAACATTCACAATAACCCTTGCTAGAATTCCATTTCACATGCATAACCACTTTATGCAATTTCACCCAAAACCTGCTTTGGTATCTAGTGAAATAAATTCCGCTTTGTTCATTCTTTCAAAGATGAAACTTTTGCTCCAATTGGATGTCGTGTCTCTTAAGTGTGTCACCCTACGGTTCGTGAATAATGCGGACATGATCGAGACCCTCTCGGATCAATAATCGAAGCGGATCCGGAGACCCATAATCGACTCCCACATTCAACGATGACTTTATTGTGATCGCGGAACCTTTTACGCTAGTATATTAATCCCTTTGTTTCATGATATATTACATGTCCGAGATTCGATCATCGGTATCTCCATACCTAGTTTGATCTCGCATCGACATGCACTCTTATCTCGTTCCGTGATATAACATTCTAGTGATCAAA
Organism: Avena longiglumis; assembly: GCA_030063025.1. NCBI lineage: Eukaryota > Viridiplantae > Streptophyta > Magnoliopsida > Poales > Poaceae > Avena > Avena longiglumis. The sequence goes on from CP125978.1 coordinate 127,473,867, forward strand.
TCACTTGCTTGCAAGCTAATCAATGTGATATCACCGAGAGGGCCCAGAGTATATCTATCAGTCATCGGGATGAACAAATTCCACTCTCGATCCATGAGCCTCAACATAACACTTTATTAGTTCAATCCATCTTTATAATCACCGCTACGGTGACGCTTTGATGTTATCAAGAAACTCTTCTGGTGTTAGTGATTGACATGATCTCATGGTCTAAGGATTAGGATCACTTCGTAAGTTGTTATAGCAATATAAACTCAATGACTTTGATCGTAATGCTATACTTCGGATGAATGTTCATCACACCATTACACTAATGTTGTGATCCCGTTATTAACAACATCCAATGTCTATGATCAGGAAACCTTGATCATCTTGTTAATCAACGAGCTAGTTTATGAGAGAGGCATAACTAGGAACTTTCTGTTTGTTTATTAAACACACATTTATTAATGTTTCCGTATTAATACAATTATAGCATGTAAAATAAACATCTATCATATACTTGGAATACACATAATAAACACTTTATTATTGCCTCTCAGGGCATATTCCTTGATCTCCCACTTGCACTAGAGACAATAATCTAGTTACATAGTGATAAATCTAACACCCATTGAGTTCGTGTTGATCATGTTTTGCTCTAGGAGAGTTTTAGTCAACGGATCGCTACATTGAGATCCGTATGTACTTTACAAATCTTTATATCTCCATCCTTGACATGCTCGCGGATGGAGTGAAACCGACGCTTAATATGCTTGGAATGCTTGTGAGACCTTGGCTCTTTGGCATTGGCAATGGCACCATTGTTGTCACAATATATCACCACTGGGTCCAACGCGTTTGCAACCACACCTAGTTCGGATATGAACTCCTTCATCCAAAGCGCTTCGAGCCGCTCAAGCAAAGAACATATTCGACCTCCGTTGTTGATCCCGCTACCACAGTTGTTTGAGCTCCTCCAACTAACCGCCTCGCCATTCATGAGAAATACGTATCCGGATTGAGACTTAGAGTCATCCGGATCGGTCAAAGCTAGCAACATAACACTTAGCAACGAGCTCTTCTTCACCTCAGTATACAAGAAACATATCCTTAGTTCTTCGTAAGTACTTAAGGATATTCTTGACCGCTATCCAAAGGTTCAACACGGATCCGATTGGTACCTACTAGTCAAACTAATAGCATGTGCCACATCCGGTCTTGTACATAGCATGGCGACATTATAGAGCCTATGGTGAAGCATAGGGACCTTGTCCATTATCTCTCTTTCTTCCGCCGGAAGGACTTTGAGTCTTACTCAATGTCTTGCCTTGCAACATAGGTAAGAACCCTTCTTACTTAGTCCATTTTAAACTTCTTTAAAATCTTATCAAGGTATGTACTGCGATAGCCCTATTAGGCGCCTAGATCTATCTCTATATATCTTTATGCCTAATATGTATGACGCTTCACCTAGGTCCTTCATTGAAAATTTGTTGTTTAGATAACTTTTAACCTTGTTTAAAGATCTATATCATTTCCGATCAATAATATGTCATACACATATAATATCAGAAATGCCACATTGCTCCCACTCACTTTCTTGTAAATACAAGCTTCTCCATAAGTTTGGACAAATCCAAACTCTTTGATCACCTCATCAAAGCGGAGATTCCAACTTCGTGATGCTTGCTTCAATCCATAGATGGATCGCTGAAGTTTGCACACCTTGTTAGCATCCTTTGGATCGACAAAACCCTTTGGTTGTATCATATACAACTCTTCTTCAATATTACCATTGAGAAACACGGTTTTGACATCCATCTGCCATATCTCATAATCGAAATATGCAGCAATTGCTAACATAATCCTAACTGACTTTAGCATCGCCACTACAAGGAATCTGGCTATATATGACCCTCCATTTTCGTCACAAAATCGTCATAGTAGTCCATTTATGACGATTCTATGACGATTTTGAGATCGTCGAAAGCTGGGCGTCGCAAATGAACTATAACGACGTTTTTGGTAAAATCGTCATAATCGTCTATGACGATATTAGATCGTCATAACGTCTATGACGATCCAATATCGTCATGGGCCATCTAGCCTGGCCAAGTCAGATCCTACGTGGCAAAATTGTGACGAAATTAAATCGTCTTAAATCAAAATCAGACCCATTTCTAGGTTCCACATGGGCTCGGCCCAACTATTCGGATTGTTTTCTTTGCATTGGTCTTTTATATGGTGATTCTTACTTTGGGCCTTCTTATTTTGGGCTGGTCACACCAAGAATAGCCATTATCTTTGTCCATTTTACTTTGACTGATCCGTTAGAAAATGCGTGTCCAAATTGTCGATCGATGAGCTGGGTCCCAAAGAATAAGATTATTTTGGACAGGGGGTCACATTAATAACAAATCACACCAGATTAATAGCAAAAATGTACCAATAAGTAGAAAATACACATCACAGCAAAGATGAGTTTATTACAATATTCTGGTCAGAATAGATGGAACACATGAAATTCCACTCATTCAAATTACAACTTGTTGAGAAATCAAATCTTCGATGACCTGGTACCTACAAATCAACAACTAAAGCTCTGAGCAAGTGTAAAAACTAGCTACAATTTGATCCTCTCGAACTTATGCATGCTTCCAGATCAACCCGCAGCTCCTGTAAACAATAGGGTATCTCGCAATCCCCAACAAAATAATTACAAACAGAATCTAAAGGGCAGATAAATGGAATGCAAGAAGTTCACTATTTAACAGAAATAAGTGCATTTTCATTGTTTAAGCATAACATCTTCACTGACAGGAGAGTGCAACAATTAAATGTGATATTGCAAACACACAGCATTGAGAGAAATAGAAACAGTGTACACCAAATATCAAGTATTTACAGGATAAATGGTAGTACAAGAATGAAGCATATTTTAAACAGTAGCTCATATTTTCATGTCAGACCTAGAAATACATGTTGAATGCACATATACTAGATAACCCAAGCATCAGTTTTGAGAAGTGCAGTTTAATCTACTCAAAATAAAGTAGGCAAAGGCACGATCTCCAGGAGGGTATCTTTCATGGTTGTGCTGGTCATAGAGCACTTTTTAGTTGGGGTTCTTCAGTGCAGCCGTAGTTGCAGGAAGTTCAGCTAACCCAGCATCTTGGTTATGCGGAACAAGTGTTTCCAAAGAAAATCCTGCATTAAAATTACATGTAGTATGAATGACATTGAGATATTGGAGAGCCAGTATTTAGGCATGAATAAAGATATGAGTATGAAGAATTCTCAATAAGCGTATCAAAGAGCAGCTGCATTTAAGTAAAATATTTAATGCATTGCATGACTATGGCTGGATTAGTAATTAACTTATCTAACCAAATTAGTTTATTACAAGCATGTTTAACAAAAAAAACCCGTAAGTTTTACTTTCTTGTTTGCATGAACCCAAGCCCATCAACATTAGACCAAGGATGACAAGTTTTTTCGTGAGACTGAAAACAATACAAACATATAACAGTAGCCAACAGTAGCCAGGTGCGATCCTTTTCTTTGCTTGTGTCAGTATATATATACACTACCCCTAAACACTTGAATACCAGATAGTTTTGTTTGTGTAAGTATATATATACTATGCCCAAACACTTGAATACCAAATTGTCCCTCGTACCGTGGTGCTAAAAGAATGATCAAGGAATCATGATGCTAGCTAGCTTCGGAATAGCACTTCAATAAAACAGCTTATCATCTTTGAAAATTAATTCTCTCATAAGCACGACTAAGCGATTTAAACTTCAGATGTTTAATTGCCTTCAAACCAACTAATGCCCTCGATGAGGCGCTAACTCGACTAGGCAACAAAGGAAGAACCGATTGAGATTTGCTAGTTCGACGTGCAGACTCACTCTCAAGGCGGCATAGGAACATCAGGTTTTAGTGGCAAAAGGAGCTCCCACGAAACAAAGAAGAACCGGCGATGCTTGGCGGTCACGTAACACATCACAGCATAATCAGCACTGAGATGGATGCTACACTTTCTCCTTGACACATGCGAAGGTGAATATCCCTAGTGTTTTTGGGGCAACTTGCTCAACTACCCAAGAATCCAACATTGGCCTTACAACTGCTTGGAGAAATAGACCTGAAATTGCACATGATAAGGTCAGATGAAGATATTTGGCAGAATGGTGGGACTGGGAAAGAACTAAGTCTTACGTTAATCAATAATTAGATTAGCTCGTAGCCAGATCAGAAGATCATACATAAAATGCACTAAACTTGCAAACTGTTGATTGATGACCATAAACGACAGTAATTTCCTAGTCAGAAGATCATACATACAATGCACTAATTGTATACTGTAGTTTCCAAGAAGGCTGCACTAAACTTGTAGAGCTGAAATAGGTATGTACTAAACTTGTTGGAAAGTAGATTAGAATTTATTTGTTGCCCACCATTTATGGCGATCAGAAACTGAATTTGACCAAACTAGTTAACAATAAAATGCATAAAGTTTCCACAATACAAGTAAAAGCACATGAGACACCATCTATTCTATACGAAAGCTCACAATCACAATGTAAGTCATGCGTACCATGCCCAATCATCTACACAATAATACTAGAAAATCTAACTAAGTCATGCGGTACCATGCCCAATCATCTATACAACAATCCTAGAAAATCAAAGGCGGACGACGGCGACCAGAAGCGATAACAAGTACATGATCCAAAGAGTAGAGGCAAGGGAGAGAGGGAAAGGATGGAGACCCACACAAACAGCGTGAGCAGTGAGTTGGAGTGCGAGAAGATGCCAATGGAGAGGTCGATGTCCTGCGTGGCGGCCGAACATGTTCGCCATGGCGCGTGACGACCTCCGGTGCCTGGCTCTCCCACGCCGCGTCCTTCGCCGGTGCCTCACAAGAAGATGCGGGCCAAGAGCACCGCCGCTTCTGTCGCGCCCGCCCATGCGTCTGTGGCGGCGACATGAAGACCGTCTCGGCCGTGGCGCGGGCCCCACGCCGAACTTCGGCCTGGCGACACCGCCCCGTGTGGTGCTCGGCCGGCCGGCCTCGAACTCGAGGAGCTACACCCCTCGCCGCGCATTGGCGACGAGCCCTGCTCCGACCAAGAAGGCGGCGGTTCTGCGGCTCCGCGACGACAAGGAGGCGGAGCTGCAGCGGTGGTGGCCTACAAGGCGTCGACATGGAGGGAAGGTGAAGGGGTCGATGCGCGGCGTCAAGTGGATCAAGGAAAGTGCGGCGCGGTGCCGCAGTGGATCGATCCATCCATCTTGCTCGCTTCGTGGGAGAGGATGAGGAGAAGGAAGAGGCGGGAGAGGCGGCGATGGAGATCGCGATCGGCGAACAAAGAAGTGTGGCGGTATTTGGGAGGAGATAGGTCGGGTAGGGTTTCTGGGAGCACAGGAAGCACGAGGAAAGAGACAGAGGAATCAAGTAGGTGTGGTTTTTTCAATGTGTTTCTTTGGGTGGCGTGAGCGTTGGATTGGCTTTTAACGGTTTTGATGAGGCTGAGATTCCTGATCCGTGGGAGGACGAACCCTGTAATTTGATTGGTTGTAGAAGAAATGGTCACTTCCCATTTTCCGGGTGCCAAAAACGGTGCGTTTTGTGAAACAACCACCAAAATTCTAATTTAAAATGCTACCACCATATTTTGTAAAATATTAGACCACCTTACATGGACAATGTCCCAATCGGGATATCTCAAACCTTTCCGTTCACCCCTGGTGAAAAAGACAAATTCCTGCCGAATCGGTAGGAAGTGGGTCCGGTTTGAACTACAGATACATGATCCGATGCTCATGATTTTTGGTAAAAATCATTTTTAGACTCACAATATGCTGTTTCTTTCGCGTGGTGTATTATTATGTGACATAATTTCAAGGAAAAATACCAAACTTGTTAAATTGAGTATGTCTCAAAAAACCCTTCACAAAATGACCTATCATGTTCGAGGTTTCGTGGCTTTCGGGTCAAATGACCAATGTTATGGCTAGAATTAGGGCATAGTTTGTGATAATGTGCCCATATTGTGCACACATATATATCATGGCATGGAGATCAATGTTGCAGAAGGAAGTTTTACTTTTCGACGCACGGAAAAACCATTTTCCATTTTCCGAGCGCAAAAAACGCGGCGTTTTGTGAAGCAACCACCAAATTTTGAGACATACTCAATTTAGACTCATAATATGCTATTTATTCAAAGATCCAATGCAATTTTAGCTAGACTCAGCCCCTAGCTAAGAACCTCCATGCCCGCCGTTTTGACCATAGTCATATTCATTTACCATTCGTCGAATAAATGGTTTCCAGTCGACTTTAGAAAAAAAGATTTTATACTCACGATGATCTAAAATGATAAATGTACCAATAAAAAAGTTACGCATCTCCTGGAGATGAACCAAATTGATTTATTGATCCTCTCAATTCGAGGTTACACGATAAATTTATATTTTTTCGCTTTTAAAATATAATTAAATTGCCCCCAATTATTTTGGACTCAAACTCTAATGTAGCCCACGTATCAACTCTATAATGGACTATGGGCCTATGGCCAAGTCGGTACAACAAAAGGTAAATAAAAATAAGAGAAGTGGAGCAGATTCGAAGAACTCGGTCCGGTAGGCCCAGGCCCATGCATTGAGTTCAATATTCATTAGATGCAGCGCATTTGGATAACATGAACGTTCTGTTAGTCCGTTGGTTAGGTCGCGAGAAAACAAGCTTGAGGTCTTGTGTTTGATTCCCTTGACGGCTTGATTTTTTCCCCTTATTTACAATCGCGCATGATTCAGCGAGCGAGGTGTGCATGCAAATATAACTGCCATGTAGACATCGTTTATTTAAAGTCGACGCGAAAATTTGGGCACCAGGCCCAGTTGCAACCGCGTGTTCTACTCAAATAGGAGGATCACAGAGAGTGTACATCCAAGTTATGTTGGCGTGGTGGTCAGGTTCCTTCTATGTGGTGGGAGGTCCGCGGTTCGAGTTCTTAGGTCTCCATTTTTGCCTATTAAATTCGCGATATAACACATTGAATGTTTATAAGGAGTCGTCGTAGTAATATGCCACAAATGAAATTGTGGTCTGGTGGTAAGGTGCGCCTGCAAATAGAGGGAGGTCGCGAGTTCGAGTGCTTAGCCCTCTATTTTTTGCCTATTAAATTCACGATGTAGCACATTTAATCTTTATAATCGGTCATGATAGTAATATGCCACCAAGGAACTTGTGGTCTGGTGGTAAGGTGCGCTCGTGAACAGAGGGAGGTCGCGAGTTCAAATCACTGGCTAGATTTTTTTTGGAAATAATTCACAAGGCAATTAATTAATACATGAATATAAAGTGACACGCAGACATGACATGTAGGCACAATTGTTGACGTGGCCAACCTCTTATTTTCTAATTTAGACGATATGACGATTTAAAATCGTCATAGTGAGCTACCAATACCTCCGAGATGCATTCTTTGGGTTATGACGATTTGAGCTAATAAAACCATGACGATTTTAAGCAAGATCGTCGTAATTTTCTAAGGTTTTGAACCTCCTAAATAGCTTACGACCATTTAGTGCAAAATCGTCATAATTCTATGACGATTTTGTCCACAGTCACTATTAGAAGGTCATAGAATAACACATTCCTTGTAGTGCGCTACGGGAGAGAATGTCTCATCGTAGTCAACTCCTTGAATTTGTCGAAACCCCTTTGCGACAAGTCGAGCTTTATAGACGGTCACATTACCATCAGCATCAGTTTTCCTTTTGAAAATCCATTTGTTCTCCACGGCCTTTCGGTCGTGAGGTAAGTCCACCAAGTTCCAAACTTGATTTTCATACAAGGATTCCATCTCGGATTTCATGGCTTCTAACCATTTGTTGGAATTCGGGCTCATCATCGCTTCTTCATACGTCACAGGGTCATCATTTTCATCAACCATGAAATTCATGATAGGATTTCCGTCTGTTCGGGAGCTGCGCGTCTGCTTGACTGCGAGGTTGAGTACTCTCTTTCGGAGTTTCATGATCATTATCATTAGTTCCCTCTTCAACAGGTGGAGCCAACTCCGGAACAACTTCCGGCGATGCGCTACTCGCCATACTTTGAAGAGAAGGTTCAATAACCTCTTCGAGTTCTACCTTCCTACTACTCACACCTTTCGCGAGAAACTCCTCTCTAGAAAGGATCCATTCTTGGCAACAAAAACCTTGCCCTCGGATCTGTGATAGAAGGAATACCCAATAGTTTCCTTAGGGTATCCAATGAAGACGCATTTTTCCGCTTTGGGTTCGAGTTTATCGGGTTGAAGTTTCTTCACATAAACATCGCATCCCCAAACTTTAAGAAAAGACAGCTTAGGTTTGTTTCCAGACCACAATTCATACGATGTCTTTTCAACGGATTTAGATGGTGCCCGACTTAAAGTGAATGCAGCGGTTTCTAGTGCATAACCCCAAAATGACAACGGCAAGTCCGTCAGAGACATCATAGATCGAACCATATCTAATAAAGTACGATTACGACATTCCGACACACCATTTCGCTATGGTGTTCCGGCAGGCGTGAGTTGTGAAACAATTCCCCACTCTTTCATGTGAGTGCTAAACTCGTAACTTAGATACTCACCTCCACGGTCGGACCATAGAAATTTGATCTTTCTATTACGATGATTTTCCACTTCATTCTGAAATTCCTTGAACTTTTCAAAGGTTTCAGACTTGTGTTTCATCAAGTAGATATAACCGTATCTACTCAAATCATCCGTGAAAGTAACAAAATAACGATATCCACCTCGGCAAACACACTCATTGGACCACCTACATCAGAATGTATGATTTCTAATAAATCTGTCGCCCGTTCCATTGAACCGGAAAATGGCGTTCTAGTCATCTTGCCCATAAGGCATGTTTCACATGTATCAAATGATTCAAAATCAAGTGATTCCAAAAGTCCATCCGAATGGAGCTTCTTCATGCGTTTAATGCCAATATGACCTAGGCAGCGATGCCACATATATGCGGATATATCGTCATTAAGTTTAATCCTTTTAGCATCAACATTATGAATATGTGTAACATTATCATCGAGATCTAATAGAAATAAACCATTCATCATCGATTGCATGACCATAAAAGATTTCATTCATATAAATGGAACAACCATTGTTCTCGGTTAAATGAATAACCACCGCATCAAACACGATCCAGATACAATGTTCATGCTCGGTGCACACGGATAACAATTATTCAAGTTTATAACTAATCCCGACGGCAAGTGGAAGCGGTGTTCGGCGGCGATCACATCAACGCTTGATCCATTGCGACACGCATCTTGACCTCACCCCTTGCTAGCGGTCGCTTGTTCATGACCCGTGATTCGAGTTACTAATATTAGCAACGAACCGGTATCAAATACCGGTGCTCTGCGAGCACTAGTCAAGTACACATCAATAACATGTATATCATATATACCTTTGTTTGCCTTGCCGGCCTTCTTGTCGCGGATACTTGGGGCGATTGCGCTTCGATGGCGATCCCCTTACAATAGTAGCACTCGGTATCGACTTAGGTCCAACTCGAGGTTTCTTTTCAGCACGCAATGGGCTTGACGCCTTACTTCCCTTCCGTTTTCCCTTCTTGTCTTTCTTGAAACCGGTGTTCCTATTGATCATCAACACTTGATGTTCCTTTTGATATCCACTGCGGTTTAAGCATTGTGAGCTCGGGAGAGACTTCTTCATGCCTTGCATATTATAGTTCATCACGAAGCTCTTATAGCTAGGTGGCAGAGACTGCAGAACACGATGGATGCCTAAGTCAATGGGAATCGATATTCCCAAGGCACAAGCTTATCGGCGTAACCGGACATCTTGAGTACATGCTCACTAACAGAGCTGTGCTCTTCCATCATGCAGCTAAAGAAATTTTCTGAAGCGTTGTAGCTCTCTACAGCAGCATGTGTGTCGAAAATCATTTTCAATTCACCCATTGTATCAAATGCATTGCCATTTTCAAAACGCTTTCGAAGTTCCGGCTCTAGCCCATACAATATGCCGCAATGAACTAAGTTGTGGTCCTCCTGACGAGTCTGATAGACATTCTTCTCCTCGTCAGGGGCATCATCTAAAGGTGGGGGGCCTAGTGGCGCTTCTAGCACATATTTCTTTTGTGCAGCAGATAGGAGAATCCTCAAATTCATGGCCCATTCGGTAAAGTTGCTACCATTCGTTGCTAGTTTCTCTTTCTCCATGAACACATTGAAATTAAAAGCAGGTGGTGCCATCTACAACAGAATTTGTAAAGTTTAGACTAAGTGTATGATTGATTGAGTTCAACGAATCCATATTACGAATGAACTCCCACTCAAAAACGACATCCCTCGTGCCTTTTTGGTGATTACATGAACCAAGTCCACTATACCAAGTCCGATCATCACGTGAGTCGGTATAGCTTCAAAGGCGAGCATCAAATGGGCATCATATCAACTATATGACTCATGCTTAACCTTTGGTCCGTGTTCCGAGGCCGTATGCGTACATGCTAGGCTCGCCAAGTTAGAACCTTAGTATTCGTGTGTATGTGTTTACACCGAAATATGGTCGTGGCTCCAAGAACACCCGATCATCACGTGATGTCTTGGGCGGCGAAGACATAATCGGTGCATACTAAAGGAAGAACACATTCTTATCTTGATATTTAAAGAGGATCATCTTATTATGCTAACAAAGCGCTAAACAAGCAATATAAGATGCTATCAAACATCACATGTTTATTAGTGAAATGATATGGTTCCCGCAGATGATCTCTATCATGTGCATCGTGGTATGATCACTATCATACCTATATGTGTAAATCCAAGGTCTATGGAGTTTACACGCTATGTGTGTTGTAAGAGTATCATCTCATACTTCTACTTACAACACTACCATATCATAACACTAGCCCAGCAACAATCTAAACTAGACGCCTCTAATTTATCCATTGCAACGTGGCTTAGGGCTTTCGAGATAGAACCGTTCTTACCTACGAACATGAACCACAACGAGGATAACCAAATTGTTGACAACTCGCTTGCAAAATAGATATTGACTATAGTAGGAGAGACAGACACCCGCTAGCCACTTATGCAAACTAGTTGCATGTCAAGCGTGGAACAGGTCTCATGTGCGAGGACATGTAAAGTTTGTCCGGGCCGCTTCATCCCACTATGCCACCAATATCCAAAATTACAACAAAGGAGCAACAACATGATCATCATCGCCCACATACTCATATGTGTACTACCCGTGTAAAGTATCTACGCATAGAACCTGGCTCTGATACCACTATAGGGTTTGCAGCATAGAAAACAAAAAATTTCCTACGATGTGAACTATGTACCAAGATCTATCTACTAGATACAAACAACATGCGGATGTATATCCGTAGAGAACATACCCTTGAAGACCGACAAAGCTTAACGAGTTCAACTCGTGGTTGATGTAGACGTTCTCTTGCCGATCTCAAGATCGAGAGGAAGTCCTAGCGCCGCAAATCAGCAGCGCATCCGTGCTCGCACACACGTTCGAGGCACCGAGCAACCTCCGCCTCCTCGCTCCAGCGATGCAGCGGAAGCACAACTCTTTCTTAGAATAGCCACCGGAACATGTATCTCGCTAGTCCGAGACCATGGGGATAAATTCTAGAGGAGAGAGATCCTTCACGAGGAGGTGTGAGAGACAAGTGAGGAGGGGCTCCTTTTATAGGAGGAGGAACCCCAAGGGGGTGGCAGTGCATGGGGCCCCTTGCCCTCCCTCTTCATGTGGGTGGACACTCCACTCACAAAAGTCCTTTAAATTCCCTCCACTCAAAAGTCCACTCAAATTCCCATTAAATTTCCACCAAATTTAATGCAAACTCTCATTAAATAAAACTCTTTTATTTTATTCAGAATTTTGTCAATTACTTCAATGACAAACATTCACAAATAACCCTTGCTAGAATTCCATTTCACATGCATAACCACTTTATGCAATTTCACAAAACACTTTGGTATCTAGTGAAATAAATTCTAAACATTCATTCTTTTGGCATGAAACTTTTGCTCCAATTGGATGTCGGTGTCTCTTAAGTGTGTCACCCTACGGTTCGTGAATAATGCGGACATGATCGAGACCCCTCTCGGATCAATAATCGAGCGGGATCCGGAGACCCATACTAACTCCCACACATTCAACGATGACTTTCTTGTGATCGTGGAACCTTTTACGCTAGTATATTAATCCCTTTGTTTCACGATATATTACATGTCCGAGATTCGATCATCGGTATCTCCATACCTAGTTTGATCTCGTTACCGACATGCACTCTTTTCTCGTTCCCGTGATATAACATTCTAGTGATCAAATCACTTGCTTGCAAGCTAATCAATGCGATATCACCGAGAGGGCCCAGAGTATATCTATCCGTCATCGGGATGAACAAATTCCACTCTCGATCCATGAGCCTCAACATAACACTTTATTAGTTCTGAATCCATCTTTATAATCACCCTGTTACGGTGTGACATTTGATGTTATCAAGAAACACTTCCGGTGTTAGTGATTGACATGATCTCATGGTCTAAGGATTAGGATCACTTCGTAAGTTGTTATAGCAATATAAACTCAATGACTTTGATCGTAATGCTATACTTCAGATGAATGTTCATCACACCATTACACTAATATTGTGATCCTGTCATTAACAACATCCAATGTCCATGATCAGGAAACCTTGATCATCTTGTTAATCAACGAGCTAGTTTATGAGAGAGGCATAACTAGGAACTTTCTGTTTGTTTATTAAACACACATGTATTAATGTTTCCGTATTAATACAATTATAGCATGTAAAATAAACATCTATCATATACTTGGAATACACATAATAAACACTTTATTATTGCCTCTCAGGACATATTCCCTTCACGCTACGGGTAAGTTTCCCTCTATTTTTCTGCAGGAAAAACGGTCTTTTGACCGTAACTTTTTACTCTTTTCAAATTTTGAAAATCTAAAAAATTGCTAAACGGACTTTTGGTGGTGCGCGAGCGGATGCGAAATCTTGTTCTCGTCATTTTGATATATTAAACATTTTTTATTGTATGCAAAAGTTTTACATAAAACTCAAAATTCGTGTTTCTTAATTTTCCTAGAAACTAGACCATATTACCTACCTACATGTGAAGGATTTTATTTTTTGAAGTGTTTTTTATTTTATTTTATTTTTTGCAAGGCTAAAAAGGAGATCCACGAGGCGGGGGAGGGGGGTGGTGATTGGGTGGAGTTGCTGCAGGACACTTAGCCGTAGGACACTAGGGCAGGGTGCCCTACGGGTAACTTGACCCAGCTGCTGCAGCAGGCCGCAACAACAGGCCGCAACACACATGCCCGTAGTGCACTGGGTCAGGGTGCGCTAGTACTAAGTTTCACACACATAGCGCACCCTGACCTAGTGAGCTATGGGTATGTGGTATGCGGCTACCTGTGTCCTGGCCCACACATAGCCGTGGCGCACCACCCCCATGTGCGCCACGCTTACACCAGTAAGCCGTAGGACACCTGTGGACAATACGCCACGCCTATTTTACCCGTGGGGCACCATTAGCACGTGCGCCACAGATGTGTGGATAACCTATAGTCGTTTTTCTAGTAGTGATCCCTCCTTCCCTCCGACAACGAAGCCTCCCACGCCATAAGGCGAATGAAGTGGCTCGTAGAGACGGGTATGACCGGCTTGTACCTAGCCATGTGCTGGTTCATAAGGCGGATCCAACCTCTGTAGCACCACAAGAAACTGATTTGTCAGTACACAAAGGACAGAAAAGATACCCTCCAGATTTTCGAGGATAACTTTTCCAGTGACTCCATCAAGTTCCGCCTCGACGACATCGTCAAGGTGAAGGAACGAAAGCATGGTTTAGCCATCACCTATGACATGTTTGAGGAAGACAAGTGCCCAAAGGTAACTTTCACTTCTTTACACTACTTCGACATAAATTCTAGTTCTTCCAACTTGAACATATCCGTCCACTTAACACTTTGGATTCACTTAACAGCTGGGGAATTTGGAGGAGATATGCATGGCTCCCAAAGTCTATGACCTCAAGATGAAGGAAGTCACTGTCGTGTCCGATGATGAAGTCCCGCTGGCGTGAAAGCAGAAGAGCTCCACCTCTGACGCTGCCGACGGAGGCAAGAAGAAATAAGACAGAGAGTAGGGTCTCCAAGAAATGCACCGCCTCCCTAGAGGCGGAGAAAAGAAAACTAGTTGTCATCACCTTAACCAAGGCGCCATCTGTTGTGTAAGTCTCTTTTCCTCCGACACTATCGTTTGCCTTGTTTATTCCTGTACTTAAACCTTATGCGTTTCAGGAAAAAGTCTAGTTTGAGTTTGAAGAAGAACTCCAAGATAGCTGGGACTTCTAAAAACATATGATCTATGTTTCTCCAAGCTTCTCCCGCCATCGATCCTCCTACCCCTGCCGTCCAACCTTCTGCCGCACCCATCAGATCTCCGACTATGGTAGCATTTGATCCTTCTGTCATGAAAGTGGACAACACTTCTTCACAGGAGGTCCCAGATGCTGCCACGTTGATCCTCGTTCCTGGTGACCAGGCGATGCAAGAAATAACCTCCTCCAAAGTGGCTGAAGCTCCGGCTAAGGATGCCATCGAAAGCGGTAAGGAGTTGATGGTTGAAGGTGGATCTGCGGCGACCACGAGCCAGGCAGAAGCCCCTAAGCTTATAAGCCTGACGATTGTTCTGAGGGATTCTGTCGCGGCTCCTAGTGCAGAGCCGACTTCTCCAACATGTGGCCTTGAGGAGCTTCTCAAGCAGGCGGAAATCCTCCGACTAAACACAGTTGCCTTTCGCAAACTATGCACTGAGTCCGCCAATAACCTCAAGATTATTGCCTATGTGAGTTTTTATGCCTTTTGCATTTCACATATAATAGCCCACTGTATCCCCCGAGGACTTAGACGGAAAACCCTAGGCCTTTTGGTTTGAGTGCTCTAAGAGTGACTAAGTAAGAAACTTTGCGCTGTAGCCCCCAAGTATGTAGTTTGAATGAATAATTCCAACTAGATACTTTTAGAGTAGCATATGAAGTGTTTGTAGATTTCAATAATGTAGGCCCCAAGCCTCTAGTTGAAACAAATGTAGTTCCAACTAGATGCTTAAAGAAAGACTAAGTATAGCTTTGAGTTAAAAAAACTCGTACTGTAGCCCCCGAGCTTCTAGGTGGAACCTAATAATTCCGGCTAGATGCTCCAAGTAGACTAAGTACTTTTGTTTTTTGCAGAATGAGAATGCTCGGAGGGTTACCACCAACGAGAAGTTTCACAATATGCGCAAGTATCTTGAAGCTGAAAAGGGTAAAACCACCTATTTGAAGGAACAGATCAACAATAACAAGAGTCTGGTTTATCTCAGTTTCATTCTTGACTTGGTATTGTGCCTTCATCTTCTGACTACTCATTATGCTTTGTTATTTCTCCGACTTACAGAAGCTGTCGCCAAGACCAAGGACATTGTCGAGCAATCCAAGCATATTCAGGAGCTCGATAGTGAAAACAAGATCTTGAAGCAGGAAATGGATGATGCCATTAAGATGCATGAAGAGGCGATGGCATCCGTGCAAGAATCTGCCAATACGGAGATCAACCGTCTTAATGAAGAGATTTCCATTCTCATGGAGCAAAAGAAAGTTGCCGACGAGCAAAATGATCGCAACTTTGAGGCATACAAGACTCTCCGACAAGACCGGGAATCCTTGGCGGAGGTTCTCTAGTAGACCGAGAGTAGCATCTTTGGTAAGCTTCCTTTGTCTTTCATTTCTATAAGTCAGGTACTTAAAACTGATTTGCTGAACTCATATGCTCAATTTCTTTGTCGAAAATGCAGCTCCCATTGGCCTAGCCAACTTGGGTGAAAGTGCTCCTCTGCCAAAAGAGTGCATGGTTCTTGCCGGCAACTTCATCAACACCGCGATCGTCCAGGCCAAAGAGATTTCCAAGACCTTGGACATCAACATCAAGGCGGTGGACTCTGTAATGAAGTACTCGAAAATCCTCTGTCGATCCCCCGAGCGTATTGCAAGCTGGAAAGCTTCATGTACCCGGGCTGGCGCTAGGATGGCCTTGTCCATGGTCAAAGCTCACTATGACGATGCCGACATCGACATGGTGACTGCTGGTCTCCCGACGTAGATGAAGACGGACAAAAAATCGACAATGACGCAATCTGGTCTTCTCTTGCCGGCTACGACACCAGGGTCACCCAGATGGTCAAGGCAGACGTCTTTGTACCTCTAGAGGTATTTGATGCTGATCAAGCTGCCTCCAAATCCCTGAAAACCACCAACTTTGTTGATGAACAAGATGGCTCTCCCGTCGCTGATGACGCAGCCTCGAAGTCCCCTATGCTAGAAGAATGAAAAACATTTTTAATATTTGTTTCTTCTGTCTATGTAATATGCGGAAAACAATGGTTTTTGTCTAAGGCGGAAAACTTGGCTATAATCCTCTAGCTAATTAAGAACTAGTTCCAGCATTTTATGATTGCATATTATTTAAGCAAGTATTGTCTTATCCATTACTTTGGCTTTTATGCTTGGCCTTTCATGAGTTGGAAGACTCTTAGTCAGAACCGTGCACTCAAGTGATGATGCCTAATGGGACCGTCAAGAACCTGAGCGCAAAATCGCCGACTTTAAGTGCCGAAAGTCACTACTCCAGAATCCACATAAAAACAACAAAGAACGTATATACCAGAAAACTTAAGCTAACGCCCGTAGGAGGACTTTTCGCAAGTACAAATGCAAAGCTTGTGCATAAAGAGTTTTACATGATCCAAAAATGAACACTAAAGGAGGTAAAATACTCAGGCATATGAGTGAACCAAAAGCTTTATTTCATTGATCATATAAGAGGTATACAGTAGATAATAAAATATGCTAAGTGTAAAAAGGACATAGCTATGCTATGTTCCATGGTCGATCAAGCTCCGCATAGTCATCATCCTGGTCACGCCGCTTACGCTTATGATCCTTGTTTGGCCTATCTTTCAACTCACAGTTATCGATGAGGTAACAAGAACCATTGAGTAGCGCCTTGCTTATGATGAATGGTCCTTCCCATGGCGGAAATAATTTGTGTGACTTTTTCTGCTTAAGTCGGAGTACTAGATCCCCTTCTTTAAATGAGAGATGCCAAATGCAGCAACTATGATAGCTACATAGATTCTGCTGGTAGATGGCGTATCTCTGGCATGCCAGCACACGCTCCTTATCGAGCAGGTCCACACCTAAGCGTCTGGATTCTTTAGCGTCATATCCATCGTAGGTGGCAACTCTTGGTGAATCATGGAGGATGTCGGAAGAGAGGACTGCTTCTGCTCCATATACCATGAATAAAGGGGTATAGTGTCAACACCCGGATTTTTCAATCCTAGATGCCTGTTATGCCATACATCGCAATCCCAGGATTACCATTTTTGCGAGACATAACAGAATTGGATACCATAGTACTTCATCCATTACAACGATACATAAGTTCTTACACAAATAGGGATCTCGATCCGGTCCTTAATACAACATCAAGCGTGAATACGGAATAGTAGGTGGCGTGGCGAGGCTCCATCTTGAGGTCAGCAATGCGGCGATGGGAGATGATCCTAGTTGTCGAAATGGCCCAGGGTCCATCCTCCAGGTACTCCTCTTCATAGTCTGGCCATGGGAATAGCCAGGGACAAAGCCATGAGTACTCTTTAAGTACTCGCAAACTAATACTAACAAGAAAAAGGGGTTTTTGGATAATAGGACACTAGGCTCTAGGGTTGTTTTGCAAAAGCCAGATTTATACTACTAAGTTCCCAAGCTAGTCACAATTTTATAACTCCTAAGTGGGATCTTGTATTTCTAGTCACAACTCTGTTGTGGCCAAGCCAAAGTCTCAAGTCGTTCACAAGTCATTTTGAAAAGTCTGACGGGGGAACAGTATGGCCACTCCAACTGTCCATAACCGCGGACGCGGCTATTCGAATAGTTTGACACTCTGCAGAGATTGTACACTTTCACCACAACATTCGATACATCCGTCAGGAACAAATCCTGAATTCACCATACTCAAGATCACGGATAATCAATCCTAACCTTCCAATTACACTCCCTAGTATAAGCACCTCTCCTGTGAGTTTGGCCTCCCAACCATGACCACTTTGTCATCTTGGAGTACTGCAGGTGGACAATCTTCACAAGGTAGCCTCGGCTCGGACCTTGGCCGTGAGGAACTAATACTAAGGTATATAAGTTTCGATCAAGCCCTACCCAATATTCGGGTATTGTGGTTGTACGATAAAATTGGAATGGTATCGCATCCAGACAACCATCAGTTTTATAAAGGGCTAAGGCTCATGCCTCAACATTTTCATCACCAAAATCATCAAGTGTTTGGAAACACATGTCCAAAACATTTCAATCGAATGATCCATCATTCCAAGGTTTTCATAACCATTTTTCCACCAAGTATTCCCATCTAAAGTTGATCAAGTTTTATGCTTAGCACTAGCATCTACAGGTGGGGTAGTACTAATAGAGGGGTGGTAACTAGTGGAGTTGCAACTAAGTCCAACCTTATATCATAAGCTGATATCAAGGTTTCTAGCTTAGGCCAAATTTTATGCTCTTTATGCAACCTTCAGCACAACTGTCTAGTATCTACCAAAATTCTCGGGTAGCCTCTAAGTAAACTTTGATAAAGAAATAAAGTAAGAAGCTTGCCATAAAACTAGGATTGGTTTAGCAAGTGGGTATGGTTACATACGCTTAGGGCATATAGTAATCATATCACAAATATGGGTTGTGGCAACAATAGGGTGTCTTATGCGCTTGCATAGGTATAGTATCTTGCAAGTGTTAGCTTGCATTGGTAAACTTGGTTAGTATAGCTTGCATCAATATCAGTATAAGCTTGCCTTGTGCAGAGCAGTGGTTGAAGTTCTCCTCGGCTTCCTCTTCGTAGTATCCTCCTTCTTCCTCGTAGCCTTGGTCGGTACTAGCGTCTATGAATAAATACGAGGTACACAATCACCAAACAATACTTAACTACTTGCAATCATCACACACAAGGGTCCTATAGATGATCTAGCATCATCTCTAACATTACAAGGTTAAGGATTGGTTTAAGTCTTCTTATTTTAGAAAAGTAATTTCTACTCATTGAAAAACTACTTAAGATTTAATATTCTCCAAACTAAACATGGGATCATGTTGACACATGTCATCACCACATGTTGTAGTCCATGGGAATGTGATTTAAAGTGGTGTCACAATTTAACAAGGTTTTACCCTTTTATTTTAATTAATTAAAGTGGCTAGAAATGCTTATGAAGCATTCTTTTATTCCTTGAACATTATTTCTGCAAGTAACCTATATATATTTTTATATATTCTGAAATGTATGGTTGAAAGTGATTTTTGAGAGTTGGAATCAACTCAAAAGCTATTGTGGTTTAAATTTGAAAAATGTTTGAATGCAGAAAAGCTTCTGCCTTGTCATTTTTGCTAAGGGTGATCTACAGATCCAAATGACTTGAATCCAACGGGCTTGGATTAAGCATTCACAGACCTTTCCAACAAAATTTCTTTCATCTAATTTGGTGCACTAAATCGACCTGGGTTGATTTTTGAAGTTGGGTACAGAAGTGTGTTTGAAATTAAAAAGAAAATATTTAATTTGAATTGTTGGGCTGCGCGGGAAATTCTAACGGCCTGCTAAGCGCTGATGCTCCAGCGCTGTAAGTGGGTGTCCCCACTCGTCGGTGACATGGGGCTGGGCGGCGGTATGGGCAACGTGGTTCGTTCGATCTGGTTCTAATCCAGGTGAGGTCATCGTCGACGCGAGACAGCTCCGTGAACGAAACCTAAGCGCCCGGTGAGGGTCTTGGGGGCACACCGAGATCGGGCAAGGGTCGGCGGCGGCGAGCAGCGAAGTCGACGATGGAACCTCCTGTACCGTGGCTTCTCTGGGCGGCTCAATCGCTGGCTCCTTTCTTCTCGGCGTGGCAGGCTCCAGTGAAATTCCGGAGGTGGTGCTCGCCTTGCTCGAGAATGGTGTGTACGATCGGTGAGGAGAGGGAGTGAGATGGTGTGAAGAAATCGTGCGGGGGTGGCCTCTATTTATAGTCGGCGCGAGGGACCGTCAGGTGAGTGAGTTCGTCGGGCGACGTTCTGAGCGACTAATGGCATGGGCAAGGGTAGGGGCGGTCTTTGTGTCTCTGGCGATGCTCAACGACATGGTCGCGAGGATGGGGCGGTGTGGTTTGGTGCAGGCAGGCGGTGCTTTCTGCCTTGAGGCGGCGTTCTCGGCCCGGGGCGCTGTATGGCGCGGGCGTTAAGCAGGGGTGTCTGGCGGTCTCTGGGTCGGTGGGGATCGTGTGTGCGCGGTGAGGGCGCGCGATGCGTGGGTGGTGGTCGAGGTGGCGCTCGCGCGCTCGGCATGGTCTGGCGTGTCTTGTGCGTGGTCGAGGCTTGGCAACGCTGGGGCGGCGATGGCGGTGGGCGGTGGGCTGCCTCCCAGACAAGGTTGGCAGCTAGTTCTTCCTCTAGCCTCTGTCGACTATGGGGTGGCATTGAGGTGCTCGGCTGTTCACCATTAATGGCAATGGCAAGCTCACAGGGGTGCTAGTGCTGGTCTAACCTTTCTATATGATCTACTGGATTGTGTGAGAGCTAACTAGGGAACAAGTTAGGCTCAAAACACTGCACACTATAGTGTTTGTGTTTTGTTTGATTTGTGTCTGCAACCTGTTTGATGAAATGGCCGCATGAAATCAAGTTTTGAAATTTGAAATGATTTTTGG
The DNA here is from genome assembly GCA_030063025.1 of Avena longiglumis. NCBI lineage: Eukaryota > Viridiplantae > Streptophyta > Magnoliopsida > Poales > Poaceae > Avena > Avena longiglumis. The sequence goes on from CP125978.1 coordinate 127,494,762, forward strand.
TGGATTTGCTAGATTGGTTCTGGTGAGTCTGCAGATGCTTGGGTTTTGAAAATTGAGCTTGTTTAAGTGGGTTTTGAAAAAGTGTGATCTTCCCATATGAACAAGATTCAATTTTGAGTTGTCATTTAAACTATGCATTTGAAAGTTTCTGGATGATCACAAGGTGGGCCTTGATACTTTGTTATGAGTACATTCAAGGTGCAAAGATCCGTAAAAGTTTCGTTAGGTATTGAAAGTTTGAGACAGCCAAAGTAGGCATGGGAGTTAAATTGGTCAAAATGACCATTCACTTAATATATTGGTTTTGACTTATTTTCTTTAGGAAAAGTGTGGAATGTTTTAGATGATGTTCTTTTCACCTAAGAAACATTTTACAAGCAATGGATCACACAAACAAAGTGGTTTTAAAGAATTTCAAAATTCATGCATACACATATACATGCTTTCATGAATTGATTTAGAAAAGTTTTTGTTAACCCTAAACTTTAGGATTAGTGTTTTGTTGATCTAAGTTTGATATTTTTGGGATGTTACATATAGCTAGTGGATCTGTTGGGGGTAGTTCGTAAACTCCACAAGACAAATGGAAATTCCTCCGCCTAGGCTCCTACTTCTCTATGTAGTGGTGCTTCTAGACATGGCTTTATTCCCTATAGAATTAGTCCATTGGCCCGTTCAACTTGACCGTTAGATTGTGAGTGAGCCACAGATGATAGATCAAGGTGGATGCATTTCTCATAAGAATAAGCCTCTGCTTCTCCGAGTGACAAGTTTCTTCTATTGTCGGTGATGATTCTATGTGGGAGACCAAATATCATCACTAAATCCCAGAAAAACTTGAGGGCAGTTGCCCCATCGAGCTTTCTAATGGGTTTAGCTTCTATCCATTTTGTGAATTTGTCAACTGCTACGAGCATATGTGTAAACCCACAAGGTGCCGTCTGTAGAGGTCCAACCATGTCAAGCCTCCAGACTGCGAACTGCCAAGTTATTGGTATGGATCGCAATTCTTGAGCTGGTACATGTGGTTGCCATGCATAATATTGACACCCAATACATGTTTCAACCAGATTGTTAGCATCCGCCTTCACGGTTAGCTAGTAGAATCCTTGCCGAAGGATTTGGAGACCAGAGATCGGGGAGCGGTGTGATGCCCATAATCTCCGACATGAATCTCATGAAGGATATCCATACATTGCTGATGGGAAACACACTGTAGGAATACACCGGTAGTGCTTATTTTGTAGAGCTGCCCATTTATTATGGTATAGCCCTTTCTCAATGTACTATTTGTCGACTTTCGACCTTGTCGATGGGCAAAGTTCCGTGTTCGAGATAACCCGTGAATGGTTTTGTGCAAGTCGGAGGGACTATTGTTACTGCATTAACAAATGAGTCAACTATATCTGGATTCTCGGGGTCCACTCCTTCACGGATGGGGTCCGTAGATGCTCTAGAAAAACTCCTCGCGGAATTGGTTTGCGGGCAGATCCAAGCTTTGACAGCAGATCTGTCGCCTCATTTTCCTCCCACTTGATGTACTTGACTTCGTAGCCTTTGAAGCACTTGGCTATCTCGTCTACTTCGTCTCGATATGCTGCCATCATAGGGTTTCGAACATTCCAGGTGCCAGCCACCTGCTGGGCAACCAAGTCGGAATCTCCACAACAAACTATGCGCTTGATGCCAATATCCTTGGTTACGCGAAGTCCGTGAATGAGTGCTTCATTTTCTGCCATGTTGTTCATAGCCTCAAAGTGAATTTGCAGGACATAATGTAGCTTTTCTCCTGTTGGTGATTGCAGCAACACACCAGTCCCCGAGCCATTGAGTAGCTTTGATCCGTCAAAGTGCATTATCCAATATTATGGCTCTGGTACAGGAGTGTCATATGGCAGCTCTGTCCAATCTGCAATAAAATCTGCCAAGGCTTGTGACTTGATAGCGTCACATCTATTGTACGTGATTTTGAAGGAGGCAAGCTCAATGCCCCACTTCGCCATGGTGTGCGCCAACTGTCGTGGTATTGCCGACGATTACGCCATGAAGGGGTCCTCACAATGCTTGTTTAGAGACGTGGGGGAAGGCATCAAGTTGGTGGGTACGAGGTAACAGAGCTTACCCAGGTTCAGGTCCCAGGACGGTGGCAGAACCCTCCTCCTGCTATAAATCACTATAAGGTCTATACACCGAGTTACATGGATTGGTTTGTTGTGCGAGGTGTTGAGTTGTATCGTATGATTGCCCTAAAGGCTCCCAGAGGTCCGGCTTATAAAGACGCTAGAACCTAGGGTTATAAAGAAAAGTCCTAGCCGGACAGGTTACAGAGTCCTACACCAGTATTAACTAGTCTCCGTGTCTTGCACTCCAAGGCTCTGAGTATATCGATGACTCCATCGTAGCCTTCTTTTATTCGACATGAGCCTCCCTTCTAGATCCATCTAACTAGGTCGTCCAGCAGGCCATGGGCCTTGCTACCAAGTATAGGCCACCCAGGTTAGTCGGATTAGAGACATGCAATAGTGATACCCATTTAGCATATCCCCAAAAAATCCAGAATTAGAAAGAATAAAACTTTGTAGTATATACTTAGGAAACTAAGAATACATGTTCCACAATGACAACCAAAGGGGAAAATTCGTATTGCTCAAAGTGGTGATTTATCAAGAAGAGTTTCTCAATAAAAGAGTTAATGGATAAATGTGAAAGCTCAAATAAGGTTGAGAACCTTGCCTCCAAATGTTAGTGTAATGAAACGAAATTAATTTCTAGAGCAAAACTCTACAAATAGAGGAGAAACTAATGATAATGATCAAAAGTTTCAGTGGGAGATTTTACTAAAAGAAAGTAGGATTCATGAATAAGTTCCACCTCATTGAAGAATTGAATTCATGGTTCAGTTGTCATGTAATGAAACAATGGCGTACCTAAGATCTACAAAGAAGTGATGGTGAACCCAAGTACGAGAAATGACTTCGAGTCATGAAATTCTCTACATTAAGTTACACTTAAGATGATGAAGTAAATTGTTACATGATCTTATCAAAGTAAAGATATTACTTTATCTTCCAAAGGGACTGCTAGAGTAAGTGATCATTGGGCAAGGTTGAAAGCGTTCGTGCCTCCGTGCCCAAGTTCATAGTATCTCTAGGCGAATCTCAAGGAAGAAATGAAACTTAAAGAAAGACATAAATCTCAATTTGTGTCAAGAATATCTTGAACAAATTCAATTAGTTGACTACAATATATAGTGATGCTTAAGTCGGACAAATGGAATCTCGTAGATGGAATTCTCTCTTTGATGTATGATCAAAGGATTTTGGGATTATACCTAGAATATTGAGAAGACCTGCATTTACAATAAACTGAGTGGGAGCTAGCTATATTTCCTAATCTCTTATATGCGATTGACATTTTTTAGTGGGAACTTAATGAAACATTCATATATGTGATTGACGTATAGTGAATGGTATATTTGGTATTAGTAAATATTTTGTGTATGGAGTTGAACATGTATTAAACATTGACATCTATCAGGATAAATTAATACGTTTAATAGCATTAAGTCAGATGTTTTCATGGATTTGATTCTAAAATATGTTCAGAATGGACAAGTCAAGAAGTAAGCTCTTGCCTAGGTGACTAGGAGAAACATTGAGATAGTCTCGGTATGATGATGGTTAAAAGAAGGAAAATATGTGTAACATATACTATGCCTCGGTCATAGGTTTCATCTTATAAAACCATGTTGTATACTCGACATAATATGGCCCAATTTCTTAATCAGAAGAAAAGGTTCCGAAGTGATATCTGAGTGAATCACTAAACAAGAAGTTAAGTATAGTTTTCAGTGTCTAGAGAGAACTGAAGGTATACATCTGATTTGTAAAGGATGGTGAACCTGATCGTAAAAGGGTTACACTAGTATCTTCCATCCAACCTAGATGATTGGAATTCTCAAAACATTGAGTGCCTTAGAATAAGAAAGGCATGGTTAGACATCGAAGTGGCATTTATTGCACTGTCGTTAAGATTTACATTGACATAATAAGTATATGATTACTTCAAAGGTAAAATATGCAAGGTTACGACTGGGGAAGTCCATCTTCCCACATAGTGTGTTCCTAATGCTCATGGAAATGAAAACGTCATCTTTTGATTGATTAATCAGATGTCATGGCAAAATGAACAAAAACAACACTGTCGCTAAAACATAAATATTTACACCGCAAGGTTATCATGTGATGATAAGAATAATGTCAAATTAGGTAACATTAACAATTCACAAAGACATAAGGATCTGTATAGTACAATCCTTAGACAAAATCTCTTCCATGAGCAAGCATGATTTAAACACCAAATTTTTTATGGTGTAATGATTCGTATCAAATGCAGCTAGTTTATTTGTACTTTAGTGCAAGTGGGAGACTATTGTAAATATGCCCTAGAGACAAATAATAATATAGATTATTGACATATTTCATTAAGTTCATAATAGGTTTTATATCATGCTATAATTGTATTGATAGGAACGTTAGTACACGTGCGATATGTAAACCACCAGAGTCCCTAGTAATCCTCTATACACTAGTTCATTGGTCAATCGATGATCGACGTTTCCCGATCATGGACATTTATATCAATTGACAATGGGGTCATTTAATTTGGTAAATGGAAGTTATAGACATACCCAACATAGGAATTGTAACACGGTTAAGTCACAAAGTTGACTGTTGCAATGACTGGGAAACATAGTAATCAATTCCTTAGACCGTGAGACCATATCTAATCACTATCATCCGAGGGTGCCGTGTTTGTATCAAACGTTACTTGGTAAATCCATGATCATAAAGGTGTCTTCAGGTATTCAGAGGGGTATGTTTAGGAGTATGTGTCAAGAGCGGTATTTGTTCTTTTGCGTGACGGAGAGATACTCTAGGCCCAGTCGAAGACATGACATCCATAAATTTGCAGCATGTGACTAGGTCACGGGGATGGCATAGCTCAAAATGAGTAAAGTTGTACTTGTCGGTAACGAGATTGAACCTGACATGGTGATGTCATTGATCAAGTCTTGGACAATTCAAGTATCATAGTAACAAAGGGAATAGTACTCTATGTTTAATGGTTCAACGACAAAGATTCTCGTGGAATGCACAAGAGTCATTAAGGGCATTCAGGTCCCGCTGATGATCGTTGGTCTGAGAGGGGTCTCAACCATGTCTAGAGTGTTCCCAAACCATTAGGGTAGCACACTTAAGGTTTTGACAAAGCTTGGATATCGTTTTGGTGTCATAGGAATCACCGAAGAAAAGAGAAGGGAAAACCGGAAGGGTTCCGAGAAAGTCCGACGGGTGTCCGGAGTTGTCTGGAAGGAGTTCCGGTGCAACGGGAATTAAATAATATGTAAATGTATTTTAATTATTGAATTATACATTTATTTAATAATTTAAATATGATTTAATGGGCAACCCATTCCTAATGGGCGAATTCCCTAGGGAAAAAGTCCCAAGAGGGAGGGCAACCCAAAGGAGAGAGGGAGGGCTTGGCCGCATGGGCCCTTGGTACCCCATGTGGGGCCCAAGAGGACCTTGGACGATGACCAAGGTGGCATCCCACCCCCTCTTATCCTTTAGTCCCACATGGCGACAAGGGACTTGGGGGCTCCCCTTCCCCTATATAAAGGAGGACATATGGAGGGATTTAAACACACCAGTTAATCCCAAGCTTTGAGGCTTCTCCCTCCAATTTCCCTCCTCTCCCCCTCTCTCTTGTGACTGCGGACCCATTGTAAGGGTTGTGCGAACTATTGAGTTCTTCACCGTAGAGCACCGTCATGCTGCGGGGATTCCGGATCTAGGATATCTACTTCTACAACCTCTGCTGGATCAGAGTCTAGGAGTCGTCATCAAGAACCGTATGTGCATGACCCCTACGAGGTGCTACACTTGTGGCGCTAGAGTCATTTGATACGTCGTAAACGTACCTATAATTTTTGATGTTCCATGCTTGTTTAGTATCCACTTTGCTTTGCTTTGTCTACACTTTGAGGTATTTTTATACGTTTTCTGGGACTAACCTATTAACAAGATGCCACGGTGCCAGTTGCCTGTTTTCTGCTGTTTTTGGTTCCAGAAAAGCCAAAAAATAAATATGCTCGGAATTGGACGGGACAAAAGCCAAAGTCAATATTTCACCGAGGAGAACACGGAGCTAGAAGACAAGATGGAGGGCCACGAGGGGCCCACACCCCCTGGCCGTGCGGCCATGCCTGGCCCGCGCCTAGGGGGCGGGGTGCGGCCTCCTTGGGCACCCCCTTGGTCTCCCCCTTCGCCTATAAGAAGCCTCCGATACCTAAACCCTAAGTACCTGATCAGATCTCCACGAAATAGTCCGTAGCCGCCACCATCGTTCCTAGATTGGGGGGATCTGAAGCTCTTCCCGACACCCTACCGAAGGGGAGAGATCATCCCGGAGGCCTTCTTCATCACCATGCCAGCCTCCGGTATGATGCGTGAGTAGTTACTGTTGGAGATATGCCCTAGAGGCAATAATAAATGTAGTTATTATTATATCTTTGTGTTTATGATAAATGTTTACATTCATGCTATAATAGTATTAACAAGGAAACATTAATACTTGTGTGATTTGTAAACTTAATTTGAAGTCCCTAGTATAGCCTCTATACTTCACTAGCTTGTTGGTTGATTAATGATTGTGGTTTCCCTATCATGAACATTGAGATGTTATCAACAACAAGATCATATCGTTAGGAGAATGATATGGTGGACATACTCCTATAGATAAGCGTAGCATAAAGATCAAGTCATTTCAATAGTTCAATTGCTATATGCTTTCTGATACATAGTAACCTAATTCCTTCGACCATGAGATCATGCATATCACCTTTACCAGATGGATGCTTTGATGACATCAAACACCACACGTGAATCGGGTGGTTATAAAGGTGGCATTGAGTGTTCGGAAAGTATTGGTTGAGACACATGGATCAAGAGTGGGATTTGTCCATCCACATGACGGATAGATATACTCTGGGCCCTCTCGGTGGAATGTCATCCAATTAGCTTGCAAGCATGTGACTTGGTCACAAGGGATCACATATCACGAACGAGAAAGAGTACTTATCGAACGAGGTTGAACTAGGTATGCAGAGATACCGACGATCATAACCTCGATAAGTAACATATCGTGAGACAAAGGGAAATTGGTATCGTATGTAAGTGGTTCATTCGATCGCAAAGTAATCGAGAAATATGTGGAGCCATATGAATTTCGATTCCTCTATTGGTTATTGTTAGGAGAAGTGTCTCGATCATGTCCGCATAATTCACGAACCGTAGGGAGACACACTTAAGGATTCGACGTTGTTTGAGTAGTTATGGTATTATGAGAAAGAGACTGAATGTTGTTCGGAGTCTCGGATGGGATCCGGGATATCACGAGCTGATCCGGAATGGTTCGGAGAATAAGATTCATATAAGGAAAGTCCCGTTTCGGAGTTCGGGAATGATTCCGGTGTTTTATCGGGAATGTTCTAGAAGGTTCCGGATTGTCCGGCACTCCGGGGGGGGGGGGGGAAGGGGTACATGAATGTGTCATTACATATTGGAATGATTGCATCATGTACTAAGTGTTCTTGCTGTCCCAAATAAAGGATTAAATTGAATCCTAAAACAGAAAAGTCAAATGTCCAGTTTGAAAGTCAAACGGCTAAAACAAGAAACTATGGGAAACAAGCAAGAGGAGTTGGGAACCGACTTGAGGGAGGAGTCTCCTCCCCAAGCTGGCGCGCCACCCAAGGCCGACTTGGGGAGGGACTTCTCCTCCGCGCCCTCCACCTATAAAAGGAGGGGCAAGGCCCCCTCCTCTAGACACACAAGTTTCCACCTATAAATCTCCGGTTTAGAGCCGTTTTGGTTTAGAGCTTCTAATTGCTTTAGCCAGCGGTTTAGATCCTTCTAATTGGTGTGTCTAATCTCTAGACCACTAATTGCCCTCTCTCATAATCCACCATACTCTCTCCGGCTTAAAGAAGCTGCCTGGATTTCCCCTCTACTTAGGTACACGCCACAGCCGGAATCGCGAGGAGAGTGCTACAACCTCCGCCGCCTTTGGAACAAGGGAGAGGAAGGTCTTCCGAGTACCGAACGTGTGACCGATTGCGGAGCGCTGCCGAACGCAAGGGATCGTCTACACGATCTTGAGATCGGAAGAGTACTACATCACCCACGAGAATCCGCTCTCGTAAACGCTTTGGAATCTTCGAGGGTAAGTTATACCATCGACTCGTTACTCTGATCTAGTAGATAGATCTTGGCTTGTTTGTTTTATGCGATAGAAAATTTTTGTTTTCCATGCTACGAACCCCTACGGTGGTATCGAGCCGTGTCTATATGTAGATCATTTGCAGAGTAGAACACAATGGTCATTGTGGGCGTTGATGCTTTTATTGTCGATTGCTTCTTGTGTACTTTGCATCTTGCGGTATGTTGGGATGAAGCGGCGGGCTAACCTTACATGACATCGTTCATGAGACTTGCTCCACGCTTGACATGCAACTTGTATTGCATAAGTGGCTTTATGGTGCTGCTTTCTCCTAGCATAGTTAAGATCCAATTTACAACGGTGATTAACAATACTAGTATCAATGTTGTGGTTCTTGTTCGTAAGTTAGAACGACACTTATTAAAAGCCCCAAACCACGTAAAATATGCAAAGAAAGTAGAGGCGTCTAACTTTGTTTTGCGGTGTCTTGATGATGTGATATGGCCATGATTGTGATTATAATTGATGTATGCAATGTTCCTTATTGTAAGTCGAACCGGCAGAGCCATATGGTTGTCCTTAATTTATGTTAAGACCCGTGTCTATTCAAAGTAGTTGTAATAGTTGAAGCCGGTGGACGACAACCATGGAGTAGCGTCATTGACCTTGATGCAATGCCGGTGATGATGGAGATCATGTTCGTGCTTGAAGATGGAGATCGGAAGCACAAAGAAGAAAGGCCATATCATATCACATATATATTGAATTGCATGTGATGTTAATCCTTTATGCATCTTGTATTTCTTAGTAGACGACGGTAGCATTATAAGATGATCCCTCATGCACATGAATTTCAAGTCATAAAGTGTTCACCCTTAGTTAGCACCGTTGCTAAAGCTTGTTGTTTCGAAGCACCACGTGATGATCGGGTGTGTTAGATTCCGCAAGTGTATACAACGTGAGCAAGCCAGATTTGCTCATGCAGAAACTAAGGTTTGATCTTGACGAGCCTAGCATGTACAGACATGGTCTCGGAACACGGATCACCGAAAGGTAAAGCATGAATCATATAGTAGATATGATGAACATGACGATTGTTCGCCATTTAAACTATATCAACTCTCGTGATGATCGGTGTTGATATAGTGGATTTGGTTCGTGTGATCACTAAAACAATGTGAGGGATATTGTTTTGAGTGGGAGTTCACCTAGTTTAATTACATTAATTAATTTGAACTCAATTTGTCATAAACTTAGTCTAAACTATTGCAAATATGTTGTAGATCAATGGCAGCCCCTACCATCAATTTTAATGCTCCTAGAGAAAGAAAAGTTGAAAACAATGGAAGCAACTTCATGGATTGGTTCCGCAATTTGAGGATTGTCCTCACCGGTAATTTGACCTATGTCTTTGGATGCAATTGGGTGACCCACTGCAGTTGATGCTCGATGAAGTAAATAATGTTTACCTCGCCTAAGAATCAAGACTCCATAGTTCAGTGTGCTATCTTGTATGGTTTGGAATCGAGCTTGTAAAAGGTTTGAGGATTGACCCATATGATATTGTCGAGGATCTCAAATTGATTTTTGAGACTCATGCGGCAATTGAAAGCTATGAGGCTTCGAAAAGTTCTTTAGCTGCAAGATGGAAGAGGGCAGCTCGTCGGTGAGCATGTGCTTAAGATGTCCGGGCACGCAAACAAACTTCAAAGCTTGGGTATAGTGATTCCTAATGCTTTGGGGATTTACCGTGTCCTCCAATCACTACCACCAAGTTACAAGAACTTTGTGATGAACTACAACATGCGAACATGAACAAGACGTTGCGAACTCTTTGCCATGTTGAAATCTGCGAAGTGGATATCAAGAAAGAGCACCAAGTGTTGTTGGTCAATAAGACCACCAAATTCAAGAAAGGCAAGTCTAAGCAAAGGGACACTTCAAGAAGGGTGGTAAGAAAGCTACCACGCGACGAAGAAGACCAAGGCTGGACCTAAGCACGATCTTGAGTGCTTTACCGCAAGGAGAAGGTCCGAAGCGGAATTGCCCAAAGTACTTGGATTTGAAGAACGACAACATCAAGAAGAAAGGTATATCCGATATACATGTTATTGATGTGTATCTCACTAGTACTCGTAGTAGTTCTGGGTATTTGATAATCGGGTTCGGTTGCTCATATTTGTAACTCGAAGCGGCTTTGCAGAATAAGCGGAAGCTAGCGAAGAACGAGGTGAGGATGCGTGGGAAGCGGATCAAAGGTTGATGTGATTGCGGTCGGCACGCTACCCCTTCATCTACCATCGGGATTAGTTTTATACTTAAATAATTGTTATTTGGTGCTGCGTTGAGCATGAACATTATATCGGGATCTTGTTTATTGTAGGCGGTTACTTGTTTAAATCCGAGAATAATGGTTGTTCTATTTATATGAGTAATATTTTTATGCACATGCACCTTTGATAGATGGTCTATTCTTATTGAATCTCGATAGTGGAAATACACATATCAACAACATTGAGGCTAAACGTTTGAAATCAAGCGATAATTCGACCTATATGTGGCACTGTCGTCTTGGTCACATTGGAGTGAAACGTATGAAGAAACTCCATTCCGATGGACTTCTTGAATCACTTGATTTTGAATCACTTGAAAGATGCGAAGCATGTTTGATGGGTAAAATGACTAAGACTCCATTTTCTGGTATGATGGAGCGAGCTACGGACTTATTGGAAATCATACATACCGATGTGTGTGGTTCAATGAGTGTAGCATCGCGCGGTGGTTATCGTTATGTTCTTACCTTCACGGATGACTTGAGTAGATATGGGTATATCTATTTCATGAAACATAAGTCCGAAACTTTCGAGAAGTTTAAGGAGTTTCAAAGTGAGGTAGAGAATCAACGTAACAAGAAGATTAAATTTCTACGTTCTGATCGTGGAGGTGAATATCTAAGTTACGAGTTTGGCGAGCATTTGAAGAAATGCGGGATACTTTCACAATTGACACCGCCAGGAACACCACAGCGTAATGGTGTGTCCGAACGTCATAATCGAACTCTCTTAGATATGGTTCGTTCTATGATGTCACTTACAGATTTACCGCTATCATTTTGGGGTTATGCATTAGAAACAGCTGCATTCACTTTAAATAGGGCACCATCTAAATCCGTTGAAACGACACCGTATGAATTATGGTTTGGGAAGAAACCTAAATTGTCGTTCCTTAAAGTTTGGGGATGCGAAGCCTATGTAAAGAAGTTACAGCCGGACAAGCTTGAACCCAAAGCGGAAAAATGTGTCTTCATAGGATACCCGAAGGAAACTATTGGGTATACCTTCTATCATAGATCCAAGGCAAAATCTTCGTTAAGAATGGATCCTTTCTAGAGAAGGAATTTCTCTCGAAAGAATTGTTGGAAGGAAAGTAGAACTTGACGAGGTTATCGAACCTTCTCTCGAAATTGCAGTAGCGCGACGGAAGAAGTTCTGTGGTGCTGCACCAATAAGAGAGGAGTTAATGATGGTGATCATGAAACTTCGGTTGAAGTTGCTACTGAGCCTCGGAGATCAACGAGAATTCGTACCACTCCATTGGTATGATTCCGTTATGAATGTCATGTTGGTGGACAACACCGATGACCGAGACATATGAGGAAGCGATGATGAGCCCGATTCCAATAAATGGCAAGAAGCCATGAACCGAGATTGGATCCATGTACGAAAACCAAGTATGGACTTTGGTGGACTTCTGGGATGGTAGGAAGGTCACGAGAACAAATGGATTTTCAAGAAGAAAGCAGATGCGATGGTAATGTTATCGTTTATAAAGCTCGACTTGTCGCAAAGGGTTTCGACAAATTCAAGGAGTTGACTACGATGAGACTTTTTCACCGTGTGAAGCTAAAGTCTGTGAGGATTATGTTAGCAATCGCTGCATATTATGATTATGAGATATGGCAGATGGATGTCAAAACAGCATTCCTCAATGGAGACATTGATGAAGAGTTGTATATGATGCAACCCAAAGGTTTTGTCGATCCTAAAGATGCTAACAAGGTATGCAAACTTCAACGGTCCATCTATGGATTGAAGCAAGCATCCCGAAGTTGGAATCAACGTTTTGATAAGGTAATCAAAAGTTTTGGTTTTATACAAACTTATGGAGAAGCTTGTATTTACAAGAAAGTGAGTGGGAGCTCTGTAGCATTCTTAATACTATATGTGGATGACATATTGTTGATTGGGAATGATGTAGACCTTCTTAATAGTGTCAAGGAATATTTGAATAATAGTTTTTCAATGAAGGATCTTGGCGAAGAAGCTTACATATTAGGCATAAAGATTTATAGAGATAGATCGAAACGCCAAATATCATTGTCACAGAATACATATTTGGACAAAGTTCTAAAGAGGTTTGGAATGGAAGAAAGCAAGAAAGGGTTCTTGCCCATGTTGCTATCGACCTTGAGTAAAACTCAAAGTCCGACATCGGCAGAAGATAGAGAAAGGATGAGTAAGACTCCTATGCCTCGACCATAGGATCTCTAATGTATGCCATGCTATGTACTAGACCCGACATTGCATATCTTGTTAGTTTAACTAGCGAGATATCAAAGTGATCCAGAGTGGATCATTGGATGATCAAAAACATCCTTAAGTACTTGAGAAGAACTAAGGATATGGTTCTTTCTTATGGAGGTGATGAACAGCTCGTTGTTAATGGTTACACCGATGCTAGTTGGAACACGATCCGGATGATTCTAAATCACAATCCGGATCGTATTTATTTTGAATGGTGCGGCGATTATGGAGGAGTGCAAAGCAAAGCGTTGTGGCGAGATCTTCAAGAATCGGAATACATGGCTGCGCCGGAGGCTTCACAAGAAGCGATATGGATGAAAGAGTTCATTCTGAGTGGGTGTGGTTCCTAGTCTGGCTGGACCCAATGTCTATCTCTTTGTGATAACATGGGCGCCATAGCCAATGCGCAAGAACCAAGGTCACGCAAGAAGTGAAGCATATCAAGCTACGTTTTCACGCTATTCGAGAACATATCCGGGATGGGGATATAAAGATTTGCAAAGTACACAGATCTGAATGTGGCGGATCCGTTGACTAAACCTCTCCAGGGCAAAACATGACCAACACCGGTGCCATGGGTGTTCGGTATATTACCATGTAATCTAGATTAGATGACTCTAGTGCAAGTGGGAGGCTGTTGGAGATATGCCCTAGAGGCAATAATAAATGTAGTTATTATTATATCTTTGTGTTTATGATAAATGTTTACATTCATGCTATAATAGTATTAACAAGGAAACATTAATACTTGTGTGATTTGTAAACTTAATTTGAAGTCCCTAGTATAGCCTCTATACTTCACTAGCTTGTTGGTTGATTAATGATTGTGGTTTCCTATCATGAACATTGAGATGTTATCAACAACAAGATCATATCGTTAGGAGAATGATATGGTGGACATACTCCTATAGATAAGCGTAGAATAAAGATCAAGTCATTTCAATAGTTCAATTGCTATATGCTTTACGATACATAGTAACCTAATTCCTTGACCATGAGATCATGCATATCACCTTTACCGGATGGATGCTTTGATGACATCAAACACCACACCGTGGCGGTGGTTATAAAGGTGGCATTGAGTGTTCGGAAAGTATTGGTTGAGACACATGGATCAAGAGTGGGATTTGTCCATCCACATGACGGATAGATATACTCTGGGCCCTCTCGGTGGAATGTCATCCAATTAGCTTGCAAGCATGTGACTTGGTCACAAGGGATCACATATCACGGAGCGAGAAAAGAGTACTTATCGATGAGGTTGAACTAGGTATGCAGAGATACTGCGATCATAACCTCGGATAAGTAACATATCGTGAGACAAAGGGAAATTGGTATCGTATGTAAGTGGTTCATTCGATCGCAAAGTAATCGTAGAAATATGTAGCCATATGAATTTCCAGATTCCTCTATTGGTTATTGTTAGGAGAAGTGTCTCGATCATGTCCGCATAATTCACGAACCGTAGGGAGACACATAAGGATTGACGTTGTTTGAGTAGTTATGGTATTATGATAAAGAGACCGAATGTTGTTGAGTCTCGGATGGTATCCGGATATCACGAGGTGATCCGGAATGGTCGGAGAATAAGATTCATATAAGGAAAGTCCGTTTGAGTTCGGGAATGATTAGGTGTTTTCATCGGGAATGTTCTAGAAGGTTCGAATTGTCCGGCACTCAGGGGAAGGGTACATGAATGTGTCATTACATATTGGAATGATTGCATCATGTACTAAGTGTTCTTCTGTCCCAAATAAAGGATTAAATTGAATCCTAAAACAAAAAGTCAAATGTCGGTTTGAAAGTCAAACGGCTAAAACAAGCTGTGGGAAACAAGCAAGAGGAGTTGGGAACCGACTTGAGGAGGTCTCCTCCCAAGCCCAGCCACCCAAGGCCGACTTGGGGAGGGACTTCCCTCCCCTGGCCGTGCCTCCCCACCTATAAAAGGAGGGGCAAGGCCCCCTCCTCTAGACACACAAGTTTCCACCTCTAAATCTCCGGTTTAGAGCCGTTTTGGTTAATTGCTTTAGCCAGCGGTTTAGAGCCTTCTAATTGGTGTGTCTAATATCTAGACCACTAATTGCCCTCTCTCATAATCCACCATACTCGCTCCGGCTTAAGGCGAAGCCTCATGGATTTCCCTCTACTTAGGTACCACGCCAGTTGTCTTTAGGAATCGCGAGGAGAGTGCTACAACCTCCATTTTCTTTGGAACAAGGAGAGGAAGGTCTTCGCCGAGTACGAACGCAGTGACCGATGTGGGAGCGCCTTGAACGCAGCATGGGAAGGATCGTCTACACGATCTTGAGATCGGAAAGAGTACGACTACATCACCCACGAGAATCCGCTCTCGTTAAACGCTTTGGAATCTTCGAGGGTAAGTTATACCATCGACTCGTTGCTACAGTCTAGTAGATAGATCTTGGCTTGTTTGTTTGTATGCGATAGAAAACTTTTGTTTTCCATGCTACGAACCCCTACAGTTACACCTTGGACTATGGGTCCATATAATAGCCAGATGGTTGTTTACCCCCCTTTGTGCTACCATGTTTAGATCTTGTGAGCTCCATTCATGATCAAGACCATCTATTTGTAATCCTGCATGTTGTGTTTGCGGGGATCCGATGGATATTGAGATTACTATGTTAGATTGATTAATGGTTCTATCATATTGATTCTATCATGTCTGTGTTGTTTGAGATCTTGCATGTTCTCCGTTTCTAGTAGCTATCTTGGCCAAGTAGATGCTAGTGACTCCAAGAGGGAGTATCTATGCTCGATAGTGGGTTCATGCCTCTATTGAATCTGGGGAAGTGATAGAAATATCTATGGTTGTAGATGTGCTGTTGCTACTAGGGAGAAAACAACAATCTCGTGTTCATGGAAAAATTGTATTGTTTACTTTCACACATTGCTTAAAGCAGTTATCTGTTGTTTGCAACTTAATACTGGAGGGGGTTCGGATGATAACCTGAAAGTGGATTACTAGTCATAGATGCAGTTGGATGGCGGTCTATGTATATTGTTGTATTGCCCAATCAAGTCTCATACGATCATGAATGTCTAGTATTTCATTGTTTTGCCTTGCTCTGTCCTGTCAATTGCCCCACTGTAATTTGTTTACCCAGCATGTTATGTTTTTTATTTTAAGAACACCTCTAGTGAACTGTGGACCCGGGTTCAATCTTTACCATTGATACATCTTCCACTGTTGCTGTTTACTTTCTGCAAGATACCATTACCTTCAACACCATACGTTTAATCCTTTGTTTTCAGCAAACCGGTGAGATTTACAACCTCACTGTTCGTTGGGGCAAAGTCTTGAGTTTGTGTTGTGTAGGTTTCCAAGTTGTTAGCAACACCTTTGAGTCATTTCCTTCCTCCTACTGGTTCGATAACCTTGGTTTCTTACTGAGGGAAAACTTATTGATGTACTCATCATACCTTCCTCTTGGGGTTTTCCAAAGAAGCTCTACAGTGATCTGAGCCGCATCAAGACGTTTTCTGGCGCCGTTGTCGGGGAGGCTAAGGACGGCTTCACAAGGGGAGTCCTTCACAACCTTTCTCTTTACTTTCTTTTTGTTTTGCTTAGTTTCTTTTTCCTTGTTTTGCTTGATTCTTTTTATCAAAAATTTCAAAAAAAATTAGTTTGGTTTGGTTTGCTTTCTCTTATAAAAAACACAGAAAAATTAGTTCTTCCTATAGTTGCCACCTTGCCCTAGCTCATCATGTTGATACCTAAGTTCACCCTGAAAGACCTTTCAATAGGTAGTGGCTCTATAATTGGGAAATAAAATATTAAAAAATTATTTAATCATATTAGCAAACATGAGGATATTGAGGATAGATCCTTAGCAAAACTTGCTCCTAATTATGAAATTGTTGCAGCTTCTTTAGTTCACATGTTGGAGGATAGGTTTGTTAACCTTAACCCCGTGATGCAAATAATATTTCTTAAACTAAAAGAAATTGAGGATGCTGAAAATAGAGATTTTATCCCATAAACTTTGCTAAAGGAGTTCAATGACATTGCTAAGGAAGCCAAAAAGGTCTTTGATTGTTTTAATATGCTAGGCTCATGTGTAGATGTTATGGGTACATTAGAAAAGTTGGATAAAACCAAACGCAATGGAGAGGAAATTAAAATACCCATACCTTTTAAACTTGTAGGAATGCATGAAGCCCTAGAAAAGGATTTTGACTAGATTGTTCCTAAAATCCCATTTGATGAAAGTAGTGAACCCAAGAAAGATGAGAAATGATCCTATAAAACTCATTTGGATGAGATACCTTTCCTAGTTGAAGAAATTTCGAGTATTGATGCCAATGCTTCTTCATTTGAAAACACTTGATTCTTGCTTCTTGTGTCTAACTTTAAGGCGTTAAAGAAAAGTACTTGTTGTAAGATAACCCAATAATTTTCTTGAGTCTTGGAAGTTATTACTTCTGTAATAACCTATTCTTATACTTTTTATTTGATTTGTATGCCAAGAGTAACCTCTAATGAGAGGGAAGTAAGCTTTGGGGAAGTGCTGTCCCGAAACAGATTTTTGTGCTCCACTGTAAAAATTCTTAAAAAATCTCTGTACGTTGGATTAAGCTGTAACTTTCTAAATAAATCCCCCAGGTTGTTAGCTAAATTTATTTAGTTCAAAACTTTTTTATTTGAGAAACATAAGGTCTTCAAAAAAATTGGTTTTCACCTGCTAGTCTGTTTTGACAGATTTCTGCCATTATTTGCATTTGCCTCTTGATTGATTTCTTTTGGGTTTCTCTTTGGGAAATTGAACTTTTTGAAGGAATTGCTATAGTATCTTGTGTTTTTAATGAAAGTTTTGCTATTTTGAAACTAAGGCCAAAGGTTTGTTATCTTTTGAATGCACTAATGTTGCTAATGAAGATTGTGTGAAGTTTTATATGAAGGAAAATTTTCAGGTGTAAGGAAAGAATGATGTAATGAGATGAAGAATGGACAAAAGCTCAAATTGGGGATTCCACCCCGTGTCACCCCAAGAAAAATTCAAGAGGTACAAGCGTCAAAGCTTGGGGATGCCCAAGGCACCCCCTTCTTTATCAATAAAAATCTCAGGTCTTTCTAGACACTTCATTTTTATTGTTTCATGCACAGTTGTGTTGTTCTTGGAGCGTCTTAGTTTTATTTTTTGGGTTTTATTTGCTTAGTTTGCTTGAATAAAGTAGTTGGACCCCTGTTTTCGCTGTGTTGTTTCAAATAATTTGATTGGTGTTGGAAAGGAGTAGGAAGTTCTTGCTTGAGTAGTTCAAGAAGGGGCTTGCTTTGACTATGACTTAGACTTTATCATGTCATGCTAGATGTTTTTTAACCTTATGCTTAGTGATTATTATTGTATCATGACTTGTTCCAAACAATTGATATTGCTTAGTGTGCCTTGAAAGAATCATGCGTTGTTTTAGCATACAAAAGCATAGTATTGTGGTATTCTCCTTTGATGCTTTGTTTGGGTTGACTTGGCACATACTCACACCATGTTATGACTATGAACCAATCACCTTAGCCTCTATGATCATTTAGTTTTTGATTTGTGGTACCACTTTATGCTTTGATTAGTAATGTTTTGCCACTCGGCATGATTATGGCCATTATTGCTCTCTTAGTTGGTCCCTCCCAGTCTTTTGCTAGCCTCCACTTGTATTGAGTAAGCTCTACTCAGCCATCCAACTCCCAAGAAACCAAGTTATTCCAAAATGTCCACTATAAATTCCTATGCATGGTGTGTGTAATACCCTAATTTTGATGCTAATGATCTGTGACTAATCTAGTAGAAAATACGTGAAAATTGGGAGTTAGAGAAAAGAAAAAGAAAAACTAACGCAAAAACAGTGTGTACGAACGCTTCAACCTGTTGTTTGAAACATGGTGGCAACGACCAGCTCCTTGGTAGTGTTAGTAGTATAAACCTTAGCAGGCTTCTTTTATATCCCTATAACATGAAGAAACATATGGGCTGGGTTTCTTGTACTTGAGCCAGACATATTCCCGTTTCACCTCTGCCCTAAAGAATACCCAGCGGTAAAATTCCTCGCCGCTGCTGCTGGGGCTTCTCGATCTGCTACGCCACCAATGTGGGACTGCATAGCTAGCCACCGCGTAGTTTCTGCAGCGACACGAGCAGGATGCCGCTCTGTCTGGCCATGTCGTCAACGACAAGATGTTCTATTTTCTGTCTAGCTATTTAGTAATTTAGATATGCACCCGAATAAATGTTCCTAGTTGCTCCACCTTCTAGATTGCTATCGATAGTACTTGCCAAGATGTGGTAATACGTGAGGTCAGATGGGTTCTTATTCCTGTATTCCGGTGAAATTCACCAATTTCAGTTGGATTTCTCCTGCGAGATCACAACTGCTCAATCAGGTAGTTTAGTTTATATCTAGTAGTAGTAGATGCAGTTAGCTATTTTTCTGTCTACGGGTTCAGTGGAATTGATCCATGGCTAACTTGTGGTTGTTTGTGTAATATTTTTTTTATAGTTTTTGAGGTATACATGAAAGAAGTGACATGCTACGGAATAGTTAGGAATTAGTAGTACTTGCTAGCTTTCTGCCTGGAGCATGTCGTGAGTATCATGCATGTAGTGAAGCAAGTTCCTTGTGATTTTGGCTAGCTTCAAGTTTGATCTGTAGCTGTTTTGTGAGGTTTTGCATATGAAAGTTGCTACGGCTAGTAAGGTGTGATAACTAAATCCGTTGGTTTATCTATTACTGGTAGAATATAAAAGCGAGAAAGTAAATATTCTAGTTTCGGTTGTTGCACGTAGGAGCGATGCGATACTTTGCTTGTATGCCTTTGAAGTGACGTTGTATTGAATGTGATATAAATTCCTATAACAGGTATTGGTACTTTGGGCTTGGTTTGGAGTCCTACAATTCATACCCCACGGTTGAGGCAAGTTCATGACGGTTGCATATTTCTCTACGGTCAATTTTATCTAATGATTATGATATGTCGATAATGACAATGATGGCATGTGCATATAATGTGCGTTTTTGCATACCATGATGATATTGATGATAATGTGATCTACTCTTGTGGGTACAATGCGACCTCCATTGATGGGTTGCGACCCACTTTGGAGGCACCCTCCATAGGTTGGAGTGAGTGGATGCCGACGGGTGTTCACTCAAGCGATACCGGTATACGCGATGAGATGAGCATATAGGCATGCATGACATCATTTTATGTTCCCATAGATGAATTGTGTTTAATGATGCCATAATATTTTGATTTATGTAAAGTTACTATTTGTTCATGAACTTGTTGAGTCTTTGTACTCACTCTTGTTGCTTTCATGTTTTTAGGCAACCCTTGAGGACGTCATGCATGGGAAGTTTTGGGAGTAGCACCTTCACAATTATCACCTCACGTTTCACACAATCTTCACAAATATTTTGTAATTTTGCTTTTTATTGATAGGAGTAATTCTTGTCATAAATGGTTTTAGTTTACGCAGAAGTTTATCACTTCAACTATGTTGGTTTTACCTGTTCGACATGATTACCGGTATTGTACATATGGTAGTTTTTATAGCTGTGGTATTGATAGTTTATATGGTTGAACGTGTGTCTACCTTTTACTATGTTTTATCCTTATGCTCGTGTTATATATTATGGCATGTCATGGATGTCCCAAAAATAAAGGAAACTATGCCGAATTTTCCTAAAAAGTATTAGTATTTTTTCTATATGTAATGTATGTGGTAACTTCTCAAGCGCTTGGTTGGCTTGGGGTGTTACAGTGTGTTACACCATTCCAAGTATATTCTTTTTTTATCTATCTTCCAAATTAAACTTGTTATATGAAAGTTAGTGATTAAAGCTCTCACAAACTTGATGACACACTTTATTTTTCTTGCCCCAAATTAACTTGAACCATTGTGTCATCTATGTTGTATATGCTTGCACTTATAAGTTCGGATTAGCAGAACCGTGCACGAGGAACACTTTCAACTCTTGTAAATATCTACCCAATTGATATCATGCTCTTTTGTTTATGGATGTCGTCAGTGTGAAATAAAAGGGGAGTTTGTAAGTCCATGGAGTTATGTATATGTGTTAGAGAAACGCCTGGGTCGCTAGCCTAAGCCATGCCTAATCATGTTAGAAACTTGCAGCATCACCACAGTGAGCAATCTATGAAGCATTCTTCTTATAAAAAAGATAGAAAAAAGAGATTGAGAAAAAGAAAAAAAGAGATGAGAAAATAGGAAAGAGAGAAAAAAGCACCATTTTCCCTTGGTAAATAAGAAGATTGATGAGATGCTCATTGTCTGCTTGCCTTGTCATTTTGATATGCGATAGCTCTTGTATCATTGGGCAAGGGGTACCCCATTGGCGGGTCTCTATGATACACATGTACTTACTATGACAAGAACTTACCGATAACTAAACTTGAGTAGCATGAGGAGTGGCTCTCGTACTCAAGGGATATGAGATTGACAACTTATACTTTGTCAAGCATATACTCCATATTTTGTTCACTTTAACCTTAATCACTTCAAGATGCTTATGATAGGGGCAATGAGAGATGAAAGCTAACAAGTACCATAATTTTTGGAAGCTCTTTATGAAACTTGAAATCCCTGCTTCCCTTTATGAAGAACCTTTCTTCCACTATTATATTGAGTCTACACCTTCTATCCTTAGGCACCAATTAAGATAGCATAGTTGACATTCTTAGTTCTATGTGCATTGTCCCAAAACTTATTGCTTGATTCATATTGTTGATATTGTTTGTTCTTGAATGATTTGTATCTAGTCACCCTTATAAACTTTGAAGGTGTCCTATGCATTTATGTTTTGCTACTCCATGAGGGACAAGCTGAATGCCACTATGATATGTTTTCTCTATGTGAAACAAATAAACGTCTTTCAATGCATTGTTCTTCATGAATCTTTGTTTGTATCCTTTCATGTTGCAGCATAGTTGCTATGTCTTATTGTTAGAACTTTATCTTTCATGCTCATGTTTAGAGTACGTTGATCCCAACTTTCAATGCTTGCAAATGGTTTGATCTTGATTGTGATGGTGCATGTCACCAAATGTTTTTATTCTTTTTATCACTTACCTTCTCGAGGACGAGCAGGAGTTAAGCTTGGGGATGCTTGATACGTCGTAAACATATCTATAATTTTTGATGTTCCATGCTTGTTTATTATCCACTTTGCTTTCCTTTGTCTACACTTTGAGGTATTTTTATACGTTTTCTGGGACTAACCTATTAACAAGATGCCACAGTGCTAGTTGCCTGTTTTCTGCCGTTTTTGGTTCCAGAAAAGCCAGAAAATAAATATTTTCAGAATTGGACGGGACAAAAGCCAAAGTCAATATTTCACCGAGGAGAACACGGAGCCAGAAGACGAGACGGAGGAGGGCAACGAGGGGCCCACACCTCCTGGCCGTGCGGCCAAGCCTGGCCCCTGCTTGGGGGTGCAGCCGCCTCGGGCACCCCCTCGGTCTCCCCCTTCGCCTATAAGAATCCCTCGATACCTAAACCCTAAGTACCCGATCAGATCTCCACGAAACAGTCCGTATTCGCTGCCACCATCGTCCCTAGATCGGGGGGATCTAAATCTCTTCTCGGCACCCTGCCGGAGGGGAGAGATCATCCCAGAGGCCTTCTTCATCGCCATGCCAGCCTCCGGTATGATGCTTGAGTAGTTCCACCTTGGACTATGGGTCCATACAGTAGCTAGATGGTTGTTTCTCCTCCTTTGTGCTACCATGTTTAGATCTTGTAAGCTCCGTTCATGATCAAGATCATCTATTTATAATCATGCATGTTGTGTTTGCGGGGATCCGATGGATATTGAGATTACTATATCAGATTGATTAATGGTTCTATCTTATTGATTCTATCATGTATGTGTTGTTTGAGATCTTGCATGCTCTCCGTTTCTAGTAGCTATCTTGGCCAAGTAGATGCTAGTGACTCCAAGAGGGAGTATTTATGCTCGATAGTGGGTTCATGCCTCTATTGAATCTGGGGAAGTGACAGAAATCTCTAAGGTTGTAGATGTGTTGTTTCTACTAGGGAGAAAACAATAATCTCTTGTTCATGGAATAATTGTATTGTTTATTTTACATACATTGCTTAAAGTAGTTATCCGTTGCTTGCAACTTACTACTGGAGGGGGTTCGGATGATAACCTGAAGGTGGATTACTAGTCATAGATGCAGTTGGATGGAGGTCTATGTATATTGTTGTATTGCCCAATCAAGTCTCATTGGATCATGAATGTCTAGTATTGCATTGTTTTGCCTTGCTCTGTCTTGTCAATTGCCCCACTGTAATTTATTTACCCAACATGTTATGTTGTTTATCTTAAGAAGAACACCTCTAGTGAACTATGGACCCTGGTCCAATCTTTACCATTGATACATCTTCCACTGTTACTGTTTAATTTCTGCAAGCTACCATTACCTTCCACACCATACGTTTAACCCTTTGTTTTCAGCAAACCGATGAGATTGACAACCTCACTTTTCGTTGGGGCAAAGTCTTGAGTTTGTGTTGTGCAGGTTTCCAAGTTGTTAGCATCACCTTTGAGTCATTTCCTTCCTCCTACTGGTTCGATAACCTTCATTTCTTACTGAGGGAAGACTTATTGTTGTACTCATCATACCTTCCTCTTGGGATTTCCCAACGAAGCTCTACAATGATCTTAGCCGCATCTTCGTTCGAGCCATCGGAGTCATTGGAGCCGGTGGAGCTGAAGTTGGTGGAGCCGTCCGAGTTTAGAACAATCTTGAGGTCGGCGTCGGTACCACTACATCACCCATGTTCCACGCGTAAGGTTAACCGCGTTCGGTCTTCAAAGGTATGAAGACTGAATACCCTCTCGTTACTGCATTACTCTTAGATAGATCTTGCCACTCGGTGGTTTGCGTAGAAAAAATTATTGTTTTCATTGGCTAAACCCCAAGAGAAATGTCGTGTCCTAAGCCCCGCCGAAATACTGATGGGTGTATTTTAACTGATCTGGCAAACATGGGTGGAAGTGCGTGTGGAAACTGTAAGCAGGGGCGCCGAATTGAGATGAAAATGATACAAACTGTTCCCAACTGTGAGATAGACGGCTACGATAGCTGGCCGTCGACGTAGCAATTGTCAGGATTCGGGCTCATTCCTGTAGTGATATCATGACATGATAAACTAGCTACGCTTAGGCGTCCTAGTGGTAGTATCATACTACTAGTATCATGCATATGATACTAGTATATGATACTATGCCTCTAGTGCATTGTATCATATAGTAGTATCATAGTAGTGGTATATTTATTGATTTGTAGAATCTCTATGTAAAATGTGTGTACAAGATTTACTTTCCATTATATTTTTTAGTTTTACGTGCTATGATACGGTATCTACCTATGATACACTAACCACCTCTCTCTTCATTAATTATGGTGTCACATCAGATTTTTGCCAAGTTGGCATGCATGATACACCTTATGATACTAGCACTAGGACCAGCCTTAGCACGCGTTAAATAAAAAAGGATGTATACTAATAAAATTAAGAAGTCAGAACTAAGATTCTCTCTCCTGGAAATCGAGAAGTCAAAACTAAGATGATGGTGCACCTCAACCAACTTGGTGCACCTCTAACAACACAATATTACTAGTGGTGTATCTTTACAATTGCTGTGGTGATACGGAATGTCAGTTTAAGGCCTCGTTGTGCATCGATCAATGCAGAGAGGCAACAAAATATTGAATTTAATGAAGTGTGAGCGTCCTCCGAGGAGCGATGCAGTGGAAGTGTGATGCATGCACGTGGCTTGCCACAACTTCGTCTCGCCATTCCAGCAAATAGAACAAAGAGCTCCGAGGGCTCTACAAATCTTGTTTGACAATAGTGGCACACATGGTATTGTGTGCATGGGTGGTACAACTCGGAATCTCTACATCTTTAATCGATGTAAGGCTAGAGCGTAGTGAGTTCTTATGTCCAAATCGTCACATTAGACATAAGTCTAAACAATCAAGACCATATAATATAGGCCACAACTTCTATGTTTTACTTATACTTCCATTGTTTCTAAATATATGGTGTTTTAGACACTATCAAGTCTAATTTGCAACCTTGAAAATAACTTATCACATTTACACACTTCAAAAGTATGAAAGAAAGTCATGGAAAATATAATACGACATAGACTGGAACGACTTATGTCCATTATGTGAGATTCCGGAACCAAATCACACATAATGTTCACCTATTCAGTGGCCTGGTTTCTATGGAACTTTATCCAAGAAGCCCTGCACCCTGCTTGTTGTCCCACCGAGACTTATGATGTACTCCCTCCGTTTCAAAATATAAGATGTTTTAGGTTTGCGAAGAAAATGAATCTAAACTTTTTTTAGTGTGTAGATTTATCTTAAAGTTGAGGGAACCTACCTACTAAAACAAGTCTAGATACATTTGCTTCATAAAGCTAAAACATCTTATATTTTAAAACAGAGGGAGTACCTCTGGTTTTTTGGGCTTTTCGTGTTGTGGTCCTAGCTTATGTTTTTTTACTTTTTGCACTATGCTAAATTTTGTATGGATGGTTGCTTTATTTATAAAGCTGGACAAAAACCTGCTTGAAAAAAATACAATTTGACTACTTTCATCTCACATCAACCTAATTTTTTTATAGTTTAGTGTGTATTCACGTATGAAATGGTATAATACATTCATATTTATCACACATCAGAAAAAATACGTACACATAGCTGGACTAAAGTTGTAGCCTCCAATGTGCACTTTAGACACTACTTTAGTTCGTATGTTACACATAAAATGGGGCGTGAACGATAATGCTTCGTTGACCCAAAGGCTTAATTAGGATTTCCAAAATAATGATTGAAACAACTGAAAACTAAACGATACGATCCTTTTAAGTGCTGGCTAGTTTATCATTCTGGTACTGTAGTAGTACTAGTTTGCTACTCAATGTGGGCCTACTTCTACATCGTTCTTTCTCTTTATGGTTTTTTTTTGCTCAAGCGTCGAGCCGGTGGCGTTCCTTATTCGTGCACCACATGGTTGTTTCCTCCGTTTTTGCCTAGCGTTCTTGTTCAGGGGAGCACGTGGACCGTTGGCCATCGTATGATAGACAAGCTGCCAGCACCAGCAGCTAGCCTACTATGGTAAGCTCAGTACGTTCAGAAATCAGAAACTGCATGTGATGCATTTATATGCCATAATAAATGCCATGGCAAAAATAGCATGCACGTTAGTAACTCGCTTGACAGAGATAATATTAGTACTCCGTCGGTATATATTAGTGGTCTCAACTTTCTATAGATACAAAATGTTTCTAGTCTAAATATTTAATTAGATTCATACTAATCTAGACAAAGTTAAAATCATTAATATTAACCCAAGAAAGTACTAGAGTACAGAGTACGTATTATATTTTGATCTTGACATAATGTTTTCTGCTCTTGTCTTCTTGTGCATGGCTTGGGTTCTCCTGTTCACTGATAAACTCGCAGTCACTAATGTTCCCCACCCCAGAGTCGTACCCTGACAAAGAACCCATAGTTTATCGGATTTGCTAGTTCTCAGTCGTCTGAGAACTTTTTAAGTTTTAGTCGCCTCTTTCATCGTTTAATTTACCTTGTGATTCGTGCAAAATGAAAGTTATACATGAGTTGCAAGTCGGTTGTAACTGAGAATTTAATGAGTTACAACTAGGTTGTAACTGAGAACTAATACAAATCTTATAAGTAGGTTGCAACTGAAAATTAACACAAATATTAAAATGACATCAGCGATTTAGATATAACTAGTTTTCAGACGCATGAGGTAGTACGCCCATAGGCCGGGGGATCGCTCGGCTTTGCGGCTGCCCGCCTCCTCGCCCCGTGCGGGTCCATGTCGTGGTGACCAGAGCAATGACGAACCCACGGCTTTGGCCGCTAGCTAAAGGGTAGGTTTCCTTGCCCGATCGAACACTCGCCTCGCCGAGGTGGCCGCCGTAGGTGCCTCACACTTAGTCGCGGTATAGGTTTGTCGGTTTCGGCAGCGACGGTGACTACGAGTTCGCTTGCTGATTCTGGAAACAGAACACATCGATCGCGTACGTGATAGCTGCGCCGATCGACCGGCTAACTAGACTAGCTCGTCAATGGCGACCTTCTGGGTGGAGGAATCCCGGTTGGATATGCCTGGCTCGGCTTGGGGGTGACCGCGACACTGGCCTTTTCTATTTTGTTACCTGACGGCTGGCTAGGTGTATGTAGCAGCGAAACTGGCCATTTGGGCGGTTAACACAAGAGGCCAGTGCCCAGGCCAAGTGCGCGGCACGCCGTCGTCGCCGGCTTCCACGCCGGTGTAAGCGGTGATCTTCGCTCCCGTGTCGGAGGTCGAGGAGAAAGGTTACGAGCAGGGCCTTCCGCCGCGAAGCCCGGGGAAAAGCAAGTGGGGTGCCGCCCCTGCCGGCGTGGTGACTGTGGGTCTGTGGCCACGGAGTCCTCGCCCATGATCGCGACCGAGCGGGAGTGATCCTAGGAGGTTAGAGAAGTGTTGACTTCTCTTCTTGTTCGATTGCGACTTTGCGAGCTGGCTAAACTGCACCGGTGCAGATGTGCGATAACTAGGATTGGTATTCGGCATTGTATTTTGTTGTGTGTGGAAACGGAGGCTAAACCCGGACCAGCCATTTGTGCCTCTGTGACCGGGAGAGTATTTCTTACGGTTTCTAAAAGAAAATGCTGGTATCCAGACTTTGACCTGGGAACAGGATATTAACCTGGCAGACAGCTCGGTGCGCGTGACCGGGATAAAATAGGGTTTAGCGGGTGCTCAGATGCATATCTGTATCGTAAATTAATTAACAAGTCAGAAACTATAACCTCCATCCTAAATTAAGATGCATATAGTTTTTAGACAAAATCAAATAATTTAAAGTTTGATCGATTATATAAGAAAAATATACACATCTACGATACCAAATGCACATAATATAAAAATATATTTTGTGAAGGTTCTAACAATACATTTTTTATATTATAGATGTTGACACTTTCTTCAACATTGTTGATCAGATTTTAAAAAGTTTAACTTTGACTAAAAATTATATACGTCTTAATTTGGGATAGAGGGAGTACGTACTCGGGCTAAAGTCTTGACCTCCATCATACAAGAGAATTCACACCTCTGTAGTCCATATGGACCATATGGTGATGTGGGATGAAGGTGGGAAGTATTACTAGCAGTACCAAAAAAGTCATCAAATAATTTTGAAAGTTGTGTGTGAATTAAGAAACAATAAGCTCACAACAAAACACATACTCCCTCTGTTAGGGATTATAAGGCCTATGGGCCATTTTGATAGGATTAAGAAAACAAATAACTCATCCTCTTGATTACTACATGCACCAATAGTTACACATGCATGAGAGAAGATAGAGAAAAAGAAGAACATGCATTAGAGGAGAGACTAATAAATAAGAGAGGACTTACAATGTTTAACATTTTTTAAAAACTCTTCGGCCTTATAATCCCTAACGGAGGGAGTACTCCATTAAGAAGAACAAAAAAGACAAAATGTTCAGCAAATAGTAGATTTGCCATTTATTGCTAGGCTACTATTCATAACAAAAATTGCATTTTCCGTATCTCGGTGTGTAAACCAAATTTGAATATGTACTCCTTAGACATGATGGATACATCTTGTGCCAATGTTTTGATTTTTTTTTTTTGGATTTGTTCACAACTTTCAAGTCGGTACCACGGGAGAGCTGTAACATACCAACCTTGTGTAATATTAATAAAGACATGGTTGAGCATTGTATATATGCATTACACTTGTACCTTGATTCAATCAAAGAAACACAAATAAAACCCTAAATTTCCTTCTCTCAAAACCATTCAAATGGTTTTTGTATTTTGAAAACCACCCAAATGAGCGGAGCCCAAACTGACTAAAAGGGTTCCCACACTATCTTAATATGTTTGGAAAAGTTCTAATATTTTGGAAATACTCAAAACAGAAAAGAAATTGAAAATACAAATAGAAAGCACAAAACGGAAAAAGAAAAAGGTTTCTGCTAAAAAAAAATAGAAACCCTAGCTATCTGGGATGCACTCCTCCTCTCTTCTCTCTCTGCCGCTCGCGTGCCCAGCTTTCAGCCCGAACCGGCCCACCCGGGGCCCAAGCCAGCCCAGATGCAGCCCGTAATGCTTCGCGCACCAGCTGTCGTCTTCGTCCCCGATGCGAAGCAGCTGCCTGGTAGCTCCTCCGCCGTTCGTCGGCGCCGTGATGCGCGTCGCGTGTCAGGATTCGTGCCGCCTCCTGCCGCTACCTACAAGACCTTT
This sequence comes from Avena longiglumis, assembly GCA_030063025.1. Classification (NCBI taxonomy): domain Eukaryota; kingdom Viridiplantae; phylum Streptophyta; class Magnoliopsida; order Poales; family Poaceae; genus Avena; species Avena longiglumis. Next base: position 127,523,983 of record CP125978.1, read on the forward strand.
GTCGACGCCGCGGAGGAACCCTAGCACGTCTTTCCCCTTCCTCATCTTCTCGCGCAGAGACGGCAGAAACCCTAGCTCGCCGGTCGCCGTCGTCCTCACCGTCTCCGGCCACCCCAGTCCAAGCCGATGCCACTGTTGGAACCGCCGTGCTCGTCTCGTTCTTCCTAGCCCCTCCTCGCACGCGCACGCGCCCCCAATCGACCGAATCGAGTACTTCGGCCGCCGCTCGTCGTCGTCGATCTCCGCCGTTCCGGAGCTCACCTCGCCTCACCATCAAGCCCGTCGCGCTCACGGTGAGCTTCTCGTCCACGTGGTGCCCTTTGTTACCTCTCTAGCTCCCTGTATCGTTCTCCCCGTGCGAGCCCGACCCCGTCGCCTCTGGAGCTCGTAGGAGACGACGCTCCGGTGACCATTTGGGAGCGGCGCCACCACCGTTTGGCTCAGCGCACCTGCGCGAGTCCAACGTGGCCCGCAACACCTCCCCGCAAGCCCCCTAGCGCCATCCCTGACCTTGATCTGCAGCTAATGGCAGCGTTGGCGTCATGGTGACGTCATCGACATAAGCATGACGCGATATATACCTTTTCTTTATTTATTTTTGAACTGTTTCTGAATTTATTAATATGACAGATGGGCCCCCCTTGGTAATTTAAATAAACATTTTCAGAAAATGTTTTCTGAATTAATAAAATGTTAAAGTAATTCCAAAATGTAATTCTTTTTTTATTATTTTAAAAATGATTTAAAATGAAATAAAATGGATAAATTCATAACTAATCCATTTTAAATTAGAAAAATACAAATAATATATCAAAATGTTCAGAGAAATGAGCTCTATCATTTAAAAATGTAAGCATTCATATTCATAAAACTTTGAATCCTAACTTATTTAGTGGAATACCGACACCCCCTAAGTACCATGGGTTCAATGGTCCGCCTATTTAGGGCATTCCAGATCCATTTAAATTGATGATGCATCTAGGAATACTCTACTACATGTAATCCTTCATATCATCCATATTGTATGAGCATTGCACATGCCATGTGTTGAATGTTGCCTTTCTTTCCCGATGGTTGGTTCTGCGTGAATGGGAACCGAGCCCGAGGATGAAGTCAACGCCACCGAAGAGCAGTACCAGTCCAACGACGGACAAGGAAAGTGAAGCCCCACTCATACATATGAATCCTATGTTTACAAAGTATTTCATTCTCGCCATATGCATGGGGTTCAACAGTCTTTTATCAGTAGATAGAGTAATCCTATCTGATGCATGTTACCTTTAAAAACTATAATACCTGATCCACTGCTCCTAGCATAACTAGGGTTTGGCTTATGAGCATCGCTAGCCACATTTCGGTCGAGCTTAGCCATGCTTAGTGGTCCAAGAACGATCATCCAGATGATGCATCGGAGATGCAAATGAACCTAGTATGATAGGATGTTGTGTTGTGATTAGAGATGGATAATAAACATGCTAAGGCAGTTATGGGAGGCCACTTTGGGTGTGGTTTTTTAGTCCCATGCTAGCCACCCTTAGGAACTGATACGTCCAAAATGTATCTACTTTCTCGAACACTTTGCTATTGTTTCTCCTCTAAACTTGTGTGATTTGGATACAACTAACACAGACTGACGCTATTTTTAGCAGAATTACCTTGGTGTCTTGTTTTTGTGCAGAAAATGAACTATCAGGAAAAATCTCGGAAATATGCCAAAAATTATACTTTACCAGAAGATCCACGAAGTCAGAAGAAGAGACGGAGGGGAAGCCTGGGGGGCCCAGACCCACCCTAGGCGCGTGCCCACCTGACCCTGCGCCTGGGAGGGGTGTAGCCACCCCAGGCAGCTCCTCGGCCTCCCTCTGCGCCTATAAGTTGCCTTTCGACCTAAAAACTGAGGGGGGGGTTCAATAGTTTTCCAAAAAGAGTTCTGCTCCGCCGCCGCCACCAGAAACCAAGATTCAGATCTAGAAACTCCGTTCTGGCACCCTGCTGGGACGGAGAATTTGGAGAGGATCATCGCCATCGTCATCACCAACGCATCTCCATCAACCACCAATGTTTCCCTCATCCATGAGTGGGTAATCCCCCGCTGTAGGCTTGGGGATGGTAGGGATTGGATGAGTTCTATCATGTAATCGAATAAGATCTGTTAGGGCATAGTGCCTGGTATCTCTATTAGTGCTATTTGACTTTGTTGTAATTTGTTGTGCTTAATTCTTGTCACTAGGGACCGAGTGCCATGATCTTAGATCTGAACTTATTATTGAATCATTTTGATAGTATTGTTTGTGATCTTATCTGCAAGTTGTGTACACATACCATTGTCTGGATCCAAAAGCCCCAAAGTGACAATAATTGGGAAAACCAGAGGGGATGGCTGTGGTGTGAGGATCACATGTGTTCACGGAGTATTAATGCTTTGCTCTGGTGCTCTATTAAAAGGAGCACCTTAATTGCCAGTAGTTCCCTAGAGGCCCCGCTGCCACGGGCTGGCTGGATAGAAGATGTTGTGCAAGTTCTCATTGTGAACACGTATGACTATATTTCGAGCACATGCCTAGGATTGTTTAGTACTTGGATGCTTGTTATTATTTATTTGCAATGCCCTAGATCTTGAAGTTACATGTTTAGACTCGTACATGCAACACCCGTCCATCCATCCCTATGCCTACCGCACTCGAATCCTACTGTTACCGTTACTGTTACTATTGCTCCTAATTCACTGTTGTTGTTGCTATTACAAACTGTTGCTACTGATAAACTTCTGTGAGCAAGAACTATTTCTTGGTGTAGCTGAACTGAGAACTCAGTTGTTAAGGCTTGCAAGTATTCTTTGGCTCCCCTTGTGTTGAATCGATAAATTGGGTAATACTACCCGCGAAGACTGTTGCGATCCCCTATACTTGTGGGTCATCAAGACTATTTTCTGGTGCCGTTGCCGGGGAGCATAGCTTTATTTGTAAGTTCACTTGGATCTATTATTGTTCACTGCTACTCCTTTCATCATGGGGAAGTCTCGTGATGGAAAGTTCCCTATTTTACCATCCACTACAAGAAGAGGTACAGTCCTAAACACCTCACGCTCTTGACTCATGCATTATAAGTAAGCTTGTCACACCACCACCACATACTCATGCTACACACACTGCTACTACTCCTGAGTCTGAAACTACTTTTGATGCTCATGATGTTACTTCTACTATGCTTGATGCGAGTGGTTCATTAGGTCCTTTTCTAGATGATACTATGGATGGTCTAGGAAATACCGAAACTCCTAGTGAAGACACTATTACACCTGTTAGCTCACGTGAGGCTAGTGAGAGTTATGATATTAATGATGGTTATATTGAGTTCACTGATGATTTTGTTGAGGAGTGCCGAAACACACATGGTACTAGTGCTATGAAGAGTCTCCTTGCTAGACGTACTATTATGCCTAAGTTATCCTATGATCCTAAGTTTGCCACTTCTCCCATAGATATTAAAGATGAAGATTATGATTTCTCTCTTGATTTATCTTATTTAGATATTGTTGAGAAAGAACCTTTTTGTGGGACTGAAAATGAGAGTGTTGTGGCTCATATGAATGAGCTTTCTACTATGAGTGATTTAATCTCCGATGATTTTAAGATGCGCAAGTACTTTGTTGCTAAGATCTTCCCTTTTTCACTAAAAGGAGAAGTTAGGGCTTGGTTTAATATATTACCTCCTGGTTCCATTGATAGCCCTGATTACTTGATTGCTTCTTTCTTCCAGAAATATTTTCCTCCCAGTGCTAGACATGCTTCTTTACAGAGATTTTTTGATTTTAAACAAGGAGAAGAGAAATTACCTGACTCATGGACAAGGTTATGTGCCTTGATTCATGCACATCCTAGATGTCCATTACCTAAGAATGAGCTTCTTGAGATTTATTATAATGGATTAACTGATGATTCTAGGACCTACCTAGATAGCTTTGATGATTGTGTTTTCAGGAAAAGGACTCCTACAGATGCTGAAGAATTAATGACCAAGATAAGCAAGAATTATGATGATTGGACTTCAACTGAGCTGAATACACCTGATTCTATTACTCCTGAACCAATTGTTCCTGAACCAGTTCCAACACCAACAACAAAGAAGATGGGAGTTATTGCATTAAATGATGAAGTGATGAAGGAAGCTAAGAAGTGTCTAAAGGAGAAAGGTATTAGAGCTGACGATGTGAAGAATCTACCTCCTATAGAAGAATTAGGCATGCCAATTCCCCACTCATCTTGGTCATAGAGGCACTCCCTAATATGTGACCGCGCGTGTTTGGAGATCAGATCTTCATGTTAAGTATGAATCGGGACAACATCTTCATAGTTTGGGAAAGTCATAGTACGAATCGGAACTAAAGGCCTCCTATGTTATGTGCTGAATCGTGGCAGAGTTTGTGATATCATACGATGAGCCAAAACTCCACATAGTTCTTTCAGGAAAAAGAATACAACTCGGGACATTTATTAATATTAAAAACTGGGACTAGCTAACACTCAGGACTAAAGTCGCCCCCTTTAGTCATAATCATGCCTAGTTCTATAGTACGTAGCTTCAGGGTCTTCTTCGTCATCGTCATCATCATTGTCATCGTCATCGTCGTCGTGGCTAGGCGCACGCGGCTCGATCCTCAGCCCAGCCATGGCATATACTGGGGGAACCTGCCATCCCGGCCTCAAACTCACGGCGGACGGGGAAGGGGTCTCCTGGAAAATGATGCCGCTACCGTCAGGCGGGAGAGGGGCCTTCTTGTGACTCTGTGGCGAGTGGACTTCTGGGCACCTCAGGCGAGGATGGTATCCCCCGGCGATGTAGCACATCACGCTGATGATAGTACGGTTCGCCCACCACAGACGGCGGCCGACTTTGTTGTGGTTCACCGGGGCCAGGCCATCACCCTCGTAACTGGTGAGATCCCTTTCCTGCCGGTTAGCAAAGAAGGCATTCCAGGTGTCGTAGTTGTTGGGATCCCACTGGGGATCCATACGCTCCTCCGCCGTGAGCTCGTGGTAAAAGCGGTTCGTGATGGTCGCCTGTTGGGCGGAGCCTTGAGGCACAGGAGGGACAAGAACCCTTCCAGCGCTCAGCATCCAGCCGACGGGCGGCCAGTAGCCTGGTGGGCAAGGGTAGCTGGAGGCGCACAGTGCCTCGGTCTCCTCGAGGGTCAGAATTGCCCACTAGGCATTGTCCATTTTTGCGAGGGAGGAAGGTGTGGATGTGTGCATAACCATGGCGCGGTCGGCCTATATATAGATGGAAAGGGCGAGAAAACATGGCGGGAAGCGGTGGGAAATGGCGGGAAATATCTTTAGTCCCGGTTAGTGGCTAGAACCGGGACTAAAAGCTCGGTTTAGAGAAAAGGGCGGGAAAACTTGGCGGGAAGCGGTGGGAAATGGCGGGAAATATCATTAGTCCCTGTTAGTGGCTACAACCGGGACTAAAAGCTCGGTTCAGAGGAAAGGGCGAGAAAACTTGGCGGGAAGCGGTGGGAAATGGCGGGAAATATCTTTAGTCCCTATTAATGGATACAATCGGGACTAAAGCTTATTTAGAAATTGGATTTGGATTAATTATTCAAATTCAAGCACTTTCTATTTTGAAAGTTTAGTGAGATTTAAAAATATGCAAAAAATAATAGTTAATGCATTTTTAAATTAATAATGGCAAAATGGTTAATAATTTGACTATTTAAAATAATTATTTTATAAAAAATAAAATGGATTTGGATTAATTATTCAAATTCAAGAACTTTTCATGTTCATAGTTTAGTGAGATTCAAAATTATGCAAAAAATAATAGTTAATGCATTTTTAAATTGATAATGGCAAAATGGTTAATAATTTGACTATTTAAAATAATTATTTTATAAAATAGAAAATGGATTTGGACTAATTATTCAAATTCAAGCACTTTTCATGTTGAAAGTTTTCTCAAATTCATAAGTATGCAAAAAAGTATAATTTAAATGTTTTAAATGATATATTCGAAAATTTGAAAAAAAGCACATTTCCTTTTGGTTTTTGGTAGCATAAATTTAGACCTTCCGCCCGGGTTACCGATCGGGACTAAAGTGCCTTGGCCTTCGAAAATGAAACACCCTCCTAGTCCCGGTGCGTGGCACCAACCGGGACTAGAGACCCCCCTTTAGTCCCGGTTGGTATCACGCACCGGGACTAGGGGGATATAAAAAGGGGGCTTCTCCCCTGGTGCGTTCCACGCACTGGGAGAACTTGGAGGCCAGACGACGAACAACGCCGCCAGGCTGCCCAACTCAAGAACGCGAGCACGTCTGTGCGCTGCGCGCCGCTCGCGCCCTTTGCCATGCGCTGCGCTGTTGAGCCTGGCCCAGCCAGCGCCCGCTGCCCGCCGACCCGTCGCCCTCACGTGTGGTACCTGACGACAAGCACCTCCGCCACCGCCACACCTCCGGCCCACATCGCCTTGCCGCCCGTGTAAGATTAGGATTTAGGTTAATTTTTTAGAATTTGTTAGTGTTTAATTATGATTTGTTAGTGTTTAGGATTTTGTGTTAGTGTTTATAATTTTGTGTTAGTGTTTAGAATTTTTTAGTGTTTAGAATAGGGGTGATTATTATGTTTAGAATATGGGTGATTATTATGTTTAGAATAGGATTTGTTAGTGTTTAGAATAGGGGTGAATTTTGTTAGTGTTTAGTATTTTATGTTAGCGTTTAATAATAGGGGTGATTATTATTAGTGTAGGATTTTGTTAGTGTTTAGAATGATTTATTAGTGTAGGATATTGTTAGTGTTTAGGATTATTATTAGTGTAGGATTATTTTTTATATAGTGTAGGATTATTATTTTAGGGTATGAGATATATAATTATTTTTATATAGTGTAACCGGAGTTAGGGTTAGGGTTAGGGTGTTGGTGCTCGGTGGTGACCGGAGTTAGGGTTAGGGTGGTGGTTCTCGCGGGAAGCCGTAGTCGCCCGCCTCTCCCGCTGCCACCATCACCAGCACCGGCCACCGCCACCGCACCTCCGGGTTTAGGGTTTAGGGTTTATTTATTAAGTTCAAATAAATATTGTGTGTATTTTGCAGGAACTATGGATCCACCTAGTCCAATCCATAGAGACCTAGATTCAGAACACTTTCTCGAGGATATGATTCACGATGCCGATGAGGGATCTCCCTCGAGGTATCTGAACTCATCTGGTGAGGGAGGGGAGATCAATAGACAAGAGGTAGAAGCCCATGGACGCGTAACGCTGACCGACGAGGTATATATATATGATGTCCGATGATCGTCACTAGATGTACCTAGTTGTATATATATTATGTTGACGAATGTTTCTTCTCTTAGGCCTCTACATCGAGCAAGAAAACCAAGCGCGGCCCAGCCAAAAATTTGCCTCAGGGTACTATTTATGAAATTACAGAGATCTCAGGAGAGGGCGAACCATTGCTTACGGTTAAAGAAAAACAAGCATTTGTACAACAATGCGGAGTTGTTGCTAGAGATCGCACCCCGATCACTATTCGAGAGTGGAATAAGCCTAAAGAGGCAGAATGGATTGATGTGTATATCGTCGATAGGTTCAAAGAGCAACTATTTATTGACCTCATGGCACATTTCAAGCTGCCAGAATGTGATACTGATGACGAGACGGCTGAAATGAGAAAGAAAGTCAAGCAGTTTGCTCTTAAGAAAATGGCCGAATTATTCAAGAACTGGAAGAAATAATTATGGCTAAAGTATCAAAAGGACAAGAAAACTCCATTATTCGAAGACTATCTAGCGAAGCAGCAGCCTTACTGGGATGCATTTGTGGAGTATAGGAAGTTAGGAGTTGCAGAGGAAAAGTCTAGAAAAATCAAGATAAATGCTGCGAATAAGAAATATCACCATAACATGGGGTCAGGGGGCTACGCGGCTGCCATGCCTAAGTGGGATGCAAAAGAGAAAGAGTTTCGTGATAAATGGATCATTCCAGAACCAATTCACGAAGAATGGGATTTGAGGGCAAGAAATTGGTTCCTTGGGCATGGGAGTACGTATGAAGAACTTACAGGGGGCCTTGTTTGCAGTGACGGGATAAAGGTACCTAGGAGTGCATGGCTAAAAGTGGTGCAAGATATTAAAGATGGAATAAAACAGTTTCATCTAGATAGAGAGAAATATTTGCTGACCTTAGTCCTCGGAATCACGAACATGGAGGACGAGTCCGAGGCCTTGATGGGAGTTTCACGTGGGAGACTGAGTTTCCTAAGGACCAAGGTACCTATAGAAGCCGAGCAAAAGCAAAGCAGCGACGGGAGGAGGAGGGGGAGACAAGTTCAACCAGCTGCTAGCAAGACTTGATAAGCAGCAACAACAGATCGACGAACTTAGAGGAGTAGCGCGCTTGCAAGATCCTCCACTCGATATTACCGCCAACCCATCTCAGCGGAGAAGAAGCATGGCTAAAACGGCGGTCCCGTCTGACGATGCACTCTATACAGATGGCGGTCCCAGCTACCCCGTGGATGGAATTAAGGAGCAGATATCTTGTGAGCTCCATCATAAAATGAAGAACATATCTGTGAAGGTGGCGGTCGGATCTGCTTTGCCTTGTCCGCCTGACGCACGTTGGCATGGCCGTGAGATTCCACCTGGCTATGCTAAAGTCGGGGTGGATCAAATCGTAAAGGAGTGGGAGTCAATGGAGCTTGACATCCTTGGACCTGAAGGTGAGAGCACACTCGGAGAAGTACTTGGTGGTATCATTCTACGGGACAAGAACAACATACGGTTTCCAGGCTCGGCCCCAAGGCCAACACTACCACCTCCGAGTCGTCGCATGTCTCCTTCACCTCCATCAACTCCAAGAAGCCCACCCCATGATGACTACGACCACCACATCCTGAGTCCATCTCGATCTCCGCCGCAGGCTCAGCAGTCTTCGCCGCCCGCTAAGGACAATAAGCAGAAGCGTGCTCCGTTAGTGAGTACTAAAGGACGCGACAGCCCCAAACGGAAAATGTCGCCCCTCCCAACAGTTCCTCATAAGAATCTTCCCATCAGACCTTACAATCGTACTGATGCGAAAACTTCAGCGATAGCAAAGGCCGAAGTGGCGATGCATTTTGAGAAGAAGAAACCCGAGCCCGCTCCGGTATACACCAAGAAGCAAAAGGCATATGCAATTGATTTTCTGAACACAAAATCGCAATATGAGTTGCACCATAAGCCAGATGACTATCTATGGACACTTCAGAAAGAAGTGGCGAAGAGCAAATCAAGTGCAAGCGGTAAAAAATCAGCAAGCACAGGTGCAAGCGGGACCAAAACTGCAATCAGTAAAAAATCATATGTTCCCCTTCTCGGACAATAGGACAAACAAACGATCGCACCCCTCAAGGTGTTTTTAGAAAATGTTCCCCTTCTCGCACAACAACCACTAGATATGTCAGTAGCTGCGGAGTTGGCGGCCAGCATGAAAATTAGTCTTGATGAACTGTTAGGCCCCCAACTCGACCTTCTAACCAAGGCTGCTATAGCCCCTAGATATGTCACAGGTGAGGATTTGGTTATCAAAGAGAAGCTGAACTGCCAACACAAATGTGGAATCTCCATCAATGGTACTCGGCGGTCATAAAGCAGGGGAGAATAATGATCATAGTCAAAGTCCCACGTGAGTATTACTTCAGACCCGAAGAGTTCCATATTGAGTTTCCAGAACTGCTCCATTTATACCATCTTGACGCCCTGGACAAATCCATCCTCAGCTGCTATTGTATGTAAGCTGTTGAATTCATTGTCTACATGTTAAGTTTTTCAATTGTTCAGTTCAGAACAGGTAATTATCCTTATTATGCAGAATGAAGATCCTGGAATGTAAAAGAAAAGGAATCTATAATATTGGGTTCATTGACCCAGATAAAGTGCATATAACCACGCTAACAGATAACCCCGAGGAGACGGAGGAAAACATTCTAAGGTTTCTAATGGAGCAAAATTTCTCTGACCACATACTGTTTCCTTAAAATTTCAGGTGAGGGTCTTACTCTGTTGTACACATTCACTTTTGATTAGTCGATGCTAAGTGTAACTGATGAGTTACTAATGTATATATAAATGTTTGCAGCTTCCACTGGGTTCTGCTAAACATTCAACTTGATAAGGGAAGAGTTGATGTCATGGACCCATCAAAGAGAAACCTGGAATATTTCCGCAACATGCAGGACATGCTCCAGAAGTAAGTTTCGTGCTATATCGGCCTCTTTCGTTGATTTCCTGAGATATCAGATAATGAATAACCCATTCATTCATTTTCTTCGTCGGGCAGGGTTTGGATCCGGTTCAAGCGCGAGGTTACGGGTGTATTTAGTGAGAAGCTGATGTTTAAGGCGGCCTCGGTCAGTAGCACGTGATACGTCCGCGCATCTCTTTACTTCTAGTTTTATTACAATAATGATGCTAGATTATTATTATTATTGAATTCTATTCTTGTAAAGTGTGCGAGGCAGCCACAGGAGTCGAATCTATGTGGATTCTACGTTTGCAAGTTCATTCGCACGTTTACCACCGAACACAATGATTATAGAGTCGACGTAAGAAATGCATTCACACCATAATTTTATTGTTGTTACCTTTTGTTATCATGATTGATATTCATATTGATCTCATTTTTCTTATATATAGTTCGAGAGAATGCGTGATCAACTACTACTAGAGCAACGCGTACTAGCAATTGCGGAGGAGCTGGCAGGATTTATTTTCAAAGAGATCGTAGACGATGCCGGAGAATTTAGTGTGAAAATGCGCTACTGATCTCCATGTAATCAAGCAGACGGGCTCTAGTCCCGGTATTTTGTGATCTCCATGTAACTATGTAAATTGTATATATCTGTATGCTCGATATTGTAATACAAGTTATCTTATATATGCACGAATGTGTATGATATATATGTGGTGGCGTAGAAATATTCAAAAACTATGTTGAAATGAAAAATAAGTAAATAAAACAAAAAAAATGGAATCTCTGCCGCGGCAGAGAAAGGGCACAAAATGCTGCCATGGTATAGAACCACTAGTCCAAGGTAATGCTCTACATGGTAGAAAATCATAAAATCTTTGTGGCAGAGACCCACTAGTCCCGGTCCTTAACACCAACGGGACTAGTGGGGTGCACCTGGCCGGGCAGCCACATGGACATCCACTAGTCTGGGCAGTAATCGGCGGGACTAGTGGTGGGCCTCTAGTCCCACTTGGCTAGTCCCGGTTCCAAAACCGGGACTAAAGGCCCTTACGGACCGGGACTAGAGGCCATGTTTCCACTAGTGGGAGTTTGTCATAGAACTAGTTCCTAGAACTGCTCCTATCTCCAAAATACGTTACAGTATGCCTCCTCATGAGTTGGTGGAGTTGAAAAGGCAACTGGAAGAGTTAGAAGTCCTAGGCTATATCCAACCTAGCACATCCTCTTGGGGTTTCCCTACCATCTTTGTCAAGAAGCGGGATACAAATACTCTGAGATTGGTTGTTGACTACCGTCCACTCAATGCAGTAACAATCAAGAATAAGTACCCTCTTCCCCGGATAAACGACCTCTTTGATCAATTAAGTGGTGCCACTGTCTTCTCCAAAATGGATTTAATATCAGGGTATCATCAAATCAAGATCATAAAGGAGGATATCCCAAAGACAACATTTACAACTTATTATGGTCTTTACGAGTACATAGTGATGTCTTTCGGCTAACCAATGCCCCTGCCACATTTATGAGGCTCATGAAGTCCGTTTTCATGGAATATCTCGACAAGTTTGTTGTGGTCTACATCGAAGATATTCTAATCTACTCCAAGACCGAAGAAGAGCATGCCGAACATCAATGTTTGGTGTTAACTAAACTTCTAGAACATCGTATCTACGCCAAGTTCTCCAAATGTGAGTTTTGGTTGCAAGAGCTCATCTTCCTTGGTCATGTGGTGTCTGCAAGTGGTGTTGCTGTCATACCAGATAAGGTTCAGACCATTCTGGAATGGAAGCCACCTACCTCAGCCAAGGAAGTCCGAAGTTTTCAAGGAATGGCTGGATATTACTGTCGATTCATCAAGAACTTCTCCAAGATAGCCAAACCTATGACTGATCTTCTTAAGAAAGATAAGAAGTTTGAATGGTCAGAAAAGGCAGAAGAAAGTTTTCAAACCTTGAAAACCAAGCTAACCACTGCTCATGTGCTTATCCTTCTGGACACAAGCAATGATTTCGTCATCTATTGTGATGCTTCTCTTCAAGGGATCGGTTGTGTGTTGATGCAAGATGGTCATGTAGTGGCCTATGCTTCTCAGCAGTTGAAGCCACATGAGAACAATTATCCAACCCATGATCTCGAACTCGTTGCTGTTGTTCATGCTCTTAAGCAATGGCGACATTACCTCATCGGTAACCATTGCGAACTCTATTCAGATCATCAAAGCCTGAAGTATCTCTTTACCCAGCCAGATCTGAATCATAGGCAAAGGCGATGGTTGTAACTCATCAAAGATTATGATTTGGGTCAAAACTATCAACCTGACGAAACCAATGTCATTGCTGATGCGCTAAGACAGAAGTGTTATTGCAATAATCTGATGATTTCACAAGCCCAACCTGCTCTCTATGAGGAAATCAAGCTTCTTAACCTTGAAGTAGTTCCTTGTGGATTCCTTGCTAACCTTGGGATGAAATATTCTCTGGAGTACCAAATCAAGGAAGCTCAAAAACAAGTCACCAAGATCAAAGAACATGTTGCAAGTGGTGAAGCTAAATGTTTCTCCATCAATGATCAAGGTACCCTCTATTTCGGTAACCGGCTAGTGGTGCCAAACAGTCGGAAAATCAAAGATCTAATCCTACTAGAAGATCATGAATCAACTCTGTCCATTCATCCTGGTGGTACCAAGATGTACCGTGATCTCCGTCAAAGATTCTGGTGGAGTGGAATGAAACCAGAAATTGCTTGCTTTGTTGTAGAATGCGACGTTTGTCGTCGCGTGAAGGCTGAACACCAAAGACCTGCTGGACTTCTGCAGCCATTGCAAATTCCTGAGTGGAAATGGGATGAAATTGGTATGGATTTTATCACTTGACTCCCAAAGACACAAATCGGATAAGATGCCATATGGGTAGTGATTGATCTACTATACAAAGTTGCTCACTTCCTTGCTATTCGGGAAAGCATTACTGCAAGTCAATTAGCAGAACTATATGTGTCTCGGATAGTTGTACTTCATGGTGTTCCCAATAAGATCGTATCTGATCGTGGAAGTTTGTTCACTTCCAAATTTTGGGCTAGTTTCCAACAAGCTATGGGAACTCATGTCTCCTTCAGCACAGCTTCACATCCTAAAACCGATGGTCAAACCGTAAGAGTAAATCAAATTCTTGAAGACATGCTCAGAGCGTGTGTTATATCCTTCGGAAAGAACTGGGAGAAATGTCTTCCATTTGCTGAGTTCTCCTACAACAACAATTTTCAATCTAGTTTGGGCATGGCACCTTTCCAATTCCTATACGGAAGAACATGTCGAACACTACTAAACTGGACAAAAACCGGTGAACGACAATTCTTTGGCCCGGACATGATCCAAGAAGCAGAAGATCAAGTTCGCATAATTCGAGAGCGTCTGAAAGCCACTCAATCTCGTCAGAATACTGAAACGTCGTAAACGTATCTATAATTTTTTATGTTCAATGATTGTTTAGTATCAACTTTGCTTTGTCTACACTTTGAGGTATTTTTATACATTTTCTAGGACTAACCTATTAACAAGATGCCGCAGTGCCAGTTGCCTGTTTTCTGTTGTTTTTAGTTTCAGAAAAGCTAGTAAGGAAATATTCTCGGAATTGGACGGGACAAAAGCCAAAGTCAATATTTCACCGAGGAGAACACAGAGACCGAAGGGCGGCCGAAGGAGGGCCACGAGGCTGCCACACCCTAGGGTGGCGTGGCCCCCCTAGGGCGGGCCGCCACCAAGTGTGGGCACCTCGGGTGCCTCCTACCTCGCCTCTTCGCCTATAAAATCCCTCCAATGCCAAAAACCTAAGTACCCGATCAGATCTCCACAAAATAGTCCGTAGCCACCGCCACCATCGTCCCTAGATCGGGGGGATCTTAAGCTCTTCCTGACACCCTGTCGGAGGGAAGAGATCATCCCGAAGGCCTTCTTCATCACCATGCCAGCTTCCGGTATGATGCGTGAGTAGTTCACCCTTGGACTATGGGTCCATACAGTAGCTAGATGGTTGTTTCTCCTCCTTTGTGCTATCATGTTTAGATCTTGTGAGCTCTGTTCATGATCAAGATCACTTATTTGTAATCATACATGTTGTGTTTACGGGGATCCGATGGATATTGAGATACTATGTCAGATTGATTATTGATTCTATCATCTCTTATTGATTATTGATTCTATCATGTATGTGTTGTTTGAGATCTTGCATGCTCTCCGTTTCTAGTAGCTATCTTGGCCAAGTAGATGCTAGTGACTCCAAGAGGGAGTACTTATGCTCGATAGTGGGTTCATGCCTCTATTGAATCTGGGGAAGTGATAGAAATCTCTAAGGTTATAGATGTGTTGTTTCTACTAGGGATAAAACAACAATATTTTGTTCATGGAACAATTGTATTGTTTACTTTACACACATTTCTTAATGCAATTATCGATTTCTTGCAACTTAATACTAGAGGGGGTTCGGACGATAACCTGAAGGTAGATTATTTGTCATAGATGCAGTTGGATGGCGGTCTATGTATATTGTTGTAATGCCCAATCAAATCTCATAGGAATCATGAATGTCTAGTATTTGCATTGTTATGCCTTGCTCAGTTCCTGTCAATTGCCCCGCTATAATTTGTTCACCTAGTATGTTTTGTTTTTATCTTAAGGAGAACACCTCTAGTGAACTGTGGACCCCGGTCCAATCTTTATCATTGATACATCATCTACTGTTACCGTTTACCTTCTACAAGCAACTATTACCTTCCACACTGTATGTTTAATCCTTTGTTTTCAGCAAACCAGTGAGATTGACAACCTCATTGTAAGTTGGGGCAAAGTATTGAGTTTGTGTTGTGCAGGATTCCAAGTTGTTAGCAACACCTTGGAGTTGTTTTCTTACTCCTACTGGTTCTATAACCTTGGTTTCATAATTGAGGGAAAACTTGCTGCTATGCTCATCACATCTTCCTCTTGGGGTCTCCCAACGAAGATCTACAGTGATCTGAGCCCGTCAAAGACCAACTACGATCGTCATCATCTTGATGTTCATTATGAAGTTGGTGATAAAGTTTATCTCCGATTCACTCCTGTGAAGGGTGTCCATCGATTCAGTATCAAAGGCAAATTGGCTCTTCGCTACGTTGGTCCCTTTCACATTCTCTCCAAGCGGGGTGAGCTTGCCTACCAATTGGATCTACCTTCAACCTTTCTAGAAGTTTATGATGTCTTCCACGTGTCCCAACTCAAGCGTTGCTTCAAAGATCCCATCTGTGGTGTAGATCATGAAACTTTGGATCTCCAAGATGATCTAAACTACCGGGAATACCCTATTCGTATTCTTGATGAAACTGAGCGCAAGACTCGTTGTCAAACCATCAAGTTCCCGAAAGTTCAATGGTCTCATCACTCTGAGTCGGAAGCAACATGGGAACGCAAAGATCGTCTTCGATCTGAGTACCCTGCCTTCTTTTCTAAAACCTAGGAATCTCGGGTCGAGATTATTGTAAGTGGGGTAGAGCTGTAACATACCAACCTTTTGTGTAATATTAATAAACACATGGTTGAGCATTGCATACATGAATTACACTTGCACCTTGATTCAATCAAAGAAAAACAAATAACACCCTAAATTTCGTTCTCTCAAAACCATTCAAATGGTTTTTTTATTTTGAAAACCACCCAAATGAGTGGAGCCCAAACTGACTAAAAGGGTTCCCACACTATTTTAATATGTTTGGAAAAGCTCTAGTATTTTGGAAATATTCAAAATAGAAAATAAATTAAAAAAACAAACACAAAACACAAAATAGAAAAAGAAAAAGGTTTCTGCTAAAAAAATAGAAACCCTAGTTATCTGGGCCGTAGCCCAGCTCCTCTATTATCTCTCTCTGTCACTCGCGCGTGTAGCCTGCATCCTGAACCGGACCACTCGGGGCCCAAGCCAGCCTAGCTGCAGCCTGTACCGCTTCGCGCACCCACCGTCGACTTCGTCCCTGACGCGAAGCAGCTGCCTGGCAGCTCCTCCTCCGCTCACAGGCGCCGCCATGCGTGTCACGCGTCTGGATTCGTGCAGTCGCCCGCTAGTGCCTACAAGACCCTCGTCGACGCCCCGGAGGAACCCTAGAACGCCTTTCCCCTTCCTCTTCTTCTCGCACAGAGACGGCCGAAACCCTAGCTCGCCGATCATCGTCATCCTCGTCATCTACGGCCATCCTAGCCCAAGATGATGCCAACATTGAAACCGCCGTGCTCGACTAATTCTTCCTAGCCCCTCCTTGCACGCGCATGTGCCCCTAATCGACCGAATCGAGACCTCCGGCCACCGCTCATTGTCGACGATCCCCGCCATTCCGGAGCTCGCCTCGCCGTCAAGCCCGTCGTGCTCATGATGAGCTTCTCGTCCGCGTGCTGCCCTCCGTTCCCTCTCTATCTCCCTGTATCGTCCTCCTTGCACCCGATGACCATTTGGGAGCTGCGCCGCCACCGTTTGGCTCAGCGCACCCGCGCGAGTCCAACATGGCCCGCAGCACCTCCCCGCAGGCCCCCTAGCGCTGTCTTCGACCTCGGTCTGCAGCCGATGGCAGCGCTAGCGTCATGGTGACGTCAGCGTGATGTCATCCCGTGCTGATGTCATGATGACATCTGCATGAGGCAATATATTCCTTTTTCTTTATTTATTTTTGTAATTGTTTCTGAATTTATTAATATGACAGGTGGGCCCCCTTGGTAATTAAATAAACATTTTCAGAAAATGTTTTCTGAATTAATAAAATGTTAAAGTAATTCCAAAATATAATTATTTTTTAATATTTTAAAAATGATTTAAAATGAATTAAAAATGGATAAATTCATAACTAATCCATTTTAAATCAGAAAAATACAAATAATATGTCAAAATGTTCATAAAAATGAGCTATACCATTTAAAAAATGTAAGAATTCATATTCATACAACTTTGAACCCTAACTTATTTGGTGGAACACCGACACCCCCTAAGTACCATCGGTTCGATGGTCTGCCTATTTAGGGCATTCCAGATCCATTTAAATCGATGAGGCATCTGGGGATACTCTACTACATGTAATCCTTCATATCATCCATATTGTATGAGCATTGCCCATGCCATGTGTTGAATGTTGCCTTTCTTTTCCGGTGATTGGTTCTTTGCGAATAGGAACCGAGCCCGAGGCGGAAGTCAACGCCACCGAAGAGCAGTACCAGTCCAACGACAGACAAGGCAAGAGAAGCCCCACTCTTACATATGAATCCTATGTTTACAAAGTATTTCATTCTCGCCATATGCATGCGGTTCAACAATC
This sequence comes from Avena longiglumis, assembly GCA_030063025.1. Lineage (NCBI taxonomy): Eukaryota > Viridiplantae > Streptophyta > Magnoliopsida > Poales > Poaceae > Avena > Avena longiglumis. The sequence goes on from CP125978.1 coordinate 127,541,539, forward strand.
TTTTATCAGTAGATAGAGTAATCCTATCTGATGCATGTTTCCTTTGAAAACTATAATACCTGATCCACCGCTCCTAGCATAACTAGGGTTTGGCTTATGAGCATCTCTAGTGCCACATATCAGTCGATCTTAGCCATGCTTAGTGGTCCAAGACTGATCATCCAGATGATGCATCGGATATGCGAAGGAACCTAGTATGATAGGATGTTGTGTTGTGATCAGAGATGGATAATAAACATGCTAGGGCGGGTATGGAAGGCCACGTTGGGTGTGGTTTTTGTAGTCCCATGCTAGACACCCTTGGGAACTGAGTTCTTGCCTCTTGAACCAAGACGAGCTTACAACCACAAGGGGGCCTAGAAACCCCCTCGACTCACTAACTTGCCTAGTAGATTCCATGAGTCACATAGTTCGGGCTTTCCATTCGACATACGCATCTTGGTTGTTCTTGAGTGGAGGTGAAGGACATGCATTCGTAATAGGTAGGTAAGCATGGCCGGAAACAAGAGAGGCACGACCTCCGTAATATTGAACCCCACACAAATCTCTAGGGACCGGCTTTGGTACTCGACCCGTTACTGTGGCATATCCTTAGTGCGTGACTCATGGTCTCGGTGAAAGCAAGGCAAAGGTCGTGGTCAACCACTCTTTGCCGGCCTTCTAAGGAAGATGGCTAATAATTTGGCATTAAGAATCGGTTGGTACGTGTGGGTAAAGTTGTGCACCCCTGTAGGGTTATAATCTTTTCAAAAAGCCGTGTCCACAGTTATGGACGACTTGGAAACGGATTCTGTGATCATAGAGAACTATAACCAAATGATAAAACTTGGCAAACTAATGAGAGATCTGGAATACTTCCTCGGGTTTGTGTGAGGGGGTAGTCCGGGAAGAGAGGTTCAAATGATGATGGTACTTGGTGGATACCGAATATGATTCTAAGAGCTAGAGTTGTAGTCTTCTTATCCCTTTTAAAATGATCTGACTAGACGAGCCTCTTATCCTTCTTGTTTTTAAAACAAAGATGGATTTATGCAAATAACTCCACTAGCCATAAGTTTTGCGGAGTACACCCGTACTCAGCCTTGACTCGTTGATGTTTTTCTACAAATGAAGCTATGCCAACTGAAGGTGGTTTCTACATCGATGTCGACGAGTAGTTGGGGTTCCCGGGCAGCAGCCTAGGATCTACGGAAGGGTTGTTGCTTCTTTTTACGGCCTCTTAGGCCCTTTTCTAAGTTTGTTGTTTAGAACAACTCATTTGCTTCCATTGCTTGTTGTAATGTTGGGTCTGTGACCCTTGGCTTGTATGACTGGTTTGTAACTCTCTTAAGAGTTTACCTTATTAATGTATGGTTTGTATGTTCTGTAATGTTACCGATCATTCCCTGTGCGCTTCGGAATTTAGGTTAGGCTTATGTCAGACAAAGATCTGGTATTTTTCTAGCCATGATCCCGGGTCGTGACAAGCGCCCAAAGGGTTCGTAGCACTAGAACTCCTAGAATTTGAAGTGGAAATTGTGGAGGGCCTTTAGGTGCATCGCCTAATCCAAAGGTTGAAAGTTAATATTGTATTTATTATAATAATAACAATAATAAATTCACGCTAGGTGAAAAGTTAGGGTTTGCACGCTGCTCCCACGAGTGGCCAGTAGCCCTCCTTCCGCCACCAACTCCAAGGCACTCACATCCCCCTCTTCGGCACCGCAACGGCGCGTTGTCGTGCGAAGCCTATCCAACATCGGTGGTGGCAATGAAAGAACATTTGATGATCTCTAGTGCATTATGTGTTAGATAACAATGCCAACGATTATTTAATTTGATGTTTAGTGTTGCAGATTATTTTCCCCAAATGCAGCTAAATAGAATTTTTTTTTGGGGGGGGGGGGGGGGGGGGTTATCCGCCCCTGCAAGGGCCGGATTATCCGCCCCTGCCAAGATTGACAAAGGTGCCAAGGCGTGTCATGCGGTATAAGGGGGTGGAGTTTTACCCCCGGCTTGTCCGTCCAGGGCCGGAGTTTTTACCTGGGCTGGATAATCCGCCCCTACAGAGGGATGGAAAATCCGCCCCTAGGAAGTTTCTCAAGTCAGGACAAGGCGCATCAAGAAATATGGGGGCGGATAATTTCCCGGATTGTCCAGCCATGATCGGAGTTTTTTCCAGGGCCGGATAATCCTCCCCACCAAGATTTTTCTCAAAGTCCGCCAAGGCGCGTCACGTAGTGTGAGGGCGGACATTTGGTCCAAAATATTCTGTATCAGGGCCTAATGTTTCCTTGGCCGGATTATCCGGACCCCACTAAGGCCGGATTATCCGGCCCCAGATTCTTCCAACGGCAGCATTCAGGCAGGGGGTATATATACCCCATTTGATCCCCATTTCATATCTTCTGGATACTATGAAAAAGTTTAGTGTTGTTCATTCCAATCCTTAAGATATCTCCACTTTCAACCACCCAAAGATTTCAATCTTTGGAGAATCGAAGGAGGAGGCTTCGATCTTCATTGGCACCAATCAAGATCTTCAATTCCCCTCCATTCACTTGGGGGATTCTTGATCTAATATTTCTTGCAAATATCTAGATCTCAATTTCGGTTATTGATAAACTTGTTTCTTGTGATAGCTTGTTGTCATCACAGGAGCATCCAATTCAGTTGTGGATGTGTGACCTGGTAGTGTTGTAAAGGCACCGTTTCTGCCTCGAAGGGTACCAATAGTGGAAAGTTGGATCATACATTTGGTGGCGAGATCCATCGAAGAACAGGGTGAGGACTATTGTGGCATGGTGGTCTTAGTACCCTCACCCCTTCAACGCAGACGTACTTCCCTTAATAAGGAAGAAATTGCGGTAAAACAAATCATGTGTCTCTGCGTGCTCCACTATGGTTACCTCGTTCCTCTCACTGCCTTTACTCGCTTAATAGATAGGTTGGAATATAGGGAAATTCATCTTAGTTGCGTATCTAAAGAATTTACCTTTGTGTCAAGCCTAAAACTGAAAAAGAATTAAAATTTAGAGTAGCAGATGTTCACCCCCTCCTCTAGGTGCATATACGATCCTTTTTAGTCGGGACTTACACACCTCTTTGCTCGGCAGTTGGTGGTGTGGGACACGATTGTCGGCGGGATGCGGCGATCGTCATGGCGTGGCGATGTGGTTTTGTGGAGGAGGCACATGAGCACGTCTTGTCCATCGACGACGTGGTGGTGGTCGCATCGTTGGCATGCTCGTTGTGTTAGTTTCCCCTTGGCGTAGACTACGACAACGTGGGTTGTCTTTCCCTCTGCTGATTGCAGCCTCCTAGGCTACCATGGGGAGATCTGGGTGGCTGGTCTAGTAGGGAGGCGATTGGTGGTTTGGGGGTCTCCCATGGACAAGTTCACCAAGTGGATCGAGGCAAAGCCCATCAAGAAGCTGGACGGAGCAACAGTGATCAAGTTCTTCACGGACATCATCATCCGGTTAGGCTACCCGCACATCATCATCACAGACAACAGAACCAACTTCGTGAAAGGAGTTTTCGCTCGATTCTGCGGAGAAAAGGGCATCCGCCTGGACCTGGCATCAGTCGCGCACCCACAGTCCAACAAACAGTGCGAGCGCGCTAACGGACTGGTCCTAGCCGGAATCAAGCCAAGGCTGATCGAACCACTCATTAGATCACCCGGATGCTGGATAGAGGAGCTGCCAGCTGTGCTTTGGAGACTAGGCACCACACCCAACCGCTCAACCGGCTTCACACCATTCTTCCTTGTCTATGGGGCAGAGGCAGTTCTCCCCACGGACATCCAGTTCGACGCGCCCCGCAAGCAACTCTATAAGGAGCAGGAAGCCAAAGAAGCATGAGAGGACAGCGTGGACTTGCTCGAGGAAGCACGTGAGTTAGCTTTGTCCAGGTCAACAATCTACCAGCAAGACCTGCGCCGATACCACGCCAGCCGGATCCGGCCTACCTCTTTTCGCGAGGGAGATCTGGTGCTGCACCTGGTCCAGAGCACAAAAGGAATGCACAAGTTGTCCCCACCATGGGAAGGCCCATTCATCGTCAGCCGAGCGCTTCACAACAATTCATACTATATGATCGACGCCCAGCAGCCGGTGAAGAACAAGGCAGATCGCTCAGACGAGGAGACGGAACGCCATGGAACGCGAGCCTACTCCGACCATTTTACACTTGAGCAAAAGTGTATGTACCTCCCTTTTCATGTAATAAATGAACAAGCTTGGAAGCCTCGGCGTAGTATTGAGGACTTTGTCCCAATTCCGCGCACCACATTCGCCTTCGTACCGGCTGGCCTGTACCCCCATGATTTCTACAGGCGGCATAACATTGCACAAGGTGCCTAGAGCAAACTCTTCGGTTCCGGCTTCAGACCGCACACCGGCTGTCGACCCGGCAAGAGCAAAACCTCAAAGTACATACTAAAAGAAAATGCCAACGCAAAAAGCAAGGGCGCATGGGCGAACCGGTCGTGCCTACACGATCTAAGCCAACAACAACGAACCGAAGTATCGCGAGGCACGCCATCTCAGCCGCTCCTTCAGTTCCGGCTGCAGACGGTAACCCGGCTGGCAGCCAGCAAGGGCAACCCTCGAAAGGCCAATGCTCGCTGAGAAAAGGGGAGCTGTTAATGGCCTAACTCGAAGGGGCGCACCTCTTCGTTTTTATTTCGTTCAGCCCTAGCTAATGAATGAGCATACGCATAACGAATCTAACTCAAAGCAACTCTATGTCTCGCACGACTCGAGCCACAACTTGACAGGAAATGCGACGGCAAAGAGCTTCGACCTGGTTCGCTATCCCCAGCCGGCCCGAACCTCGGGGACTACACCCAGTGGGCGCGCTCCCGCGCACCCGTAAATTCAAGTCGAGATGGCGAAAGAGCTTCGACCCGGTTGGCTACCCCAGCCGGCCCGAACATCGGGTACTACACCAAGTGGGCGCGCTCCCGCGCACCCATCAACCCAAGTCAAGGCGGCCAAAAGCCTGGACCCGGCTGGCCACCCAGCCGACGATAATCCCAAACACCACAATTAATGAAGACATAACAAAAGGCAGACGGAGTGCACTCAAGAATTGAAGGGGCACTAAGAGATTTAAGCAGAACACGAAGGTTCTGCGCTCAATTCAAAGTCTGACGATAAAAATCCATCAAAGGTGTAGCACCAATAAAAGACGAAGCTCACAAGTAGACCCGGCATTCCGGGGATCAAGGTTCTGGAGCCGGAGCGGCGGAGGGAGCGTCAGCAGCAGGGGTAGGAGCCGGACCGGCAGGAGTTGCGCCAGCATCGGCTGTTGGAGCTTGGTTGTTGGAGGCAGCATCGGTGGGATTCCAGGGCGCCGGGATCCAGTGGAATGGTCGTGGCTCACCGGGGGCGCTAAAGTCACGGTCCAGGTCCACGTAGGTGCCAATCTTCACGCCACAGGACTGGATCGCTGGAGTGCTGGCACGAAGGCCCTCATAGCTCATACCAAGATAAAAGCCACGAGTGAGCACGCTAAGATCAGCACCCGGGTACCACGATTTCACCAGGGCTAGAGCCATGTCCACTCCGCCTCGGGCAGCCCATTCCTTCTGGATCACCAGCACGTCGATGCCCTTGGACAAGGCAACAGCTAGACTGACAATGTCGTGCAGATCGACCGCATCCGGCCAGATGTAGTGAAAGAGGTCGTTGCCAACAAAACGAAAGCCATTGCTCTCTTCCGCCAGCACCTTAACCAAGTCGAAGGCGGTCAGGTCGCGGTCAACCTCCTCCTTGGGCATCTTTTCTAGAGCCATCTCGGTCGACTCAGGGTAATGAGCTGCAACCAAGGAGAGAGCTGAATGGTCAGACCATATTCAACCAACCATGAGACAACGGAGGAAGGAAGCTGAAGAACCTATTGACAACCATCTCCGAGATACTCTGGAGGTGCTAAGCCAGCTCCGCCTCCCGGGAGCAGAGAATCTTGATCGTCTCCTGTTGGGTGGAGGTCTTCTCAAAATTCTTCAGCGCCTCCGCCCGGATGTCAGCTGCTTTCTTGCCCCTCTCCACGCTAACCTCAAGTTGATGCTTGGCCGCGGCCAGTTGGTCGAACTGCGCCTGCCGCACCTTGTTCGACTCTTCTAGCCGGGCAACCTCAGCCTTGAGGCGCTCCACCTCCTTCTCCTTGTCCTGGATAATGGTTGTAGGAGGACACCCGATGGTCAACAAAAAGAGGGAAAACGGAGCGAATCGCCAAGATAGGTCGGAAGAAGCAATCTTACGGCCTAGAACCTGGGTGTTCTTCACCGACTCCGCAAAATCTCTCTGCAGCAAGAAAACGAATAAGTAACGGAACGACAAACCGGCTGGAAGAACAGAAAGATGTTGGGGATAATGACCTACCTCCATCAAGACAGATAAATTTTTGGCCTCGCCAAGGCCCTTCTCCATTCCCTCAACCAGGTGGTGAACCTGGTTGATTGCGACGGGAGTCGCGCCCGAGAGCTGGGCGAGGATCGCACCCGACGTCAGCACAGGCGGGGCTGGCCTCGAGCCGGTGACGACAACCTCGTCATCAGTAGCCGCACCAAAAGGCGCGGGCATCACCAACTCCCTCCCAGCCGGCGCATGTAACATCCCAAAAATACTAAACTGGGATCATCAAACTCTAATCGTCAAAATTAGGGTTAACAAAACTTTTCCAAATTAAAAGTATGAAAGCATTCATATGAGTGTGTATTAAAATTTGTATTCTTTTGAATTGCCATGGTTCTGTGTTTCTTTGCTTGTAAAATGATTCTTAGGTGAAATAAACATCATCTAAACAATCCCCAAACTTTTCCCAAAGACAAACAAGTCAAAATAAACAAATTAAGTGAATGGTAACTTTGGCCAAATTAACTCCCATGCCTACTTTGGCTATCTCTAATTTTCAAAACTCAACAGAAACATGTATGGATCTTTGCACCCCTTGATAGTACTCATAATAAGGTACCAAGGCCCACTTTGTGATCATCAAAAAACATTCAAATGCTTAGTTTAAATGACAGTTTAAAATTGACTCTACTTCATATGGGAAGATCCCACTATTTCAAAAACCACTCAAATAAGCTCAATTTTCAATACCCAAGCATCCACAAAACCCTCAACACATGCCTAGCACACCCACCAAAAATCTTTTAAAAATTCAAAACTTAAGTTCATGCGGCCATTTCATCAAACAGGTTGCAGACTCAAATCAACAAAATCAAAAACACTATGTTGAGCAGTGTTTTGGCCAACCTTGTTCCCTCTCTGGTTACAACTAGCCTTAGTAGATCGTCTAGAAACCTTAACTAACCTCTAGCACCACCGTGAGCTGGCCATTGTCATCAATGGTGAGCAGGCCGAGAGCACCCATGTCACCCCAGTGTGGACAACAAGCTAGGAGAAGAACTAGCCATGCCAACCTTGTCTAGCATGCAGCCCATGCCTCACCGCCCCCTCTTGACCAGCCCTAGCTCGGAGACAGAGACCAGAACCTCCAGGAATGCCACGCCCGTGCCGCTGTCGACCATGCCGACGCGCACCACAGAGCACGCGCCGTTCCCAAGCCACCCGACCACCTCGAGCCCTCGCCACCCGCCAGCAGGTACCCCACCGTCCCAGGAGACCACCAGACATGCTCGTTTCACCGCCCGTACCCCATAGCCACCGCTCGCCACGGAGTTCGCCGCCTCTGCCTCGCAGAGCACCGCGCGTTCCCGACCATTTGACACCGCCCCTACACGCGCATTTAAGCTCTAGAGCATCGCCAGGAGACCGCCCGTCGATCGCCAACCTCGGCCATGCCTCTAGCCGCCCGTAGCCGTGTCTCCATTGTTGCCTGCCCATTTCTCTCGGTCTCGCCGTCGAGACTATAAAAGGAGACGACCCCCGCTCGATTTCTTCACACCATCTCACTCCCCTCACCTCACTGATCATTCCGTACCTTAGCCGGAGCACGAGGAGCAGCAGTACGCTGGAATTGCGCCGGAGCAGGACGCCTCTGGAGAAGAAGGGAGCCGTTGATTTCGACCACCCCCGGAGCTGCCGCGACCACCTCTAAGTTCGTCGTCGTCGACTTCGTCGTTTGCCCGCCTCGCCGTCGTCACTGGAGCCCCGGTATGCCCCCTATGCACCCCCACCGAGCCGCAAGGGTTCGAGCTTGCCTGTGACTTGTTCATCATTGACGACGACCCTCAGCCGTTGATCTCACTTCTAATCCAACGCACCACATCGCCTGCATCGCTGCTGCTTTATGAGCCAACGACCGGTAGAGCCCCTGTCATTGCGCCGGCCATGGAGTGACACTGGGCCGGCCCAACAACCCTTCCCGCGCAGCCCACTCGTTTGAATTTAGCTTTTTCTATTTATATTCAAACTTAGTTCTGTACCTAGTTTCAAAAATCAACTCAGCTCGATTCAGTGAACCAAATTGCATGAAACCAATTTTGTTTGAAAAGTGTTGAAATGCTTAATCCAAGCCCGTTGGATTCAAATCATTTGGATCTGTAGATCAACCCTGTTTAAAATAACAAGTCAGAAGCTTTTTTGCATTCAAACATTTTTCAAATTTCAACCATAATAGCTTTTGAGTTGATTCCAACTCTCAAAAATCACATTCAACCGTATCTTTCAGAATATATAAAAACATATGGTTTTTCTTACAGAAATAATGTTCAAGTAATAAAAGAATGCCACATAGGCATTTCTACTCATTTTATTTTATTTAAAATAAAAGGGTAAACCTTATTAAATTGTGACACCACTTTAAATCACAATCCCATGTACTGAAATATGTGGCGATGACATGTGTAAACATGATCCCATGTTTGAGTTGGAAATATTAAATCTTAAGTAGTTTTTCAATGAGTAGAAATTACTTTTCTAAAAATAAAATAAATAAGACAAAGGCTTTAATCTTGAATGTTAGTGATGATTCTAGATCATCTATAGAACCCTTTTGTGTGATGACTGAAAGTAGTTAAGTATTGTTTGGTGATTGTGTACCTCGTATTTATTTATAGACGCTAGTACCGACCAAGGATACGAGGAGGAAGGAGGATACTACGAAGAAGAAGCCGAGGAGAACTTCAACCACTGCTCTGCACAAGGCAAGCCTAATACTACTAGTTGAATGTGCAAGCCAACACTTGCAATTATGAAAGTTAGATAACCTATGCAATGCACTAATCATGCTTGGTTAGACACATTTGATGATACCCAATCCTAGTTTTATTTGCAAGCTTTATACTTTATTTCTTTATCAAATCTTTCTCTTGGAGTTACATAGTGAATTGTACATATTAGAAAGATAATGAAAGGTTGCATAAACAACATTAAATTTGGCCTAAGCTAGAAAATATTGATGTCATCCTAAGGCATGAGATTGTACTTAGTTAAAACTCCACTTGTTTACCACCCCTCATTAGTACTGACGCCCACTTGTAGATGCTAGTGCTAAGCATAAAACTTGACCAACTTTAGATGGGAATACTTGGTGAAAAACGGTTATGAAAAACCTTAGAATGATGAGTCATTCTACTGAGATGTTTTGACATGTGTTTCCAAACACCAGATGATTTTGGGATGATGAAAATGTTAAGGCATGAGCCTTAGCCCTTTATAAAACTGATGGTTGTCTGGATGCGATACCATTCCAATTTTACCGTACAACCACAATACCCGAAAATTGGGTAGGGCTTGACTGAAAACTTATATACCTTAGTATGGGTTCCCTCACGGCCAAGGTCATTTGAGGCTACCTTGTGAAGATTGTCCACTGCATTACCCAAGATGACAGTTGGTCATGGTTGGGAGGCCAAACTCACAGGAGAGGTGCTTATACTAGGCGTGTAATTGAAAGGTTAGGATTGATTATCCGCATCGAGTATGGTGAATTCAGGATTTGTTCTGACGGATGTATCGAATGTTGTGGTGAAATTGTACAATCTCTGCAGTGTCAAACTATTGAATAGCAGCGTCATGATTATTGATAGTTGGAGTATATCTGTTCCCCCGTCACATGTTTTCAAAATGACTTATGAAATGAATTGAGATTTTGACTTGACCACAACAGAGTTGTGATATGAAATACAAGTTCCCACTTAGGTGTTATGAAACTTCAACTAGCTTTTCTTGCTTCTGAACTTAGTAGAGATAAATCTGGCTTTTTGCAAAACAACCCTAGAGCTTAGTGTCCTAATACAAAAAACCCCTTCACTTGTTAGTATTAGTTTGCGAGTACTTAAAGAGTACTCATGGCTTTGTCCCTGGATATTCTCATGGCCATACTATGAAGAGTAGTACCAGGACGAAGGACCCTAGGAAGGTTACGACAACTAGGATCATCTCCCATCGTCAGCATTGCCTGTGACCCCAAAGATGGCGCTTCGCCTACGCTACCGTTATTATTACATATTTCCGCTGCTTGAGTTGTATTAAGAACTGGATCATGAGATCCTTATTTGTGTAAGACCTTATGTATGGTTTGTAATGGATGATGTACTGTGATATCCAAATCTGTTATGTCTCGCAAAAATGGTAATCCTGGGATTGCGATGTATGGCATAACAGGCATCTGGGATTAAAAATTCGGGTGTTGACAAGTTGGTATCAGAGCCATCCTGACCATAGGAGACCCTAGTTAGACTGGCCATTTGAATCAAAAACTTAGTTTCAAAACCAAAGGAAGAAAATATTTACAAAAACTTATTCCCATTCTTATCACCTTGTTTCTTTCTTAAAAATTCATGATCCTCAAAAACTCTTGCAAAATACCTAAAATTTGACACACTTGATCACTCTACTAACTTATTCATCCTATATTCTTATAGTGGACGTGAAGTACAACAAGTTTTATCAGTTGGGGAATTGAGGAGACCTTATCTTTGAGCGGGATTTGGACCAGCTTTCGGAACATCTGGAGCGTCCGCACCCCGAGTTCTTCGGAGCTCAGCTCAATGATCAAGGAGGAGAAGATCTGCAGTGGCTAATTGTTGCAAGTCTCCGAGGAAAGATTGAACCTCCCACTGCCGAGGGAATTCAGTTCACCTTAAGAGAAAACAACTGGCTCGATGGACTTTCCAGGGCCATGCAGGAAGCTCTTGCCCGTTTGTGTGGGCAGAGTATCAACCAGATCAAGGGTACCCGCTTTGAGTTTTATCCAAGGCGTGATGCTATGGGACAACCACTAGAAGCCCCATACCACCACGAGCTGAAGACTCGGTTGGACCACCTTAGCTTCATGATGTACGATCGTCAGCAGGAATTGGACAATTGACGTGACTACTCCAACCACAAGTCTGCCATCATCAAGACGAAGGATCAGATCATCGCCATGCTAGCAAAGGATCGCAAGTCTCGCCGCCGTCAGCTCGACAAGAAGGAGCGCATAATTTCCCGTCTTCTCCACCGTATCTCGGATTTGGAGGAGACCATCCACGAGAGAGACATGCAGCTGGAGGAAAGGGAGAATGCCAGAGAAGATCTTCGGGGAGACCCCTACTCCTATCTCAGCGATGACGATGATTTTCTGGAGGATCAGGCTATGGACTTCTTCACTAATGAGGATAATTTCGCCTTCATTGATGATGATGAGGATGATGAGGATGACGACTACACCGACTCCGATGAGTAATAGCACTTGAGGACTAGCGTAGTGAGTTGTATTCGGTCCCACTATATCTTAGTTTCTATAATGGTTCTTAAAACCATATGTTTTTCTTGTTTGGTGGTGTGTGTTTGTATCGGGTGCTATGAATGAATGAATGAAAAGCAAGTTGCTAGAAAATCTGAGTCAAACTTTAAAAACTTTTCAAAGTACCTGAACCTTAGAAATTTCCCTCTTTTCTCATGATCTATCTCAATCTTCAGATGCCTCACGGAGGAAGTGGTTCATCCTCAGACCCGATGTTGCAGATCCTGCAAATGTTGGTTTCTGACCGCGAAGCTGAAAGAGCCAAACGTCAAGCAAACTTAGCCACCCTTCAGCAGATAGCCCAGCTAGCCCACAACAATCAAGGCCAAGGAAATTAGGACAACCATGGATCTAAGCTCAAGAATTTCCATAACACCAACCCACCCGTTTTCACTAAGTCAAAAGAGCCCTTAGACGCCGATGATTGGCTGCAAACCATGGAAACCAACCTAGAAGTCACCGGAGTGGAAGCTAACGAGAAAATTCTGTTCGCCACCCACTATCTAGCCGGAGATGCAAGAGCATGGTGGAACAACGTTCGTGCAATGACCGGAGGACAGATGATGACCTGGGAGGAATTCAAGGTCAAGTTCAGCAGAACCCATGTGCCACCGGGTTTGATCAAGAGAATGAGAGATGAGTTCAGAGAACTGAAGCAAGGAAGGATGACCGTAGTGGAATACCGTGACAAATTCTTGTCATTATCTAGGTATGCCCCGGATGACATCGACACCGAAGCCAAGAAGAAAGAACGATTCCTGAATGGTCTGCACGATGAGATGCAGACAGTGTTGGTCAATATCCCCTTTGCGAATATTGAAGCCCTTGTCGACTCTGCCATCCAGATGGAAGGAAAGATCAACCAAGCCAATGAGAACCGCAAGCGCCGTATGATGCATCAGCCAGGAACCCATCATACCCCAAAGTATCGCCCCAACCCATCTCCAGGATTTGACCCGAGAACCAATAGACCCCCGATGAACCGTCCGACCTATCCCAACCGTGGGAACCCAAGGCCCGGAGGAAATCACCACAACCCCGGCAACTCTAACAATTTCAACCGTGCACCACCCAAGTTCAACAACAATGCTGCCGCCAACCCCAACACTGCCCCGAGGACTGGAAGCAATGCTGTGCTTGTTGCAGCAAAGGACAAGTCGCAAGTGACTTGTTCTGACTATGGAAATAAAGGCCACTACTCCAATGAGTGCCCCAAGAAGAATGCCGCAGCCCCCAATGCCAATGCCCAGCTCAGCAAGGCGTGTATTACGCTGGAAGAAGGTTTTCCCAGGAACTCTCTCAACCGCACGGCCATCTTTTTCTCATGCATCTTGAAGAAGCCGGAGCGCCCGATGTCGTCTTGGGTATGTTTCTGTTAATTGTACTTGCTAGAGTGTTGTTTGATTACGGTGCATCGCACTCATTTGTCACCGAAGAATTTGCATGCACTAGTAAGATTCAACCAACCAAACTGAAGCATGTTATGATTGTTCAAATCCAGGTTCAACCACCAAAGCTAGGAAAATTTGCAAAGTCCCTATCTGAATCCATGGCATAGATTTTATGATAATCGATAGTACTTGGAACTAAAGGTTTGGAAGTAGTACTAGGAATGAATTGGATGTCCAAACATAAAGGATTGATTGTGCCAAGAAAGCCATAACCATGACCAAGACAATGGATTATCGATTGAGCATATATCTGAAACCTTACCTCGTCAATTCAAGTGCAACAAGAGTATATCCCAACCTACCATTGACCAAGTCCGGATAGTCTGTGAATACCCCGATATATTTCCAGATGTTTTGCCCGGTATGCCCCCAGATCGGGATATCGAGTTTATCATCGAACTAATCCCCGGAACCGGACCCATAGCCCAGAGACCATATAGTATGAACCCGTCTGAACTAGCAGAGCTGAAGAAGCAAGTAGATGCCATGTTGGAAATTGGATTGATTCAACCAAGTGCGTCACCATGGAGATCACCTGTTTTGTTCGTGGACAAGAAGGATGGAGGTAACCGTTTGTGTATGGATTATCGGAAGTTGAATGATGTCACTATCAAGAACAAGTACCCATTGCCCAAGATAGAAGATCTGTTTGATCAGTTGACCGGTGCCAAAGGGTTTTCTAAGATTGATCTTAGAACAGCTATCATCAACTCAAGATTCGCGCAGAGGATATTCCCAAGACTGCCTTTACCACCAGATATGGATTATACGAGTATAGTGTCATGTCTTTTGGATTAACCAATGCCCCCTCTTATTTCATGAATCTCATGAATAAGATTTTTATGGACTTCCTGGATAAGTTTGTCGTTGTTTTCATCGATGACATTATGATTTATTCCAAATCAGAATAAGAACATGAGCTACACCTAAGGACCATTCTTGGAACCCTTAGAGAGCATCAGTTGTATGCCAAGTTTAGCAAATGTGAATTCTGGTTACAGGAGGTAGGATTCCTCGGTCACATTGTATCAGCCAGAGGAATTGCCATTGACCCTGCAAAAGTGAAAGATGTCGAAGATTGGCAAGCCCCAACCACTCAAACCCAAGTTCGTGCATTTCTCGGATTGGCGGGATACTACCGCAAGTTCGTTAGGAGGATTCTCGAGTATCGCCAGACCCATGACCCAATTGCTGAAGAAGGACAAGAAGTTTGAATGGACGGACAAATGTGAAGCGAGCTTTCAAGAACTCAAGAGGAGATTGATTTCAGCCCCAATCTTAATCATGCCAGATATCACGAAGCCCTTTGGCGTGTATTGTGACGCATCCAAGATTGTTCTCGGATGTGTGCTAATGCAAGAAGGAAAAGGTATATCTTATATATCTCGACAACTGAAACAATATGAGCAAAATTACCCAACCCATGACCTTGAACTAGCAGCTGTAGTTCTAGCCCTGAAGACATGGAGGCATTACCTGATGGGAAATCGTTGTGAAATATATTCGGATCACAAGAGCCTGAAGTATATATTCACTCAAAAGGAGCTGAATATGAGACAGAGGAGATGGATTGAGCTAATCAAGGATTACGACTTCGACATTCACTATCATCCTGGTAAAGCCAACGTGGTAGCAGATGCCCTTAGTAGATTGCCATGCCGCTTGAACTCCATGATTTTGAAGGAGCAACCAAGCTTGCACAAAGAGATGGAAGATTTCCGAATGGAATTAGTGAGTGAAGGATTTTTGGCTAGCATAGAACTTCAAACCACTTTGATCAGCCAGATCAAAGAGGCGCAGAAAGGAAATGCTAGTATCGACGGAATCAAGCATCATATCGGTACAGGCAAAGTACCCGGATTTACCGAAGACGAAGAAGGAGTTCTGTGGTACAAAAGACGCCTTTGTGTACCAGTAGATTCTGAGTTGAAAGAAGTTATTCTCAAGGAAGATCATGATACTCTTTATTCTATCCACCCCGGAGGAATGAAGATGTATCAAGATTTGAAGGAGCAATTTTGGTGGCATAAGATGAAGAGAGAAATCGGAAGCTATATCGCCAAGTGTGATATATGTCAGAGAGTCAAGGCGGGACATCAAAGACCCGCATGATTGTTGCAACCCTTGCAGATTCCGAAATGGAAATGGGATTCCGTTGGAATGGACTTTATCACCGGATTGCCTACTTCTAGTAGGGGAAATGACTCTATCTGGGTCATAGTGGACAGATTGTCCAAAGTCGCCCATTTCTTACATGTCAAGACCACATATCAGAGTTCGAAGCTAGCGGAGTTATACATCGCTAGAATCGTCAGTTTTCATGGAGTCCCCAAGAACATCGTATCGGATCGAGGAACTCAGTTTACCTCGAGATTCTGGAAGAAAGTCCAAGAAGGTTTAGGAACCCGACTAGATTTCAGCACCGCGTATCACCCTCAGACCGATGGACAAACGGAGCGAGTAAATCAAATACTCGAAGATATGCTGAGAGCCTGTGTGTTAGAGTATGGATCAAAATGGGAAGACTGTCTGCCATTCGCAGAATTTTCATAAAACAAAAGTTATCAAGCTAGTTTGCAAATGGCCCCATTTGATCAAAATGGGAAGTGTCGCACCCCTTTGAATTGGTCAGAAGTAGGAGAGAGTCAGATTTTCGGACCCGACATCCTACGAGAAGCAGAAGAGAAGGTTCACAAGATCCGTGAGCACCTCAAGACAGCCCAGTCAATGCAGAAAAGTTACGCCGACAAGAGACGTCGAGACCTCGCCTTCAACATAGGAGATTTTTTGTATCTGAAAGTGTCGTCATTGAAGGGAATGCAGCGTTTCCAACTCAAAGGAAACTTAGCCCCCAGGTATATCGGCCCCTTCAAGATTCTGAATCATCGAGGAGAAGTGTCGTATCAATTGGAACTACCCGAAGAGATGTCAGCCATGCACAATGTGTTCCATATCTCATTACTTCGCAAGTGCCTCGAAGTCCCGGAGAAGACTGAAGTGTTCAAGAATATTGATCACCGGACCATAGAAATCAACGATGACCTGACCTATCCCGAAGTACCCATACGTATTTTGGAAGAAGCCTTCCAAACTACCAGAACCCGAAGCATCAAGTTTCTCAAGATTCAGTGGAGCAACCACACAGAAGAAGAAGCTACCTGGGAGCGCGAAGATCACATCAGGACGGAGTTTCTCGATCTCTTCCAATCCTAGGTAATCTTTTCGTCCTTTTCAAATCTCGGGACGAGATTTTGTTTAAGGGGGAATGTTTGAAACATCCCAAAAATACTAAACTGGGATCATCAAACTCTAACCATCAAAATTAGGGTTAACAAAAACTTTTCCAAATTAAAAGTATGAAAGCATTCACATGAGTGTGTATTAAAATTTGGATTCTTTTGAATTGCCATGGTTCTGTGTTTCTTTGCTTGTAAAATGATTCTTAGGTGAAATAAACATCATCTAAACAATCCCCAAACTTTTCCCAAAGACAAACAAGTCAAAATAAACAAATTAAGTGAATGGTCACTTTGGCCAAATTAACTCCCATGCCTACTTTGGCTATCTCTAATTTTCAAAACACAACAGAAACATGTATGGATCTTTGCACCCCTTGATTATACTCATAATAAGGTACCAATGCCCACTTGTGATCATCCAAAAACATTCAAATGATTAGTTTAAATGACAATTTAAAATTGAATCTACTTCATATGGGAAGATCCCACTATTTCAAAAACCACACAAACAAGCTCAATTTTCAAAACCCAAGCACCCATAGAACCCTCAACACATGCCTAGAACACCCACCAAAAATCTTTTCAAAATTCAAAACTTAAGTTCATGCGGCCATTTCATCAAACAGGTTGCAGACTCGAATCAACAAAATCAAAAACACTATGTTGAGCAGTGTTTTGGCCAACCTTGTTCCCTCTCTGGTTACAACTAGCCTTAGTAGATCGTCTAGAAACCTTAACTAACCTCTAGCACCACTGTAAGCTGGCCATTGTCATCAATGGTGAGCAGGCCGAGAGCACCCATGTCACCCCATTGTGGACAGTAAGCTAGGAGAAGAACTAGCCATGCCAACCTTGTCTAGCATGCAGCCCATGCCTCACTGCCCCCTCTCGACCAACCCTAGCTCGGAGACAGCGACCAGAACTGCCAGGAATGTCGCGCTCGTGCCGCTGTCGACCATGCCGACATGCACCGCAGAGCACGCGTCGTTCCCACGCCACCCGACCACCTCGAGCCCTCGCCGCCCGCCAGCATGTACCCCACCGTCCCAGGAGACGACCACACATGCTCGTTTAACCGCCCGTACACCGTAGCCACCGCTCGCCGCGGAGTTCGCCGCCTCTGCCTCGCAGAGCACCACGCGTTCCCGACCATTTGCCACCGCCCCTACACGCGCATTTAAGCTCTAGGGAATCGCTAGGAGACCGCCCGTCGATCGCCAACCTCGTCTATGCCTCTAGCCGCCCGTAGCCGTGTCGCCACCGTCGCCTGCCCATCCCTCTCGGTCTCGCCGTCGAGCCTATGAAAGGAGACGACCCCCGCTCGATTTGTTCACACCATCTCACTCCCCTCACCTCACTGATCATTCCATCCCATATCCGGAGCACGAGGAGCAGCAGTTCGCCGGAATTGCGCCAGAGCAGGCCTCCTCTGGAGAAGAAGGGAGCCGTTGATTTCGACCACCCCCGGAGCTGCCGTGACCACCCCTGAGTTCGCCGTTGTTGACTTCGTCGTTTGACCGCCTCGCCGTCATCACTGGAGCCCCGGTATGCCCCCTATGCACCCCCACAAGGCCGCTAGGGTTCGAGCTCGCCGATGACTTGTTCATCGTCGATGACGACCCTCAGCCGTTGATCTCACTTCTAATCCAACGCACCACATCGCCCCGTACCGCTTCGCATTTTATGGGCCACTGACCAGTAGACCCCCCCTGTCAGTTGCGCCCCACGCTGCGGAGTGACACTGGGCAGGCCCAACAACCCTTCCCGCGCAGCCCACTCGTTTGAATAGCTTTTTCTATTTATATTCAAACTCAGTTCTGTACCTAGTTTCAAAAATCAACCCAACTCGATTCAGTGAACCAAATTGCATGAAACCCATTTTGTTAGAAAAGTGTTGAAATGCTTAATCCAAGCCCGTTGGATTCAAATCATTTGGATCTGTAGATCAACCCTGGTAAAAATAACAAGTCAGAAGCTTTTCTGCATTCAAACATTTTTCAAATTTCAACCATAATAGCTTTTGAGTTGATTCCAACTCTCAAAAATCACATTCAACCATACCTTTCAGAATATATAAAAACATATGGGTTTACTTACAGAAATAATGTTCAAGTAATAAAAGAATGCCACATAGGCACTTCTAGTCATTTTATTTTATTTAAAATAAAAGGGTAAACCTTATTAAATTGTGACACCACTTTAAATCACATTCCCATGTACTGAAATATGTGGTGATGACATGTGTCAACATGATCCCATGTTTGAGTTAGAGAATATTAAATCTTAAGTAGTTTTTCAATGAGTAGAAATTACTTTTCTAAAAATAAAATAAATAAGAAAAAGGCTTTAATCTTGAATGTTAGTGATGATGCTAGATCATCTATAGAACCCTTTTGTGTGATGACTGAAAGTATTTAAGTATTGTTTGGTGATTGTGTACCTCGTATTTATTTATAGACGCTAGTACCGACCAAGGATATGAGGAGGAAGGAGGATACTGCGAAGAAGAAGCCGAGGAGAACTTCAACCACTGCTCTGCACAAGGCAAGCCTAATACTACTAGTTGAATGTGCAAGCCAACACTTGCAATTATGAAAGTTAGATAACCTATGCAATGCACTAAGCATGCTTGGTTAGACACATTTGATGATACCCAATCCTAGTTTTATTTGCAAGCTTTATACTTTATTTCTTTATCAAAGCTTTATCTTGGAGTTACATAGTGAATTGTAGATATTAGAAAGATAATGAAAGGTTGCATAAAGAGCATTAAATTTGGCCTAAGCTAGAAAATCTTGATGTCATCCTAAGGCATGAGATTGTACTTAGTTAAAAATCCACTTGTTTACCACCCCTCATTAGTACTCACCCCCACTTGTAGATGCTAGTGCTAAGCATAAAACTTGACCAACTTTAGATGGGAATACTTGGTGAAAAACGGTTATGAAAAACCTTAGAATGATGAGTCATTCTACTGAGATGTTTTGACATGTGTTTCCGAACACCAGATGATTTTGGGATGATGAAAATGTTAAGGCATGAGCCTTAGCCCTTTATAAAACTGATGGTTGTCTGGATGAGATACCATTCCAATTTTACCGTACAACCATAATATCCGAAAATTGGGTAGGGCTTGACTGGAAACTTATATACCTTAGTATGGGTTCCCTCACGGCCAAGGTCTGAGCTAAGGATACCTTGTGAAGATTGTCCACCTGTGCAGTACCCAAGATGACAATTGGTCATGGTTGGGAGGCCAAACTCACAGGAGAGGTTCTTATACTAGGGCGTGTAATTGAAAGGTTAGGATTGATTATCCGCATAATGAGTATGGTGAATTCAGGATTTGTTCCTGACGGATGCATCGAATGTTGTGGTGAAAGTGTACAATCTCTGCAGAGTGTCAAACTATTCGAATAGCGCGTCATGATTATTGACAGTTAGGCCATCTGTTCCCCGTCACATGTTTTCAAAATGACTTATGGAATGAATTGAGATTTTGACTTGACCACAATAGAGTTGTGATATGAAATAAAAGTTCCCACTTAGGTGTTATAAAACTTCAACTAGCTTTTCTTGCTTCTGAACTTAGTAGAGATAAATCTGGATTTTTGCAAAACAACCCTAGAGCTTAGTGTCCTATTACAAAAACCCCCTTCACTTGTTAGTATTAGTTTGCGAGTACTTAAAGAGTACTCATGGCTTTGTCCCTGGCTATTCCCCATGGCCAGACTATTGAGAGGAGTACCAGGACGAAGGACCCCAGGAAGGTTATGACAACTAGGATCATCTCCCATTGCCAGCATTACCTGTGACCCCGAAGATGGCGCTTCGCCTACGCTACCGGTATTATTACATATTTCCGCTGCTTGAGTTGTACTAAGAACTGGATCATGAGATCCTTATTTGTGTATGACCTTATGTATGGTTTATAATGGACGATGTACTGTGATATCCAAATCTGTTATGTCTCGCAAAAATGGTAATCCTGGGATTGCGATGTATGGCATAACAGGCATCTGGGATTAAAAATCCGGGTGTTGACAGCGCAGAAGTGCCCGGATGGCCGCCACCCGCCGCGGCCCCAGCCTCCTCCGTCACCTCCGTGATCATGGGCCTGGCGGAGCTGCCTGGAGCATCGCTCCAGGCCGGATTCACGCCAGCCCCAGGACGAAGGAGGGGGTCTCCGGGTCCTGTGCAGCCACGAACAGCTGCCCTAGCCGCGAGGACGCGGGCGCCTGATGCAGCAGCCCCGTGGTCGGAGAACCCTGAGGAGACCTAGGCGGGGACGGCACGGTAGGCGCAGCCGGTGCTGGTGCAGCCAGCGACATCACCACCTCCTCAACTGACGGAGGAGGGGGAGGAGCAACGATGGCGGCACCTCCGTCGCCAAGCGTCATCGCCTCACTGCGGGGAATGAAAAATAAGAGAAGGCACCAACAGAGCCACATAGCAGCAAGAGAAATGCAAGGAGGATGCCAACTCGACGATGGACGGCGGAGCAACGACTTGGCGCCCCTGGCACGTCCTTTTCTGTTCAACTAGAGCGGGTGCAGCAACATGCGCTGCCCTCTTCCCCCGGGCTTTCGCCACGGGTTTATATCGGACGCCCTCCTCTTCGGTGACATCGACTGCAACAAAAACAAAGCCTCAAACCACAACTTCATGAGCCATGACAAAAGAAGGAGCTGCAGCCAACAACTTACCATGAGGATCTGAGGGGCCATCGTCCGTCGGACGGGAAACCCTTTAGGCTCCGTCTGGGGGTACTTCTTTGGCTTCCTGTCCGCCAAGAAGGATGGAAGCGGGAAGTCACCCATACCATCCTCGGCTAGCTGCACCATGAACAACTACTCAAAAAGGGGAGCATAAGGTACCCAAGGAAAGCTAACAACGATGAAGAATAAAATGCAATATAACCAGAGAACAACTCACCCGAGGCAGTAGGCGGATGCGATGGTACGGCGGGCAGGAGTACGCCCAGGTTGCCTCCATGCGTAACTTGGAGATCATGGAGACCCAGTTCCACAGGTCCTGATAGGGAACCTCCTTCCGCGGCGTCCTCGTCGGGTCATCGGCGGTCGGCATATGGCACATCTGGTGCGACTGCTTCTGCAGCGGAAGCACGCGACGCACCATCCACGACAGCATGATGTCCCAGGCGGTGAGCCTCTCCGTCTCCACCATTGCTTCCACCTGGGTAGCCATCCGGTCGAGGTCCGCCGAGGCACCCATACCTTTCGTCGACTAGCCCTTCTGCGTCGAGGGCACGTTGATGAAAGGCGGAAGGCAGATCCAGTCCACCTCTGTGGCGTTGCTCCTAGAAAAATATGAGCGCTGCCATAGCTTGACGGTGTCGGGAAGCTCGAAACGCGGCATCAGCGAGGAGGACCGCAGAAAGATGGCGCAGCGGCCCGTCTGCGTCAGGGCACCGTCCTTGGCGGTGTTCTAGGCCTTGAAGTGGAAGAACTTGAGGAAGTTCGCCACCACGGGCCACACCCCAAGGTACGACTCGCAGCAGGCCGCGTGGTGCGACAATTGCGCGATGGCGTTGGTTCCCAGTTGATGGGGTTGGAGGTCGAAGAAGACAAAGAGCTGGAGGAGGAAGGGGCTGACGGGAAGGCCAAAGCCGCAGGAGAAATGCGCCAGGAAGACGACGCGCTCCCCCAGCCGAGAGTCCGACACCCGCTCCCCCTCCGGCGCAAGCCGATGCTTCACTAGCATTGACGAAGGAAGAAATCTCCCCCGCCGATACTTGTGGACGAGGTCGTCCGTGACGAACGCCCGCACCAGCCCTCGCGCTGCTCCGGCAACATCTCGACAGAAGAGGTGGCCGTGGTGGATGATGCGCGGCGGCTCCGGCGGCAGTAGGGAGAAAGGGCGCAAGAAGTAAGGTGTGCTGGAAGAAGAGGAGAAGATGGGCCGGAGGACGAAGAAGTGTGGGCATCGTTCCCCCCTCCAGGGCTCTATTTATCCCCGTGGGCGGCACCGTTGCCCCCTCGGCTCCCGCACGATGCGTGGCATCGAGGCACCACAGCCGCACGCCATTACGGCTTCGGATCCTTTGCGCCATCGTAACCACCACAGAAGATCCGTGGGCTACGGAGATTTAGGCGGCGCGCTTCGCAGAAACCATCATGCAAGTTGCTTGCGCAGTTGCCAAAAACTCACGCAGCGACGCGGAAGTCCAACTGACGCGACGTGCGCTAGAGCAGACGTCGTGGGTGACGACATCAACAACAACATCAAGCTAACGCTTCGTCTCCAGCTTCGCCAGTCCGTCCCTGCCTTCGCTGTCTACACCTAGTGGGCGGCCATCGATTTTGCATCCGGTTAAATCCAGCCGGAAAGAAAAAGCAAAAGCTGCAGTCGGATGCGTTCAAACAATCACTTCAAGGCGAAAAAAGAGCACGCAAGATCTTACCCACGGGCCAAGCCCATACGTGCTCGGGGACTAGTGTCGGGGGGATAACCCCCGGGTGGGGAAAGCCAAGCACAAGTAGGCCGGCCCTAGAAGGAACATGTCATCTGGTCCTCAAGAAGGACAACTTCAGCTGGTTGGCGAACACTGCCCAGCTGGGCTTATAACCTTCCCGGTTGGCTCGTCTAGCCGGTAGCCAGAAGAATCGGCAGGGTGGCCGCTTCCACCTGGCTCACCTCGGATTCGATGGAGAGCACGGAAGGGCTGACGCTCCTTGCGGGGTACGCCTCTGGCTCTCCCTCGTCATCAGGAAAGCTGGCGTGCCGTCATGACCAGCGCTACCTGACGAAGATAAAGTAAAGTGGTCGGCTGACTGGCGAAAGCAGTCCGTGTGACCGCTAAAGTAAGGGTGACACTCCAAAGGAAGCCCGGGTGACCGCCAAAGAAGAGGATGACGCTAAAAGAAAGGCGGACTGGGTCCTGTCCCACCGGCTGGGGCCTGCAGCCGGCCCTGTCCTGTAAACCCATATCCAAACAGTAAACCCTAGGGCTTGATATGTAATCTGCCCCCCCCCCCCCAGACCAGTATATAAGGGAGGGCAGAGCTGGGGTTCTAGGTAGGCAACAATAGAAGAAGAGAAGTGTTGGTAGCTAGTTCCCATCTTCCTCTAGCTCTCGATAGTAGCTAAGGAAATAACTCAAGGAGCATCTGTAATAGGCATTCGCTCCCTTATATAGTTCATCTTGCAGGAGTAGGGGTGTTACCTCACCGAGATGGCCCAATGGGTACGTCGCTGTGTTTGCAGTTTACCGTGCCCAACCCGTTGCATGAGCCACCGATTGCATCCGAGTGTCCCTTCTTTGCCATCCCCGATGGCACTGCCGTGTTCCACACCACGACACAGCGGCAACCGCCTCAGCTGGAGCATAGCCACAAGAAAGAAGAAGACCAGGGCGCGCCGAAAGCAATTGAGGACCATCGGCGACCTACTCCTAGACACGGCCAACATGGCCAACCTAAACCTAGACTAGCCCTACCTACTACGGCGCCGCCCTTCCCCGCGGGGGGGGGGGGGGAGGAGGGGGGGAGGAGGAGGCTCGCATAGGAGACTCTCGAGGAGAAAACGAAGAGGAGAGGAGAGAAATTAAGCAGCTTTCCCAACAACTACTGCGTACCTGCCGGATTTGGGTCGGGAGGGAGGAGGAGCCTCGCACGGGAGACTCTCGAGGAGAAAACGAAGAGGAGAGGAGAGAAATTAAGCAGCTTTCCCAACAACTACTGCGTACGTGATAGCTGCGCCGACCGGCTAATAACTAGACTAGCTCGTCAATGGCGACCTTCTGGGTGGATAGATGGATCCCGGTTGAATATGGCTGGCTCGGATGGGATGAAATGGTACTTCCTTCATTCATAAATAACTAACTTGAGTTTGTCTAGATTTAAATATATCTGGACTTATTTTAGTGTATAGATATCTTTGAATCTGGATAAACTCAAGTCAATTATTTTTGGACGGAGAAAATACAATACATTCATATTTATCACGCACATAAATTTTTATTTTTTTAGAAAAAAGTACACATAACTGAACCAAAGTTGCAATCTCCAATGTGCAATTTAGACACTACTTTACTTCGTATTTTACACATAAAATGGGACGAGAACGATAATGGTTCGTTGACCCAAAGGCTTAATTAGAAGAAGAGAGTTAGGATTCCAAAATAAAGATTGAAACAACTGAAAACTAAACGATACAATCCCCTTAAACGTTGCCTAGTTTATCATTCTTGTACTAAACGATACAATCCCCTACGCCTCATAAACATTGCGCTCTGTGCCAGATGGATGTGGTTGAAGCGTATAGAGGTGAATAAACCTTGGCACGGTCTTGACATATGGGTGCCTAAGCTCTTAAGGCAAATTTTCAATGCGGCAACGACCTCGGTGCTGGGGGACGGCCTCCACTCTCTTCTGGACGCACATATGGATGTCGTGTGGACGGCGATTTGACATAGCACCAAATCTCCCTGCGGCTGTCCCGACGAGCGCTATCTTGACACGCCGCGTGCGTGAGGGCCTGGCTTCATGACATCACCCCCGCGACCTTGGCGCGGCTTGAGGAGATCACCTTGACAGAGGGGGTGCAAGATGTCTTTAAGTGGAACTGGGATCCGAGTGGTTGCTACACCGCTAAATCCTGTTACCAGGCCTTGTTCGCTTGACCAACCTCGATGGCAGGTGCCCTGCAGATATGGTGTTCTCGAGCCCCGGCCAACTGCAAAGTTGCGCTCTGGCTCGCTGTTAGAAACAGGTGCTGAACAACTGATAGACTGTTCCTAGAGGGCTACAACACCCAGTTGCATGCCCGTTCTGCTACCAATGTGGAGAGACAATTGATCACTTGCTGCTGGGATGTGTCCTCGCCCGCAAAGTGTGGTCGACCTGCCTAGGATGGTGGGGCAAAAGAAGCTAGGCCCCGGAGCAAGACACGAAGCTTGTGGCGTGGCTCCAGGAGAAGCGGGGCAGGAAAGGCCGGGAGCGTGACCTCTGGAAGGGGATCGCCCTGGTTTGCTGGACACTCTGGCGCCACCGAAACGACGTTGTCTTTGGAGGGCGCCCCTTCTTCTGGAGAAGTTATCCGTAGGATCTCTACTAAGGCTAGCCTATGGAGGTCAGCAGGGCTCTTTCGAGACTGCCTAGGACAAGTAGACAGGTGAAGATGCCGCGAGTAGTTAGATAGAGTGTGTGTGCTGCCTTCATGGCGGCGTGGAGTTTGCGCTTTGGTGTCTGTACCTCAGCGCGTGGTAAAACTTAGCCGCTTGGCCTTTTTTCTATAAAAACGATACGTCTTCCGAAACGTATCCTTTAAAAAAAATCATTCTGATATTGTACTAGTTTGCTACTCAATATAGGCCTGCTTTTACGTCGTTCTTTCTCTTTATGGTTTTTTTTTTGCTCAAGCATAGAGCCGGTGGCCTTCCTTATTCGTGCACGGTGCACCACAGGGTCGTTTCCTCCGTTTTTGCCAAACGCTCTTGTTCCGGGGAGCACGTGAAACCGTTGGCCATCGTATGATAGACAAGCTGCCAGCACCAGCAGCTAGCCTACTATCCTGCGAGTAGGACGATCTGAAGTTGCATTCGATGCATGTGATACCGGAGAATGGTAGAGAGAGTGGACAACGAGGAAGAAGAAACATATGACACAGTGGGCCAACTTAGTCAGCGAGAGCAGAAGAACTTGTTTTGTTTGGGATTTTTTTATAGCAAGGAAGTTAAGTCGAGGGTTCGATTTAGACCGGGATTCACATGTTTAGGATGCTAAGGAACATGATTTTGAGTTGAGGGTTCGATTTGTCTAATCTCTATAAATTCAGGGTTTAGAATAGACTTTTTCCTAGAATAAATGCCACGGCAAAAAATGCATGCACGATAATAACTCGCTTGACAGAAATAATATTATTATTAATAGCTAGTACTCCTTATTATCTTTTGATCTTGACATAATGTTTTCTGCACTTGTCCTCTGGTGTTCTGCTGTGGGCTCTCCTGTTCATTGATAGTAATTCATAGTCGCCCTAATGTTCCCCACGGCAGAGTCGAACCCCGATCGACAAAGAACACGATAGTTTGCTCCTAAAACGACAGGTTATTCATCGTATGCCCGAATCGAGCCGTGGCAACAAAGTAAGTACTCCCTCCGTTCGTAAATAAGTGTACATCTAGCTTTTGTCTAAGTCAAACATAACCAAATTGACCAACTTTATAGAGAAATATAATAACATATATTACATCAAATTAACATATTATAAAACTAGATTTAAAATAAATCTAATGGCAATAATTTAATATCATAAATGTTGGTACATTGTCCTAAAATATTAGTCAAACTTTATTATATTTAACTTAGAACAAGGCTAAATGTACACTTATTTGAAGGACGGACGGACTAGCCGTGGACCGCGGATCGCTTGGCCGTGCGTGTCCATCTCGTGGTGGCAAGAGCAATGACGATTGACGAACCCGCGGCTTTGGCCTCTAGCTAAAGGGTAGTAGGTTCCTTGCCCGATCCGGACACTAGCCTCGCCGAGGTGGCCTCCGTAGGTGCCTGCCTCGCACTTAGTCGCGGTTTATGTTTGTCGGTTTCGGCAGCGACGGCGACTACGAGCTCGATCGCTTGCTGGTTCCGGAAACAGAACTCATCGCGTACGTGATAGCTGCGCCGATCGACCGGCTAGATAGACTAGCTCGCCAATGGCGACCTTCTGGGTGGAGGTATCCCGGTTGGATACGCCTGGCTCATCGGCTGGGGGTGACCGCGACACTGGCCTTGTCTATCTTGTAACCCGACGGCTGGCTGGCTAGGTGTATGTAGCAGGGGAATTGGCCATTTGGGCGGTTAACACAAGAGGTCAACAATGCCGATCGAGGCCCGGCCGGTGCGCGGCACGCCGTCGTCGCCGGCTTGGACGCGGCTCCCATATCGGAGGTCGTCGCCGGCTTTCGCCGCGAAGCCCGGGGAAAAACAAGTGGGGTGCCGCCCCTGCCGGCGGTGACCGTGGGTCTGTGGCCACGGATTCCTCGCCCATGATTGCGACCAAGCGATCCTACCAGGTCAGAGAGGTGTTGACTACTCTGCTGGTCCGATTGCGAGCAGGCTAAACTGCACTGGTGCAGATGTACCATGTGGAGTAGTGTCATTCGGCATTGTATTTTTTTTTTTTTTGTAAACGGGGGCTAAACCCAGACCGCTCATCGTTCATTCGTGTGTGCAGTCATTTTGTGCCGAAGTGGGAGGGTAGTTTTCTACTTGGCCTCCGTGGCTCCATATGCCTTCTACAGTACTTCTAGTAAGGGCATGTACATTAGTCTAGACGACTTCCGTCTGTAATCCATGTACATGTCACGCATAGACTGCGGTACAGACAACTCGTACAATGCAATGTCCATTAGTTGTCTATATAAGCCCTACAATTACGGGAAGGCAAAAGGAAAAATTGGATCGGTCACAAAGTAGAAAAACGGCCAACTGCAGACGCCCTTGATACAACAGCAGAAAGATCGTCGGTAAGGAGCGATATTTACGGGACTAGACGGTCTGCAATTCTACAGACGACACATTTCTCTCTCTTCGTTAACTTCCCTCCACCTCATCAAACAGCTGACATGTCCTCTCTTATAGACAGCTGATTGTGTACTGTTGTACACGCCCTAAGCAGTATTTCCGTTACAGTTTCTAAAGGAAAAAAAATCCTTCGTGTGTGACATTGACCTAGGAATAGGATATTAACATGGCAGACAGCTCGGTCCGCGTGACCCGGGATAAAATAGGGTTTGGCGCGTGATCAAATGCATAGCTGTATCGTCAATTAATTACAAGTCAGAACGTACGTACTCCATATGGTGACGGAGTACTAGGCTAAAGTCTTTTGACCTCCATCAGGAAAGGGAATTCACACCTGCAGTCCATATGGTGACGGGGGATGAAGCACTAGGGAATAACCAGATAGGCCGACGATCTTTTTATATGCCGATAGCAAAATGTCGAGGCCATCGGCGTAGCTTAACGGCCGTCAGCGTAAGATAAATAGGCCGACGGCTAACGACAAAGCAACGGCTTCAAGTCTACACCAATAACAAAGCAGCCGTAGGTTTCACACCTTTGCCGTCGGCTATCTATTTTTTTCACATTAATCTTAGAAAAATCATAACTAAATCATTTAAATTTAGAAAAATACATATAATATATCAAAATTTGCAGAAAAAAAATCTATATATATAAACTCAAATATTACATTTTTTCAATAAAATATATAAAAATATAAATACTTTCGTATAACATATTTTTATTTTTCGAGTGTAATAAACGGGGTGTTTTGTGAAGCAACCACCAAATGAAAGTTTCAAAATGATACTACCCCATTTTTCAAAAATATTAGACCATCTTAAATGGACAATTTCCCAACTTGGATATCTTAAATCATTTCGTCCACCCCTCGTAAAAAAGACAAATTCCTGCCGAATCGGTGGGAAATGAGTTAGATTTAAACTGCAGGTACGTGATATGATGCTCATGATTTTTTGCAAAAATCATTTTTTAGGTTCACAATATGCTATTTCATTAGAGATCCAATGCAAGTTTAGTGAGGCTCAACTCGAGCTAAGAATCTTCATGCCCCTCGATTTAGAAAGTTTGACAATACTTTGAAACGGGCATAAAAAATTCAAAAACGATCGGAACAATGCAAAACCTTCGCGTGGTGTCATATTATGTGACATAGTTACATGGAAAATACCAAACTTGGTATATTGATTGTGTCTCAAAAAAACCTTCACAAAATGACCTATCTCAATCGAAGTTTTCTAGATTTCAGGTCAAATGACCAATGATATTGCTAGAATCGCAGTATAGTTTGCGATAATATGCTCATATTGTGTACTCATGTATATCATGGGAGAGCGAACAATGTTATAGGAGGAAGTTTTCCATTTTGTCGTACCGAAAAGCCATTTTTATTTTCCGATTGCAAAAATTGGGATGTTTTGTGAAGCAGTCACCAAATGAAAGTTTCAAAATGATAATACCACATTAAAAAAAATACTAGACCATATTGAATGGACAATTTTCTGACCTGGGTATCTCAATCCTTTCCGTCCACCCCTCGTGAAAAAGACAAATTCCTGTCGAAATCATTTAAATTCAGAAAAATACATAATATATCAAAATTTGCAGAAAAAAGATCTATCTATATAAACTCAAATATTACATTTTTTACAACAAAATATATAAAAATACAAATACTTTCGTATAACATATTTTCATTTTTCGAGTGCAATAAACGGGATGTTTTATGAAGCAACCACCAAATGAAAGTTTCAAAATGATACTACCCATTTTTTAAAATATTAGACCATCTTGAATGGACAATTTCCCAACTTGGATATCTCAAACTATTTCGTTCACCCCTTGTAAAAAAGATAAATTTCTGCCGAATCGGTGAGAAATGAGTTAGATTTTGTAACACCCTCAGAATCGGACCTATGCAAGTTTGAGCAAAATTCGCCAAACCCGCATAGAAACGATTCAAAGGTGCCCACCAGGCACTTTCGTGCGGGTGGAAAACGAAGTAATAACATTACACAACAGTCCTCGATGGGACCCACGCAGATATATATAACAATGACTCAAAGAGTCAAGAATACAGATATAATATACAAGATCCAAATCACCTTGAAAGCGGTAGAGCGTCACTACGGACAAGAAGCAAATGGGGCTAAGAGCCACGAAGAATAACCAATGGCGTCCATAACCCTGCCAGCCAAGCCGGAAGGGTAACCCCGCTAACGACGTCGATCTCAAAACCTCTTGAACAAAGGGTGCGACGAAGGCAAAGCGAGAAAACAAAGAAGGAGCGTCGATCGAGGCCAAGACACGGCGAGGCTAGAATTGGCGGTCCTCGCCTACATAGGTATGGTGGTGAAGCGGCGGCGGCATGCACTAAACAACCTATAGAGACTCGATACAATGGCGGTTATCGGTGAGGGTAAGAATGACCTAACGGATCCAACCGAGGCTAGCACCAAACAAACCCATCTGATGTTTCCCCTCGAGACCAAACGAGGAAGTCAACCGAGGAACTCACACAGTTGGCGGTTTACTTATTCGATTATAGTTGCGGCACTTTACTAGTCGAGTTTAGATAATCGTCACGATAAAGTAAGCGATGGGCACTTTAATTCACCATTCCGTTATAGTTGCAACAATTACTAATCAGTGCAGATAGCATGAGATAAACCCAAAACCCGAGTTGTTGGTACTTTTATTGACCAATTCGTTGTAGTTGCCATACTTACTAGTCGGATACATTTGCATGGCGACAACCAACAAGCAATGGTGGGCAGGATTAATTGGCCATTCCATTATAGTAGAGCTAATTACTAGTCATTATAAGTCAAATTTATAGCGATAAACTTTAGTTATGCTTGTCTATGATCAAGAAACTGCTCCAAGTCGTCCATATCCATGGACACGGCTTTGAGAAAGTTTTACCGGCCGGGTGCACCAATAGCAACACACGCTCGATCAACCTCGGAAAAACCAAATCAAAACCCAACGAGGCTTTCACGATTGAACAATCACAGATTGAGAAATATTTGAGGGCCACCTTTGAGTAGAACCATAGCGGAGTAGACAAGCTCGAGACGGCCTCAAGGTTTGGGTGGGCCGGTGTGAACGCTGGGAACCCGAAAGTGTGGCTGGGCTTGTCGACACCGCATGAGCGTGTCCCACTCCTAAGCGATGCAGTGCGATACCTCGCTGTCGTAAATAAAGCAGTAAAGCATGGCATAAGTACAGGATCGTAAATAAAACCTCAAACTAGTTTGTGGCCCCAAGAAATAAGTCTGAATCAAGCTCTGGCTCAGGGGGGTCCCATATACCTCCCGGATGTGGATAGCGCGCAAAATCAAGGAACAGGTATCAAGTACTCGGGGTCTTACGGGACACAAGTGGGCGTTCGGAAACCAAATATTATCTATCACCCACCGATGCCTCTGCTTATTCAATTTTAGTTGTTAAACAGGAAGTAAAGTGAACAATAAGTAAAACTAGGATCATCTCCAACATCAACATGCGGCAATACATCAGCAACTGTGGCATACGGCGACACACATCAGCACTTGAGCAAGCAACTACGACGCGCAAGTCCAACTATCTACCAAACAACAGGTATTAGGGTGTGTCCAAGGCAATTTAGGGCTGCACGGTATTTCACAGTGCGAAACTAAAGCATCATAACACGAGATAGCAATAGATCAACGGAGGAAGTAAATACTATAAAAGTAAGATAGGTAGAAAAGGGGAAGATGCTACTTGAAAACATTGTCGAAAGGTTCATCAGAAGATCGGAAAGCTCACATCAACTCAACGGCCTTATCATGAAGAAGCAAAACAATTAGAGGGCTCGACGATCTTGTCGGGTTCCGGGTTGAAGTCGATCTCGGGTCGAGGTCGGCAGTCGTTCGGCTCGTGGGTAGGTCTTGGCGCATCCGGTCTTGGTCAGCGTCTGAGACGAGGCACTTGCTGCCGGTCTCGGTGTCCGGGAAAGGAGTACTTGTCGCACGGTTTCCGGTGTTCGTGTAGACGGTCATGGCGTCCTCGAGAGGGTACTTGTCGCTCATGTGGTCTTCATGTTCGTGAAGTAGATCTTGGCATGCGGGTTCGGGATCGGTCTTCGGGTTCGGGGGGGGTTCGTCGGGGTTCAGGGCTCCGTGTCGAAGGCCTAGGCGTTTCGCCTCCTTGTGATGGTCTCGAGGCGTCGAATCCGGGAAGGAGAGCTTGGTGATCCTCACGTTCGGACTTCGTTTCCGGGAACGGGCCTTGGCGAACTTGGCGGTTCCGAGGATCCGGGTTCGGAAGGGGTACTTGGCACGGCGCCGGGTTCAGGGTTCAGATCTTCGGATCCGTGACGGTGAGAATCCTCCGATACATCTCCACGCGTCGGTCTTGGCATGCGTGGCGAAACTTGGTGGCCGCAGGATTACAACACCAAGCGAAGGTCTTGAGTACCCATGTCGATGGCCTTCATGGATAGACTTCCTGTCGGCTCAAACACAACGTGAAAAAGCGGTACAAGCGAGACACGACACATACAAACACGAGCACACAGAGCATACATGGAAGGCGGGCCACAGGATGACGTGGCGGCGGAAGAAAGAGGCAAAGCGGTACTGGAGGGCTCGGTCGCGGCTCGAGAGTGGCAGACGGCGGCAGGTTGGCGGCTTGTCAGGGGGAGCTGGACGGCGGGCAGCGCGGCGGTCGTGGGCCGAGAGGCGGCAAGCAGCACGGAGGAGGCGGGCGGGCGCTGGATGAGGAGGCCGGCGAGGCTCGGCAGCGGAGGCAGCGATGCGGAGGGCGGAGGTGGCGACGAGCCGCAGCGGTGGCGTGAGCTCGGGAGGTGGTGTGAGGGCGACGGAGGAGCGTGGGGCGGTGGTCTCGCGGCCGACGGAGAGGGCTGAGGCGATCTGGGCTCTCGCGGGCGCTCGTGGTGGAGGGCTCGCGAGTGGAGGAGGGGCGGAGGGGCGGCGGGCGGTGGCCCGCAATGGCGTGGCGAGGCGGGGCTTGGCCGGTGGGACGGCAGCGTCTTGACGGAGGAGGAAGGTCTGGCGGAGCAAGGAGGTGGGGCAAGGCGGTGGAGGCGGAGGCGGTTGGCGGCGGCGAGGAGATGGGGCGGTTGGTGAGGCGCCGGGGAGGAGGTGGAGCACGTCAGGCGCAGTGAGGCAGTGAGGTGGGCGTCGGCGGTGAGTTGAGGCGGTGGCGAGGGGTCCTGGGGAGAGGAAGAAGGTGCCTCGGGAGGGAGACAGCGTCAAGTGGGTCCTGTGGTGGGGCCAGGGGCACGGCATGGGGAGGTGGGGACGCGCGGGTGGTGGGGGTTTTAGCAGCGTCTTGGTGGCACAGGATGAGTGGGCTGAGAGGAGAGAGAGAGAGGGAGGAGAGAGGAGTGGCGTGGCAGGCCTAGTGGGCTGGAGGGAGGAGGTGAGGTGGCGGATGGGGATAGGCGGGGTGAGGTGGAGGGTTAGGTGTGGTAGGAAAAGGTAGCTTTAGGATTTAAACAGGTTGGGATGGACCGTTTAAAATAAGCAGGGTGGTCGTTGGTCAATCGGCCGTTCGATCGCCCATAAAATAAATATAAACTTGATTTGTTTTAAACGGGCCGCGTGCAACCGATAGCGGCCAAAACAAAATATTCCGGGGACCGGGTTTTTGGAGTTTGAATAAGATGGGGCGTTTGGAAAACAAATCGGGGTTTGCAAAAATAGTTTTTGACAAACAACATGCGACGATGACGATGCAATGCACAAATTCAACGCGATTTTCTAGTAGTGGTTTTGCGGGATGCCACAATTCGACACCACTAACAATGGATCTCGCCCTCGAGATCCGCCTCATGGTACCGGAAGGAAGGTCGGCGTTCTCCGTCTTCTCGCTTTGTATAGATCCTCGCGACACCACTAACGATGGTTCCTCCTCCATCTTGAAATCGGCGACACCACCAACAAAGGGTCGTTGTTCCTGATCGTCGAGAGATCACTCCGGAGAACAAAGGACGAAGGTAGAGGTATCAAACGATAAGGCCACCTCTAACTTCCATTAGAAAAGGGAAAAGTTACATTGATCCACCAGTTCGATGTACAGAGCGAACAGTAAGAGTCGGGTAGGGTGATCAGTCCAACCCGGACCC
This sequence comes from Avena longiglumis, assembly GCA_030063025.1. Classification (NCBI taxonomy): domain Eukaryota; kingdom Viridiplantae; phylum Streptophyta; class Magnoliopsida; order Poales; family Poaceae; genus Avena; species Avena longiglumis. The sequence continues at coordinate 127,575,578 of CP125978.1, forward strand.
AACTATCAACTCTATACATGGTTAGGAGAATTAGGCAACTCAACTCTCGAGATTTAGACTGAAGATCTTCATAGGCGGTATCCGGAACAAGGAATGTTGCCAGCAGAAATCGTATGAAAGACACAACGATTAGGTTCCGCGATGGTTCCATTGGCATGAACAACACATGCTCAAGGTATACTCCAAATTCACCAAGGCTCGTCCTTCTCATATGTTTTTCAACGACACTGATATCCAGCAAGGAACACATAGAGATAAAGAGCTCAAGAACAACAGATCGGATGAAGGGCACAACAGACAAATTGCAGATTGATGGTCGTGGCACCTCCGTTACAAAAGGAAGAGAGCGAAGCCCTGAAGGTACGACGGAAACCCAACCACGAGAATTCCTGGACTCGAAGAGAGAGAAGAGAGCAGATTCAAAACACGTCGAGGGAAGAGGAGAATAGCAGAGGGGTAAGGAGTAAAATCAGACCTAGTCAGAACTATCCAACCGATTTTGCAAAATAGTTTTGACACTCTACATTCGGCCGTTAGCTAGGTTATCCTACAGGCTGGACTTGTGGGGTATCGCAACTGCTGAGCTCTGATACCACTCTGTAACACCCTCAGAATCGGACCTATGCAAGTTTGAGCAAAATTCGCCAAACCCGCATAGAAACGATTCAAAGGTGCCCGAGCACTTTCGTGCGGGTGGAAAGCGAAGTAATAACATTACACAACAGTCCTCGATGGGACCCTGAGCAGATATATATAACAATGACTCAAAGAGTCAAGAATACGATATAATATACAAGATCCAAATCACCTTGAAAGCGGTGGCGTCCGACTACGGACAAGAAGCAAATGGGGCTAAGAGCCACGAAGAATAACCAATGGCGTCCATAACCTGCCTGGGCCAAGCGGAAGGGTAACCACGCTAACGACGTCGATCTCAAAACCTGGCGAACAAAGGGGTGCCGACAAAGCGAGAAAACAAAGAAGGAGCGTCGATCGAGGCCAGTACTGCAGCGAGGCTAGGTCGGCGGTCCTCGCCTACATAGGTATGGTGGTGGCGGCGTGGCATGCACTAAACAACCTATAGAGACTCGATACAATGGCGGTTATCGGTGAGGGTAAGAATGACCTAACCGGATCCAACGAGGCTAGCACCAAACAAACCCATCTGATGTTTCCTCGAGACCAAACGAGGAAGTCAACCGAGAACTCACAGGTTGGCAGTTTACTTATTCGATTATAGTTGCGGCACTTTACTAGTCGAGGTTTAGATAATCGTCACGATAAAGTAAGCGATGGGCACTTTAATTCACCATTCCGTTATAGTTGCAACAATTACTAATCGTGCGAGATAGCATGAGATAAACCCAAAACCGGTAGTTGTTGGTACTTTTATTCACCAATTCGTTGTAGTTGCCATACTTACTAGTCGGATACATTTGTCGTAGCGACAACCAACAAGCAATGGTGGGCAGGATTAATTGGCCATTCCATTATAGTAGAGCTAATTACTAGTCATTATAAGTCAAATTTATAGCGATGAAACTTTAGTTATGCTTGTCTATGATCAAGAAACTGTGCTCCAAGTCGTCCATATCCGCGACACGGCTTTCGAGAAAGTTTTAACCCGGGTGCACCAATAGCAACACACGCCGATCAACCTCGAAAACCAAATCAAAACCCAACGAGGCTTTCACGGTGAACAATCACAGATTCAAATATTTGGGGCCACCTTTGAGTAGAACCCGCAACGGAGTAGACAAGCTCAGACGGCCTCAAGGTTTGGGTGGGCAGCCGGAACAATGAGGAACCCGAAGTGTGGCTGGGCTTGTCGACACCGCGGAAAACGTGTCCCACTCCTAACGATGCAAAGGTGCGTACTCGCACAATCGTAAATAAAGCGGTAAAGCATGGCATAAGTACAGATCGTAAATAAAACCTCAAACTAGTTTGTGGCCCCAAGAAATAAGTGAATCAAGCTCGGGGGGTCCCATATACCTCCCGGATGTGGATAGCGCAAAAATCAAGGAACAGTATCAAGTACTCGGGGTCTTACGACACAAGTGGGCGTCGAAACCAAATATTATCTATCACCCACCGATGCCTCTCGCTTATTCAATTTTAGTTGTTAAACAGGAAGTAAAGTGAACAATAAGTAAAACTAGGATCATCTCCAACATCAACATGCGGCAATACATCAGCAACTGTGGCATACGGCGACACACATCAGCACTTGAGCAAGCAACTACGACGCGCAAGTCCAACTATCTACCAAACAACAGGTATTAGGGTGTGTCCAAGGCAATTTAGGGCTGCACGGTATTTCACAGGTACGGAAACTAAAGCATCGCAACACAGATAGCAATAGATCAACAGGAGGGAAGTAAATACTATAAAAGTAAGATAGGTAGAAAAGGGGAAGATGCTCGCCTGAAAACATTGTCGAAAGGTTCATCCGAAGATCGGGGCGAAGCTCACATCAACTCAACGGCCTTATCCGCGAAGAAGCAAAACAATTAGAGGGGGCTCGACGATCTTGTCCGGGGTTCCGGGGTTCGGGGTCGGTCTCGGGGTCCAGGGTTCGACGGTCGTTCTCGGCTCAGGGGTAGGTCTTGGCGCATCCGGGGTCTTCGGGTCAAAGCGTACAGGACGAGGCACTTGCCGCGCCGGGGTCTCGGTGTCCGGAAAGGTACTTATGCACCGGTTTCGGTGTTCGTAGACGGTCATGGCGTCCTCGAGAGGGTACTTGTCGCTCATGTGGTCTTCATGTTCGTGAAGTAGATCTTGGCATGCGGGTTCGGGATCGGTCTTCGGTTCGAGGGTTAAATGGGGTTGAGGGCTCGTGTCGAAAGGCCTAGGCGTTCGCCTTGTGATGGTCTCGGCGTCGAATCCGGAAGGAGAGCTTGGTGATCCTCACGTCGGACTTCGTTTCGGAACGGGCCTTGGCGAACTTGGCGGTTCGAGATCCGGGTTCGGAGGTACCAACGGGCGCCGGTTCAGGTTCAGATCTTCGGATCCGTGACGGTGAATCTCCGATACATCTCCGCGTCGGTCTTGGCATGCGTGGCGAAACTTGGGCCGCAGGATTACAACACCAAGCGAAGGTCTTGAGTACCCATGTCGATGGCCTTCATGGATAGACTTCTGTCGGCTCAAACACAACCGTGAGAAAACGGGTACAAACAGGGACACGTACACATACAAACACGAGCACACACAGACGCATACATGGAAGGCGGGCCCACAGGATGACGTGGCGGCCGGAAGAGGCAAAGGTGATCAATGAGGGCTTTTGGCGAGGAGGCTCGATCAAGGCGGAAAGGCAGCGGCGGCAGCGGCGGCTGGTTGAGCGAATGGCCGGCTACACGGGAGGAGGCCAGTGGGCGCTGAAGAGGAGGTCAGGAGCGGCTCAAGAAATGAGCTTCACGGCAGGCGAGATGATACGCTGGGTTTCGCCGGCCGGGCGCGAGGGCGTGGTGGAGGGGCTCGCGAGGTGCAGGGCTGAGGCATGCGAGGCGGTGGCCTGGCCAGCAGCGGCGGGGGCTTAGCCGGTGGCCCAGGGGCCATGCGGCTTGGGAGAGGAGGAAGGCCCCTGGCCTGCGGTGGAGGTGGGGCAAGGCGGTGGCGGAGCGGTTGGCGGCAGGAGATGGGAGGCGGCGGTTGGTGAGGCGCAGAGGAGGGTGGAGCACGTCAGGGCGCGGCCGCGCTGAGGAGAAGGTGAGTGAGGAAAAGGGGCGTCGAGGGTCTGGGAGGCGAGGGGTCCGGGAGGAAGAAGGTGCCTCGGGGAGGGAGACCGTCTTGGGGTCAAGGGTCCTGGTGGGGCCAGGCGAACAGCATGGGGGAGAGGGGACGCAGGTGGTGGGGGTTTTAGCAGGCAAGGTGGCCAGGATGAGTGGCTGTGAGAGGGAGAGAGAAAGAGAGGAGGGAGAGAGGAGGATGGGTGGCGTGACCTAGTGGCCGGAGGGAGGAGAGGAGGTGAGGTGGCGGATGGGGATAGGCCGGGGTGAGGTGGAGGTTAGGTGTGGTAGGAAAAGGGTAGCTTTAGGATTTAAACAGGTTGGGATGGACCGTTTAAAATAAACAGGGGTGGTCGGGTCAATCGGGCTCGATCGCCCAAAATAAATATAAACTTGATTTGTTTTAAACGGGCCGCGTGCAACCGATAGCGGCCAAAACAAAATATTCCGGGGACCGGGTTTTTGGAGTTTGAATAAGATGGGGCGTTTGGAAAACAAATCGGGGTTTGCAAAAATAGTTTTTGACAAACAACATGCGACGATGACGATGCAATGCACAAATTCAACGCGATTTTCTAGTAGTGGTTTTGCGGGATGCCACAGATTTGAACTGCAGGTACATAATATGATGCTCATGATTTTTTGCAAAAAACATTTTTAGGTTCACAATATGCTATTTCATTAGAGATATGGACAATTTCCCAACCTGGGTATCTCAATCCTTTCCGTCCATCCCTCCTGAAAAAGACAAATTCCTGCCGAATCGGTAGGAAATGAGTTAGATTTGAACTACAGATACATGATATGATGCTCATGATTTTTTGCAAAAAAAAATTTAGGTTAGCAATATGCTATTTCATCAGAGATCCAATGCAAGTTTAGTGATGCTTAGTTCCGAGCTAAGAATCTTCATGCCCCTCGATTTAAAAAGTTTGTCGATAGTTTCAAACGGGCATAAAAAATTCCAAAACAATTGGAACAATGTAAAACCTTCGCGTGATGTCATATTATGTGACATAGTTGTATGGAAAAATACCAAACTTGGTATATTGATTGTGTCTCAAAAAAACCTTCACGAGACCTATCTTAATTGAGGTTTTCTGGATTTCAGGTCAAATGACAAATGTTATTTCTAGAATCGCAGTATGGTTTTCTATAATGTGCCCATATTGTGCACTCATGTGTATCATGGAATGGCGAATAATGTTGCAGGAAGAAGTTTTCCTTTTTGTCGCACCGAAAAGCCATTTTTTTTCAAGTGCAAAAAAGGGGTGTTTTGTGAAGCAACCACCAAATGAAAGTTTCAAAATGATAATACCACATTTTTAAAAAATAATAGACCATATTAAATGGACAATTTGCCAACCTAGGTATCTCAAACCTTTCCGTCCACCCCTCGTGAAAAGAACAATTTTTTGCCGAATCGGTAGGAAATGAGTTAGATTTGAACTACATGTACATGATATGATGCTCATGATTTTTACAAAAATTATTTTTAGGTTCACAATATGCTATTTCATCAGAGATCCAATGCAAGTTTAGTGAGGCTCAGCTTCGAGCTAAGAATCTTCATGCCCCTCGATTTAGAAAGTTTGACGATAGTTTGAAACATGCATAAAAATTCAAAAATGATCGGAACAATGAAAAACCTTCGCGTGGTGTCATATTATGTGACATAGTTGCATGGAAAAATACCAAACTTGGTATATTGATTGTGTCTCAAAACGCCTTCACAAAATGACCTATCTCAATCGAGGTTTTCTGGATTTTAGGTCAAATGACCAATGCTATTGCTAGAATCGCGGTATAATTTGCAATAATATGCCCGTATTGTGCATGCATATGTATCATGGGATGGCGAATAATGTTGCAGGAGGAAGTTTTCCTTTTTATCGCATCGAAAAGCCATTTTTTATTTTCCGAGTGTAAAAAATGGGGTGTTTTGTGAAACAACCACCAAATGAAAGTTTCAAAATGATAATACCACATTATTAAAAATACTAGACCACTTTTAATAGACAATCTACCAACCGAGATATCTCAAACTTTTCCGTCCACTCCTCGTAAAAAATACAAATTTCTGCTGAATCGATAGGAAGTGAGTTAGATTTGAACTATAGGTACATGATATGATGCTCATGATTTTTTTGTAAAAATAATTTTTAGGTTAATAATATGCTATTTATTTATATATCTAATTCAAGGTTTCCTTTTTGTCGCACCAAAAAGCCATTTTTTATTTTCCGAGTGCCAAAAACGGGGTATTTCATGAATCTTTACATAGTTTCGGTTGGTCTAATATTAAAAAGTTATGATATATAATTAAATAGATAATAGGGATGTCATATTTGGATTCCTCTCATTTTTGGATCGATTTGTATATATTATTTGTCGAATTATGATTTACGGATTTGTAGATATGAATTATTCAATTTTAAATGAAAAAAGGAAAATAAAAAATTGAATTCAAGATTATTATTACTTATTTATTGTTGTTTACTCAAATAATTGTATGAAATGTAAAAAAATAAAGACGTTTAACATTATAGTCCAATGGTTAATAGGATTGATATGATAATATTTACAATAAGTTCTAATTTCTTTGTCGGAAGCTCATGTGAAAGAACAAAAAAGTTAAGCGTGTTGGGGCTATAATAGTGTTAGGATGGGTGACCGATTGGAAAGTTTGACTACTTGTACAAATTGATTTGAGACTAAGTGTACTTAGAATTAATGTCCATGTGAGATTAAGAAGTTAAATAATTCAAAAATGTAAAAAAATTTGAAAAACAATTAATAACATTTAAAAAAAATTGGAAAAATCTAGGCCGACGGCAAAGCCGTCGGCGTAGCCAAACGACCGGTATTCATCTAGGCAGAATCCATACGGTCTATGCCACCGACGGCCATACGCCATCATGAGTGGCCGTCGGGCCAGACCTTCCACGAAGGATTTAAGGGCCACGGGACCCCTCGCGTGTCAGTCTTCTCCTGTAGTGAAGGTGGGAAGTATTACTAGCAGTGCCAAAAAATTCGTCAAGTGATTTTGAAAGTTGTGTGTGAATCAAAAAAGAATATAATTTTGCTTTGGTCCCTCCCTCCCCTCCCCCTTCTTTCAAACTTTGACAAACAAAAACTCGATATCGATTGTTTAGAGGACCGTACAAATCCACCCGAAGTTTGTATGGTCCTCTTAGACGTATACTCATAGTATACGTATTCTCATGTGTCTGCCGAAGGCGAAAATCGAAAGTTATATAATAGCAACAAAAAAATTTAAAATATGATATGTAAAGACGTAGATCGCGATAATAGAAGGTGATATCGTTGGAATTATGCCCTAGAGGCAATAATAAAGATGTTATTATTATAATTCTTGTTCATGATAAAGTTTATATTCCATGCTAGAATTGTATTAAGCGGAAACGTTGATACTTGTGTGGTTTATGAACAACACCGTGTCCCTAGTACGCCTCTATGGACTAGCTCATTGATTAATGATGGTTAAAGGTTTTCTAACCATAGACATAAGTTGTCGATTAATAATGAGATCATGTCATTAGGAGAATGATTGATGGACAGACCCAAATTAAGTAGAGCAATTAGATCGTGTCATTGTGTTCATCTTTGCGAAGCCTTTTCTTATGTTAAGTATTGTATTCCTTAGACCATGAGATAATACAACTCCATGGTATCGGAAGAAAGTTTTGAGGTCATCAAACGTCATTCTATGTGAGTGTAATCATAAAGGTGTCTCTTAGGTGATCGGAAAGTACTTGTTGGGTTGTATGTATCGAGATGGAATTTGTCCCTCCCGAGTCGGAGAGATATACTTCGGGCCCACTCGGTAATCGATATCAACACCGCTTGCAAGCACGTGGTTAAGGAGTTAATCACAAAGTGATATCGAATTACGGAACAAGTAAAGTACTTGTTGTGAACGAGATTGAACTAGGTATGCCGATACCAACGATCGAATCTCGGGCAAGTAAAATATCGCGTGACGAAGGGAATACATATATGGGATTAATTAAATCCTGGCATCGTAGTTCATCCGATATGATCATCAATGAATATGTGGGAGTTAATATGGGTTTAGAGATCCCGCTGTTGATTATTGATAGAAGATCATGTCTGCATATTCTCGAACCCGTAGGGTCACACACTTAACGTGCATCGACGCTAGGATAGAATGGATAATTGGTTTATGAGTTTTTGTTTTGTGTCTCGGATGAGATCCAGGACATCACGAAAGGTTCCGGAATGGTCCGGAGAATAAGATTCATATAAAGGAAAGCAGTTTTTGGATTTCGGAATCGTTTCAGAGTTTATCGGTATTGTACATGAAGGTTCTAGAAGCTTCCGGAGTGGGACCAACGTGGGCCCACTTGTCGGAGGCCTGCGTGGGCCTAAGGGGAAGTACCCTGGACACTTCGGGCCAGGGGCACAAGGCCCCAACGGCCCAGCCGGCCATCCCTACGGGAAACCCTAGGGAAACCTTCTAGAAGGAGGGGGGAAGACTTGCCCCCACTCCACCCCTTGGTCGCCGCCCTAGGGCTTGGAGGAGGGGCCAAGGGGGGCCGGCTAGCCCCCTATATAAGGAGGGCAGGGGCGCAGCCTGCCCCCAACTCCTCCAACCCTAGCCATTCCTCTGCGCCTCCACCTCTCTCTCTCTCCCAGCGTGGCGAAGCCTGCATGAGACACTCTCCACCATAACACCACGCCGTCGTGCTGCAGATCCAATCCATCTCTCCACCCCACTTGCTGGACAAAGGAAGGAGGAGACTGATGGGATTCACAGCATAGTAAATCAAAAAAATTCTACGGATGCGAATGGGAAAGCCAGGATCTAATCTAGGAGATGCAAACAACGAGGGGGATTAGATGAGATCTTCATACCATTGAAGATTCCTGATGAGCGTTAAACGGAACATGGGTGATGTAGTCGTACTCGCTTCTCCTCCTCGCGAACCGATCCGATCTAACACCGCAAGTGGCGATGCCTCCGAGAGATGCACACGTGCGGCACCTCGACGTCTCCTCCTTCCTCAGTCCAGCAAGTATGGTGGAGAGACGGATTGGATCTACAACGCGACGGCGCGGTGCAAGTGGTGGAGACTTTCTGCAGCAGGGCTTCGTCTATGTGCAGTCTGGAGGGAGAGAGAGAGAAGGGCAGCAGGGCGGCTAGGGCTTGAGGAGGAGGAATGGGAGGGGGTGTGCCCCCAGCCCTCTTTATATAGAGGGGTGGGCGGCCAGCCCTTGCACCTCCCCCAAGCCCTAGGGCCCCACAGGAGGGAGGTGGGGCAAGTTCCCCTTCTAGAAGCTTCCCTAGGGTTTCCCTAGGTTTGGCTGGGCCCTATGGGGCCTTGTGCCCCTGTCCCAATGGCCAGGGCACTCCTCATAGGCCCATGCCCCTCAGGTGGGGCCACGTTGGTCCCTGGAAGGTTCTAGATACCGATTAACGAAACAATTCAACTCCAAAACTGCATTGCCTTATATGAATCTTATTCTCGGACCATTCCGAAACCTCGTGATGTCCCATCCCATCCGAGACTCAACAAAAACTCATAAACAATTATCCAATCTATCCTAGCGCCGAGACACGTTATGTGTGACCCTCGGTTCGAGAATATGCGACATGATCTTCTATCAATAATCAACAGGGTCTAGAAACCCATATTGACTCACACATTCATCGATGATCATATCGGATGAACCACGATGCCGGATTCAATCAATCCCATATATATATTCCTTGTCTCGTGATATTTTACTTGCCCGAGATTTGATCGTTGCATCATACCTAGTTCAATCTCGCTCACGTTAGTACTTTCCTCATTCTAATCCGATATCACTTTGTGATTAACTCCTTAACCACATGCTTGCAAGCGGTGTTGATATCGATTACAGTGGGCCAGTATATCTCTCGACTTGGGAGGACAAATCCCATCTCGATACATACAACCCAGTACTTTCGATCACCGAGACACCTTTATGATCACCCTATCATAGGATGACGTTGATGACCTCAAAGCTTTCTTACGATACCAGGGAGTTGTATTATCTCATGGACTAAGGAATACAATATTTGACATAAGAAAAGCTTCGCAAAGATGAACACGATGACACGATCTAATTGCTCCGCTTAGTTTGGGTATGTCCATCGTATCATTCTCCTAATGATATGATCTCATTATTAATCGACAACTCATGTCTATGGTTAGGAAACCTTAACCATCATTAATCAATGAGCTAGTCCATAGAGGCATACTAGGGACATGGTGTTGTTCACAAACCACACAAGTATTAAAGTTTCCGCTTAATACAATTCTAGCATGGAATATAAACTTTATCATGAACAAGAATTATAATAATAACATCTTTATTATTGCCTCTAGGGCATAATTCCAATAGTCTCCCACTTGCACTAGAGTCAATAATCTAGTTTACATTTGGCAACAATCTCACACCCATGGCACTAAGGTACTGATCATGTTTTGCAAGTGGAAGAGGTTTAGTCAATGGATCTGCGACATTCAGATCTGTATGTACTTTGCTAATCTTCAGATCTCCATCTTCTATATAATCTCGGATTATATGAAACTTGCGGTTGATATGCTTGGTCTTTGGATGATATCTTGGTTCCTTAGCGAGTGTTATGGCGCCAGTGTTGTCACACAATATCTCCAGTGGGTCCAATGCACTTGGAACCACGCCAAGCTCAGTGATTAAGTTCCTGATCCAAACTCCTTCACTTGACGCTGCGGACCATGTATTCCGCTTCTCAGTAGATCCCGCGATCACGCTTTGCTTGACTTCTCCACTCAGCTCCTCCATTCAAAATATAAACGTATCGTGTCCGAGATTTAGAATCATCCTTGTCGTTCGAAACTAGCCGACGTAACCTTTACTACGAAATGTTCATCACCTCCATAGACTAAGACCATTTCTTTAGTCCTATTTAGGTACTTTAGGATGTTCTTCACGGCTGTCAAAGTGTTCCACTCGAACACTTTGATATCTGCCGTCAAACTAAGAGCATTGGACACATACGGTCTAGTACACGGCATGACATACATGATAGAACCTACGGCAAGCATAAGGCACTTTCCTCATAGCTTCTCTATCATTTAGAAGTGGACCTTGAGCCTTGCTCAATATCTTACCGACAACATAGGCCTTGAACCTTTCTTTGCCTTATCCATTCGAACCTTTCGAACTTTGTCTAGGTATGTACTGGCTTAAAGCTATCAGCGTCTTTGTCTATCTTTATAGATTTTGATGCCCAATATATAAGCAGCTTCACCTAGGTCTTTCATTAAAAAACACTTGTTCAAATAACTCTTCACTTCGTTAAGCATGTTAATGTCATTTACAATAATTAATATGTCATCCACATATAGTACCAGAAATGTCACTGAGCTCCCACTCACTTTCTTGTAGATATAAGCTTCGTAGAAATTTGGAACAAATCCAAAGCTCTTGATCACTTGATCAAAACGAAGGTTCCAACTCCGAGATGCTTGCTTCAGTCCATAAATGGAGAGCTAAAGTTTGCATACTTTATCAGCATCCTTAGGATCGACAAAACCTTCGGGTTGCATCATATACAACTCTTCATCAATGTTGCCATTGAGGAACGCAGTCTTGACATCCATCTGCCATATTTCATAATCATGAAATGCAGCAATTGCTAATAAAATCCGAATGGACTTAAACATCGCTACGGGAGAGAAAGTCTCATCGTAGTCAACACTTTGAACTTGTCGAAAACCTTTCGCGACAAGTCGTGCTTTATAGACGGTAACATTACCATCCGCGTCCGTTTTCTTCTTGAAAATCCATTTGCACTCAACGGCCTTTCGGTCGCTAGGAGGGTCCACCAAAGTCCATACTTGGTTTTCGCTCATGGATCCCAATTCGGATTTCATGGCCTCTAGCCATTTCTCAGAGTCTGGGCTCATCATCGCTTCCTCATAGTTCGTAGGTTCACTGTCTTCTACCAACAAGACAGTCAAGACGAGTTGCTACCACTCGGGAGGGCACGCGACCTTGTCGACTGCTGAGTTTAGTAGCAACATCGTCCAAGCTTCATGATCCTTGTCATTAGCTTCCTCTATTGTTGTGCGGTGATCGGAACAATTTCGGTCTTTGCTACTCTCCAATTCAAGAGAAGGTTCAACAACCTCGTCCGCTCTACTTTCCTCCCACTCACTTCTTTCGAGAGAAACTCCTTCTCAAGAAAGGAACCGTTCTTCTGACAAACACTTTGCCTTCGGTTAGTGATAGAAGGTATACCCAATAGTTTCCTTAGGGTATCCTATGAAGACGCATTTCTCGCTTTGGGTTCGAGCTTGTCGGCATCAACTTCTTGGCGTGAGCTTAGATCCCCAAACTTTAAGAAACGACAACTTAGGTTTACACCAAAACCACAGTTCATACGGTGTTGTCTCAACGGATTTAGATGGTGCCCTATTTAAAGTGAATGCGGTGGTTTCTAATGCATAACCCCAAAATGATAGCGAAATCAGTAAGAGACATCATTGATCGGACCATATCTAATAGAGTTCGATTCGGCGTTCGGACACACCATTGTATTTGTGGTGTTGGTGGCGTGAGTTCTAAACGATTCCGCTTGCTTTAAGATGCGTGAGAAAATCATAACTCAAATATTCACCTCCATGATCGGATCGTAGAAACTTAATCTTTCTGTTACGATGGTTCTCCACTTCATTCTGAAATTGTTTGAACTTTTCAAATGTTTCAGATTTATGTTTCATTAAATAGATATACCCATATCTACTTAAGTCATCGGTAAAAGTGAGAAAATAGCGATATGCACCGCGCGTTGAAACACTCATCGGTCCGCATACATCGGTATGTATGATTTCCAACAAGTTCGTTGCTCGCTCCATCATTCCGGAGAACGGGGTTTTGATCATCTTGCCCATGAGGCATGGTTCGCATGTGTCAAATGATTCAAAATCAAGAGACTCCAAAAGTCCATCAGAATGGAGTTTCTTCATGCGCTTTACACCAATATGACCTAGATGACAGTGCCACAAATAAGTAGTATTATCACTATCTACTTTGCATCTCTTAGCCTCAATGTTATGGATGTGTGTTTCATCCCTTTCGAGATTCAGAAGAAATAAACCATTAACAACAGGTGCATGACCATAAAAGATGTTACTCATATAAGTAGAACAACCATTATTCTCCGAATTAAATGAATAACTGTCTTGCAATAAACACGATCCAGAAATAATGTTCATGCTCAACGCAGCACATAATAACACTTATTAAGGTTTAAAACTAATCCCGAAGGTAAAACTAAGGAGAGCGTGTCGACGGCCATCACATCAACTCTTGATCCGTTGCCAACGCGCATCGTCACCTCATCCCTCGCAAGCCGCCGTCTATTCCGTAGCTCCTGTTTCGAGTTACAAATATTAGCAACTGAACCAGTATCAAATACCTAGGCACTACAATGAGGGCTAGTAAGGAAAACATCAATAACATGTGTATCAGATATACCTTTGATGGTGCCAGCCTTCTTGTCCGCTAAGTACTTCGGACAGTTGCGCTTCCAGTGAACCTTGTACTTGCAATAGAAGCACTCAGTGTCCGGCTTGGGTCCAGACTTGAGCTTCTTCTCAGCAGGGGCAACGCGCTTGCCGCCTCCTTTCTTGAAGACCTTCTTTGCACCCTTATCTTTCTTGAAGGTGGGGGGCTTGTTGACCATCAACACATGATTATCCTTTTTGATGTCCACCTCCGCAGCCTTCATCTTTGCAAAGAGCTCGGTGATCGTATCAGTGGAACCAATCTGATTATAAGTCACTACAAAACTTTTGTAGCTGGGAGGGAGTGATTGCAGAACCCTGTCAATCTTGAGCTCCTCTGGAATCTTGCAGTCCAGTTGCTCAAGGCGTTGAGTGTAGCCCGACATCTTTATGGCGTGCTCACTAACAGAACTCCCTTCCTCCATCTTGTAGTTAAAGAATTTCTCAGAGATCTCATATCTCTCAGAACGGGCCTGAGTCTGAAACATGGTTTTCAGCTCCTCAAGAATCTCAAAGGGCCTGGGATAGTCTTCAAAACGATTATTCTCTGATTTAAATGAATAACCGTCTTGCAATAAACACGATCCAGATATAATGTTCATGTTCAACGCAGGCACATAATAACATTTATTAAGGTTTAAAACTAATCCCGAAGGTAAAACTAAGGAGAGCGTGCCGACGGCCATCACATCAACTTTTGATCCATTGCCAACGCGCATCGTCACCTCATCCCTTGCTAGCCGTCTATTCGTAGAGCTCATGTTTCGAGTTACAAATATTAGCAACGAACCAAGATTATATACCTGGCACTACAAAGCGCTAGTAAGATAAACATCAATAACATGTATATCAAATACACCTTTAATGGTGCCACCTTCTTGTCTAAGTACTTTGGGACGATATGCTCAATGACCCTTTTCCTTGCAATAGAAGCACTCAAGCTTAGGTCCACACTTGATCTTCTTCTTCTCAAATAGGGCAACGCTTGCCGCTGCCTTTCTTGAAGGATTTCTTTGCACCCTTAGCTTTCTTAAAGCTAGTAGTCTTGTTGACCATCAACACATGATTATCTTTCTTGATATCCACCTCCGCGACTTTTCAACAGCGAAGAGCTCGATGATCGTATCGGTGGAACCAATTTGATTGTGAGTAACTACAAAACCTTTGTAGCTAGGAGGGAGTGATTGCAGAACTCACAATCTTGAGCTCTTCGGAATCTTGCGTCCGGTTGTTTCAAGACGTTGAGTGTAGCCCGACATATTAATGGCGTGCTCACTAACGGAACCCCCTTCCTCCATCTTGCGGTTAAAGAACTTCTCGGAGATCTCATATCTCTCGAGCGGGTGCGAGTGCGAAACATGGTTTCGATTCTTCAAGTATCTCAAAGGGCCCGACGAACTCCTCAAAACGATTTTGAAGGTCCGATTCCATAGCAAACAACATGGTGCTCTTAATCACACCATAATCATCTTTGCGCGACTGATAGACATCTTTCTCATCAGCCGGCGCATCTACAGCAGGGGCGTCACCTAGTGCATTCTCAAGGACATAGTCCTTTTGACCGCTAGAGAGAATGATTCTCAGATTGCGGAACCAGTTGGTGAAGTTAGACCCATTGTTTCTAAGCTTTTCTTTCTCAGCAAAAACGTTGAAGTTAAAGTTGGACTTAGCCATTTGATCTACAATGTTTGCAAGTACAAATTAGACTATGTTCATTGAAAGAACATTTCTTAATCCCTAGTGTTTTGAGTGTTAGATAACAATACCAAGGATCTTTTAATGTGTGTTGAAGTGTTGCAGCTCAGAACTCTGCCTTTGGGGGCGGATAATCCGGCCCCACCAGGGGCGGATAATCCGCCCCTCCCTCTGCCCAAGCAAGCGCAAGCCCGGAAGGCGGAATATTGGCGGACTTTTCGGCTGGCGATAATCCGCCCCACCTGCCATCAAGGCGCAAGCCCCAGAGGGGCGGAGTTTCGGACTTCCGCCCGCGGATAATCCGCCTCGGGGCGGATTATCCGCCCCAAGATTTTCTCCAAGCTTCACCAAGCCCTGAGAGGCGGAGTTTCCCCCGGAGAATCCGCCCTTGGGGCGGAATTTTCCCAGGGGGCGGATAATCCGCCCCCAAAGTTGGGCAACAGCCAGATCTGGGGAGGGGGTATTTAAGCCAGCCATCCCCCTCCTGCCAGAACTCTTGATTCAACTCGAAAAAGAACAGATCAGATCTCAAAACTTCATACAAGAGTGCTCCACCAAGATCCACCCAAAGGCCCCATCCCTTTGGGAATCGAAGGAGGAGAACTCGATCTTCATCATCAGCAATCAAGCGCTTCATCTCCTCTCCATTCATTTGGAGAACCTTCGATCTAGTATTTCTTGCAAAGATCTAGATCCTTGTTTTCGTTTATATTGATAAACCTTGTTTTTGTGACAGCTTGTTGTCATCCCGGATCCCCAATTCGGTTGTGGGTGTGTGCCCCGATAGTATTGTAAAAGGCACCGGTTCCCGCCTCGAAGGGATCCAATAGTGGAGAAGGTGGATCAGGCCTCTCATGGCGAGATCCATCGGAGAATAGGGTGAGGCCTATTGTGGCGTGGTGGTCTTAGAACCGCCCACCCCTCCAACGCAGATGTACTTCCCTTAATAAGGAAGGAACTGCGGTAAAACAAATCCCTGTGTCTCCGCGTGCTCCACTACGGTTTCCTCGCTCCTCCTTTACGTGCTTAGTAGTTAGGGTTTCATATAGGGAAATTCTCGTAGTTGCATATCTAGAGAATTTACTTTGTGTAAAGCCTAAAATTGGAAAAAGTATTAAAATTGGTTAGCACCTATTCACCCCCTCTAGGTTCCCATACGATCCATTTCAATTGGTATCGAGCCTCGGCTCTTATTTAGCTTAATGCCTAAGAGAAGTATGGGTTCCAAGGAGATGGGAGTGATGCTCGGAGGTAGTCACCATGAGCGATCTCAAGACGTTGGAAACAACCTTGGTGAGTTCTATGGAGGCTAAGATGGAAGAGATGCGTCAATTGATAATGCGTCTCTCCACATCCGCAGCATCACCTCCATCTAACTCTGAGAATACCACTCCGCAATCCAAGGAAACGGGTAAACCTGTTTCCAAAGATAACGAAGTGGTAGGTGATGATACAAGTAAGAGCTCCTCCTCGAAAAAGGATAGCGGTAAGGATGGATACAATGAGGTTTCTCATGTGTATTCCCCTGATCCGCCTATTCCTCACCCACATATACATAATAGGGGTGATCCACCCAACCGTCGCCTTCTACTTTCTCTCAATGGCAATTTTGATGAAATCTCATGTGTGCAGTTCCTCCATAGAGTTGTGGAAGATCATCGAAAATGGTCTTCACGTTGGAAATCCTAACAATCTCACAAGGAGAGAAGTGGTCGATAGCCAACTCAATGCTACGGCCCCACACATGATACAGACTTGGTGTGGGAGATAAAGACATGCCACACATTCACATCTTAGCAGCTAAAGAAGCTTGGGATGCTCTCACCGAGCTCTTCATCGGAAATGAAAGTATGAGAAGGAATAGATATGATGCCTTGAGCAATGAAGTCGAAGGATTTTATATCTGGATGGAGAAGACCACGAGGACATGTACAGGAGGCTCAAGGCAATAGCTACTACCTTCAGAAACCACGGCGCGGCTTATGTTGATGATGCTTGGATCAAGCGCAAGTATGTCAGTGCTCTTATGCCATTTGAGCCCACAGATTTGAAAAGTCTCCAAGGTAGGCATAATTATCACCTCATGTCATCCAATGAGGTAATGCAAGAAATGGCCGCATTCAAAGTGGCTGCCAAGAATGCCGAAGATGCTCGTGCTCGAGCTATGGGGATGCAAAAGGGGGTAAACATGGCTTTGAAGACTAGTGTGGTTGATCATGATGAATATGCGGTAGAAGGCCTGGACTGTCTCGAAGATATAAAAAGGATCCACGGACAATACTTGACTCTTTATGCAAGAAACTTTTGGAAAGATCCAGCCAAGGCTAAAGCTGAACTAGATCGCAAAAGTGGAGCCTATGGAAGAAAAGAAAATGGTCCCAAGCTGAGAACTTGCTTTAATTGTGGTGACCGGTTGCACTTCGTAGCTGAGTGTCCATATCAAAGTAGAGAGGATAATGGAGGAAGACTCATTTTCAAGGACAAATCAAAAGCTCCACGCAAGAAAGCAGTTTGTAAAGAAAAATGCTCCTTTCAAGAAGCAACCAAAGATTGTTCTAGTGGCTCAAGAAGAATATTCATCGGGGAGTGAAGATGAGGACGAGGACGATAGCTCTCAAGAGGTGGCTGCTATAGCCACCACATCTACATCAACATCACTCTTCGACTCTCCAAACAAAAACATCATCAACAAGAATCCTACTTGTCTCATGGCAAGAAGCTCCGAGGTAACTTCTTCTAACTCTTCCTTTCCCAAGGCTATGATAGACATGGATGATCCTGCTAGTCTTAAGGTTAAAGAAGAGATTATTGCCTTGGATTATTTCTATACTAACTTGCAAGGTGAGCACAAAGTTCGTTTTGAGGCTCTTATGGATCAGTTGGCCCAAAACGAAGCTCTCCTCGAAGAAAAGGGCAGAATTGAAAGGGAGGATGCAATGGAAATTGCATCCCTAAAAAATGCTCTTGAAGAAGAAGAAGAAGAAGCTCGGGTCTCTCTTGAAGAGAGGCTTGAGTCTATGGAAGAGTCACATGAAGAAATTGTGACTAAACTCGTTAAGGAACGTGACAATGCGGTCACCAAGGCAAAGAAGTTAAAGAAGGAAATGATTGACTTTGGGGCTGCTCATGATAGACTCTCCGAGGAATTGGTGAAACTTGACAATGCTCAGAAGGCGTTGAAAAACGAGTTCTCTATCCTCAATGAGTCACATGATCAGCTTCAAAGTCGATTGACCATATATGATACTCCTATCTCGTCCAACTCAACATATAGTAACAAGAAAAATGCTAATGTGGAAAAAGGAGTGATCAAGGACATCACTACAAAGGACAAAGGTGTGCTTGATGAAGTCCTTGACAAGCAAAGGTCAAATCATGGTAGAGAGGGACTTGGATATGTCACCAAGTCCAAGAAGAAGAAAACCAAGAAGAACAAGACCAAGAATGTGCAATTAAAGACAAGCACTACCGAGAAGGTTGTCACAAAAGACAAGACTAATAATATTGGTTTTGCAGGTTCTCACAATCCGAATTATGAACTCTTTTGTGATGATTATGGCAATGTTTATGCTTATTATGTTGGTCCTTTTGATGAATATATTGCTTGGTCTATTTGGGTCCCAAAGACCCTTGTTACTAACATGAAAGGACCCATTGAAAATGGGTACCTAAAACCAAGTAATTTTCTTGCGGCTATGCTTCAAATTGGGTCGAAATGGGTGCTGGATAGTGGCTGCACTAGTCATATGACCGGAAGCAAGGAGATCATCACGGATATGCGTCCAAATCTTGATAATATCACAGTCTCCTATGGTGATATGTCTAAATCTTAGGTATTGGGTCTTGGCAAGGTTGTGGTTGCCCACGATATATCTCTCGTGGACGTCATGCTTGTTGAGACCCTTGGCTACAATCTTCTTTCTGTACGTGCCCTTGGCAAGATGGGTTTTGCTGTTTTTATCGATGATGATTTGGTGGTACTCTTATGGAGCAAGTCTCTAAAGGTCGCTTTCGTTGGATACGTCGAAAATGACCTGTATGTGGACTTCTCGGGAAAACCACTTGGTCCGATGTGTCTATTCGGAAGGCCGGCGTGGTAATGCTATGGCATCGCCGTTTAGCCCATGTCAACATGAGAACTTTGCAAAGTCTCCAAAAGGGTGGCCACATTCTTGGACTAAAAGACAATGTCTCTTTGCCAAAGACCGTGTTTGGGGCTGTGTTGAAGGAAAATGCATGATTCTCCCACAATAGGAAGACTATTGTGTCATCGAAGAGGATCTTGGAATTACTCCATGTGGATTTATTTGGACCTCCTTCTCATGCAAGTCTTGGTGGGAAGAAATATTGTTTGGTCATCGTCGATGATTACTCAAGATATACATGGGTATATTTCTTCAAGCTGAAAAGTGAGACTCAACAAACTGTCATCGACTTTGCCAATGAAGTTCAACGTCAACACAATGTTCCCATATTGGCAATTAGAAGTGACAACGGCACAGAATTCAAGAACTACACTTTAAACGAGTTTCTTAGCGAAGAGGGGATGAGACACCAATATTACGCTGCGTACACCCCTCAACAAAATGGTGTAGCCGAGAGGAAGAACCAAACTTTGATGGATATGGCAAGATCTATGCTAGCTGAATTTAAGTCTCCTTATAATTTTTGGGCTGAAGCTATATCAACCGCTTGTCACTCATCAAACCGGCTTTACCTTCGGAAGATCTTGGACAAGACCCCATATGAAATACTTACCGGCAACAAACCCAACATCTCATACTTCAGGGTATTCGGGTGTAAGTGTTTCTTTCTTATTAAAGGTGTCCGTTTGTCAAAATTTGAATCCAAGGCTTTAGAAGGCATTTTTGTTGGTTACGGTGCCGAATCCCACACTTATATAGTCTACAACAAGCTCACTGGGATTGTTGTAGAATCTTGTAGTGTGGAGTTCGATGAAAATAGCGGCTCCTTTGTAGGGCAAGTTGATGTTTGTGATGCAGATGTTGAAATACCCCAAGATGCCATAAGAATAATGGGCGTGGGATTTTTCCGCCCCATTGAGGAACCCCTTGTGGCGGATCGGGAAGGACAATGCTCCACTCAAGTGGAGCCCTCATCTTCACAAGATCAAAAAGCTCCTACTGTTGGAGAAAACTCGCACAACACCAACTGCTGAAGATCATCAGTCTCCTGGACAAGATGGTAGTCCCAGGCCGGATTATCCGCCCCCTCCAAGGGGCGGACAATCCGCCCCTGGCACTCCAACTTGTACCAGCGGATCCGATGGAGAAATCAACACCTGAAGCTCCCAGGCCGGATTCTCCGGCCCCCAGGGGCGGATTATCCGGCCATGGCTCTCCAACTCGGTCGGGCTTTCTCGGGAAGATGGTTACGGTACTTCACCCCAGGCGGATAGTCCGCCCCTCAAGGCGGATTATCCGGCTGAAGAAAATGCGACAACAATCTTCCGGCTTGGTGACCAAGATCAAGGGCAATGCAGTAATCAAGACAAGGATACAACAATTGAATCCACTCCTTGAAGAAACAATAAGGATATTGAGGCTCGTCAAGGCTCGTGCGGATCGCAACCTTGAACTAAGAGGTCACACTCTTGACAAGGTAGTTGGTGATCTACGAAGGGTATCCACTCGAAGAGAGCTTGCTAACCGTGATCATCAAGCTCACATTTCCATGGTTGAACCAAAGAAGGTTTTCGATGCTCTTGAAGACCCCGATTGGGTTGTTGCAATGCATGAAGAATTAAACAACTTCGAATGCAACAAAGTTTGGAAGCTCGTAGAAAAGCCAAAGGATCGCCGCAATGTTATCGGCACCAAGTGGATCTTCAAGAACAAACAGGATGAAAATGGCATTGTTGTGAGGAATAAAGCACGACTCGTGGCTCAAGGATTCTCTCAAGTAGAAGGAATTGATTTTGGCGAGACCTACGCTCCTGTAGCTCGCCTTGAGTCTATTCGTATCCTTCTTGCATATGCAGCCCATCATAATTTTAAGTTACAACAAATGGATGTTAAGAGCGCTTTCCTTAATGGCCCTCTACATGAGTTAGTATACGTCAAGCAGCCCCCGGGGTTTGAGGACCCCAAATTTCCGAACCATGTTTACAAACTCGATAAGGCGCTCTATGGCCTTAAACAAGCCCCACGTGCGTGGTATGAGCACCTTAAAGAGCTTTTGCTAGACCGTGGATTCGAAGTTGGGCAAATCGATCCCACTCTTTTTACTAAGAAGGTCAATGGGGAGCTTTTTGTATGCCAACTTTATGTAGATGACATTATTTTTGGCTCTACTAACCAAGCTTTTAACGATGAATTTTCAAAGCTTATGACTGACAGGTTTGAGATGTCCATGATGGGTGAGCTATGGTTTTTTCTTGGATTTGAAATAAAACAACTTAGAGAGGGAACCTTTATTAATCAAGCTAAGTACATCCAAGACATGCTCAAAAGGTTCAAGATGACGGATCTCAATGGCGTTGCTACCCCAATGCAAACAAAGTGTCATCTTGAGCTCAATCCCAAGGGTAAAGATGTGGATCAAAAGGTATACCGATCCATGATCGGCTCTCTTCTTTACCTCTGCGCATCTAGGCCCGATATCGTGTTAAGTGTAGGAGTGTGTGCAAGGTACCAAGCCGCTCCTAAAGAAAGCCACTTAGTGGCGGTCAAGCGAATCTTCCGATATTTGGTTCATTCCCCAAATTTTGGGTTATGGTATCCCAAGGGTTCAAGTTTCTCTCTGTGTGGTTACACCGATTCAGATTGGGCTGGTGACAAAGATGATAGGAAATCAACCTCTGGTGCATGCCAATTCTTGGGCAGGTCTCTAGTGTGTTGGTCATCAAAGAAACAGAATTGTATTTCACTCTCAACCGCCGAAGCTGAATATGTTGCTGCTGCAAGTGCTTGTACTAAATTGTTATGGATGAGGCAAACTTTAAAGGAATATGGTGTCAATTGTGACAAAGTGCCTCTTTTATGCGACAATGAAAGTGCTATCAAAATTGCTTACAATCCTGTGCAGCATACAAGAACAAAACATATAGAGATTCGCAACCACTTTATTCGGGATCATGTTGCTCGTGGAGATATTGCTATGTCCTTTGTGAGCACGAAGAACCAACTTGCTGATATTTTCACGAAGCCCCTCGATGAAGCAAGATTTTGTTATTTGCGGAATGAGCTAAATATCATAGATTCAAGGAGCTTGGCTTGACTATCCTTGCACACTCACTTGCTCTTATTCATGTATTTGGTTTAGATGCGGGCATAGACATAGGGGGAGTGTGGTCCTAATTGATTGGGCCAACCCTCCCCCCATAATGCCGAAAGCAAGTAAAATCATTTCCCTTAATATCATTTTGTGATATGTGGGTCATCGATGAGCATTGGTTTTGAACTCAAGATACATCTTCGCGGTGTCATGCCATGCGCTCCAACATGGTGGCTTCGGCCACCGCCCTCTTCCTCAAGAAGAGTTGGTTTTTCATGGGTCTCGTTGGATTTTCTTGCATACCTTTTGTTCTTATGGAAAACACACTAAAATTTGGCTTTTGATTGATTTGATTCTTGCAAATTTGGGTGTGAATTCTGGGTGTCCAGGGACGTTAGCATCGCTCTTCTTCCTTTTTGGCGTTTCGATGCCAAAGGGGAGAAGTAGTTCTATTAGGTCTCGTGGATTTGCGGTCTCGTGGATTTGCAAGGGTCGGACAAGGGTCGGGCACAAGCTCTTCGTTTTTAGTCGTTTTTATTTGCTTGCTTGTGCCTTTTCTAGCGTGAACTTGTTTGCTATTTGTGTTGCTATTTGTGGTTGTTTGTGTAAGACTATGTCGTACTCCACAGTTTGGTACTATGTTTGGTATTCATGGATTTCTGGATTTATCTATCATGGACCCCATTGAAGTCTGGAATTATGGAGCTTATTTGATGACATTTGGATTCAGGGGTTCATCTATGTAAGTCATGGCTATATATTCCGGTGGTATGACTTTCTTTCACCAAACCTTAAAGTAGTGCTCTACCTAGTGTGTGTATTTGTATTCAAATGCAAATCCTAAATATGCACACATCTAGGGGGAGCGTCTTTCATTATCTAAGGTGGCACTTGCCGGTTTCACTGCAAATCCTAGTATTGTCATCTAACACCAAAAAGGGGGAGATTGAAAGAACATTTCTTAATCCCTAGTGTTTTGAGTGTTAGATAACAATACCAAGGATCTTTTAATGTGTGTTGAAGTGTTGCAGCTCAGAACTACGCCTTTGGGGCGGATAATCCGCCCACGAGGCGGATAATCCGCCCCTCCTCCCGCCAAGCAAGCAAGCCCGGAAGGGGGCGGAATATTGGCGGACTTTCCGCCGGATAATCCGCCTCGGGGATAATCCGCCCCACCTGCTCATCGCCAGCAAGCCCCGAGAGGCGGAGTTTGCCGGACTTTCCGCCGGGATAATCCGCCTCGGGGGCGGATTATCCGCCCCAAGATTTTCTCCAAGCTTCACCAAGCAAGCCCTGAGAGGCGGAGTTTCCCGAGAGTCCGCCTTGGGCGATTTTCAGGGGCGGATAATCCGCCCCAAGTGGGGGGCGGATAATCCGCCCCCAAAATTGGGCAACGGCCAGATCTGGGGAGGGGGTATTTAAGCCAGCCATCCCCCTCCTGCCAGAACTCTTGATTCAACTCGAAAAAGAACAGATCAGATCTCAAAACTTCATACAAGAGTGCTCCACCAAGATCCACCCAAAGGCCCCATCCCTTTGGGAATCGAAGGAGGAGAACTCGATCTTCATCATCAGCAATCAAGCGCTTCATCTCCTCTCCATTCATTTGGAGAACCTCCGATCTAGTATTTCTTGCAAAGATCTAGATCCTTGTTTTCGTTTATATTGATAAACCTTGTTTTTGTGACAGCTTGTTGTCATCCCGGATCCCCAATTCGGTTGTGTGTGTGCCCGATAGTATTGTAAAAGGCACGGTTCCGCCTCAAGGGATCAAATAGTGCGAAGGTGGATCAGGCCTCTCGTGGCGAGATCCATCGGAGAATAGGTGAGGCCTATTGTATGCGTGGTCTTAGAACGCGCACCCTCCAACAGATGTACTTCCCTTAACAAGGAAGGAACTCATAAAACAAATCCTGTGTCTCCGCGTGCTCCACTACGTTCTCCTCCTCCTTACGTGCTTAGTAGTTAGGGTTTCATATAGGGAAATTCTCTTAGTTGCATATCTAGAGAATTTACTTTGTGTAAAGCCTAAAATTGGAAAAAGTATTAAAAATTGGTTAGCACCTATTCACCCCCCCTCTAGGTGCCCATACGATCCATTTCATTCATGATAACTAGTTCAACTTTAATCAAATTACTAGATGAACTCCCACTAAATTCAACATCCCTCAAGTTGTTTAGTGAACATGATCCAAATTCACCATACCTAATCCGATCTTCACGAGAAGAGATGTGGTTTCAATGGTGGACAACAAAGTGTCGATCATATCATTCATATGACTCATGCTTAACCTTTCGGTTCATGTGTTCCGAGGCCATGTCTGTACATGCTAGGCTCGTCAAGTCAAACCCAAGTATTTCCGCGTGTGCAAAACTGGCTTGCACCCGTTGTCTGTGAACGTAGAGTCTATAGCACCCGATCATCACGTGATGCTTGGACACGACGAACTTTCGCGATGGTGCATACATGGGGAGAACACAGTTTTATCTTGATCTTTAAGTGAGAAATCATATTATAATGCTACCGTCGCGATCTAAGCATAATAAGATACATACAAGGATAAACATCACATGCATATAACTTTATGTGACATTGTATAGCCAATCTTCACGCAATGATCTCCATCTTGTGCGTGCCGGCATGATCTCCATCACTCCACCATGATTGAGTCCACCACGAATAGCAACTACAACTATTGCTAACTACTTAGCGATAAAGTGAAACTATTACATGGCGTATAAGAAGTTGACACATAGGTCATACACAATTATGAAGACAACCATATGGCTCCTGCCGGTTGTGTACTCATCGACATGCAAGTCGTGAAATATTACAAAACATGATCATTGCATACAACATACACATCACATCTTGGGCCATACCATATCACAGAAAACACTCCCTGCAAAAACAAGTTAGACGCATCTACTTTGTTGTTGCATGTTTTACGTGGCTTATGGGAGTAGCAAGCTAAGAACGATTCTTATCTACGGAAAGCCACACCGGTGATATTATGGTTGTCAAACTCCGGTGTAAATCCCATGACAACTATAGTGAGAGAAACTGGCATCCACCAGCCGCATGTGTGGAACAAGCCACACGTCAAGTGCGGAGCCGGTCTCGTGAACGACGTCATGTAAGGTTGGCCTGGACCGCTTCAATCTCACTATCCCGCGTCATAAGAAGAACACAAACAAGAGGTTTGCAACAGAAAACATCAACACCCGCAACAACCATGTTGCGTTCTACTCGTGAAACACATCTACGCATAGATCTAGCTCTGATACCACTGATGGGATTCGCAGCATAGTAAATCAAAAAAATTCTACGGATGCGAACGGGAAAGCCAAGATATAATCTAGGAGATGCAAACAACGAGGGGGATTAGATGACATTTCATACCCTTGAAGATTCGCACAGTGGAACGTTCGTCGGAACGTGGGTGATGTAGTCGTACTCGCTTCTCCTCCTCGCGATCCGATCCGATCTAACACTACAAGTGGCGATGCCTCCGAGAGATGCACACGTGCGGCACCTCGACGTCTCCTCTTTACTCGGTCCAAAAAGTATGGTGGAGAGACGGATTGGATCTACAATGCGACGGCGCGGTCCAAGTGGTGGAGAGTTTCTACAGCAGGGCTTCGCCTATGTGCAGTCGGGAGGGAGAGAGAGAAGGGCAGCAGGGCGGCTAGGGCTTAAGGAGGAGGTATGCGAGGGGGTGCACCCCCAGCCCTCTTTATATAGAGGGGTGGGCGGCCAGCCCTTGCCCCTCCCACAAGCCCTAGGGCCGGCGGCCAAGGAGGGAGGAGTGGGGGCAAGTTCCCCCTTCTAGAAGCTCCCCTAGGGTTTCCCCTAGGTTTGGCCGGCTGGGCCCTATGGGGCCTTGTGCCCCTGGCCCAATGCGACCAGGGCACTCCCTCATAGGACCATGCCCCCTCCCGGCAGGTGGGGCCACGTTGGTCCCCCTCCGGAAGGTTATAGAAGCTTCCGGTACAATACCGATTAACCCGAAACAATTCCAAACTCCAAAAACTGCATTGCCTTATATGAATCTTATTCTTCGGACCATTCCAGAACCTCTCGTGATGTCCCGGACATCCGAGACTCCGAACAAAAAGTCATAAACCAATTATCCAATCTATCCTAGCGTCGAGACACGTTAAGTGTGTGACCCTTCGGGTTCGAGAATATGCAGACATGATCTTCTATCAATAATCAACATCGGGGTCTGGAAACCCATATTGACTCCCACACATTCATCGATGATCATATCGGATGAACCACGATGCCAGGATTCAATCAACCCCATATATATATTCCCTTCGTCTCGCGATATTTTACTTGCCCGAGATTTGATCGTCGGTACCGTCATACCTAGTTCAATCTCGTTCACAGCAAGTACTTTACTCGTTCCATAATCCAATATCACTTTGTGATTAACTCCTTAACCACATGCTTGCAAGAGGTGTTGATATCGATTACCGAGTGGGCCCGAACTATATCTCTCCGACTTGGGAGGGACAAATCCCATCTCGATACATACAACCCAACAGGTACTTTCCGATCACCTGAGCGACACCTTTATGATCACCCTCTCATAGGATGACGTTTGATGACCTCAAAGCTTTCTTCCGATACCAGGGAGTTGTATTATCTCATGGTCTAAGGAATACAATATTTTACATAATAAAAGCTTCACAAAGATGAACACGATGACACGATCTAATTGCTCCGCTTAGTTTGGGTCTGTCCATCATATCATTCTCCCAATGATATGATCTCATTATTAATCGACAACTCATGTCTATGGTTAGGAAACCTTAACCATCATTAATCAATGAGCTAGTCCATAGAGGCATACTAGGGACACGGTGTTGTTCACAAACCACACAAGTATTAAAGTTTCCGCTTAATATAATTCTAGCATGGAATATAAACTTTATCATGAACAAGAATTATAATAATAACATCTTTATTATTGCCTCTCGGGCATAATTCCAATAGAGACGTCGTGGCACCATACGTGTGCATCTCTCAGAGGCGCCGTCACTTGCGGCGTTGGATCAGATCGGATCGGATCGCGGGGAGGAGTAGGCTAGTACGACTACATCAACCACGTTCTGTTGAATGTTTCTGCTGTGCGATTTCTTCAAGGGTATGAAGATCTCATCTATCTCTCTCATTGATTGCATCTCCTAGATTAGATCTTGGCTTTCTTGTTCGCATCCGTAGAATTTTTTTATTTCCTATGCTGCGAAACCATTCAGTGGTATCAGAGCTAGATCTATGCGTAGATGTGTTTCACGAGTAGAACGCAACATGCTTGTTGCGGACATTGATGTTTTCTGTTGCAAGCCTCTTGTTGTGTATTTCTTATGGCGTGACATAGTGAGATCGAAGCGGTCCAGGCCGACTTTACGCGACCTCGTTCGCGAGACCGGCTCCGCACTTGACGTGTGGCTTGTTCCACACATGCCGCTGGTGGATGCCAGTTTCTCTCACTATAATAGTCATGGGATTTACACCGGATGTTAGCAGCCATAATATCACCATTGTGGCTTTTCGTAGGTAAGAATCGTTCTTAGCTTGTTACTCCCATAAGCCACGTAAAACATGCAAGAACAAAGTAGAGGCGTCTAACTTGTTTTTGCAGGGAGTGTTTTGTGATATGGTATGGTCCAAGACATGATGTGTATGTTGTATGCAATGATCATGTTTTGTAATGTTTCACGACTTGCATGTCCATGAGTTCACAACTGGCAGGAGCCATATGGTTGTCTTTATAATTTTGTATGACCCGCGTGTCAACTTCTTATACGCCATGTAATAGCTTTACTTTATCGCTAAGTAGTTAGCAATAGTTGTAGTTGCTATTCGTGGTGGAGGCAATCATGGTGGAGAGATGGAGATCATTGAGCGAAGATTGGCTATACCATGTCACATAAAATTATATGCATGTGATGTTTATCCTTTGCTTAGATCGAGAAGGTAGCATTGTAAGATGATTCCTCACTTAAAGATTAAGATAAAATTGTGTTCTCCCCATGTATGCACCGTTGCAAAAGGTCGTCGTGTTCAAGCACCTCGTGATGATTGGGTGATATAAACTCTACGTTCACATACAACAGGTGCAAGCCAGTTTTTCACACACGGAAATACTTGGGTTTGACTTGACGAGCCTAGCATGTACAGACATGGCCTCGGAACACACGAACCAAAAGGTTAAACATGAGTCATATGAATGATATGATTGACACTTTGTTGTCCACCATTGAAACCACATCTCTTCTCGTGAAGATCGGATTAGGTGTGGTGAATTTGGATCGTGTTCACTAAACAACTTGAGGGATGTTGAATTTAGTGGGAGTTCATCTAGTAATTTGATTAAGTTTAACTAGTTATCATGAACATAGTCTAAATTGTATTTGCAAATTTTGTAGATCAAATGGCCAAGTCCAACTTCAACTTCAACGTTTTTGCTGAGAAATAAAAGCTTAAAAACAATGGGTCTAACTTCACCAACTGGTTCCGCAATCTGAGAATCATTCTCGCTGGCGGACAAAAGGACTATGTATTTGAGAAAGGGCTAGGTGACGCCCCTGCCATTGATGCGCCGACTGATGAAAAAGTTGTTTATCAGTCACACAAAGATGATTATGGAGTGATTAAGAGTACCATGTTGTTTGCTATGGAACCGGAACTTCAAAATCGTTTTGAGGAGTTCGCCGGGCCCTTTGAGATACTTGAAGAACTGAAAACCATGTTTCAGACTCAGGCCCGTTCTGAGAGATATGAGATCTCTGAGAAGTTCTTTAACTGCAAGATGGAGGAAGGGGGTTCCGTTAGTGAGCACACCATTAAGATGTCGGGCTACACTCAACGTCTTGAGCAACTGGACTGCAAGATTCCTGAAGAGCTCAAGATTGACAGAGTTCTGCAATCACTCCCTCCTAGTTACAAAGGTTTTGTAGTTACTCACAATCAAATTGGTTCCACCGATACGATCACTGAGCTATTCGCTAAGCTGAAAGTTGCGGAGGTGGATATCAAGAAAGATAATCATGTGTTGATGGTCAACAAGACCCCTAGCTTCAAGAAAGGTAAGGGTGCAAAGAAGTTCTTCAAGAAAGGCAGCAAGCGCTTTCCCGCCGAGAGAAGAAGATCAAGTCGACCTAAGCCGACATCGAGTGCTTCTATTGCAAGGACAAGGGTCCTGGAAGCGCAATCCCAAAGTACTTAGCGACAAGAAGGTGGCACCATTAAAGGTATATTTGATATACATGTTATTGATGTTTATCTTACTACCGCTTGTAGTGCTGGATATATGATAATCTTGTCTCGATTGCTAATATTTGTAACTCAAAGCAGGAGCTACGGCGACGCTAGCAAGGGATGAGGTGATGATGCGCGTTGGCAATGGATCAAAAGTTTATGTGATGGTCGTCGGCACGCTCTCCTTAGTTTTACCTTCGGGATTAGTTTTAAACCTTAATAAATGTTATTATGTGCCTGCTTTGGGCATGAACATTATATCTGGATCGTGTTTATTGCAAGACGGTTATTCATTTAAATCATAGAATAATGGTTGTTCCATTTATATGAATAACATCTTTTATGGTCATGCACCTGTGGTGAATGGTTTATTTCTTATGAATCTCGAAAGCAATGAAACGCACATCCATAACATTGAGGCTAAGAGATGCAAAGTAGATAGTAATAATCCAACTTATTTATGGCACTGCTGTCTAGGTCATATTGGTGTAAAACGCATAAAGAAACTCCATTCTGATGGACTTTTTGAGTCTCTTGATTTCGAATCATTTGACACGTGCGAGCCGTGCCTCATGGGCAAGATGATTAAAACCCCGTTCTCCGGAATAATGGAGCGAGCAACGAACTTATTGGAAATCATACATACCGATGTATGCGGACCAACGAGTGTTTCGACGCGCGGTGGATATCGCTATTTTCTCACTTTTACTGATGACTTAAGTTGATATGGATATATCTATTTAATGAAACATAAATCTGAAACATTTGAAAAGTTCAAAGAATTTCAGAACGAAGTGGAAAACCATCGTAACGGTAAAATTAAATTTCTACGATCCGATCATGGAGGTGAATATTTGAGTTATGATTTTATCACACATCTTAAAGCAAGCGGAATCGTTTCGCAACTCACGCAACCCGGAACACCACAACGCAATGGTGTGTCTGAACGCCGGAATCAAACTCTATTAGATATGGTGCGATCAATGATGTCTCTTACAAATTTGTCGTTATCATTTTGGGGTTATGCATTAGAAACCGCTGCATTCACTTTAAATAGGGCACCATCTAAATCCGTTGAGACGACACCGTATGAACTATGGTTTGGTGCTAAACCTAGGTTGTCGTTTCTTAAATTTTGGGGATGCGAAGCATACGTCAAGAAGTTGATGCCGGGCAAGATCGAACCCAAAGCGGAGAAATGCATCTTCATAGGATACCCTAAGGAAACGATTGGGTATACCTTCTACCACAGATCCGAAGGCAAAGTGTTTGTTGCAAAGAACGAATCCTTTCTTGAGAAGGAGTTTCTCTCGAAAGAAGTGAGTGGGAGGAAGGTAGAGCTAGACGAGGTTATTGAACCTTCTCTCGAGTTGGAGAGTGGAGCAGCACCTGAAATTGTTCTAGTGCCGTCTGCACCAACAAGAGAGGAAGCTAATGACGAGGATCATGAAACTTCGAACGATGCTACTACTGAACTTCGTAGGTCGACAAGGTCACGTGCCACTCCTGAATGGTATGACAACCTGTCTCAACCGTCTTGTTGTTAGACAATGGTGAACCTGCGAATTATGAGGAATCAATGATGAGCCCAAACTCTGAGAAATGGCTAGAGGCCATGAAATCCAAATTGGGATCCATGAGCGAAAACCAAGTATGGACTTTGGTGGACCCTCCTAGCGACCGTAAGGCCGTTGAGTGCAAATGGATTTTCAAGAAGAAAACGGACGCGGATGGTAATGTTACTGTATATAAAGCTCGGCTTGTCGCAAAAGGGTTTCAGCAAGTTCAAGGTGTTGACTACGATGATACTTTCTCTCCCGTAGCAATGTTTAAGTCCATTCGGATTTTATTAGCAATTGCTGCATTTCATGATTATGAAATATGGCAGATGGATGTCAAGACTGCGTTCCTCAATGGCAACATTGATGAAGAGTTGTATATGATGCAGCCCGAAGGTTTTGTCGATCCTAAGGATGCTGATAAGGTGTGCAAACTTCAGCGTTCCATTTATGGACTGAAGCAAGCATCTTGGAGTTGGAACCTTTGTTTTGATCAAGTGATCAAGAGTTTTGGATTTGTTCCAAATTGCTACGAAGCTTGTATCTACAAGAAAGTGAGTGGGAGCTCAGTGACATTTTTAGTACTATATGTGGATGACATATTGATTATTGGAAATGACATTGGTATGCTTAACGATGTGAAGAGTTATTTTAATAAAAAAAATTCAATGAAAGACCTAGGAGAAGCTGCTTATATATTGGGCATCAAAATCTATAGAGATAGACAAAGACGCCTAATAGATTTAAGCCAAAGTACATACCTAGACAAAGTTCTGAAAAGGTTCAGAATGGATAAAGCAAAGAAAGGTTCATTGCCCATGCTATCAGGTAAGATATTGAGCAAGGCTCAGTGTCCAGCTATGGTAAATGATAGAGACACTATGAGAAAAGTGTCATATGCCTCGGCCATAGGTTCTATCATGTATGCCATGATATGTATTAGACCGGATGTGTCCAATGCTCTTAGTTTGACGAGCAGATACCAAAGTGATCCAGGAGTGGAACACTGGATAGCCGTAAAGAACATAATAAAGTATTTAAATAGGACTAAAGAAATGTTCTTGGTCTATGGAGGTGATGAGCAGCTCGTCGTAAAAGGTTACGTCGATGCTAGTTTCGACACCGACCCAGATGATTATAAATCTCAGACAGGATACATTTATATTTTGAATGGAGGAGCTGTGAGCTGGAGAAGCTGCAAGCAAAGTGTGATCGCGGGATCTACAACGAAAGCGGAATACATGGCTGCTTCAGAAGCGTCAAGTGAAGGAGTTTGGATCAGGAACTTCATCACTGATCTTGGTGTTGTTCCAAGTGCCTTGGACCCACTGGAGATATTGTGCGACAACACTGGCGCCATAGAACTGTCTAAGGAACCAAGATATCATCCAAAGACCAAGCACATCAACCGCCGTTTTCGTATAATTCGAGATTATATAGCAGATGGAGATTTGAAGATTAGCAAAGTACACACGGATCTGAATGTCGCAGATCCGTTGACTAAACCTCTTCCACGAGCAAAACATGATCAGCACCTTAATGCCATGGGTGTTAGATTGTTGCCAGATGTAAACTAGATTATTGACTCTAGTGCAAGTGGAAGACTGTTGGAATTATGCCCTAGAGGCAATAATAAAGATGTTATTGTTATAATTCTTGTTCATGATAAAGTTTATATTCCATGCTAGAATTGTATTAAGCGGAAACTTTGATACTTGTGTGGTTTATGAACAACACCGTGTCCCTAGTACACCTCTATGGACTAGCTCATTGATTAATGATGGTTAAAGGTTTCCTAAACATAGACATGAGTTGTCGATTAATAATGACATCATGTCATTAGGAGAATGATATGATGGACATACCCAAATTAAGCAGAGCAATTAGATCGTGTCATCGTGTTCATCTTTGCGAAGCCTTTTCTTATGTCAAGTATTGTATTCCTTAGACCATGAGATAATACAACTCCCTGGTATCGGAAGAAAGCTTTGAGGTCATCAAACATCATCCTATGTGAGGGTGATCATAAAGGTGTCTCTCAGGTGACCGGAAAGTATTTGTTGGGTTGTATGTATCGAGATGGAATTTGTCCCTCCCGAGTCGGAGAGATATACTTCTGGCCCACTCGGTAATTGATATCAACACCGCTTGCAAGCACGTGGTTAAGGAGTTAATCACAAAGTGATATCAGATTACGGAATGAGTAAAGTACTTGCTGTGAACGAGATTGAACTAGGTATGCCGATACCAACGATCGAATCTCGCAAGTAAAATATCGCGTGAAGGGAATACATATATGGGATTAATTGAATCACGCATCGTGGTTCATCCGATATGATCATTGATGAATATGTGGGAGTCAATATGGGTTTCCAGATCCCGCTGTTGATTATTGATAGAAGATCATGTCTGCATATTCTCGAACTCGTAGGGTCACACACTTAACGTGCATCGACCTTAGGATAGAATGGATAATTGGTTAATGAGTTTTTGTTCGGAGTCTTGGATGAGACCCAGGACATCACGAGATGTTCCGGAATGGTCCGGAGAATAAGATTCATATAAAGGAAAGCAGTTTTTGGATTTCGGAATCGTTTCGGAGTTTATCGGTATTGTACCGGAAGGTTCTAGAAGGTTCCGGAGTGGGACCAACATGGGCCCACTTATCGGAGGCCTGCGTGGGCCTAAGTGATGGGTTCGCAGCATAGAAAACAAAAATTTTCCTACGATGTGAACTATATACCAAGATCTATTTATACTAGATACAAACAACGGGCGGATGTATATCCGTAGAGAACATACCCTTGAAGACCGACAAAGCTTAACGAGTCCAAACTCGTGGTTGATGTAGACGATCTCTTGCCGATCTCAAGATCGAGAGGAAGTCCTAGCGCCAAATCAGCCGCGATCCGCTCGCACACACGTTCGAGGCACCGAGCAACCTCCGCCTCCTCGCTCCAGCGATGCAGCGGAAGCACAACTCTTTCTTGCCGAATAGCCACCGGGAACATGTATCTCGCTAGTCCGAGACCATGGGGGATAAATTTTAGAGGGGGAGAGAGATCCTTCACGAGGAGGTGTGAGAGACAAGTGAGGAGGGGGCCCTTTTATAGGAGGAGGGGGGACCCCAAGGGGGTGGACGGCGCATGGGGCTGCCCCTTGCCCTCCCCTCTTCATGTGGGTGGACACTCCACTCACAAAACTCCTCTAAATTCCCTCCACTCAAAAGTCCACTCAAAAGTCCACTCAAAATTCCCATTAAATTTCCACCAAATTTAATGCAATCTCTCATTAAATAAAACTCTTTTATTTTATTCAGAATTTTGTCAATTACTTTAATGACAAACATTCACAAATAACCCCTTGCTAGAATTCTATTTCACATGCATAACCACTTTATGCAATTTCACCAAAACCCGCTTTGGTATCTAGTGAAATAAATTCGCGCTTGTTTATTCTTCGGCATGAAACTTTTGCTCCAATTGGATGTCGGTGTCTCTTAAGTGTGTCACCCTACGTCGTGAATAATGCGACATGATCGAGACCCTCTCGGATCAATAATCGAAGCGGATCCGGAGACCCATCGACTCCCACACATTCAACGATGACTTTCTTGTGATCGGAACCTTTTATGCTAGTATCTTAATCCCTTTGTCTCACGATATATTACATGTCCGAGATTCGATCATCGGTATCTCCATACCTAGTTTGATCTCGTTACGACATGCACTCTTTTCTCGTTCCGTGATATAACATTCTAGTGATCAAATCACTTGCTTGCAAGCTAATCAATGTGATATCACCGAGAGGGACGAGTATATCTATCCGTCATCGGGATGAACAAATTCCACTCGATCCATGAGCCTCAACATAACACTTTATTAGTTACGAACCCATCTTTATAATCACCGTTACGGTGTGACGTTTGATGTTATCAAGAAACTCTTCGGTGTTAGTGATTGACATGATCTCATGGTCTAAGGATTAGGATCACGTAAGTTGTTATAGCAATATAAACTCAATGACTTTGATCGTAATGCTATACTTGGATGAATGTTCATCACATCATTACACTAATGTTGTGATCCGTTATTAACAACATCCAATGTCCATGATCGGAAACCTTGATCATCTTGTTAATCAACGAGCTAGTTTATGAGAGAGGCTTAACTAGGAACTTTCTGCTTGTTTATTAAACACACATGTATTAACGTTTCGTATTAATACAATTATAGCATGCAAAATAAACATCTATCATATACTTGGAATACACATAATAAACAATTTATTATTGCCTCTCGGGCATATTCCTTGATCTCCCACTTGCACTAGAGACAATAATCTAGTTACATAGTGATATATCTAACACCCATTGAGTTACGTGTTGATCATGTTTTGCTCTAGGAGAGTTTTAGTCAACGGATCGCTACATTGAGATCCGTATGTACTTCTAAATCTTTATATCTCCATCCTTGACATGCTCATGATGGAGTGAAACCGCGCTTAATATGCTTGGAATGCTTGTGAGACCTTGGCTCTTTGGCATTGGCAATGGCACCATTGTTGTCACAATAGATCACCATTGGGTCCAACGCTTGCCACAACTCCTAGTTCGGATATGAACTCCTTCATCCAAAGCGCTTCACGAGCCGCTCGAGCGACAACATATTCGCCTCGTTGTTGATCCCGCTACCACAGTTGTTTGAGCTCCTCCAACTAACCGCTCCGCCATTCATGAGAAATACGATCCGGATTGAGACTTAGAGTCATCGGATCGGTGTCAAAGCTAAGCGTCGACATAACACTTAGCGACGAGCTCTTCTTCACCTCCGTATACAAGAAACATATCCTTAGTTCTTCTTAAGTACTTAAGGATATTCTTGACCGCTATCGATGTTAGAACACGGATCCGATTGGTACCTACTAGTCAAACTAATAGCGTGTGCCACATCCGGTCTTGTACATAGCATGGCGTACATTATAGAGCCTATGGTGAAGCATAGGGACTTTGTCCATTATCTCTCTTTCTTCCGAAGCCGGACTTTGAGTCTTACTCAATGTCTTGCCTTGCAACATAGGTAAGAACCCCTTCTTACTTCCGTCCATTTTAAACTTCTTTAAAATCTTATCAAGGTATGTACTTTGCGATAGCCCTATTAGGCGCCTAGATCTATCTCTATAGATCTTTATGCCTAATATGTATGACGCTTCACCTAGGTCCTTCATTGAAAAATTCTTTGTTTAGATAACTTTTAACTTTGTTTAAAAGTTCTATATCATTCGATCAATAATATGTCATCCAAATATAATATCAGAAATGCCACATTGCTCCCACTCACTTTCTTGTAAATACAAGCTTCTCCATAAGTTTGGACAAATCCAAACTCTTTGATCACCTCATCAAAGCGGAGATTCCAACTTCGTGATGCTTGCTTCAATCCATAGATGGATCGCTGAAGCTTGCACACCTTGTTAGCATCCTTAGGATCGACAAAACCCTTTGGTTGTATCATATACAACTCTTCTTCAATATTACCATTGAGAAGCGGTTTTGACATCCATCGCCATATTTCATAATCGAAATATGCAGCAATTGCTAACATAATCCTACGACTTTAGCATCGCTACGGAGAGAAAGTCTCATCGTAGTCAACTCCTTGAATTTGTCGAAACCCCTTTGCGACAAGTCGAGCTTTATAGATGGTCACATTACCATCGACATCAGTTTCCTTTTGAAAATCCATTTGTTCTCCACGGCCTTTCCCGTGAGGTAATTCCACCAAGTTCCAAACTTGATTTTCATACATGGATTCCATCTCGGATTTCATGGCTTCTAACCATTTGTTGGAATCCGGGCTCATCATCGCTTCTTCATACGTCGCAGGTCATTATTTTCATCAACCATGAAATTTATGACAGATTTCCGTCTGCTCGGGGCTGCAGCGTCTGTTGACTGCGAGGTTGGTAGTACTCTCTTCGGAGTTTCATGATCATTATCATTAGTTCCCTCTTCAACGGTGGAGCCAACTCGGAACGACTTCGGCTGCGCTACTCGCCATACTTTGAAGAAGGTTCCAACCTCTTGAGTTCTACCTTCCGACTACTCACACCTTTCATGAAACTCTTTCTCTAGAAAGGATCCATTCTTAGCAACAAAAACCTTGCCCTCGGATCTGTGATAGAAGGAATACCCAATAGTTTCTTTAGGGTATCCTATGAAGACGCATTTTTCCGCTTTGGGTTCGAGTTTATCGGTTGAAGTTCTTCACATAAACATCGCAACCCCAAACTTTAGAAATGAAAGCTTAGGTTTGTTTCCAAACCACAATTCATCTGATGTCTTTTCAATGGATTTAGATGGTGCCCGATTTAAAGTGAATGCAGTTTCTAGTGCATAACCCCAAAAGACAACGGCAAGTCCGTCGGAGACATCATAGATCGAACCATATCTAATAAAGTACGATTGACGTTCGACACACCATTTTTTGTGGTGTTCGGCGGTGTGAGTTGTGAAACAATTCCACATTCTTTCATGTGAGTGCTAAACACGTAACTTAGATACTCACCTCCACGGTTGGACCGTAGAAATTTGATCTTTCTATTACGATGATTTTCCACTTCATTGAAATTCCTTGAACTTTTCAAAGGTTTCAGACTTGTGTTTCATCAAGTAGATATAACCGTATCTACTCAAATCATCCGTGAAAGTAACAAAATAACGATATCCACCTCGCGCCGACACACTCATTGGACCACATACATCAGAATGTATGATTTCCAATAAATCTGTCGCCCGTTCCATTGAACCGGAAAGCGGCGTTCTAGTCATCTTGCCCATAAGGCATGGCTCACATGTATCAAATGATTCATAATCAAGTGATTCCAAAAGTCCATCCGAATGGAGCTTCTTCATGCGTTTAATGCCAATATGACCTGACGGATTGCCACATATATGCGGATATATCATCATTAAGTTTAATCCTTTTAGCATCAACATTATGAATATGTGTAACATTATCATCGAGATCCAACGAAATAAACCATTCATCATTGGTGCATGACCATAAAGATTTCATTCATATAAATGGAACAACCATTGTTCTCGATTTGAATGAATAACCACTTTGCATCAAACATGATCCGGATACAATGTTCATGCTCGGTCGGGCACCGGATAACGATTATTTAAGTTTATGACTAATCCCGGTAAGTGGAGAGGTAGCGTTCGACGGCGATCACATCAACGTTTGATCCATTGCCGACACGCATATTGACCTCACCCTTGCTGCTAGCGGTGCTTTGTTCATGACCACGATTCGAGTTACAAATATTAGCTGAGAACGGTATCAAATACCGGTGCTACTGCGAGCACTAGTCAAGTACATCAATAACATGTATATCATATATACCTTTGTTTGCCTTGCGGCCTTCTTATGCGCGGATACTTGGGGCGATTCGCTTCGATGGCCAGTCCTTACAATAATAGCACTTAGGTCGACTTAGGTCCAACTCGGGTTTTTCAGCGGCAACAGGCTTGCGCCCTTGCCACTTCCCTTCCGTTTTCCTTCTTGTCTTTCTTGAAACGGTGTTCCTATTGATCATCAACACTTGATGTTCCTTTTGATCTCCACTGCAGTTTTAAGCATTGTGGAAGCTCGGGAGACTTCTTCATGCCTTGCATATTATAGTTCATCACGAAGCTCTTATAGCTAGGTGGTAGAGGCTGAGAACACGATGGATGCCT
The DNA here is from genome assembly GCA_030063025.1 of Avena longiglumis. NCBI lineage: Eukaryota > Viridiplantae > Streptophyta > Magnoliopsida > Poales > Poaceae > Avena > Avena longiglumis. Next base: position 127,614,385 of record CP125978.1, read on the forward strand.
AAGTCAATGGGAATCGTTATTCCCAAGGACACAAGCTTATCGGTAACCCGACATCTTGAGTACATGCTCACTAACGGAGTTCTCTTCCATCATGCACTAAAGAACTTTTACGAAGCATTGTAGCTCTCTGACAGACATGTGTGTCGAAAATCATTTTCAACTCACCCATTGTATCAAAAACATTGCCGTTTTGAAACGCTTTGAAGTTCGGCTCTAGCCCATACAATATGCCGCAATGAACTAAGTTGTGGTCCTCGACGAGTCGATAGACATTCTTCTCCTCGTCGGGGCATCATCAAAGGTGGGGGCCTAACGCGCTTCTAGCACATATTGCTTTTGTGCAGAGAGAAGAATCCTCAAATTCATGGCCCATTCGGTAAAGTTGCTACCGTTCGTTGCTAGTTTCTCTTTCTCCATGAACGCATTGAAATTAAAAGCGGTGGTGCCATCTACAGAATTTGTAAAGTTTAGACTAAGTGTATGATAGATTGAGTTCAACTAATCTATATTACGAATGAACTCCCACTCAAAGCGACATCCCCGTGTCCTTTTGGTGATTACATGAACCAAATCCACTACACCAAGTCCGATCATCACGTGAGTCGGTATAGCTTCAAAGCGAGCATCAAATGGGCATCATATCAACTATATGACTCATGCTTAACCTTTGATGCGTGTTCCGAGGCCGTATGCACATGCTAGGCTCGCCAAGTTAGAACCTTAGTATTTTGTGTAACTGTTTACACCAAGTATGGTCGAGGATCCAAGAACACCCGATCATCACGTGATGTCTTGGGCGACGAAAACATAATCGGTGCATACTAAAGGAAGAACACATTCTTATCTTGATATTTAAATGAGGGATCATCTTATTATGCTTAACAAAGCGCTAAACAAGCAATATAAGATGCAATCAAACATCATATGTTTATTAGTGAAATTATATGGTTCCCAGATGATCTCTATCATGTGCATCGTGGTATGATCACAATCATACCTATATGTGTAAATCCACGGTCTATGGATTTTACACGCTATGTGTGTTGTAAGTATCATCTCATACTTCTACTTACAACACTACCATATCATAACACTAGCCCAGCAACAATCTAAACTAGGCCTCTAATTTATCCATTGCAAGTTTTACGTGGCTTAGGGCTTCGAGATAGAACCGTTCTTACCTACGAACATGAACCACAACGAGGATAATCAAATTGTTGACAACTCGCTTGCAAAATAGATATTGACTATAGTAGGAGAGACAGACACCGCTAGCCACTTATGCAAACTAGTTGCATGTCAAGCGTGGAACAGGTCTCATGTGCGAGGACATGTAAAGTTTGTCGGCCGCTTCATCCCACTATGCCACCAATATCCAAAATCACAAGAAAGGAGCAACAACATGATCATCATCGCCCACATACTCATATGTGTACTACCGTGTAAAGTATCTACGCATAGATCCGGCTCGATACCCGATGGGTTCGACATAGAAAACAAAAATTTTCCTACGATGTGAATTATATACCAAGATCTATTTATACTAGATACAAACAAGGCGGATGTATATCCGTAGATAACATACCCTTGAAGACCGAAAGCTTAACGAGTCCAAACTCGTGGTTGATGTAGACGATCTCTTGCCGATCTCAAGATCGAGAGGAAGTCCTAAGCAAATCAGCAGCGCATCCGTGCTTTCGCACTGCGTTCGAGGCACCGAGCAACCTCCGCCTCCTCGCTCAGCGATGCGTGAAGCACAACTCTTTCTTGCGAATAGCCACTGGGAACATGTATCTCGCTAGTCCGAGACCATGGGGATAAATTCTAGAGGGAGAGATCCTTCACGAGGAGGTGTGAGAGACAAGTGAGGAGGAGGGCTCCTTTATAGGAGGAGGGGGAACCCCAAGGGGTGGCCGGCGCATGGGGGCTGCCCTTGCCCTCCCTCTTCATGTGGGTGGACACTCCACTCACAAAACTCCTCTAAATTCCCTCCACTCAAAGTCCACTCAAAATTCCCATTAAATTTCCACCAAATTTAATGCAAACTCTCATTAAATAAAACTCTTTTATTTTATTCAGAATTTTGTCAATTACTTTAACGACAAACATTCACAAATAACCCCTTGCTAGAATTCTATTTCACATGCATAACCACTTTATGCAATTTCATTCGAAAACCCGTTTCGGTATCTAGTGAAATAAATTCCTGTGCTTGTTATTCTTTTCGGCATGAAACTTTTGCTCCAAATGGATGTCGGTGTCTCTTAAGTGTGTCACCCTACGGTTCGTGAATAATGCGGACATGATCGATACCCCTCTCGGATCAATAATCGAGCGGGATCGGACCCATATCGACTCCCACATTCAACGATGACTTTCTTGTGATCGTCGGAACCTTTTACGCTAGTATCTTAATCCCTTTGTTTCACGATATATTACATGTCCGAGATTCGATCATCGGTATCTCCATACCTAGTTTGCTCTCGTTACTGACATGCACTCTTTTCTCGTTCCCGTGATATAACATTCTAGTGATCAAATCACTTGCTTGCAAGCTAATCAATGTGATATCACCGAGAGGGCCGTGAGTATATCTATCCGTCATCGGGATGAACAAATTCCACTCTCGATCCATGAGCCTCAACATAACACTTTATTAGTTACGAACCCATCTTTATAATCACCTGTATGCGGTGTGACGTTTGATGTTATCAAGAAACTCTTCCGGTGTTAGTGATTGACATGATCTCATGGTCTAAGGATTAGGATCACTACGTAAGTTGTTATAGCAATATAAACTCAATGACTTTGATCGTAATGCTATACTTCGGATGAATGTTCATCACATCATTACACTAATGTTGTGATCCCTATTAACAACATCCAATGTCCATGATCAGGAAACCTTGATCATCTTGTTAATCAACGAGCTAGTTTACGAGAGAGGCTTAACTAGGAACTTTCTGTTTGTTTATTAAACACACATGTATTAACGTTTCCGTATTAATACAATTATAGCATGCAAAATAAACATCTATCATATACTTGGAATACACATAATAAACAATTTATTATTGCCTCTCAGGGCATATTCCCTTCACTAAGGGGAAGTGCCCTGGCCACTTTGGGCCAGGGGCACAAGGCCCCAAAGGCCCAGCCGGCCAGCTCTAGGGGAAACCCTAGGGAAACCTTCTAGAAGGAGGGGGGAAGACTTGCCCCCCACTCCACCCCTTGGCCGCCGCCCTAGGGCTTGGAGGAGGGTCCAAGGAGGGGCCATCCAGCCCCCTATATAAGGAGGGCAGGGGCACAGCCTCCCCCCGACTCCTCCAACCCTAGCTGCCGTCCTTCTGCCCTCCACCTATCTCTCCCTCCCGACTGCGCGTAGGCGAAGCCCTGCCGCATAAACTCTCCACCATAGCACCACGCCGTCGTGCTGCAGATCCAATCCATCTCTCCACCCCACTTGCTGGACCAAGGAAGGAGGAGACGTCGCGGCACGGTACGTGTGCATCTCTCGGAGGCGCCGTCACTTGCGGCGTTGGATCGGATCGGATCGCGAGGAGGAGAAGGCTAGTATGACTACATCAACCACGTTCTGTTAAATGTTTCCGCTGTGCGATTACTTCAAGGGTATGAAGATCTCATCTATCTCTCTCGTTGATTGCATCTTCTAGATTAGATCTTGGCTTTCTTGTTCGCATCCATAGAATTTTTTTGATTTACTATGCTGCGAAACCATTCAGAGATTAGCCGACCGAAACGTGGATTATATCCAGTTCGACCGAGTACATATATATGGGGATATACATGGCCTCTATATGAATTTCGACGGGTCAGAAAAAAAAACGGCTAATGCAGCTTAAGTTTAAGAGGGAACAAAGAACACCACAAAAGAATAAGCTCATGACACGTACTCAGTTATAATGGACAAAAAAGACAAAACGTTCAGCAAATAGTATATTTGCCATTTATTTCTAGGATACTATTCATTAATAAATTGCATTTTTTATTTCAATGTGTAAATCAAATTTGAATATATACTCTTTTGACATGATGAATACATCTAGTGCCAACCTTACGATTTTGTTTTTGATTTGTGTGTGAATAAAAAAGAATAAGCTCACAACATAAACCATACTCCATTTCCCCAACGCCTCTAGTGTCTCTCCCTCGGGAGGCGCCAGGGGCTAACCCTACCACCGACGAACCACCCCTCCCGAGCAGATCTTCGTCGCCAACCTTGTCCATGACGGCGGTAGGCCCTAGACCTGAAGGTATTGGGGGGAGAGGGCGGCGTGAGGCTTCCTGTCGCGGGCGGCGGCTGGGGTAGAGACCCTTGGTCGAGCGGGCGGTGTTGATCTCCTCCTTCAACGGTGCACGTCAGCGTTTGTGGAGGGGGCGATGATGTGGATCTAGGTCCCACCAAGATCGACCGAGACGGTAGGTCGCCTGGCAGTGTGTGGCAGAGACCATGTCCAGCGATGTTTCGGGGTGGGGGGGACTCGACGCATCCTCTGCCCATAGCCTGCGTGTGACCTCCCTAGACCGGGTGGGTTAAAGCCAGAATATGATGTGCCCTCGATTGGAATAAAGGCGGTTTGCCCTGTTGGGCGCTTCTGAATCACGTTGAGGTGACGGTCCTAGGGTTCTTCTCGCGATAGTGTTTTTCTTGGAGCCTACCCTTATTGATCTGGCTAGTGACGACTTTCGAAAGGCTCCGCCGACAATCTCCATTGGATGCCTCAAGCCTGAAGATTGTTGGATCAGATGAGATTTGGTCGTGCGCACCCTTGTTTTTCTAACATCTCAGTTCAAAGAGGGAGCAACGTGCACAGTACATGTCTTTTCTGTTCCACACTGAAGTCAGAGGCGAAGAATGTCGCGGAGGCTCATATCTAAGGAGTATTAATGTTGGTTTGAGTCTTCGAAGCGATGAGTAATTTTCTTGGTGATTCGTGACACGTAGCAGCGACATCAGCAAGTGGAGGTGACTGCACATGAGAAGTGCACAGTCTTTTCTTTCAGTGTAAAAATCCGAAGTCTATTGTTGATGCTTTGTTTTGATAGCATGGACTTTCTCTCAGGTGAAAATCTATGGTCTATAATCAAGGGACGACGACGCTTGTGCATAGTTTCCTTCTTAGAGGCGTCTCTTTTGGAGAATCTGGATTTCGAATGTAGGTGGTGTTTGTTCTACTGCTACAAGGAATAAATCACTATAGAGGGATCTTCTTCTTCTTCATTTTTTTAGGGTCGTGCACATCCATAATGCTTTTAGGGCAATACGCTGTTGCAGAAACTTAGTATAATTGGTCCTTCACGATATTAATATATTCTATTTATTAAAAAAAGATACTCAGTTAAGATGAAAAAACAGAATGTTTAGCAGAAAGTAGATGTTCCATTTATTGCTAGGCTATTATTTGTAAAAAAAATTGTCTTTTTGTATTTCATATGTAAATCAAATTTGCATATATACACTTTTGACACGATGGAAGCATCTTGTGCCAATGTTATGAATTCGTTTTACTAGACATGTTCACAAGTTTCAAATTGGTATCACGAGAGCGCCAAAAGGGTCCGTAGCATGAGAACTCCTATAATTTGAAGTTCAAATTGTGGAGGGGCTTTAGGTGCATTCATGGATGGGTGCATGTTGCAAGTTAATAATGTATTTTATTAAAATAATAAATTCGTGGTAGAAGATGGTGCCCTTAGAATACAATGCATCTATAGTGGGCAATTTGGCCAGAAACCACCCTTAAAAAACAAATTCACGAAATTAACTCTGCCGAAAACAAATTTACTGGACTAACCCTTTTTGCAACGCCATACATGGTGGCGCCGCACCCTAAAGCGCAACGCCATTGGCCATGGCGCCGCACGCCTGCCAACATGGTCGCCCGTGGCCTTGTGGGCCCCGGTTCCATAAGTGCAGCGCCACGTCTCATGGCACCGCAATGTGTAGTGTAACGCCACGTTCGATGGCGCCGCACTTTAGGGCTAGTAAAACGAGTGCCGCCGGCCCTGTCCTGGCCCAACCCTCACTTGTATCCCCCATCCACCATAATAAAGCGGCGACGGCTCGGCTCCTTCCTCAACCTCCTCCCTCCTAGTGCCCAAATCAGAAGCTTCTCTTCGTGGATTTCGATCCTCCCAAGTGCCTTGAAATATTCGTCCCCTTCTTCTTTGATTTCACCCATTGAATTCTTGTTTTGGCCCATATCTTGCAAACCCTAGGTTTTTTTGTAAGATGCATGGTAGAATGTTGTTGCATTGGCATATGGGTTGGGCATTTTGTTGATGGTAGCATTTGTATGTATTGAGTATGTTGACCATGGTATTGTTGTTCTGATTATCTTAGGCATGGCAAGAATTGTTCCTGTTCACCATGTAGACAAGGATTCTTTTTTGAGAGGTAACATAGAACCGGACCCGGATGAGCTTGATTTGGTGTTTGAGTGTACTCCAACCTATGCCGAGGTCTTGGAGAAATTGAGGATTGAATCGAAATGGATGAACCCAAATGATGTTCTTGAGTTGGAGGAAACACATAATATTGGCTTGGGAATGCATGCCCGTTGGAAGACCATGCATATCTTCTCCGAGGACCGTTGGCTTGCATACAAGGAGGTGGTGGCCAAATCACTAGACAAGGCTCTTGAGCTATTTGGCACCAAGAAAGTTGATAGTTCATTCTCTTTGGACTTAAACTGTCTTGCCTCCCCATTGCATACTAGGAGTCGTCCACCCGTAGACCAAGAGCTATGGAGTGATCTTTCTTTAACCCAAACATTGAGCCCAATTTCAAGACACCAAGACGAAGTATTGGAAGAGGACAATGATGATTGTGGGGGTAAAGATGATGATGTTGAACTCCACGACAACAATGTTGGAGATTTGGACAAATATATCACGCAAGATGACATGGACCGTGACCTCCCATATTCTCGAGTCTATGCATCGGACTCGGATGATGATGGTCCCGAAGAAGAATTTGATAAGGAGGGGTTCACGACTAGAGAGGCTGAAATCCACGATACCGTATTTGGCCGGGATCATCGGGTGCCTTTGTTTCATGATCTTAGTCTCGCGGATGAAGCCACAGTTGATGGTGGTAAGGGCATAGTGCTTGGACCAATGACAAGTTCTTACCGGGATGACAATCACGTGAATAATGACTTTTGCAAAGGATTAAGGTTCAAGACCTTGTTGGAATTTAAGCAATGGATAAAGGACTTCTCGGTGGAGCATCATCGTTCTTACACGATCGTGCACTCGGACATTAAAAAGCATTACACGGTGAAATACGAGAAGAAAGGATGTCCTTAGGCTTCTGGCCGGGCCAAAAAAGCCCGCCACATATATCCTAGGCCCGAGCTTGGCCCGCCATGGCTTGGCTCGTGCTGCACGAAAACCACCAGACAATTGGGCTGGGCTACGGAATTTTAGTAGTTCAAAACTCTATGTCAATAGCAATAATCATGGTGACTTCACTGACCTACGCACCTCTGGTCTTTCTGTAAGTTTTGTACGAGTGTGTGCGTACACACTAATAAAGCAAATACTACTACTGCTATCCCGAAATTCTAGTACTCTCGTCGACCCATATTATGACTTGGATTTGTCAAAATTTTGGTGAATTTAGACACTATTTAGTATATAGGTTCATTCAAATTTTAACAAATCCAAGTCAAATAATATGGGTCGGATAGAATACTACTATAATGTTTGTGCATGTTTTGTACGGAGGGGAGGGGATGGGACATTCAAGAATATTCAAAATTACTTAAAAGTACACGTTTCTATCAGTCCTTTTCCGTACTTTATGAAATTTTAGTCTTTTTGGTTATCCCACTCTTTTTATTTGGGATGTCAATATTGAGTTGAGGAGAGAATGGGCTCATCATTTGACACGTGGAATGGTGAGATCTTGGCAGTTGCCATCCACGATCGCTTTCAATCGGACGGACGGACGGACGCTTGTCAACTCGGTTGCTCAATGTTTTAAAACTCGAACACTTCGCTCCTTGTAAAGTTCCTTGCTTATGCTTCGCTGCTGGCGTGCGTTAATTTTGCACCCCCATGCTGATTATTATTACTCTGTTTTTTTCCATGTTTTGGGCGCTTCCTTTTGTACTAGTATGACGGAGAAGAAGGAGGCAATGCCAACAGCCTCTGCTATCGTACGATCGTAACTGACGTGCTTCAGTTCCCCAAAAAATGCACGGCTATGCATGTGATGGATCTCTGCCTGAAATAAATGTGCTCAAAAAAAAAAAATGATTGCACCTTCACCACAATAAGAAAAGAGGGGCCAGCGCCTCGCGACTTGTCTCTTGTCTATGGACGCTCACGGTCACGGATAGATAGATAGATAGATAGATAGATAGATAGGTCGCGCCGTGTTCCCGCGGTGGAGATGGACTTGAACCCCATAAAAGAAACGGAAGACTTTGTACGTGTAGATACACTCCAATTCAGTCGTCCCACCTTCCACGCAAAAACCCGTGGCTCCGCGGCTGCGCGGTGCGTGCGCCAAACGCCCAGATCATCTCTGACGCCGGGGATCGCTCGGCTTTGCGGCCGTCCGGGTCCATCGTCTTGTGGTGAGCCACAGCGATGACGGCTTTGGACGGTAGCCAAGCAAGATAACGTAGTAGGAGGGTTCAGTTTCCTTGCCCGATCCGATCGACGACTCCTCTCGCCCAGGTACAACATCACGCCTCGTCGCGGCGTAGGTATGGTTGTCCGTTTGGGCGGCGACGACGACTACGACCTCCTTTTCCCTTGCGTGCTGGCTCTGGAACGCAGCGCACGCACGGTTGCTCCGCAGATTGGCTTCGCCGAGCTAGCTTGTCAGTAGCGACCTTCTGGATGGATCCTGGCTGCATACTCTCGGTCCGGATCGACCGATCGATGGCGATGCCGGCCTTTTGTTTCTTACCGATGCCTGGCGCACGGCCATCTGGGCGGTTGCCACAAGAAAGCAGTGCGATGCAGCTACCGCTGGAAAGTAACTTGGGACGGCCTGTGGAGCTTTCACTCCTGGAGGAGTTCCACAAGATCGATATATACAATACAATTCGTCTCTCGGCAAACATGAACTCGTCAAATTAATAGTATCGCATGAAGACAGCCCATCAGTAGTTCCATGTGCTGTATAATTGGTCCGTGAGCAGCTCGTAGGAAGAATAATTTTTGTTTGTCTGCTTTGTTTGTGCATCTCGTGGCATTTCTTTCCTTCTTTCTAATGATGATGTGCTTGTAGAAGAATACGCGCGCGGATACAGTTATCGGGCTTACATGTAGCTTGTACTAGAAGGCAAGAGCCGTAACATCGCTTTCAAAGTAGTACAAAACATATTATATGTAAGGGTGGACTTTTTTGCTTCAGGTTTGGATTGGTATGCGAAGCTTCCTCCAGATGATTCAGAAGGTCGATCCTTGTGATCCTCAGAATTAAAACAGCAAACATATACTACGTACACACGAGCAAGTCGCTCGTGCACGCAGTGACAGCGGCAGTTGAACGGACAGTGCCCCCCACCTTCACAATCGTGGAACCTGGATATGTAGTAAGCAGGAAGCCTGTTCTGATGGCATAAATCGTGACAGTGTCGTAAACGTTTGCATGGTGAACTATGCTTAGGTCTTGTTTACTTCTCCGGTATTTTTATTTTCTAAAAGATGTAAAGATATACGGAATTTGGTATTCACTCAATACTCTCCAATCTCTTAGAATATTCTTCCCTAAAAATACTCTACCATGATAGAGAGTTTTTAATCTAGCCAAAAATACACTAGTGTGGAGGGAATTTGTGGGGATATTTCGGAATTATCCCTCCAAACCCGGCCTAGTAACCTATCGGAGAAATTATGGGATACCAAATAATTCCCTCCCATCCCCTCAAATACCTTAGAAGTAAACAAGGCCTTATGATCAATGTCTAACAGACAAGGATAGAATCATCAATTGGATGTAATATATATTTGAGAAGCAAATTAACTTTATTTTTAGAAGCAAGTTTACCTAAAAACTCGTTTATAAGCAACATATTATAGTTGGACGGTTCTTTGATGAGTTACAGCTTAGAGCATCTCCACCCGCGTTCCCAAGACGGTATTTTCAGGGCCTTTTTTCATCCGGATGCCGATTTGCTCCGGATTTGGCCCAACTTTCATCTGGTGTTCCCAGGCCGATCTCGGGGCGCTGAAAATGCCCTAGGAATGCCGGACGGAACGAAAAAGCGGGTGGGCCAACCCTGTCGGCGACTAGAGGCCGAGCTCCCGCCCTTTTCTTCTTCCCCTCCCGCCTTTTCTCTCCATTCCCCCACATCTCTCGCCAGTTCGTCGAGCTCCCGACCACCATGCCGCCCAAGGGTTTCGTCAAACCTCGATCCGCCATCGGCGAACCAAAGGAGAAAAAGGCGAGGAAGCCGGGAGCACCGACGCCGAGGCCGGATGGCTTGACCGGCGCCGAGTGGCTGGCCCTTGTCCGAAAGAGGAAGGTCCGTACACTCGGCATGTACCGGGATGACACTAATATGGAGTTCAAGTTCCATCACGTGTTTGCCGTGATAGAGAAATGCCAGAAATGGGTGGACACTCGCGTGAGCCTCGCAAGACCAAGGACGACGTGTACAATCTGGAGGCTCCTCCCCTGCTGCCGGCGAAGGAAGACCGGAGCTTGGCCAGAAGAAGGCGATGATGCTCAAAGCCACAGGACCTCCCGCCGAGCGTATCCATGCATCCATCGAGAAGTGTATCGCCGACTCCAAGGCCCATGCCGAGAAGAGGGAGGAGAAGGCCGACGAGAGGTGGACGCAGCTGCTCCAGAACCAAGACCGGAAGCTCGACCTCCTCAAGGCGAACTTCGCCGCCAAGAAGAGGACACGGATCTCTAGTTACTCATAGGTGGCAAAGACAGCTCGGCGATGATCACGCCGGTCAAAGCCTGGTACATGGCGCGTCGCAACGCCATCCTCTAAGAGGACATCACGGCTAGCACGCCAAGATCTGAGCCGATCGTCTCCACCGTCACGCCTTCGTCGAACTCTGCTTCCACCTCTTCCAATCCGTTGGACGACCACGACGCCGATGAACCCATCCCTTGTAGGATTCGCAACATAGAAAACAAAAATTTCCTACGATAGGAACAACTATGTACCAAGATCTATCTACTAGATACAAGCAACGGGTGGATATACATCCATAGAGAACGTACCCTTGTAGACTAACAAAGTTTAACGAGGTTGTACTCGTGGATGATGTAGACGAACGATTGCCGATCTCAAGATCGAGAAGAAGTCCAGCGCCACAAATCAACAGCGCATCCGTGCTCGCACACATGTCCAAGCACCGAGCAACCTCCGCCTCCTCGCTCCAGCGATGCAGCGGAAGCAACAACTCTTTTTTGCCAAAAACCTACCGGGAACATGTATCTCGCTAGTCCGAGACCATGGGGGATAAACTAGAGAGGGAGAGAGATCCTTTACGAGGAGGTGTGCGTGTGAGAGAGGAGGGCTTTATATAGGAGGGAGGGGCACCCTAAGGGGGTGGCCGACGCATGGGGCTGCCCCCTCCCCTCCTCCATTCATGTGGGTGGAGCTCCCAGTCACAAATTAGCCCCTTCATTTCTCCACTCAAAATCCCACTCAAATTTCCACCAAATTTAATGCAATATCTCTTTAAATAAAACTCCTTTTATTTATTTATTCAGAATTTTGTCAATTAATTTAATGGACAAACATTCACATAAAACCCCTTGCTAGTATTCTATTTCACATGCAGAAACACTTTTAGCAATTTCACCCGAAACAATTCCAGTGTCTAGTGAAATAAATTCCTGTGCTTTGTAAATGTTTTCGACATGAAACTATTTTTTCCAAATAGTGTCAGTGTCTCTTAAGTGTGTCACCCTACGGTTTGTGAATAATGCGGACATGATCGAGACCCCTCTCGGATCAATAATCAGAAGCGGTACCTAGAGATCCATACTGACTCCCACACATTCAACGATGACTTTCTTGTGATCGTGAGAACCTTTTACGCTAGAATCTTAATCCCTTTGTCTCACGATATATTACATGTCTGAGATTCGATCATCGGTATCTTCATACCTAGTTTGATCTCGTTACTTACATGTACTCTTTTATCGTTCCCGTGATATAACATTCTAGTGATCAAATCACTTGCTTGCAAGCTAACCAATGTGATATCACCGAGAGGGCCCAGAGTATATCTATCCATCATGGGGATGGACAAATTCCACTCTTAATTCATGGGCCTCAAGATAACACCTTTGTAGCACTGAACCCATCTTTATAGTCACCCTATTACGGTCTGACGTCTGATGTTATCAAGATACTCTTCCAGTGTTAGTGATTGACATGATCTCATGGTCTAAGGATTAGGATTACTCCTGAAAGGATCGTATGGGCACCTAGAGGGGGGGGGGGGGGAATAGGTGCTACTTCAAATTTTCTTCTTTTTCAAATTAGGGTTTGACAATAAGGTAAATTCTCTAGATAATGCAACTAAGGTGAATTTACCTATATGACAAATAAGCACTAGCTAACACAACACTAAGCACGAACAAGTAAGTAAAGTGCGGTAAAGGATAGAAGTAACCAAAGTGGTGGACATGGAGACACAAGGATTTGTTTCCCGTAGTTCCTTCCTTTTGAGGGGAAGTGCGTCTACGTTTGGAGAGGGGGTGGTTTCAAACCACCAACGCCACGAGAGGCATCCCTTGTTCTCCGATGAATCTCACCCCAACGGGATTGATCCACCTTCCACTATATCGGCAACCTTCGAGGTGGAAGCCAGCACCTTTACAACAAGTTCAGGGCACTCATCCACAACTTAATTGGAGGCTTCCAAATACAAGCAAGCTGCCAATACAAATCAAAGACAAGCTTGTAAGAACCAAATCTAGAACTAGGGTTTCCAAAGAAAATGCTAGAGCAATGGGGGCCCTCATGTGAATGAGGGGGAAATGAAGATCTCTTTTGGTGAAGTAGTAGATTAAGGCCTCCTCCTTCGATTATCCAAAGATCAAAGACTTTGGGTGGTGGAGTGAAGAGATCTTGGCGATTTGGTGGCTCAAATAGAGGTAGTAGCCTTCAATGCAACGAGCACCTTGTCCCAAGGTAGGTGGAGGGGTATTTATAGCTCCCAGATCCAATCTGATCGTTGGAGCATTTAATGCAGCGGTAGTACCGGAACTTCCAGCGGTACTACCGGAAAACTTCGGTACTACTGGGCCTGGTACCATAAGAGCAATCTTCAAACCACATATGCCCCAGCCACCAGCGGTATCAATTTGTGGTGCTACCGCAAAGCGGTAGTACCGCCCCTGAGATACGGTACTACCGGACGCATGCGATAGTGCCGCATTTTGATACGCAGAGGGCAGTGGCATTTGCAAATTGCCAAAAACTCTCTGCCGTGCTAGGTACTAAAATGCGGTACTACCGCATTTTGGTACCTAGGCGGGCAGTAGATTTTGTCAACTTGTAAAAAGCTTCTGCCGTGCTAGGTACTAAAATGCGGTACTCCCGTATTTTAGTACGGGGGGGGGGGGGGGCAGTGGCTTTTGACAAGTTGCAAAAAGCTTCTGCCGCGCTAGGTACTAAAATGCGGTACCGCATTTTAGTACCGGGGCGGACAGTAGCCTTTGCCAAGTTGCAAAAATATTCTGTCGCGCTAGGTACTAAAATGCGGTACTACCGCTTTTTAGTACCTAGCCTTGCAGAGGCTTTTTGACAACTAGCCAAAACCTACTGCCGCACTAGGTAGTAAAAAGCGGTGCTTTTTGGTACCGCGCCAGGCAGAAAGTTTTGGACAGTTTGTCCAACCACACTGCCACACTTAGTAGCAACGCCAAGACACTTTGCTAACCCCCTTTTTAATACAACATGTGGTACACTTGGCAAATAATTAGTCCGATATGTGTGTTGTTATAAAACACCAAAATCACTAGGGATAGGAAATGCTCTTTCAATCTCCTCCTTTTTGGTGTTTGATGACAACACACATTTTCATGATAATATTGTGATGACAAAGAAGGTTTTGAAAATAGAGATGGGGCTCCCCCTAGATACGTAGAATCAAGCCCCCTTCTATTTTACAAGCTACCTGGGAGTGTGAAGTTGCACTTAGAGAACATACCTTTGCATAATAACGTGTGATGAGAAATATTGATAATGAATAGATAATGTCATAACACACACCACATAATATGGATCCAAATGAGAATACCCATACCACAGAAATGATGGATCCATATGATAACCACATAGTCTCACCATACATAGCACAAATAGTTACTTCACAAGATTCACACATAATAAGAGGAAGCAAATAAAGTTCACAAGTGAATAAAAATCAATGGCAAGGATGAGCTTGTGACTTTTCCCACGCATATCCCGCATGCCTAATGTGCAACTTCTCCCCCTTTGGCATCAAGACGCCAAAAAGGGACAAGAGCAACACTAACGTTCCAGAGATCACTCGTCGTCATCATCCCAGGTATCCCGGGCATCATCATGAGTCGGCGGGGCATGGAAGGAGGAAGTGGCATCATCATCCCAGTGGTTGTGCTTGGAGATCCATTGGTCTTCCGGGGTGATGTTGTTCTCGGAGCCCTTGGAGACGGTCAAACCTTGAGCCTCCATCATTTCCTTCTGACGAGCACATGATTTCTTGGCATAGACATGAGCCGCATACATGTGTTTCTGATTGTCAACTTGGAAGCAAAATACTTTCTTGAGCTTGGCCTCAATCCTCTTGGCCCAACATGGTTGAGCAGGCTTGCGGCGTGAGACCACAAAGTCAGCATCCTGCTGGGCATCATCGTCATCACCGGATCCCTCCTCAACAGGGTTCCCATCCTCATCAACAATTTGACCATCCGCATTGCAAGGTTTGAGATGGGTCTTGATCAACAGATTCTTGTGCCGGTGAGTGACAAGGCGTTGAGAAGTAATTTCACGGGCAATCGATGGGCACTTGCTAAGAATGAGAGCCATGATATAGGGAGCAAAAGGAGGCACCCTCCGAGTGTAGGTGGCACAGACCATCTCATTCCAAATGACATCCATCACATCCATTGGTTGGCCGGAATCACGGTGGTGAAAGGTGGTGATCATGATATCCACCTTGAAGGCATGCATCTCATCAACATTCCCAGCTCGGGGGGCAACAGTCTCTCGCAATATACGATACATGATGTCATATGTGGGGAGAAGCCCTTTGATCTTTCCAGGAATACCGCGCCCCTGGATGTACAGTGGAGCAAGAACATCCTTCTTCATGGGGCGATCATTGTTGTGACACCGAAAGCCAGTAGGAGTGTCCTTGTCATGGTCCTCGTACCCAAGAATAGCCGCAAACTCAGCCAAGGTTGCTTGCTTGACAACGCCCTCGGTCATCCAGGTGAGAGTCCGAGCCTGGTTCTTGGCAAAGTTAACGGTTGCATAAAACTGAGTAATGAGCATTGGGTCATAGTTGCATCGGAACTGCATAATGGGAAGCAAGCCAATGTTTGTGCAAATCTCAAGGGCTTCACCGAAATACTGCGGGTTCTTCTTCACATGATTCATCTCGATCCACTTATGAGGGACCACAAGCTTATCATCCTTCATGAGTATCTCATGGAACACACACTCTTGGAACTCCGTATAGAAGAGGCTATCTTCCCGAGCATGAGAGCAAGCAGCAACATATTGATTGATAGACCTTAGTTCATGAAAGTCAACCTCAGACAAATCAGATAGTAGCTTTGGCACAGATGGCCCTGAAATTTGACTCTTGCGATGACCCGAGGGAGGAGGAGGAGTAGCCTTACCACTGTTGGGGATATGCTATATGGGTATCCTCATAGCATCTCACATATCCGGATAACCCGGGTGGCCCACAGTTGGTAGCATGGCCTATGGCCTGCAATGGCCCGATTAGATGGATCCGAGGAGGCCCATCTTGGGATAAAGGAAGGCTACGGTTGGAGTCACCGACGTACCCACAGCCTTGGAGTGCAAGATACACAAGACTAGTAATAGACGGTGTAGGACTCTGTAACATGTCCGGCTAGGACTTTTCCCTGTAACCCTAGGACCTGGCGACTATATAAGTCGGGCCTATGGGAGCCTTTAGGGCACAATCTCAGACAACCTAGTATCGATTCATACAACCTCGCATAGCAAACCAATCCCTATAACTCGGCGTATTGCCCTTATAGTAATTTATAGCAGGAGTAGGATTCCGCCACCGTCGTGGGATCTGAACCTGGGTAAGCTGTGTTACCTTGTACCCGTCAACCGTCCGCCTTCCCCCACGTCTCTAAACACGCACTATGAGGACCCCTCCATGGCGTACTCGTCGGCAATACCACAACAGTTGGCGCCCACCGTGGGGCAAGAGGCGCTTTAGGCTCTTCAGCGGGCGAGGACCAAGATCTTCGCGGGAATCAGCGAAACCATAGCCATCGGTCGCGTTCTCTTCTCCGGCAACGTTCCGATCGTCCCTCCTGACGAGTTCTGGATCCCGGCGAAGACGATTCCTACGTGGTGTTCGATCGTTCCTATCGGAGACATCCACCTCTTCATCGGCAAAACCGACTCGGGCACTAGTTCCCTGGGAGTCGGAGGAGCATCAAGGCCCACACGGACCGCCTACAGGCAGGATACGTTCGCGGAAGGATCAATGTCGGATCTCTCTTCAGAGTTTTCCGGCAAAGATCGGAAAAATTCAAGGCCCGCACGGACCGCCTACGGGCAGGATACGTTCGCGGAAGGATCGATTTCGAATGTCTCTTCGGAGTTTGCCGGCAAAGATCGTAAAAATTCAAGGCCCACCCAAACCGCCCATGTGCAGGATATAAAGGTGGAAGATCACTGCAAATCCGCCGGCTTCGCCCGTGCGTCTGGACAGCAGAGATCCAAGTTCGTCGGAGTGGTTACCATCTTCGATCTGGCGCGCTGCATTCAGAGAGAAGGCGAAAACCCCCGCGATTACCTATCTAGGTGGCTCTGTATACGAACCGACCTGGCCCACTACCCCGATGATAACGCTTTGTATCACTTCATGGAAGGACTGGACCGTGGCACGCTTCTTCGACATTCTTTAAGACCGCAGCAGGCAACAGGATGCCTTACCCTTGAACAGATGGTGAGTACCGTCAACAACTACGCGGAGGCTGACGCAGAAGCCCAGAAAGCGCTTGCGCTCGTCGACGGAGAACCTCCGATTCAGCCACCGCCACCACCGCCTCCAGCCGCCATCGTCGCAGCCGCACTGCCACCTCCAGTCATCGTCGCTGATGTTGCAGCTCCACCACCCATCATCGAGGAAGTCCTGGCACCCTCCGACTCTTTAATTGATGCGCTTTACGCTGACTTCAGTGTAGATTCAGAGGAGGTAGATTTAGTTCCAGAAGAGCTAGACTCCGCTATGCAGGAGATGGAGGAGGAGTACACGCGTGACGAGCAAGCCAACAACGCCCGTCTCGAGGGGTGTTCGTCACCATTGGGACGACGATGGACAAAGATCAACCCGGACGAGATCCGCCTACAACGCTAGAAAAGGGGAAGGGGCCACTTATTGCTGCTGACGATGATCGCGCAAAGGCCATGCCTCCTCCGCCTAACCCAGTGCAGCAGCCGCAGGAACTCGGCACCGGCCCGAGCAACAACAACACCGCAAACTTGCCGCCTCCAGCATCTATGTCTGTAGCAGCCCAAGTTACTCCAGCTAATAGAGTGATGTACGACAATCTCCTCGTCGAGCCACTGACCGTTTCTCATATCCGGAACATGACCCAGCTTGACGATAAGCGCCAGCAGCTGCTGGAGGAAGCGCAGGCCATCGTGGAGCAAGGCGCCAAGCTAGATCGAGATCTGGTCAACGCGCAGAAGTCCATAGAGAAAGCTAGAACAATGGAGGCCGAGTACAAGACTTTGCTGCAGCAGCAGAAGGCCAAGAAAGCTCCGGCTCGCGTCATCAACGATACTGGTGTACGGCGCAACCTAGGATGGGCTCCCTTGAAGCCGGCACAAGCCAAGCCATACATTGACAGTGAAGGCAAGCAGGTGATTCACACCCCACTCCTTAACCTCGCCGTCGCCAAGACCCTTCTGGAGCAGGATAGATCGCCTAAGGCAGTGGAACAAGTCTATGACCTAGTGGCCAAGGCGGTGAAGCAGCATGAAAAGGCCACCTCTCAGAGGCTTGAGTCTGACCCAGCGCTCCGCCAGTCTATCCAGTACAAGCCGCCGAGGGATATATCTCCTCTTGATGTCGGGTCCCAGACGGGTTCATTATAATGAAGACGGAGGGATGCGTGCAACAGGAAGGATGCTATCCCCATATCCTCCGACCACGGAGAAAAGGCCCGACCTCGTCGCCCATCGCCACCGCCACGATCCCCCCGACATCACGAAGATTACAAGGCTCACCATCATACGGATATGCCCCCACCAAAGCAGTGCGGCATCGTCATCCGCGACAACACGGAGCAGACCCGTCATGACACAGAGCGTAACCAAGGACACATGAGCAGGTCAGACCATAACCCTCCGCGTCCGACAAGGAACCATGACAGGCGCGAGGCGTCGTAGGAGGGTAACAGCAAGAAGGCTAACCCACCGCCACCTCCGCCTTCGTCACCACCAAGCATTCACCATGGTGGAGGAGGCCCACGTCGTTCACGCAGCCCATCCCCTGTTGACAAAAAGAAGAAGAACCCGGAGCCGTACGATGCACGTTCGCGGATCGATAAGATCCACGAGGCCCGGGAAGGACCATACCTTGGACCACGTTGCTTTGGACCCGCGATACGGTCCGCAACTTACCCCAAAGGTTTCCGGATTGACAATACCATCAAGCCCTATGACGGCACCGCCAAGCCAGCCACATGGTTACAGGACTACGACAACGCGGTGGAGATTGCCGGAGGCAACCCCAACGCCGCCGTCAAGTACCTCCAATTAATGTTGTCTGGCACGGCCCATCAATGGAACGACGACTTGCCGGAGAAATCTATCTACAACTGGCTGGACATGCAAGAAGCGTTCACCAAAAACTTTGAGGGTACATACAAACGTCCCTGCACTGTTGGCGATCTACAACGATGCGTGCAAGAGAAAGACGAGACATCTCGCGCCTACCTCTCCCGCTGGCTGGACATGAAAAATTCCTGCGCAGGAGTGCACGCTCAGAATGCCATGGCCGCCTTCATCGATGGGTTGGAAAGGGGCACGTTGCTCCGACATAATCTGAAGTGCTTGTAGGACAATCACCATCTTGACTTGAATCAGATGATCCAGTTGGCCAGTGAGTTCGCAGCTGCCGACGATGATGCTCGCGGCTCTTTGCCGGCAACGGCCGTTCCAACTCAAGCTTGGAGGAACATCAGTACAAAGCGGAAAACCGCTCCAGAAGAAAAACCAATATAACGACATGGTCGCTATGACTTTTGCAGGATGAGGTGATGGCGGACAACGTGGCCGAGGAAGGGGAGCTGGTCGTGGGCAGCAGCGAGGAAGTGAAACCACCTCGGCGCCGCTCTGCGTTCCCCAAACCTACGAGGAGTATCGCGGTAAGCCGTGCCTCGTACACCTCTACATCAACGGCAAGGCCACCCATACCAATCGACACTGCAAGTTCGTCAACGACCTCAAGGAAGACCCGGAGTCCGGCCATTTAAGTCGGAAGAATGCATCATGAGGCAAGGGCAAGGGAAGAAGAAGGAGGAGGTCAAGGATTCAAGTGACATGGATGAGGACGTTGACCCCAAGCACGCCGCCAAGAGCGGCGACAAGGGCAAGAACCCCTTCGAAGAAGGCGCCATCTACCACACTTTCCTTGGCACCCCACCGTCCAGAAGACCTCTCTAAGGATCCCGATGGCTACTCTTCCCCGTTCCCAGTTCTGCTGGTGGAGGTTCCAATCACTTGGGACAGGGCGGACCACCGGACCTTATACCTCACGGAGAACCAGTACGCCATGGTCATCAACCCCTTGATTGACGACGTGGAGTTCACCAAGTGTATGGTGGATAGTGGAAGCAGCATCAACATCATGTACCTGGATACACTGCAGAAGATGAACTTGACGGAGGCAAACCTAAGGAGGACCAACACCATCTTCCACGGCGTAGTTCCTGGTCGGGAGGCTCAGTCCCTTGGGTGCATTACACTTCAGGTTGCCTTTGGCGATGTTAACAATTACCGCCAAGAGCGCATGACCTTTGAGGTGGTCCCCTTCAAGAGCATGTACCACGTCATATTTGGCCGCGTCATATTCCACACGTTCATGGCCAAGCCATGCTTCGTCTACAACAAGCTCAAGATACCCGGACCAAACAGTGTCATCACCGTATCCGAAAGCTTTACCAAGGCAAGGGACTGCGACATCAATGAAGCAGCCGTTGCAGAAGCTGTCCTCTACAACAAAGAATTCAAAGAGATCTAGAGCAAGGCCGATGACTCAGATATGCCCGCGTCGAAGAAGCAGATCTCCGACTCCGCTCCTGCATTCAAGGCCACCATCGAGACCAAGCCGGTGGAACTTGTGGTAGGCGATGCCTCCAAGATCACCGCCATTGGGACGGACCTGGATCCCAAATAGGAAAGCATGCTCGTCGAGTTCCTCCGTGAGAATAGGGACATGTTTTCCAGGCAGCCTACCAACATGAAAGGTGTACCTAGGGAACTTGCCGAGCACAGCCGAAACATGGATCCAAAATCCAAACCAGTGAAACAACCTCTACGACGCTTTGGAGATGAGAAGAGACGCACCATTGGCAAAGAGATAGCTAGGTTACTTAAGGCTAGATTTATCCGAGAAGTCCTTCACACCCAATGGGTGGCCAATCCTGTACTTGTCCCCAAAAAGGGAACCAATGAATTAAGAATGTGCGTTGATTACACCGGCTTGAACAAAGCATGTCCCAAGGATCCATTTGCTTTGCCTCGCATTGACCAAGTCATTGACTCGACGGCTGGCTCGAAGCTTTTGTGTTTTCTCTATGCATACTTAGGATACCACCAGATCAAGATGAGGAAGTCGGACCAATTGGCCACTTCGTTCACTACTCCATACGACATGTTTTGCTATGTTATGATGCCCTTTGGGCTGAAAAACGCAGGTGCTACGTACCAGCGGACAATGCAACATTGCCTTCACGACCAAATTGGTCGGAACGTTCACGCCTATGTGGACGATATCGCGGTGATGTCTAAAAAGTCAAACGACTTAATCTCTGACTTAAAAGAAACCTTTGATAATCTCCGGAAATACAACATGATGCTTAACCCTAAGAAGTGCGTCTTCGGGGTACCAGCCGGCAAAGGGTTTCATCGTTTCCCATCTCGGAATTGAGGTCAACCCGGAGAAAAACAAGGCCATCTTAAACATAAACCGTCCGACATGCCTAAAGGTCATTCAACGACTAACATGTTGTGTTGCAGCAGTTAGTCGGTTTGTCAGCCGACTTGGAGAGAAGGCTTTACCGCTATACAAGTTGCTGAAGAAGGCAGACAAATTCACGTGGACAGACGAAGCAGATGCAGCATTGAAGCAGCTCAAGGAGATTCTTTCCTTAATGCCTATCCTTGCAGCACCCGATCCTGGAGAACCCTTGTTAATCTACATGGCGGCAACCAACCGGGTAATCAGCATCATCGTCGTGGTAGAGCGGAAGGAACTAGGCTATGAGCACGGAATTCAACGACCAGTTTACTATGTGAGCGAGGTCTTGACGGAGTCCAAGCAGCGTTACCCGCACTACCAGAAGATAGCTTATGGAGTATTCCTCGCTTCTTGGAAGCTGAGGCATTACTTTCAGGAGCACCCAATCACAGTGGTGAGCAAGACTCCACTGTCCGACATAATCAATAACAGCGACGCTACAGGAAGGGTCGCGAAGTGGGGCATTGAACTTTCCGCCTTCGAGATCACTTACAAGAAACGCGACGCTATCAAGTCACAAGCCTTGGCAGATTTTGTTGCAGATTGGACGGAGATTCCAGATGCTACTCCGTTGCCGGAACCAGAGTACTGGGTGATGCAATTTGACGGATCAAAGCTGCTCAACAGCTCAGGGGCTGGTGTATTGCTACAGTCACCAACAGGAGACAAGCTACACTACGTTCTGCAGATCCACTTCGAGGCTACAAACAACATGGGGGAGTATGAAGCACTCATTTACAGACTACGTGTAGCCAAGGATACTGGCATCAAGCGCATAGTTTGCTGTGGAGATTCCGACTTGGTTGCCCAGCAGGTGGCTGGCACCTGGAATGCGCGGAACCCTATGATGGCGGCATATCGAGACGAAGTGGACGAGATAGCCAAAAGCTTCTTGGGTTACGAGGTCAAGTATGTGCCTAGGGAACAAAATGATGCGGCTGATCTGCTGTCTAAGATAGGATCAGGGCGCAAGCGAATTCCGCCAGGAGTTTTCCTAGAGCACTTGCGCACACCATCTGTGAAAGGAGCCGACATCGACAACCCGGATAGAGCTAACTCTTTCGTCAACATGGTGACCAAGGTCCCTCCGGCTTGGACAAAACCGTTCATAGAATATCTCGAACACGGAACTTTGCCTGACGACGAGGTCAAAAGACGACAAATAGTAGGACGAGCAAATGGTTATACCATAATCAATGGGCAACTCTACAAAAGGAGCACTACCGGTGTATACCTAAAGTGTTTCCCAGCTAGAAGGTATGGAAATCCTACGCGAAATCCATCTCGGAGATTGCGGGCATCACGCCGCTCCTCGATCGTTGGTCGCGAAAGCCTTCCGGCAAGGATTATACTGGCTGACCGCGAAGGCGGACGCCGACAAGTTGGTTGAGACATGCATGGGATGCCAGTATTATACCCGACAACCACATGTTCCTGCTGAAGAATTGCGAATAATACCAATAACTTGGTCGTTTGCAGTCTGGGGGCTAGACATGGTGGGACCGTTACAGACGGCACCTTGTGGGTTTACGGATCTGCTTGTAGCATTTGATAAATTAACTAAATGGATAGAAGCTAAACCCATTAGAAAGTTTGATGGGGCAACTGCCCTCAGGTTTGTCCGGGATCTAGTGGTGAGATTTGGACTCCCACATAGCATTATCACCGACAACGCCAGTAATTTGTCACTCAGAGAAGTGGAGGCTTATTGTTGGGAGAAAGGCATCCGACTTGACCTTGCATATATGGCACACCCACAGTCCAATGGTCAGGTTGAGCGAGCTAATGGATTAATTCTGCAGGGAATCAAGCCACGTCTTGAGGCACCGCTACATAGAGCAGCTGGAGCTTGGGCGGAGAAATTACCATCTGTGCTGTGGAGTTTACGAACTACACCCAACAGATCCACCGGCTACACCCCTTACTTCATGGTATATGGAGCAGAAGCTATCCTACCCTACGACATCCTCCACGATGCACCAAGAGTTGCCGCCTATGACGAAGATGACGCTGAAGAATCCAGACGCCTAGATGTGGACCTTCTCGAGGAGGAGCGCGTTTTGGCATGCCAAAGATCCGCGATCTACCAGCAGAAGCTACGCAGCTACCATAGTCGCTGCATTCGGCATCGCTCGTTTAAGGAGAGGGATTTGGTTCTCCGACTTAAGCAGAAGAAGTCACACAAATTATCCCCTCCATGGGAAGGACCGTTCATCATAAGCAAGGCGCTGCTCAATGGGTCTTACTACCTTGTTGACAACCGTGAACTGAAGGATAGAACCAACGAGGATCATAAGCGTAAGCTACGTGACCCGGATGATGACTACCCGGAGCTTGATCGGCCATGGAACATAGCATAGCTACGTCCTTTTTACACTTAGCATTTTTTATCTAATTGTGTACCTCTTATATGATCAATGAAATAAAGCTCTTTGGTTCACTCATATTTCTAAGTCTTTTACCTCCTTTAGTGTTCATTTTTGGATCATGTAAAACCTTTATGCACAAGCTTTGCGATTGCACTTGTGAAAATTCCGCCTACGGGCGTTAGCTTAAGTTTTCTGGTCTACACATTCTTTGTTGTTTTTATGTGGATTCTGGAGTAGTGACTTTTGGCACTTATTGTCGGTGATTTTGTGCTTAGGTTATTGATGGTGCCATTGGGCATCATCACCTGAGTGCATGGTTCCGACAACGAGTCTTTCGACTCATGAAAAGTCAAGCATAAGAACCAAAGTAATGGATAAACCAGCACTTTCTTAAACATATATACATGCTAGAAACTAGTTCTTGAGTAGCAGGAAATAACAACCATTTTTTCCGCCTTAAGTTACATAAACAAGTTTTTTCCGCATATGCACCAAAGGTGAAACAAATATTACAAACTTGTTCTTCATTCCTTTGGCGGAGGTGACTTGGAAGCAGCATCATCACCAACCGGAGAACCACCCTCGAAGTCGGCGCTATGGTGGGACTCAGAGGAACCTTGGTTTTCGCTGTCGATGATGTTCATGGGAACGAAGACGTTGACTTCCACCAAATCGGCAACTCTGGTGTCATAGACCGCGAGCGACGACAAGATGGATTCATGGTTAATCTCCTTGCCATCGTCGTCTATGTCGGTAATGCCAGAGGTCAGCGTGTCGATGTCGGCATCTTCATAGTGTGCCTTCACCTTTGACAGCGCCATCCTTGCGCCATCCCGTGCACATGAAGCTTTTCAACTTGTGATACGCTCGGGGGCTCGGCGCAGAATCGTCAGTTTGCACGGAGTCCCCAAGAACATCGTATCTGATCGAGGAACTCAGTTTACCTCGAGATTTTGGAAGAAAGTCCAAGAAGGTTTAGGAACCTGCTTAGATTTCAGTACCGCGTATCACCCTCAGACCGATGGACAAACAGAGCGAGTAAATCAAATACTCGAAGATATGCTAAGAGCATGTGTGTTAGAATATGGATCCAAGTGGGAAGACTGTCTGCCGTTTGCATAATTTTCCTACAACCACAATTACCAAGCCAGTTTGCAAATGGCCCCATTTGAGTTCATGTACGGAAGGAAGTGTAGTACCCCTTTGAACTGGTCGGGAGTAGGAGAGAGTCAGATTTTTGGACCCGACATCCTACGAGAAGCAGAAGAGAAGGTTCACAAGATTCGTGAGCACCTCAAGACCGCCCAATCCCAACAGAAGAGTTACGCCGACAAGAGACGTAGAGACCTCGCCTTCAACATAGGAGATTTTGTTTATCTAAAAGTGTCGCCATTGAAGGGAATGCAGCGTTTCCAACTCAAAGGAAAGTTAGCCCCCAGATATATTGGACCTTTCAAAATTCTGAACCGTCGAGGAGAAGTATAGTATCAATTGGAGCTACCCGAAGAGATGTCAGCAGTACACAATGTGTTCCATATCTCGTTACTTCGCAAGTGTCTCGAAGTCCCCGAGAAGACCGAAGTGTTCAAGAATATCGACCATCGGACCATAGAGATAAACGATGACCTGACCTATCCTTAAGTACCCATCCGTATTTTGGAAGAAGCTTTTCAAACTACCCGAACCCGAAGCATCAAGTTTCTCAAGATTCAGTGGAGCAACCACACATAAGAGGAAGCTACCTGGGAGCGCGACATCAGGACGGAGTTTCCCGATCTCTTCAAATCCTAGGTAATCTTTTCGTCCTTTTTCAAATCTCGGGACGAGATTTTGTTTAAGGGGGGAAGGTTTGTAACATCCCAAAAATACTAAGCTTGGATCATCAAGCACTAGTCATCAACATTTAGGGTTAACAAAAACTTTTCTAAATAAAATTATGAATGCATGCATATGTGTAATCATGGATTTTGAAATTCTTTGGAACAACCTTGTTTGATTGTTTCATTGCTTGTAAAATGTTCCTTAGGTGAAATAAACATCATCTAAAACATTTCCCACACTTTTCCTAAAGACAAGTAAATCAAAACAAATATATTAAAGGAATGGTCACTTTGACCAATTTAACTCCGATGCCTACTTTGGCTGTCTCAAACTTTCTGAACCTAACAGAAACTTTTCTGGATCTTTGCACCCCTTGAATGTACTCATAACAAGGTATCAAGGCCCACTTTGTGATCATCCAGAAACTTTCAAATGCATAGTTTAAATGACAATTCAAAATTGAATCTTCATCATATGGGAAGATCCCACTTTTTCAAAAACCACTCAAACAAGCTCAACTTTCAAAACCCAAGCATCTGCAGACTCACCAGCACCAACCTAGCAAACCCACCAAAAATCTTTTCAAAATTAAAAACTTGAATTCATGCGACCATTTCATCAAACAGGTTGCAGATACAAATCAAACAAACATCAAACACTATAGTGTGCAGTAAAATTTGCATAACTTGTTCCCTATTTAGCTCACAACCAGCTCAGTAGATCATCTAGGAAGATTAACCAAGCACTAGCACCACTGTGAGCTTGCCATTGCCATCAATGGTGAACAGCCGAGCACACCCTTGCCACCCCATAGTCGACAGCAAGCTAGGAGGAGACACAAGCCTAGCCAGCATGTCTGGGAGGCAGCCCACCGTCCATCGCCACTCCCTGTCCACCGCTCGAACCTTGCCAACCACTGGACCACACGCACGGACCGCGCCTAGACCGCTAGCGACCATGCCGAGTGTGCGCCAGAGCGCCACCCTCGACCGAAGCCCACAGACCGCGTGCCGCCCTCGCCGCGTGCATACACAATCCCCACCGACCTAGGAGACCGCCAGACATCCCCGTTCGCCGCCCCGTGACGCACAGCCACCGCTCGCCATCGAAGACGCCGCCTCTGCCGCTCAGAGCGTCGCATGTTCCAGACCAAGCCGCACCGCTCCACGCCTCGAAACCATGTCGTTGAGCATCGCCAGGGAACACCGCACCGTATCCTACCATCGCCCATGCCAATAGCCGCCTGTAACATCGCCCGCGACGAGCTCACCGTGCGCCCCGTCGGTCCCCTCGCTCGACTATAAATAGAGGCCACCCCCGCTCGATTTCTTCACACCATCTCACTCCCCTCTCGTCACTGATCGTGCCACACCGTTCCCGGAGCAAGGCGAGCACCACCTCGCCGGAATTTCACCAGAGCCCACCGCCTCTGGAGAAGAAGGGAGCTATCGATTTCGTCCACCCTAGGAGCTACCGCAACCACCCCTGAGTTCGTCGTCGACTTCGTCGCTCGCTCACCTCGCCGACCCTCGCCAGCACCCCGGTGAGCCCCCAGCAACCCTCACTGGACGCGCTAGGTTTATTTCTCGCCGGCGTTGTCTCACATCGACGATGACTCCCAGCCGTTGGATTAGAATCAGATCGAACGACCCACGTTCTGCATCGCTTCGCCTCCTCCTTCACCGAAAGTGGGGACACCCACTTAAGCAGCCCGCAGGAGCACTGCGCTTAGCAGGCCGGCCCAGTAACTTTTCCCGCGCAGCCCAGTGATTTGAATTAAATCTTTTTCTTTTTAATTCAAACACACTTTTGTAACCATTTTCAAAAATCAATCCAGATCGATTCAGTGCACCAATTTGAATGAAACCAATTTTTTGGAAAGGTCTGTGAATGAGGAATCCAAGCCCGTTGGATTCAAGTCATTTGGATCTATAGATGATCCAGGGTAAAAATAACAAGGCAGAAGCTTTTCTGCATTCAAACATTTTTCAAATTTAAACCATAACAGCTTTTGAGTTGATTCCAACTCTCAAAAATCACATTTAACCATACCTTTCAGAATATATAAAAATATATAGGTTTACTTGCAGAAATAATGTTCAAGTAATAAAAGAATGCTACATAGGCATTTCTAGTCATGATATTTAAATAAAATAAAAGGGTAAAACCTTATTAAATTGTGACACCACTTTAAATCACATTCCCTTGGACTACAATATGTGGTGATGACATGTGTCAACATGATCCCATGTTTGGGTTGGAGAATATTAAATCTTAAGTAGTTTTTCAATGAGTAGAAATTACTTTTCTAAAAATAAAAGGAATTAAACCAAGCCTTAACCTTGTAATGTTAGAGATGACGCTAGATCATCTATAGGACCCTTGTTTGTGATGATTGCAAGTAGTTAAGTATTTTTTGGTGATTGTGTACCTCGTATTTATTCATAGACGCTAGTACCGACCAAGGATACGAGGAGGAAGGAGGATACTACGAAGAAGAAGCCAAGGAGAACTTCAACCACTGCTCTGCACAAGGCAAGCCTAATGCTACTAGTTGAATGTGCAAGCTAACACTTGCAATTTAGCAAGCTTATATTGACATTGATGCAAGCTAACACTTGCAAAATACTTTATCTATGCAAGCAAATACTTGCTTGTTACCATGCCTACTATATGCTTTAAGCATATATGATCATACCCACTTGAGAAACCAATCCTAGTTTTATTTGCAAGCTTCTTACTTTAATTCTTTATCAAAGCTTACTTAGAGTTTACTTAAGAGTTTGGTAGATACTAGAAAGTTATCTGAAGTTTGCATAAAGATCATAAAATTTGGCCTAAGATTAGACACCTTGATATCATCCTGAGATATAAGGTTATACATAGTTGAAACTCCCCTAGTTTACCACCCCTCATTAGTGCTTAACCCCCTCTTGTAGATGCTAGTGCTAAGCATAAAACTTGATAAACTTTATATGGGAATACTTGGTGGAAAAATGGTTATGAAAACCTTGGAATGATGGATCATTCTATTGAAATGTTTTGGACATGTGTTTCCGAACACCTGATGATTTTGGTGACGAAAATGTTGAGGCATGAGCCTTAGCCCTTTTATAAAACTAATGGTTGTATGGATGCGATACCATTCCAATTTGACTTTGACTTGACCACAACAGAGTTGTGACATGAGTTACAAAATCCCACTTAGGAGTTATAAAATTGTGACTAGCTTTGGAACTTAGTAGAGATAAATCTGGCTTTTGCAAAACAACCCTAGAGCCTAGTGTCCTATTATCCAAAAACCCCTTTACCTGTTAGTATTAGTTTGCGAGTACTTAAAGAGTACTCATGGCTTTGTCCCTAGCTATTCCCATGGCCGGACTATGAAGAGGAGTACCTAGAAGATGGACCCCAGGAAGGTTACGACAACTAGGATCATCTCCCATCGTCAGCATTGCCTGCGACCCCGAAGATGGAGGTTCGCCTACGCTACCGTTATTATTACGTATTCCGCTGCTTGATGTTGTATTAAGAACTGGATCATGAGATCCCTATTCGTGTAAGAACTTATGTGAAGTTTGTAATGGATGATGTACTATGGTATCCAATTCTGTTATGTCTCGCAAAAATGGTAATCCTGGGATTGCGATGTATGGCATAACAGGCATCTAGGATTGAAAAATCTGGGCGTTGACAAGTTGGTATCAGAGCCATCCTGACCATAGGAGACCCTAGTTATACTGGACGTTTGAACCAAAAACTTAGTTTCAAAACCAAAGAAAACAAATATTTACAAAAACCTATTCTCATTCTTATCTCTTTGATTCTTTCATAAAAATTCATGTTCCTCAAAAACTCTTGCAAAATACATAAAATTTTGACACACTTGATCACTTTGCTAACCTACTCATCCTCTATTTTTATAGATGGATGTGAAGTACAACAAGTTTTACCAACTTGGGAATGGAGGAGACCTTATCTTTGAGAGGGATTTGGACCAGCTTTCGGAACTTCTGGAGCGTCTACACCCCGAGTTCTTCGGAGCTCAGCTCAATGATCAAGGAGGAGAAGACCTGCAGTGGCTAATTGTTGCAAGTCTCCGAGGAAAGATTGAACCTCCCACTGCGGAAGGAATTCAGTTTACCTTGAGGGAAAACAACTGGCTCGATGGACTTGCCAGAGCAATGCAGGAAGCTCTTTCCCGTCCGTGTGGGCAGAGCATCAATCAGATCAAGGGTACTCGCTTTGAGTTTTGCCCAAGGCGTGATGCAAATGGACAACCCCTGGAAGCCCCATACCACCCCGAGCTGAAGACTCAATTGGACCACCTTAGCTTCATGATGTACGATCGTCAGCAGGAGTTGGAAAACCGCCGTGACTACTCCAACCACAAGTCTACCATCATCAAGACGAAGGATCAGACCATCGCCATGCTAGCAAAGGATCGCAAGTCTCGCCGCCGTCAGCTCGACAAGAAGGAGCGCATCATTGCCCGTCTTCGCCACCGCATCTCATCTTTGGAGGAGACCATCCACGAGAGAGACATGCAGTTGGAGGAAAGGGAGAATGCCGGAGAGGATCTTCGTGGAGACCCTTACTCCTATCTCAGCGAGGACGATGATTTTCTGGAGGATCAGGCCATGGACTTATTCACCGATGAGGATGATTTCGCCTTCATCAATGATGATGAAGATGATGAAGCCACAGACTCCTAGGATTAGTCGCACTTGAGCACTAGCGTAGTGAGTAGTATTCGGTCCCACTGTATCGTAGTTCTCAGAATGGTTCTTAAAACCATCTGTTTTTCTTTGTTGTGGTGTGTGTTATACTGTGTGCTATGAATGAATGAATGAATGAAAAGAAAGTTGCTAGAAAATCTGAGTCAAACCTTTAAAAACTTTTCAAAATCCCCGAAACCTTAGAAATTTCCCTCTTTTCTCATGACCTATCTCAATCTTCAGATGCCACGTGGAGGAAGTGGTTCAGCCCCGGACCCGATGTTATAGATTCTGCAAATGTGGACTTCTGATCGTGAAGCTGAAAGAGCGAAACGTCAAGCCAACCTAGCCACCCTGCAGCAGATAGCCCAGCTAGCCCACAACAACCAAGGCCACGGAAATCAGGACAATCATGGATCTAAGCTCAAGAATTTCCAGAACACCAACCCACCCGTTTTCACTAAGTCGGAAGAACCCCTAGACGCCGATGATTGGCTGCAAACCATGGAAAATAACCTAGAAGTCGCTGGAGTGGAAGCTAAAGAGAAAGTTCTGTTTGCCACCCATTATCTATCCGGAGATGCTAGAGCATGGTGGAACAGTGTTCGTGCAATGACCGGAGGTCAGATGATGAGCTGGGAGGAATTCAAGGTCAAGTTTAGCAGAACTCATGTGCCACCGGGTTTGATCAAGAGAATGAGAGACGAGTTCAGAGAGCTAAAGCAAGGAAGGATGACTGTAGTGGAATACCGTGACAAATTTTTGTCATTAGCTAGGTATGCCCCGGATGAAATAAACACTGAAGCCAAGAAGAAAGAAACATTCCTGAATGGTCTGCATGATGAGATGCAGACGGTATTAGTCAATATCCCCTTTGCGGATATTGAAGCCCTTGTCGACTCCGCTATCCAGATGGAAGGAAAGATCAACCAAGCCAATGAGAACCGCAAGCATCGCATGATGCATCCGCCAGGAACCCATCAGACCCCAAAGTATCGCCCCAACCCATCTCTAGGATTTGCCCCAAGAACCAACAGACCCTCGATAAACCGTCCAACCTATCCCAACCGTGGAAACCCTAGACCCGGAGGAAATCACAACAACCCCGGAAACTCTATCAATTTCAACCGTGCCCCACCCAAGTTCAACAACAACAATGCTACCGCCAACACCAACACTGCCCCTAGGACTGGAAGTAATGCTGTGCCTGTCGCAGCCAAGGACAAGTCGCAAGTGACTTGTTATGACTGTGGAAATAAAGGCCACTATTCCAACGAGTGCCCCAACAAGAAGAATGCTACAGCCCCCAATGCCAATGCCCTAGCTCAGCAGCAGCGTCGTGTTCAGCCCGGAAGAAGATTTGCCCCAGGGAATTCACTCAACCGCAATGGCCGTCTTTTTCTCATGCATGATGAAGAAGCTCAGGAAGCGCCAAACGTCGTGCTGGGTATGTTTTCTGTTAATTCAGTACTTGCACGAGTGTTGTTTGACTCTGGTGCATCGCATTCATTTGTCACCGAAGAATTTGCATGCACTAGTAAAATTCAACCCACCAAATTGAAGCATGTGATGATTGTGCAAATTCCCGTATCAACCACAAAGGCTAGGAAAATTTGCAAAGTCGTCCCTATCCGAATCCATGGCATAGATTTTTATGCAAATCTTATAGTACTCGGAACTAAAGGTTTGGAATTAGTACTAGGAATGTATTAGATGTCCAAACATAAAGGATTGATTGACTGTGCCAAGAAAGCCATCACTATGACCAGTACCGCCGGAATATCAGTCGAGCATATATCTGAAAGCTTACCTCGTCAATTCAAATGCAACAAGAGTATAACCCAACCTACCATTGACCAAGTCAAGATAGTCTGTGAATACCCCGATGTATTTCCAGATGTTTTGCCCAGTATGCCCCCATATCGGGATATCGAGTTTATCATTGAACTAATCCCCGAAACATGACCCATAGCCCAGAGACCCTATAGTATGAACCCGTCCGAGATCGCAGAACTAAAGAAGCAATTGGATTCCATGTTGGAAATTGGATTAATTCAACCAAGTGCGTCCCCATGGAGATCACCTGTCTTGTTTGTGGACAAGAAGGATGGAGGTAACCGTTTGTGTACGGATTATCGCAAGTTGAATGATGTCACCATCAAGAACAAGTACCCCTTACCCAAAATAGAAGATTTGTTTGATCAGTTGACCGGTGCCAAAGTGTTTTCTAAGATTGATCTTAGGACTGGTTATCATCAACTCAAAATTCGTGTAGAGGATATTCCAAAGACTGCCTTTACCACCAGATATGGACTATATGATTATATAGTCATGTCTTTCGGATTAACCAATGCCCCCGCTTATTTCATGAACCTCATGAATAAGATTTTTATGGATTTCCTGAATAAGTTTGTCGTTGTTTTCATCGATGACATTCTGATTTATTCCAAATCAGAAGAAGAACATGAGCTACACCTAAGGACCATTCTTGGAACCCTTAGAGAGCATCAGTTGTATGCCAAGTTTAGCAAATGTGAATTCTGGTTACAGGAGGTAGGATTCCTCGGTCACATTATATCAGCCGGAGGAATTTCCGTTGACCCTGCCAAAGTGAAAGATGTAGAAGATTGGCAAGCCCCAACCACTCAAACCCAAGTTCGTGCATTTCTCGGATTGGCGGGATATTACCGCAAATTCGTAGAAGGATTCTCGAGTATCGCCCGACCCATGACCCAATTGCTGAAGAAGGACAAGAAGTTTGAATGGACAGACAAGTGTGAAGCGAGTTTTCAAGAACTCAAGAGAAGATTGATATCGGCCCCAATCTTAATCATGCCGGATATCACGAAGCCCTTCGATGTGTATTGTGACACATCCAAGATTGGTCTCGAATGTGTGCTAATGCAAGAAGGCAAAGTTATATCTTATCTATCCCGACAATTGAAGCAACATGAGCAAAATTACCCAACCCATGACCTCGAACTCGCAGCCGTAGTTCTAGCCCTGAAGACATGGAGACATTACCTGATGGGAAATCGTTGTGAGATCTATTCGGATCACAAGAGCCTAAAGTATATATTCACTCAAAAGGAACTGAATATGAGGCAGAGAAGATGGATTGAGATAATCAAGGATTACGACCTGGACATTCACTATCACCCTGGTAAAGCCAACATAGTATCCAATGCCCTTAGCAGATTGTCGTGCCGCTTGAACTCCATGATTTTGAAGGAGCAACCAAGTTTGCACAAAGAGATGGAAGATTTTCGAATGGAATTAGTAAGTGAAGGATTTTTGGCTAGCATAGAACTTCAGCCCACTTTGATCAGTCAGATTAAAGAGGCGCAGAAGGGAAATGCCAGTATCGACGGAATCAAGCGTCGTATCGGTACATGCAAAGTACCCGGATTCAGCAAAGACAAAGAAGGAGTTATGTGGTACAAAGGACGCCTTTGTATACCAGCAGATTCTGAGTTGAAAGAAATTATTTTGAAGGAGGCTCATGATACTCTTTATTCTATCCTTCCCGGAGGAACTAAGATGTATCAAGATTTGAAAGAGCAATTTTGGTGGCATAAGATGAAGAGAGAAATTGGAAGCTATATCGCCAAGTGTGATATATGTCAGCGAGTCAAGGCAGGACATCTAAGACCCGCTGGATTGTTGCAACCTTTGCAGATCCGGAATGGAAATGGGATTCTGTAGGAATGGACTTTATCACTGGACTACCTACTTCTAGTAGGGGAAATGACTCTATCTGGGTCATAGTGGACAGATTGTCCAAAGTCGCCCATTTCTTGCCCGCCAAAACCACATATCAGAGTTCGAAGCTAGCGGAGTTATACATCGCTAGAATCTTCAGTTTGCATGGAGTCCCCAAGAACATCATATCTGATCGAGGAACTCAGTTTACCTCGAGATTTTGGAAGAAAGTCCAAGAAGGTTTAGGAACCTGCTTAGATTTCAGTACCGCATATCACCCTCAGACCGATGGACAAACGGAGCGAGTAAATCAAATACTCGAAGATATGCTAAGAGCAGGTGTGTTAGAATATGGATCCAAGTGGGAATATTGTCTGCCGTTTGCAGAATTTTCCTACAACCACAATTACCAAGCCAGTTTGCAAATGGCCCCATTTGAGTTCATGTATGGAAGGAAGTGTAGTACCCCTTTGAACTGGTCGGGAGTAGGAGAGAGTCAGATTTTTGGACCCGACATCCTACGAGAAGCAGAAGAGAAGGTTCACAAGATTCCTAAGCACCTCAAGACCGCCCAATCCCAACACGCACGACGGCTGCATCGCCATGACCGACCATGCCGAGCGTCAGAGCGCCACCCTCGGAAGCCCACAAGGCCGCCTCGCTACGTGCATACACAATCCCCACTGACCCATGAGACCGCCAGACATCCCCGTTCGTCTCCCCGTGACGCACAGCCACCGCTCTCCATCGAAGACGCCACCTCTTGCCGTAGGCCGCATGTTCCACTGCCGCACCGCCCCACGCCTCGAAACCATGTCGTTGAGCATTGCTGTGGAACACCGCACCGCCCCCTACCATCGCCCATGCCAATAGCGCAGAATATCGCTTCGACAGAGCTCACCGGCGCCGTCCGGTCCCTTGCTCGACTATAAATAGAGGCCACCGCTGATTTCTTCACACCACTCCTCTCTCTCACTCCCGATGTCTGCCACACCGTTCCGGAGCAAGGAGAGCACCACCTCGCCGAAATTTCACCGAGCCCGCCCTCTAGAGAAGAAGGAGCCATCAATTTCGCCCACCCTGTGAGCCGCCAACCACCATGAGTTCGTCGTCGAATTCATCATTCGCCTCGCCGACCCTCGCCAAGATCCCGGTGAGCTGCAACCTCACCGGCCGCTT
Source organism: Avena longiglumis (assembly GCA_030063025.1). Classification (NCBI taxonomy): domain Eukaryota; kingdom Viridiplantae; phylum Streptophyta; class Magnoliopsida; order Poales; family Poaceae; genus Avena; species Avena longiglumis. The sequence continues at coordinate 127,649,648 of CP125978.1, forward strand.
AGGTTTCTTTCGCGGCGTTGTCTCATCGACGATGACTCCCTGCTGGATTAGAATTAGATCGAATGACCCACGTTGCCTGCACGCCGCCTCCCTGTCTCACCGGCAAGTGGGGACACCCACTTAAGCAGCTCAAGGAGCACCGCGCTTAGCAGGCCGCCCAAGAACTTTTTCCCAGCAATGAAAGTGATTTGTATTAAATCTTTTTATTTTTAATTCAAACACACTTCTGTACCCATTTTCAAAAATCAATCCAGATTGATTCAGTCCACGAATTTGAATGAAACCAATTTTTTTGGAAAGGTCTATGAATGCCGAATCCAAGCCCGTTGGATTCAAGTCATTTGGATCTATAGATCATCCAGGGTAAAAATAACAAGGCAGAAGCTTTTCTGCATTCAAACATTTTTCAAATTTAAACCATAACAGCTTTTGAGTTGATTCCAACTCTCAAAAATCACATTTAACCATACCTTTCAGAATATATAAAAATATATAGGTTTACTTTGCAGAAATAATGTTCAAGTAATAAAATAATGCTACATAGGCATTTCTAGTCATGATATTTAAATAAAATAAAAGGGTAAAACCTTATTAAATTGTGACACCACTTTAAATCACATTCCCTTGGACTACAATATGTGGTGATGACATGTTTCAACATGTTCCCATGTTTGGGTTGGAGAATATTAAATCTTAAGTAGTTTTTCAGAGTAGAAATTACTTTTCTAAAAATAAAAGGAATTAAACCAAGCCTTAAACTTGTAATGTTAGAGATGATGCTATATCATCTATAGGACCCTTGTGTGTGATGATTGCAAGTAGTTAAGTATTGTTTGGTGATTGTGTACCTCGTATTTATTCATAGACGCTAGTACCGACCAAGGATACGAGGAGGAAGGAGGATACTACGAAGAAGAAGCCAAGGAGAACTTCAATCACTGCTCTGCACAAGGCAAGCCTAATGCTACTAGTTGAATGTGCAAGCTAACACTTGCAATTTAGAAAGCTTATATTGACATTGATGCAAGCTAACACTTGCAAGATACTTTATCTATGCAAGCAAATACTTGCTTGTTACCATGCCTACTATATGCTTTAAGCATATATGATCATACCCACTTGAGAAACCAATCCTAGTTTTATTTGCAAGCTTCTTACTTTAATTCTTTATCAAAGCTTACTTAGAGTTTACTTAAGAGTTTGGTAGATACTAGAAAGTTATCTGAAGGTTGCATAAAGAGCATAAAATTTGGCCTAAGATTAGACACCTTGATATCATCCTGAGATATAAGGTTATACATAGTTGAAACTCCCCTAGTTTACCACCCCTCATTAGTGCTTAACCCCCTCTTGTAGATGCTAGTGCTAAGCATAAAACTTGATCAACTTTAGATGGGAATACTTGGTGGAAAAATGGTTATGAAAACCTTGGAATGATGGATCATTCTATTGAAATGTTTTGGACATGTGTTTCCGAACACCTGATGATTTTGGTGATGAAAATGTTGAGGCATGAGCCTTAGCCCTTTTATAAAACTGATGGTTGTATGGATGCGATACCATTCCAATTTTATCGTAGAACCACAATACCTGAATATTGGGTAGGGCTTGACTGGAAACTTATGTACCTTAGTATTAGCTCCCTCACGGCCATGGTCTGAGCTGAGGCTACCTTGTGAAGATTGTCCACCTGTGCAGTACCCAAGATGACAGTTGGTCATGGTTGGGAGGCCAAAATCATAGGAGAGGTGCTTATACTAGGGCGTGTAATTGAAAGGTTAGGATTGATTATAAGCATACTGAGTATGGTGAATTCAGGATTTGTTCCTGACGGATGTATCAAATGTTGTGGTAAAAGTGTACAATCTCTGCAGAGTGTCAAACTATTCGAATAGCCGCGTCCGCGGTTATGGACAGTTGGAGTGACCATACTGTTCTCCGTCAGACTTTTCAAAATTGACTTGTGAAATGAATTGAGACTTTGACTTGACCACAACAGAGTTGTGACATGATTTACAAAATCCCACTTAGGAGTTATAAAATTGTGACTAGCTTTGGAACTTAGTAGAGATAAATCTGGCTTTTGTAAAACAACCCTAGAGCCTAGTGTCCTATTATCCAAAATCCCCTTTACCTGTTAGTATTAGTTTGCGAGTACTTAAAGAGTACTCATGGCTTTGTCCCTGGCTATTCCCATGGCCAGACTATGAAGAGGAGTACCTAGAAGATGAACCCCAGGAAGGTTACGACAACTAGGATCATCGCCCATCGCCAAGCATTGCTGTGACCCGAAGATGGAGCCACGCCTCAAGTATTATTACGTATTCCACTGCTTGATGTTGTATTAAGAACTAGATCATGAGATCCCTATTCTTGTAAGAACTTATGTGAAGTTTGTAATGGATGATGTACTATGGTATCCAATTCTGTTATGTCTCGCAAAAATGGTAATCCTGGGATTGCGATGTGTGGCATAACAGGCATCTAGGATTGAAAAATCCGGGTGTTGATAGAAATTTTTGAGGCATGAGACTTAGCCCTTTATAAAACTGATGGTTGTCTGGATGCGATACCATTCCAATTTTACCGTACAACCATAATACCCGAATATTGGGTAGGGCTTGACTGGAAATTTATATACCTTAGTATGGATTCCCTTACGGCCAAGGTCTGAGCTGAGGCTACCTTGTGAAGATTGTCCACCTGTGTAGTACCCAAGATGACAGTTGGTCATGGTTGGGAGGCCAAACTCACAGGAGAGGTGCCTATACTAGGGCATGTAATTGAAAGGTTAAGATTGATTATCCGCATACTGAGTATGGTGAATTCAGGATTGTTCCTGATGGATGTATCGAATTTTGTGGTGAAAGTGTACAATCTCTATAGAGTGTCAAACTATTCGAATAGCCGTGTCCGTGGTTATGGACAGTTGCAGTGGCCATACTGTTCCTCCGTCAGATGTTTTCAAAACAACTTGTGAAATGATTTCTGACTTTGACTTGACCACAACAGAGTTGTTATATGAAATTCAAGTTCCCACTTAGGTGTTATAAAACATTCAACTAGTTTTCTTTGCTTCTGAACTTAGTAGAGGTAAATATGGCTTTTGGCAAACAACCCTAGAGCTTAGTATCCTACTACAAAAACCCCCTTAACTTGTTAGTATCAGTTTGCGAGTACTTAAAGAGTACAAATGGCTTTGTCCCTGGCTATTCCCGTGGCTAGACTATGAAGAGTAGTATCAGGATGACGGACCGCAGGAAGGTTACGACAACTAGGATCATCTCCCATCGTCAGCATTGCCTGTGACCCCGAAGATGGAGCTTCGCCTACGCTATCGTTATCTTTACGTTATCCCGCTGCTTGAGTTGTATTAAGAACTGGATCATGAGATCCTTATTTGTGTAATACCTTATGTATGGTTTGTAATGGATGATGTACTATGATATCCAAATCTGTTATGTCTCGCAAAAATGGTAATCCTGGGATTGCGATGTATGGCATAACATGCATCTGGGATTGAAAATCCGGGTTTTGACAAGTTGGTATCAGAGCCATCCTGACCATAGGAGACCCTAGTTAGAATGGACGTTTGAATCAAAAACTTAGTTTCAAAACCAAAGGAAGTGAGTATTTACAAAAACCTCTTTTCATTCTTATCACTTGGATTCTTTCCTGAAAATTCATGTTCTTCAAAAATTCTTGCACGGTACATTAAATTTCACACACTTTATCACTCTACTAACTTACTCATCCTATATTCTTATAGATGGACGTGAAGTACATCAAGTTTTATCAGTGGGGGAATGGAGGAGACCTCATCTTTGAGCGTGACTTGGACCAGCTGTCGGAGATGCTGGAGCATCCGCACCCCGCGTTCTTCAGAGCTCAGCTCAATGATCAGGAAGGAGAAGATCTGCAGTGGCTAGCTGTTGCAAGTCTTTGTGGAAATATTGAACCTCCCACTGCAAAGGGAATTAAGTTCACCTTAAGAGAGAACAACTAACTCGATGGACTGGCCAGGGCAATGCAGGAAGCTCTTGCCCATGTGTGTGGGCAGAGTATCAATCAGATCAAGGGTACCTGTTTTGAGTTCTACCCAAGGCGTGATGTTATGGGACAGCCACTAGAGGCCCCATATCACCACGAGCTGAAGAGTCAATTGGACCACCTTAGATTCATGATGTATGACCGTCAGAAGGAGTTGGACAATGCGCGTTCCTACGCCAACCACAAGTACACCATCACCAAGAAGAAGGTTCAGACCATCGCCATGCTAGTGAAGGATCGCAAGTCTCGTTGCTGTCAGCTCGATAAGAAGGAGCGCATCATTGCCCGTCTTCACCACCGGATCACGGATTTGCAGGAGACCATCCACGAGAGAGACATGCATTTGGAGGAAAGGGAGAATGCAGGGGAAGACCTTCGTGGAGACCCCTACTCCTATCTCAGTGATGGTGATGACTTTCTGGAGGATCAGGCCATGGACTTGTTCACCGATGAGGATGAATTCGCCTTCATCGATGACGATGATGAGGATGATGAGGACACTGACTCCGAGGAGTAGTAGCGCTTGAGCACTAGCGTTAGTGAATTGTATTCGGTCCCACTGTATCGTAGCTTCATAGAATGGTTCTTAAAACCATCTGTTTTTCTTTGTTGTGGTGTGTGTTTGTATCATGTGCTATGAAGGAATGAAAAGAAAGTTGCTAGAAAAATCTGAGTCAAACTTCAAAAACTTCTCAACAACCCCTGAATGTTAGAAACTACCCTCTTTTCTCATGATCTATCTCAATCTTCAGATGCCTCGCGGAGGAAGCGGTTCATCCCCGCACCCGATATTGTAGATCTTGCAAATGTTGGTTTCTAACCACGAAGCTGAAAGAGCTGAACGTCAAGCCAACTTAGCCACCCTTCAACACATTGCCCAGATGGCCAACAACAATCAAGGCCATGGAAATCAGGACAACCATGGATCTAAGCTCAAGAATTTGCAGAACACCAATCCACCTATTTTCACTAAGTCAGAAGAGCCCCTAGATGTAGATGATTGGCTGCAAACCATGGAGAACAATCTGGAAGTTGCAGGAGTGGAAGCCAATGAGAAAGTTCTGTTCGCCACCCACTATCTGGCCGGAGATGCAAGAGCATGGTGGAACAACGTTCGTGCAATGACCGTAGGTCAGATGATTACTTGGGATGAATTCAAGGTCAAGTTCAGCAGAACCCATGTGCCACCGGGTTTGATCAAGAGGATGAGAGATGAATTCAGAGAACAGAAGCAAGGAAGGATGACAGTAATCGAATACCGTGAAAAATTCTTGTCATTATCTAGGTATGCACCGGATGAGATCGACACTGAAGCCAAGAAGAAAGAGAGATTCCTGAATGGTATGCATGATGAGATGCAGATGGTGTTAGTCAATATCCCCTTTGCGGATATTGAAGCCTTAATTGACTCTGCCATTCAGATGGAAGGAAAGGTCAACCAAGCCAATGAGAACCGCAAGCGTCGCATGATGCATCAACCAGGAACCCACCATACACCAAAGTATCGCCCAACCCATCTCCAGGATTTGCCCCGACAACCAACAAACCCCCGATGAACCTTCCGACCTATCCCAACCGTGGAAACCCAAGGCCCGGAGGAAACCACAAAAACCCCGGCAACTCCAGCAATTTCAACCGTGCCCCAACCAAGTTCAACAACAACAATGCCGCCACCAACACCAACACTGCCCCAAGGACTGGAAGCAATGCTATGCCTGTTGCAGCAAAGGACAAGTCGCAAGTGATTTGTTATGAGTGTGGAACCAAGGGTCACTATTCCAATGAGTTCCCTAAGAAGATTGCCGCAGCCCCCAATGCAAATGCCCCAGCTCAGCAGCAACGTCGTGTTCAGCCCGGAAGAAGGTTTGCCCCAGGGAACTCGCTGAACTGCAACGGCCGTCTCTTTCTCATGCATGCTAAAGAATCCTAAGAAGCGCCAGATATCGTGCTGGGTATGTTTTCTATTAACTCGGTACTTGCAAGAGTGTTGTTTTATTCTGGAGCATCGCACTCATTTGTCACTAAAGAATTTTCATGCACTAGTAAGATTCAACCAACCAAATTGAAGCATGTTATGATTGTTCAAATACCCGGTTCAACCACCAAAGCTAGGCAAATTTGCAAAGCCATCCCTATCCGAATCCATGGCATAGATTTTTATGCTAATCTAATAGTACTCGGAACTAAAGGTTTGGAAGTAGTACTAGGAATGGATTGGATGTCCAAACACAAAGGATTAATTGACTGTGCCAAGAAAGCCTTAACCATGACCAGTACAGCTGGAATATCAGTCGAGCATGTATCTGAAACCTTGCCTCGTCAATTCAAGTGCAACAAGAGTATAGCCCAGCCAACCATTGACCAACTTCAGATAGTCTATGAATACCCCGATGTATTTCCATATGTTTTGCCCGGTATGCCCCCAGATCGGGATATTGAGTTTATCATTGAACTAATCCCTGGAACCGGACCCATAGCCCAGAGACCATATAGTATGAACCCGTCTGAACTAGCAGAACTGAAGAAGCAACTGGATGCCATGCTGAAAATTGGACTAATTCAACCAAATGCGTCACCTTGGAGATCACATGTTTTGTTTGTGGACAAGAAATATGGAGGTAACCGTTTGTGTACGGATTATAGGAAGTTGAATGATGTCACTATCAAAAACAAGTAACCGTTGCCGAAGATAGGAGACCTGTATGACCGGTTGACTGGTGCCAAAGTGTTTTCTAAGATTGATCTTAGAACTGGCTATCATCAACTCAAGATTCACGCAGAGGATATTCCAAAGACTTCCTTTACCACCCGATATGGATTATTCGAGTATACTGTCATGTCTTTTGGATCAACCAATGCCCCCGCTTATTTCATGAATCTCATGAATAAGATTTTTATGGACTTCCTGGATAAGTTTGTCGTTGTTTTCATCGATGACATTCTGATTTATTCCAAATTAGAAGAAGAACATGAGCTACACCTAAGGACCATTCTTGGAACCCTTAGAGAGCATCAACTATATGCCAAGTTTAGCAAATGTGAATTCTGGTTACAGGAGGTAGGATTCCTCGGACATATTGTATCAGCCGGAGGAATTACCGTTGACCCTGCGAAGGTGAAGGATGTTGAAGATTGGCAAGCCGCAACCACTCAAACCCAAGTTCGTGCATTTCTCGGATTAGCGGGATACTACCACAAGTTCGTAGAAGGATTCTCGAGTATTGCTAGACCCATGACCCAATTGCTGAAGAAGGACAAGAAGTTTGAATGGACGGACAAATGTGAAGCGAGGTTTCAAGAACACAAGAGAAGATTGATTTCAGCCCTAATCTTGATCATGCCGGATATCATGAAACCCTTTGATGTGTATTGTGACGCGTCCAAGATCGGTCTCGAATGTGTGCTAATGCAAGAAGGCAAAGTTATATCTTATCTATCCCGACAACTGAAACATCATGAACAGAATTATCCAACCCATGACCTTGAACTAGCATCCATAGTTCTAGCCCTGATGTAACATCCCTAAAATCATGTTTCAAACTCATGCAAATCCTCCATGCATCCATGATCACATATAGAGTTCATTCCAAACAAATCAATTCAAAAACAGGAGCATATGGGCTCATTATTTTATGTGATCAGCATTTGAATCAAATGCTACTCTCCAATGAGAGATTGTTGTTCATGAAACCAAACTTTGTTATCTTATTGCTCTCAGGTTGTATTGCTAGATTGCTAAGATTTAAACCAAAGTTTCAAAACAAATATGATTTGAAAACCAATTTCAAAACCTATTCAAACTAGTACTATGCCACTGCTTATTTTATTTTATTCCAAGTGACCAAGCGAATTCAAAGTGACCACTTGGTTTTATGCCCAGAAATGTGATTGTTGCACACTACAAAAATCCTGAAAAGTTTTGAATTCAAATAGGTTTTGAAATCATTTGAATTTGATTCCTGAAATTGAAAACAGAAAAAGAAAAGGAGAAAAGAATTGGAAAAGGGCATGCGCCACCTATCTAGCCCAACGACGGATTCAGCCCACTAAGCCCACCCGGGTTCCCCCTCTCTCTCTCTCACTCGCAAACGAACCCACCAGGTCACTGACTACACGACCCCACCCCCTCTCTGTTTCTCTCGCTGACAACTGGGCCTCACTGCCGCGTCACCCTTCGTCCCCAATTCGCGCCCACGACCACGTCGCCGGCCGTTCCCTCCGCCATTCACTGCCGCGTTGATTCCGCACTTAATTGCCATTGATACCGTGCGTGATCCTTGCCCCGCTGTGGCTATAAGACCACCTCCCCCTCGCGGCCATTTCCCCCAACAAAGCCGCATGTAAACGCCCCCTGTCTGCGAATCGCTTTGCACCGCCACGCAGATGCACGACGACCAATCCCGGTGAGTACCGACCGCCCCCTTGTCTCTGGTTCAAACCATCGTGACCAGCATGTCCTTGCACGTTCACTGATGCCCTCTGTTTGCTTTCTTGTGACCCAGAGCGACGTCTTCGTCCACACCCGCGAACGCCGAGCGCCGACCGACGACGGCGATTCGTAAAACGAGACCGCCCCTTGTCTCCCCTTTGATACTATCTTGATCGCCAGACCCTTGCGCACCTCCTAAAACAACTGGCTCATGCTAGGTCGACGCAGAACCTCCGCAACGTCTTCGACAAAGCATCGACCGCCGCCAAAGAACTCCGACGAGCTCTCGCCACTACAGCGCCTTTGACCAACCATCGCCACCTTGAGCATCAAGACGACGGCTAGCTTGGTAAGCCCTTCCCCTCTCGCGCGACCTAGAATGTCGGAAGCTCGACAGAGGCGTCGCCGCCATACGCCGCCACTTCGGATGGTCGAGTCGAAGGCGAGCGTTAGACCTAGATCCCGCGGATACGATAGAACCTAGACGAAGCGGTACGATTCAATCTGAGCCGCGCGATTAAGATAGATCCAGCGGCTCAGGAGCGCGATCCTGTGCGAACCGGTATGCACCAATCAGATTATGATGCGTGGCTAGAGTTTAAGTTTAAAGGATTTGAATCTATTAGTTGTTTGAAATTGTTTTAGCCATAACTTTTGATCCCCACGTTCAAATTTGACAAATTTTATATCAATGGAATCAGGAGAGCAAGCCCTTTCCAAATATGCAATATGTTTAATGTTTTGTTTCTGTTAAAATGGTTTTATTTACAGAAACATGTGTAGGCCTATTTTGTGTATATAAATTATTTTAGAAATGTTTTAAGGTTTAAATAAATGTTGTTTGGCAAGTTTTGAACTTGTTTATGAACCAATACTGTACACTTGTCTTGTTGAGTTTAGAAAATCATCACATATCATGTTGCATACATCCATATATTTTTGCTTGTATTTATTTGTATGTGATTGTTGCTATGATTCTATGTGTAGATTTTGGTGCCAATAGTGATTGTGATTGTGAGGAGTGTAGCTACTCTCCAAACTACCAAGGCAAGTGGTGCTTCGTGATATTTTTATCCCTATGTTTTCTACTTTGCATTAGAAGTATTTTTCTAAGTCTTGCATGGTTATATTTTGCTTATATGCTATGCTTGGGAAATCCTAGTAGTTGTAGAATTGCTAGAAATTTCTAAGTTAAGATGCTTATCTATGCCATGCTTAGCCTAGCTAGTAGCAACCAAGGGTGGTGAAATATACATGCTATGAGGAAAATATTTCTAAGTCATTGGACTTGTGTTTTACCTAATAAAACAACTAAGTAAATGAAACACCTGGGTGGAATGGAAGGAATGGTTTATGTTGAGTGGTTACACAAGGCCCATTTCTATGGTTTACCTTGTTTATCTCACTTGTGGAAAGCCACCCATGAACAAAGGGATTTGAGAAGCCAAATGTTAAGAAGCTTCTAGTGCAGCCACTTGGCAATATGGGCTCTGCCAGGATCATATAGGTTGCAATAACTTAGCCATTTGGACAGTTCGTGGTAGTGGGATGATAGGTTGGAGCGCGTCCATTTGGTCAAAGGGAAGGCTTCTGAAAGGTCCTGTCTTGGTGAAAAATTAAGGCTTGTGGGGAAAGTGCACAACCTCTGCAGATGGAAGAATCTAAGTACTTAGCCATGTCCCTAGAAAAGGACAACTTGAGCATCAAGACATGAAAGCTATCAAGAATCTCCTCATCCCAATTTCTAAGTAAAAACTTGTGGGTGAACAAGGGTGAAGGACACCAATGTTTATTGGTGGTTCCTTGGGAAAAGTTTTGACAAAGAAAAACTTAGTGTTTTCAACTAATAGGCAAAACCTATTTTGATCAAAGCAAGCCTAAGATACACTTAGCCAAATTGCATATAGTATCTAGTCCACCAAAAATTATACTAAGGTATCACTTGCCAATACTATTCCAATGTATTCACCCATGGGTCAGAACTTGTGATGTTGCAGTTACTCGATGAGGATTAGGAGTCATGAGTCTACACTCAACATGTTTGCCTGTGGCACATGAAGATGAAGACTTTTATCTATTTACTTATTTAAACTCTTGTACTAGGCCTGTGGCCTTGGAGTTGTAAAGACTATGTTTGTCTCTGGAATGACTGTAATAATGACCTTTGTTTCTGTGTACTTCATCTTAAACTGTGGATGCTAGCATTGATCCAGGGACTAGCATTGCAATCACAGGGATCCTTTTCCTTTATAAAGGAGGGATCTTACACCTGAAGACATGGAGGCATTATCTGATGGGAAACTGTTGTGAGATTTATTTGGATCACAAGAGCTTGAAGTATATATTCACTCAGAAGGATCTGAATATGAGACAAAGAAGATGGATTGAACTAATCAAGGACTATGATCTGGACATTCACTATCACCCCGGTAAAGCCAATGTGGTAGCAGATGCCCTTAGCAGATTGCCGTGCCGCTTGAACTCCATGATTTTGAAGGAGCAACCAAGTTTGCACAAAGATATGGAAGATTTCTGAATGGAATTAGTGAGTGAAGGATTTCTGGCTAGCATAGAACTTCAACACACTTTGATCATCCAGATCAAAGAGGCGCAGAAAGGAAATGCTAGTATCGATGGAATCAAACGGCGCATCGGTATAGGCAAAGTACCCGGATTCACAGAAGACGAAGAAGGAGTTCTGGTACAAAGGACGCCTTTGTGTACCAGTAGATTCAGAATTGAAAGAAGTGATTTTGAAAGAGGCCCATGATACTCTTTATTCTATCCACCCCGGAGGAACAAAGATGTATCAGGATTTGAAGGAACAATTTTGGTGGCATAAGATGAAGAGAGAAATCTGAAGCTATATCGCCAAGTGTGATATCTGTCAGAGAGTCAAGGCGGGACATCAAAGACCCGCAGGACTGTTGCAACCGCTACAGATTACGGAATGGAAATGGGATTCCGTTGGAATGGACTTTATCACTTGATTGCCTACTTCTAGTAGGGGAAATGACTCTATCTGGGTCATAGTTGACAGATTGTCCAAAGTCGCCCATTTCTTACCAGTCAAGACCACATACCAGAGTTCGAAGCTAGCAAAGTTATACATCTCTAGAATCGTCAGTTTGCACGGAGTTCCCAAGAACATTGTATCAGATCGAGGAACCCAGTTTACTTCAAGATTCTGGAAGAAAGTCCAAGAAGGTTTAGGAACCATACTAGATTTCAGCACCGCGTATCACCCTCTGACAGATAGACAAATCAAGCGAGTAAATCAAATACTCGAAGATATGTTGAGAACATGTGTGCTAGAGTATGGATCTAAATGGGAAGACTATCTGCCTTTCGTAGAATTTTCATACAATAACAGTTATCAAGCTAGTCTGCAAATGGACCCATTTGAATTTATGTATGGAAGGAAGTGTCGCACCCCTTTGAATTGGTAGGAAGTAGGAGAGAGTCGGATTTTTGGACCCGACATCCTACGAGAAGCAGAAGAGACCGCCCACCAGATTTAATAAATGGGAAGTCGGAAGTAGGAAGTCCACAAGATTTGTGAGCACCTCAAGACCGCCCAATCAAGACAGAAGAGTTATGCCGACAAGAGACGTCGAGACCTCGCTTTCAATATCGGAGATTTCGTGTACCTTAAACTGTTGCCTTCAAAAGGAATGCAATGTTTCCAGCTCAAAGGAAAGTTAGCCCCCAGATATATCAGACCCTTCAAGATTCTGAATCGTCGAGGAGAAGTATCATATCAATTGGAACTGCCAGAGGAAATGTCGACAGTGCACAATGTGTTCTATATATCGTTACTTCGCAAATGCCTTGAAGTTACGGAGAAGACCGAAGTTTTTAAGAACATTGATCACCGGACCATAGAGATCAACGATGACCTGACCTATCCCGAAGTACCCATCCGTATTTTGGAAGAAGCTTTCAGAACCACCAGGACCCGAAGCATCAAGTTTCTCAAGATTCAGTGGAGCAACCACACTGAAGAAGATGCTACTTGGGAGCGAGAAGATCACATCAGGACGAAGTTTCCCCGATCTCTTTAAATCCTAGGTAATTTTTTTCTTCCTTTTTCAAATCTCGGGACGAGATTTTGTTTAAGGGGGAAGGTTTGTAACATCCGAAAAATATAAAACACTGATCATCAAACTCTAATCACTAAAATTAGGGTTAACAAAAACTTTGATTAATTAAAATCATATGAATGCATGTGTGAATGAGATGATTTGATAAATGCATGAATGAACTTGTGTAATTAACCTAAATAGCAAGAAATGTTTTAAAGAGGAAAATAACATCATATAAAACATTTCTATGCAGAAAAATCAATATAAAATCAAAAACAAATCAAATAAAGCAAATGGTCATTTTTGCCAATCTTGCTCACTAGGTTACTTTGAGTGTTTGTAGTCCAAGATTTCAAACAGAAACTTTCCCAATTATTTTCACCCTTTCTAGAACAAGTAAAAGTGAATCAAAGCCCGCCTTTCAAACTTACAGAAACATTTGGCAACCTTATTCAAATCACATTTCAAAATTGAATCTTTATCATATGTGAACATCACCCATTTTCAAAACCCAACCAAACCAGTGCCCCTTGACTAATCCAACTAACCAGACACTCCCTAGCATGTGCCAAGCAAACCCCCAAGTTTGAATCCAAAATTCAAAGTTCTTGCGGCCATTTTATCAAACACCTTGAATATACAAATCAAACAAACATCAAACACTATAGTGTGCAGTAATTTTGGCCTAACTTGTTCCCTATCTAGCTCACTCTACACCCTCAGTAGATCATCTAACTTGTTTAACCCCTCTAGATCACTGTAAACCAGACCATGCCATTAATGGCTAGCATGCCGACCCTCACCTTGCCACCCTATTGTCGACAGCAAGCTAGGAGCAGCACCAAGCCTAGCAAGCATGTCTAGCAGGCACTCCACCGTCCACCGCCACTCCATGTCCTAGCCCCGAGCACTACTAGCCCCTGGACCACATGACAAGACAATGCCAAACCTCTCTGCCTGCGCGCCGAGAGCGCGTCAGTGCGCCACCCTCGACCAGCACCCATCACAGGTTGCGTCCCGGCTGCGTCGGCGTGATCACCACCGCCCCAGCAACCCCGCAGACATGCCCGTTCGCCGCTGCATGGACCACGCACGCTCTACAACATTAAAAATCGTCGTCGGACCCACCCAGAGCATCGACGCGTTCTGACCGATCAGCACCGCCCCACGCCTCGCCACCACGCCTTTGAGCTTCGCCAGGGAGCACAGCACCGCCCCTACCGTCGCCCATGCCAGTAGCACTCTGTGCCGTCGACCACGACGAGCGCAGCCCGCGCCCATCGGTCCCCTTCAACCACTATAAATAGAGGCCTCCACTGCTCGTTTTCTTCACACCAGTTCACTGCCCTCTCCCTCAGAACCACCCCACCTCACTCCCGGAGCAAGGCAACAGATCATCAATTGGGGAGCCCGCCGGCTTGGAGGAGAAGGGAGCCGTCGATTTGAGCCGCCCTAGGAGAAGCTGTCGGTACCAGGAGAGCCACCGTCATTGACTTCATCATTCTCACCCGTCGCCGACCCTCGCTTGAGCCCCGTTGAGCCTCCCACGACCCCCACCTATCGCGCTAGGGTTCTGTCTCGCCGGCGCTGCCCGACGTGGACGATAAACCAGAGTCGTTCGATTAGAACTAGATCCCACGGTCCACATTGCCTCGTACCGCTTCACCCCTCACCATCTGACTAACGCGTGGGGACAACCACTTAACCAGCCCGCGCGTGCGCTGTGCGTAGTGGGTCGGCCTAGTTAACCGTCCCGCGCGACCCAACAATTCAAATTTACTTTTATTCATTTATTTTCAAACACAGTTCTGTACATAGATTCAAAAATCAACCCAGCTCGATTCACTAAACCAAAATGCATGAAACCAATTTGGTTATAAAGGTACTGGAAAGCTTAATCCAAGCCCGTTGGATTCAAACCATTTAGATTTACAGATCACCCCTGGTAAAAATAACAAGGCAGAAGCTTTTCTGCGTTCAAACATTTTTCCAAATTCAACCATAAAAGCTTTTGAGTTGATTCCAACTCTAAAAAATCAGATTTTACCATACCTTTCAGAATATATAAAAATATATAGGTTTACTTACAGAAATAATGATCAAGTAATAAAATAATGCCACATAGGCATTTCTAGTCACTTTAATTAAATAAATAAAAAGGTTAAACCTTATTAAATTGTGACACCACTTTAAATCACATTGCCATGTACTGAAATATGTGGTGATGACATGTGTCAACATGATCCCATGTTGGAGTTGGAGAATATTAAATCTTAAGTAGTTTTTCAATGAGTAGAAATCACTTTTCTTAAATAAAATCATTAAGTCAAGTGCTTGTAATGTTAGTGATGATGCTAGATCATCTATAGAACCCCTTTGTGTGATGATTGAAAGTAGTTAAGTATTGTTTGGTGATTGTGTACCTCGTATTTAGTTATAGACGCTAGTACCAACCAAGGATACAAGAAGGAAGGAGGATACTAAGAAGAAGAAGCCGAGGAGAACGTCAACCACTACTCTGCATAAGGCAAGCTAACACTTGCAAGATATCCAATTATGCAAGCTACTACTTGATTGTTACTATGCCAGCTATATGACTTAAGCATATGTGATTATACCCACTTGACCCACCATCCTAGTTTTACTTGCAAGCTTAGTATTTTATTTTATTAAAAGCTTTCTATCAAAAGTTTACTTAGTGACTTGTAGATTCTAGAAAGATAATTGAAGGTAGCATAAAGAGCATAAAACTTGGCCTAAGTTAGATAATCTTAATGTCATTCTGAGGCATGATATTGACTTAGATAAGATGCACTTGTTTATTACCCACCATTAGTATTTACCCCCACTTGTAGATGCTAGTGCTAAGCATAAAACTTGATCAACTTTAGATGGCAATACTTGGTGAAAATGGTTATGAAAACCTTAGAATAATGAGTCATTCTACTGAAATGTTTTGACATGTGTTCTCTAACACCATATGATTTTGATGATGAAAAATTTGAGGCATGAGCCTTAGCCCTTTATAAAACTGATGGTTGTCTGGATGCGATACCATTCCAATTTTACCGTACAACCACAATACCCGAAAATTGGGTAGGGCTTGACTGGAAACTTATGTACCTTAGTATTAGCTCCCTCACGGCCAAGGTCTGAGCTGAGGATACCTTGTGAAGATTGTCCACCTGTGTGGTACCCAAGATGACAGTTGGTCATGGTTGGGAGGCCAAACTCACAGGAGAGGTGCCTATACTCGGGCGTGTAATTGAAAGGTTAAGATTGATTATCATACATCGAGTATGGTGAATTAGGATTGTTCTGACGGATGTCTGAATGTTGTGGTGAAAGTGTACAATCTAGAGAGTGTCGAACTATTCGAATAGCAGCGTCATGATTATGGACGATTGAGTGGCCATACTGTTCCCCCATCAGATGTTTTCAAAACAACTTGTGAAATGATTTGTGACTTTGACTTGACCACAATAGAGTTTTTATATGAAATTCAAGTTCCCACTTAGGTGTTATAAAACTTTCAACTAGTTTTATTTTCTTCTGAACTTAGTAGAGGTAAATCTGGCTTTTGGCAAAACAACCCTAGAGCTTAGTATCCTACTACAAAAACCCCCTTAACTTGTTAGTATCAGTTTGTGAGTACATAAAGAGTACTCATGGCTTTGTCCCTGTCTATTCGCGTGGCCAGGCTATGAAGAGGAGTATCAGGATGACGGACCGCAGGAAGGTTATGACAACTAGGATCATATCCCATCGTCAGCATTGCCTGTGACCCCGAAGATGGAGCTTCGCCTACGCTATCATTATCTTTACGTCATTCCGCTGCTTGAGTTGCATTATGAACTGGATCATGATATCCTTATTTGTGTAAGACCTTATGTATGGTTTGTAACCGATGATTTACTGTGATATCCAAATCTGTTATGTCTCACAAAAATGGTAATCCTGGGATTGCGATGTATGGCATAACAGGCATCTGGGATTAAAAATTCGGGTGTTGACAAAAGACCATAAAATGGGGTATGAACTAAATATCGAAAGATTCTCTTGACCGCCATCAAATGGATTTCTTTAGGAGCCGCTTGATATCTTGCACACACACCTACACTCAACACAATATCGGGTCTAGATGCACAAAGGTAAAGCAAGGAACCAATCATAGATCGGTATACCTTTTGATCCACATCTTTACCATTTGGATTTTGTTCTAGATGAGTCTTTGTAGCCATGGGAGTAGGAGCTCCATTTAAATATTGCATTTTGAATCTCTTGAGCATATCTTGAGTATACTTGGCTTGGTTGAAGAATGTCCCTCCTCTAACTTTCTTGATCTCAAAACCAAGAAATACTCTCAACTCCCCCATCAAACACATCCGGAACCTAATAGTCATAAGCTTTGAGAATTCATCATTAAAAGCTTTGTTATATGAGCCAAAGATAATATCATCAACATATATTTGGCATACAAAAATCTCCCCATTGACCTTCTTAGTAAAAAGAGTGGAATCAATTTTCCCAACCTCAAACCCACGGTCAAACAACAACTCTCTAAGGTGCTCATACCACGTGCGTGGGGCTTTCTTGAGCCCATAGAGTGCCTTATCAAGTTTGTAGACATGGTTTGGAAAGAAAGTTGGGATCCTCAAATCCCCGGGGTTGCTTTACATATACCAACTCATTTAATGCACCATAAAGAAATGCACTTTCTACATCCATTTGTTGCAACTTAAAGTTATGATGTGCCTGTTATCGCCATATTTTGGCCTACGAAGGGGATGGGCCGTGATCAAGATGGGCTTAGAAGATACATATATTCAACGTGTTGTTGGATCGGCCTAGTGCGTAGATTTGGGCTGAATTGCCCGTGTATCTTGTATCTTAGTAGGATTCGTATTTGTTTAGGTTCCGTTTATGTTTAGATGAAGATAGGGTTGTAGAGCTATTCCAAAAGTAGAGAGTCTCCGGACTATAAATATGTACCTAGGGTTATTGAAAGAGGAGGACAATCACGTTCACAACAAACACAATCTCGGCGCATCGCCACCCCTTGTTTCTAGGGTTTTTCGGTAGTGCCATGCTGCCTAGATCGCATCTTGCGATCTAGGCAGTATTTACTTATGCGTTATCCGGTGTTACTCGTACTGAAGCCTTGTTGATGGCGAGTAACACCTTTACCACAGATTTGTTAGAGCTAGCATCGATACTTTTACTATGATTGCTTATTTATGCTGCCTCTAGCTATCTCGCCGTCTTTGCACCTTCTCCCGGGTGTAAAGGTGGCATCTTGCTTGATTTCTGCTTAAGTCGATTTGATCTGTTATAGTTGTGCCTTGTTCATCAAGGTTTAGTTTAATATCTACGTGATTAGGCCTCACAAATGGGTTGAACGATCCGGTAATACGTAAGGTATGGTTTATTGATCTTAGAGGGGATGTTCCGGGAATTGACGTTATGTTGGTTTTTAGGCCTTCTCTAGGATCGGTTTTCTACTACTTTTCGTATCTATTAGGCTCAACTACGTGGACGTTCCGGTTGCGTGGTGAAAACACCAAACTATCGTAGATCGATTTAGCTTGTAGTAATTAAGCAAAACCCCATGTTATCATAGATCCAATGCAAAGACATGGGGATAATCGGCTCTGAAAGCCGATTTACAGGAAACTGGAGCCGATCACGGCTCGAATTTTACGATACTTGTTTACCGCAGAAACCAATCGAACAATCCATCACCTTCCCGACCAGGTATAGGTCGTGGCACGCCGAACCAAGACAGACGCGTGCGGCGGGAAGATTTGCGGGCGTTGACCGAGGGACCAGGGCCCACCACCGCCGGGAGCCTCCGCTTCGTTGCTCGTCGCTGCCCGCCGGTGAGTTTTGACAGCAACACATTCTCGCACGCCTGGGACCTTCAACAACGTCTACATCAATGTCCGACGCGATGGAGAACAGGCCGGTCACGCACACGACGAGCTTCCTGCGGAGCACAAAGCGAAGTATGACGAGATCAAAGGGCTCTTCGAAGCCGATCTCATCGGCTCTTTCGAGAGGACCCGTACGCGTGGCATCAAGTGGAAGGGATTCTCCCCCGAGGGTGCTCTCGATGAAGTAGATCTGTCTTCCTTCGAGGAACGCCTGGGCTCTCTGACGGAGGTCAACTACATGGTGGCTCACTCTACACCGCCACTCGAGAGCCCGTGAACGCTTTCGGCGGTCGCGTTCGCGTGGTCCAGAGATCATGAAACATCGATTCTCCGTCGGGGCCTACTTTAGGAACCCACCAAGGAGAAAGACCGCTCCACACCAGGCCGAATCGCCATTCACACTGCGGCTCCAGAGCCAGGATCAGCGGCATACATTGTCTACAAGGCGGAGGCGATCCGTGATTGCCAATTCCTGCTCGAGCCACCCAAGGAGATCCCATGGGTACATATGTGCCTACGTGCGGATCGCAACAACTTGGCGCGCACCACCAGATCGAATCATAGGAGTGTCCGCGGGGTTCCCGCAGGATCTTCAGAGCAGCTCGAGCAACGATATGCAGGATGGACGCCGACAAACAGCGTATAGCCAAGTATGCCATCGAACAAGCCATGAGAGTCTAGCCCTGCAGCTCAAACAGTGGACCAAATCACTACCATCCCGAGAGATCGGTTCCCGTGCCAAAAAGCGCAATCGGCTACTCAAAGCCGTACCCAACGAAGTTTGACCTGATTCCACTACCGCCCAAATATAAGCTCCCCGAGTTCTCAAGATTCAGCGGTCGAGGGTCAAGCTCGATCGAGCACGTAAGCCGATACCGCACAGCTAGGCATGATTTCGCATCGGATCAAATGCGCGTGAGATTTTTGCACAATCTCTAATAGGACCAGCCTTTGGGTGGTACACCTCGCCACCGATTCAATTCGCACTGAAGCAACTAGAAGAACAGTTCCACATCCAAGACATTCGGAGGCTACCGAGGCTGGCATTGCGCACTGGCGCAAGTACGATGCGAAGCGGAGAAATGGCCGAATACATCCAGCTTCAGGACCATCAAGAATGATGTTACTCGGCTCGTTTAACGAGAAGGAAGCAATCGAGTGGCAGTGTTGGGACTCTTAGCGCCCATCAAGGATATAGCTTTCGGTGGAGTACAACTCATCGCACACATGGCATAAACCGACGATGTATGAACAGCGCCACCGAGTTATACCAAGACGGTTCAAGCGGCCCGTAAGCGGTCACGTGAGAAGAAGATGATCCTACACAAGACCAGGAGGTGGCCGTGGCCGAGTGGGCTCGGGGCGACCCGTGTCCCAAGTGGGTGAAACAAATAGGGCCTTTGAAAGGGTTTGACTTGATGTAAGCAAAGCCGGCAGATATTCGATTCTTCGAAGAGAAACAAATGAGGTTACCCAAGGCCACAAAATCCCTACCGCCAGAGATGAACGGAGACCATACGCAAGTGGCATCATTCGTTCACCCACACCACCAATGATTGCAAAGAGCTACGTTTCCAAATCCAGATGGCAATAGAACAAGGCCGCCTGATCCTCGGCCAGTTCGCCATGAAAGTGGACACGAACCCGTTCCCCGGTGTCAACATGATAGAGCTCAGTCGCTCCGCGAGACGTCAACTGGACTTTTCGTTCGGTGTCAACATGGCTGGGTCTGGGTACCACCATGACACGTACAAGGAAGGAGGCGATCACTCTCGGGGCAAAGAAAGAGAGAAGGCTGGTCCACGCGACCGGCCCAGCCATGATGACGGGAGATACTTAACAGAGGAACAGGTGAAGAGGGTGCGGTATCAGAAGCCACATTCCACGCATCTCCTTAATAAGTATGAGCGTCAGCATGATCAACGGCGCCAGCACAGTGGAGGCAATGAAGGACATGGGCACCTCGCCAGGAGACCACCCAAAGAGAAGGAAGGCGCAGACAAACATTGGGATTGCCCCTTTTTCAAGCATTGCTGGGACGTGGGAATGAGCCGATTGCCTACAAACAACCCGCCGAATGCGGACAACAAAAGAAGGGCACGAGGCTCGATTGAGCGGTGTCGGTAGGACCTCCTCCCCTCGGGCCGTCCCCTAAAGTCCGAGCAAAGAGCAAAGGGCCTTGAGGCCGAGGGATGAAGAAGAGAAGAAGTTTCACAGTCAAGGTGGTGCCCCGATGGACTCGAGACACACCGAGCGAGAGGCGCAGCAGCTGCGTAACGAAGAAGAAAGCCTTGATATCTCCGCAGCGCTAAAGAAAGCACGGCCTGATCTGGCCGTCAAAGTAAGGCAGACTACGGAGACGGAGGGCCGCGCGACAAGGAAAGAGTGGCGACCCAAGTTAATAAAAGCCGATGCACAGGCATCGCCGCCTAAACATGGTGTTCGTTCCCGCAGAGTTCTGCGCCACGAACCAATATGCTACCGGGCATAGCTTGATCGCCCACGGCCGATTATGTTTGAGAAGCCACGAGACGGGTTACAAACATCCGAAAGCTCAGACCTGCGGGCTACATCAATGGACAACCCGGCAAGATGTTGGTGGACACCGAGCGGCGATCAATATCATGCCATACTCCATGCTACGCTTTGGGACGCCCATCGCGGACCGATCAAACCAACGCCACGTTAAGCGACTTCAACGGCCAGTCTTCGGAAACGCAAGGCGTTCTGAACGTGGATCTGAACGTGGGCAGAAAACCATACCCACGTCATTTTTCTTCGTGAACAGCAAGAGTACCTACGCCGTCTTGCTAGGAAGGGATTGGATCCACGCTAACTGCTGCATTCCATCCACGATGCACCGTGCCCTGTCAATGGGGACGGGGATGAAGTGGAGGTCGTCCATGCAGACGATTCTATCGAGGTTTCCATTGCTGGCATGAACATCTGGGAAGCAGAAGACCAAGAGCCGATCTCTGGAATCAGTTTGGACGGCTGTGAGCGCATTGAAGCATCAAAACGGGTGAGGCTGGTCTTATCCATCGCCCGACAGTAGAAAGGTCCACGATCATACGTATACGGCCGATCCTCGCGATCGGCCACAAAAATAAAAGCAACGATCATACGACAAGCGATCATGTAGTCGAAAGTGGAGACGCCCGCCATTGTAAAACCATGAGGTGTACGCCACCTCGACCAACGAATCGAATGGCAATGAGCAATCGGCCCAAATTATTTTTGTTGTCCTCACCTACTGCTTGCCCTGTGTTTAGCATCGACCTGACAGGTGACGGAAAGCTTGGGTATGGGTTCACATCCGCTGATGAACTGGAAGAGATTGATATTGGTCCTGGGGATAAGCCACGACCAACATTTATCAGCAAGAAGTTAGATCCGGGTCTGCGAGGCCCAATGATAGCCCTGTTGAAACAATATCCAGATTGCTTCGCCTGGGACTACACAGAGATGCCTGGATTGGACAGGAGCATCATCGAGCATCGTCTCCCGCTCAAAAAAGGATTTCGGCCGTTTCAGCAGCGAGCACGACAAATGAAGGCCGAAATTCTGGCAGAAGTCAAGAAGGAGGTCGAGAAAATGTTGACAGCCAAGTTAATCAGGCCATGCAGGTATGCTGAATGGATTTCTAGTATAGTGCCTGTAGAAAAGAAGGATGGCCAATGGCGGGTCGCCATCGATTTTCGGGATCTCAACAGGGCTACCCCAAAGGATGAGTACCCGATGCCGGTAGCAGAGACGTTAATCAACGCAGCGGCTGGTCACAAGATCTTAAGTTTCATGGATGGCAACGCTGGTTACAACCAAATTTTTATGGCTCCAGAAGACATACACAAAACCGCATTCAGAGTACCAGGTTCGGTGGGGTTATTCGAGTATG